>WOAB01000067.1:1200000-2400000 GCA_027886185.1 Rheum nobile | reverse complement strand
GACACTCAACCCATCGATGGGGATCTCCAGGATGTGCACGACATCGTGGAGTGTGATAGTGATCTCGCCCCACGGGAAATGGAACAAGCTCGTCTCCGGATGCCAGCGCTTCACGAACGCAGAAATAAGCACATCGTCGATCCTCCTGAAATCAACCTCTCTCATGAAGGTGATACGGCTCCGCTGAGCAAAATCCCACCAGGTGTTCGGAGTCGCTGTAATGTGCTCGTTCATCTTCAAGTGCCATGGCTTCCTGGTGTACGTCTTCAGAACCTTCCTCATCTAAAAAAAATAACAAAATTAGTATTATACTTATAAATATAAATATAACGTTTCGATATTTTTAATTAAAAAATATTAAACTAAATCATAGACGTATCGTATCATCCACGAGCGCAACGAGTGGTTGGGGATCCGGACGTGCCAACGCCGATGTCATGTCCCATAGGACCTTGGCGACGTGGGTCGTATACGTCGGGAGGAGGTGAGGAACGTAATGAGCGACCCTCTTGGCATCCAGGGCTCTGCAGGGCCCGCCTGCTGGGGAGCCAGATCCGCCTGCTGAGGAGCCTTGTCCATCCCCAAGTCCGCTGCGGGTCCGGGAGATGCCTCAAATCCCTCGTAATAATCGCGGTGGAGGGATGCGTCAATTGCCTCCTCGTCCACCTCAATGGACGAGGCTGATGAGGAAGACAAGTTCGACATGGACGCGCCCTCCTGCACTCCCGCCCCGACGTCGCCCTCTTGCGCTCCCGCCCCGACGTCCTGTGCTCCCTCTAACGCCGGAAGCAGAGCCACCGAAGTGGCCCGACGAGACGATGTTGTGACCGGATTCCTCCGCGCCAGCTGACGGGACCCACGTCGGGGCCGTCTCACAGACAACATCGAGGCTTGTAAAGCCTTTTTATAACATATTAATCAAAAATTTTCAATTCAGAAACAACTATAACATTATAATATAAATTTCATAATTCAATACCTAAATTATATGCCAATTTCAAATATAGACCTAATTTGTCATCTTAATTTGCTAGTTTCAATTCATTCATTTTCTCAGTTCGTTTCAAAACCTAATTTGCTAATTCAATTTCAATTCTTTAATTTCAATTTGAATTTCTTCATTTTCTCAATTCAAATTCAAATTCCCTAAACCCTAAACCATAAATTCAAGTTCAATTTCTAGATTCCTAAATTCAATACATATATTCCTAAATTCAACATTTGCCAATAATTTTTTTTTTTAAATCAAAATTTTCTAAATTCAATACCTATAATCCTAAAATATATAATTCTACACAAAATTTTCTAAATTCAATACCTAAATCCAAATACAGACCCACGTCGGGGCCGTCTCACAGACAACATCGAGGCTTGTAAAGCCTTTTATATCATAAATTAATAAAAAATATTAATATAATTTTCATAATTCAATACCTAAATTCATCCAATTTCAAATATAATTCCTTAAATTCAATCCCAATTTAATAAAAACATAAATTCCTTAATTTCCAAATTTTAATTTTAATATCTAAAATTTTCAAATTCAGTTCATATCCTAAATTCAACGCCAGCAAATACATCGAACAAATCAAATATAATATCCTTTGTTTTTCTAAATTCAAGTTCAATTTTTATAACTAAATTCCAAAATTCAATATCTCAATTTTGTAAATACAATTTTCAATTCTAGTATCAAATATAATATCCAAAAAATTATAAAATTCAATACCTAAATTCAAATTCAATTTTTGTAACATAAATATAAACTTCAATACCTAATTTTTATAAAAATTCTAGAATCAAATATAATATCCAAAATTTCTAAAATACTAACAGTTTCTAAATGCAATACCTATTTTCTAAATTCAATACTTATTTCATTCTAAATTTTCATAAATTCAATTTCTATAATCCATAAATTTCTATTCGGTTCATACCTCTCGACTACCCCAGGTAGGAGTCTGACCTGTTGTCGCAGGAACGTCTCCGCGTCCGCCTCCTTATCTGCCACGAGCTCGAATAAATCGGGTCCGGACACCACCTCGTCCACCCTCAACCCCGTCCCCGCCACCTCTGGACGGAGAACTAGCTGCCGCCACTTCGCCGCCATTGGCACCGCCGTCGGCCACCACCACGGCCACCTCTCCGCTGACAAACTCCACCGCCAGATTTGCAGAACCACCCCTCTCGATGCCAGAATCACCGCCGCCCGCATCGCCTCCAGCCACGCCAGCCCCGCCGCCAGTCGCACTCTCCATAGCGCCTGGAGGACCGCCGCCTCCTCGTCTGCCGCCAATCTCGTCGCCAGGAGCCTCACCGGCCTGCTCGCCACCGCCACTGTTCGCCATAGTCGAAGAAGGAGAGATTGAAGAGAAGGAGAGGAGGAGAAGAGGAAGGAGGGAGACAACGACGACGCCAGATTTTTGCGTACGGGAGGAGGAAGAAGAAGGAAGGAGAAGAGGCCGTGTATGGCGGCCTCTTAACCTAACCTGTATGCAAGAATCCTGCGTACGCAGGATTCTTGCGTACATGTTTGGGCTGGCCCATGTATGGCTGACCCAAAAATCTGTACGCTGTGATTAGGCGTATGCTCTTTTCCTACATACAGATCTATTTTATTCTATTTTTTAAAAAAAGAAATTTTAAACAATACGTATAAATGTATAACTTTTGTACGCTAGGGTACAAGAATTGTACCTTTTTGGTACATATTTCACCTGTACGCACTATGATTGCGTACGCCAATGGTTTGCGTAGGGAATGTCGTGTAAATAGGAGAAAAAAGTCGTGTATTTAGCAGGCTCGTTAATTAAGTCATTTGCTTATCTTCTTGGTCAAGTCCATAGCAATAAACAAAGTGGAAACTTGATTTTCATCTTGTTGCACAAGAAATCCAACTCTATATGTTATCCCTCCTTTGGATGAAGATGAAAAGCATACCAAAATCAAAATGGAAGAAGTGAAGCTCTTAGGAACATGGCCAAGCCCATTCACATACAGAGTGATATGGGCATTGAAGCTCAAAGGCATCCCCTTTGAGTACATTGAACAAGACCTCTCCAACAAAAGCCATTTGCTCCTCTACCTCAACCCGGTTCACAACAAGGTTCCCGTGCTGGTACACAACGGAAAGGCAATCTCCGAGTCCTTGATCATCCTAGAATACATCGACGAGACCTGGCCACAAAACCGTCTTCTCCCTGGTGACCCATTCAAGAAAGCCGCAGCTCGATTTCGGGCTAGTTTTGCTGATAAGGACATGGTAATCTGCATAAGAACTTCGTAACATGAAATCTTTATTCCTTATTCTAAAAAGGGTTGTGCAGAAGCTAATGTTGTTTTCTTTTTGTTTGAACATAGGCATCTCCTATATGGAAGGTTCTTATTGCTGCAGGGGAGGAACAGGAGAATGGTAAGAAGGAAATCTTGGAGCTCCTAAGAACCATTGAGACCCATGCCTTTGTTGGCGATGGGGACGACAAGTTCCTTGGTGGAGAGAATATTGGACTTGCAGACTTGGCCATGGGGAAATTTACTGTGTGGTTGGAAGCTCTTGAAGAAGTTGCAGAGGTCAAGCTGGTTGATCCAAACTTGTTCCCTCGCCTCCATGCCTGGATCAAGGACTTTAAACACGAGCCAACGATTAAAGACAATCTTCCTGATCATGATCAGATGCTCTTGGCTTTCAAGAAAAAAAGAGAGATGATTCTGACATATAAAATTAAATGAAAAAAAACAAGAATCCAGTCAGTATGTTGATTGTTCTTGTGTTAGAAACTTAGAATCATGTATCTTCATGTCAGGTTTCAATAAACTTGATCCAGTTGTTTATCCTTGTACAATATTCTGGAAGAAAAAAGAAAAAAAAGACAATCGTTCATGTGCATTAATATTTACCAAACACAAGTGGAAGAAAACTGCAAAGCAATAGCTACATTACAATTTCTATTTCTCCTCCTCTGCTATAAAAGACAAATAAATTCAGTACAAATTAATCTTCAGTTACAAATGATTTCAAAGAAAGATCCAAACTTGAAGAAGAAGAAGATGGAGGGAGAGGAGGAGGTGAAGCTGCTAGGGTTTTGGGTGAGCGCTTTCAGCCACCGAGTGATATGGGCTCTGGAGCTCAAGGGGATCGACTACAGATACATTGAAGAAGACGTTAACAAGAAGAGTCCGCTGCTTTTGGACGCGAACCCGGTTCACAAGAAAATCCCGGTTCTCTTCCACCGCGGCCGAGCCATTGCGGAGTCGATCGTGATTCTCGAGTACATCGAAGAAACTTGGCCGGAGAAAAAGCCATTGATGCCGGCTGATCCTTACCAGAGGGCCTTGGCGAGGTTCTGGATCAAATTCGGAGAAGACCACATGGTAATTACTATTCTCTTTTCGACGCGAAATCGATTTGCTTATGTAGAAAAATTGACAGCTTTCGGACAACTTTTTCAGATCCCAATCTTTGGTTCGTCTTTGATTACAATCGAAGAAGAGCAAGAGAAGGCAGCAGAAGAAGCAAGGGAATTGCTTAGGTTTTTGGAAGAAAATTGCCTGGGAAACAGGAAATTCTTTGGAGGGGATGCTGTTGGGATCATGGATCTCGCATTCGGGTGGCTGGCTTACTGCATTGAGCCTACGGAGGCAGCAGCCGGCGTGAAGTTGATGGATCGCCACGCGCTGCCGAGGATGTGTGCTTGGGCTGACGCTTTCAAGGAGGTCTCGGTGATCAAGCGCAACATCCCTGACTATGACAAGTTGGTAACATATCTAGTTTTGCTAAGGGAGAATAAATTGGTCAAGGCTTAATAGAATCAGTTTTGAGGGTACAAGGAATCTTTTATGATGAGAATAATTAATTTAATTCTGCATGTATCTGTGTTCAGGACAGTTGCTTAGAAGAATGTTAAAATCCTTGTGTTCTTGCAGAACTCTTCCTGATATCTCTGATTGCAAGTGACTATTATTTTTGACAGTTGCTGTTGAAGGCAATGTGATTGGTACTCAATTCACTTGCTTGATTGAAATATTTTCTGATCCACCGTAAGAAAGGGAATAATACAACATGCTAAGTATGTGATGTCAACCATCTGAGATCATTTTTTTTAGTGAAGTGAAACAGGTGCAACGCCGATTAATATCAAGCTTAAGCTGCTTAAGTTGGTCCTCATCTTCTCATGCCAATCTGAGGTTCTTTTCAATCTTATAACCAATGATTTACTTGTTCTTGCTTAAGTTGGAGGATGTGATCTGTGCACGGGAAGGGAAGATATACATATGTGCAAGTCATGCCATTCTTCGCAACCTATGACCCAATTTAAGATCATATACTGTTTCTGATGTATTGGAACTCTGTAAATTCAGGGCTGAGAGAGACTTAGCTTCATATGGCTAGAAAATTTGTGGTAATAACGAATGTCGCATGATACTCTCATACAGTACTAATGGAAGGTGATGATTTAGGTTTTTGTGGAAAAAATTGTTGTATGCTTTCAAGTTTAGTACATCATCTAGAATCCAATTGTGTTCCTTACAAACTCGACTCTATGAATGAAAGAATAGAATAGGACTGGAAAGATTGGTGAATAGCTTTCATCTACTTCATTTCCCGTAGTATTAGCAGATGTCAGCCATCTGGGAGCTGTTTTAGGTTATCTGTTTGTACATACAAATTTGACAATGCTGTTTATTCTTGCTGTTTGTTTTTGTGTGATTATGTCTTTATTTCTTTCGCAGTTGGGCTGCTTTGCTATGATCGTAGTGCCTGAAACAGTGTTAACAAGTTTTGAAATACTTGGCATCCTCTGATTGTCTTGTTCATATCTCTTGTGTACTGATATTTTTGGTGCTTGTTTGCATAACTAAACAATGGCGCTGATGCACTCAGGGAAAGATATAACCCGGTACCATTTTGTTGACCATTGTTTTACATGGTAAACTTAGCTGAATGTGTTATCTCTTAACTTATTTTGCAGAGTTGTGTTACAAATAGTTTTGTCAGCATGCTTTTCCTCTTTGAAATTGTGATTCCTATAAATCTTAGAAACGCAATTGCTTAAGACTGGAATCTACCATAAGTATCTGTCAATCTTTCTCTTGAGATATCCGATATTTGAAATCTGAACGACACAAATCTTGACCTGATTAAAAGTCAATCCAACTTTGATTTATTTACGAGGATGTTATAGCTGGCATTGTAGTAGGCGTTGCAACTGGCTAAAGGCATAAGAACAATGGGCCTATAGGACACAAAAGCGAAGCTTGCCTGTGTTGCTTTCGCCTGTTCCCTATGAAGTCGTCTTTGCCCACCCTGAGATATTGTTTCGCCTTCTGATCTGTATAAATCCTTCAGCTATAGGAGGAACTATGATAATGCGAAACAACTTGACGATGAACGGTGATATGAAAAGACAGGAGGTCTTCATCATTAATTGCTCGAGATCTCAAAATGGAAAGTTGAACAATCTTCAACGAAGATAAGGGGCACATCCATAGAAATGTGATAACACAGAGAATGGGTCTTCCTTATAAGCTCAGGAAAAAGTGTTGCTATAAGCCCACCCATGTGTTTTAAGTCAGAAATTGGGGCTTCTTTTAGAACAAAACCCGTGTGATGGCTTCTATGTGGTGAGGAGTTATTCCCCTTGTTTCTAGTATGTTATTTATTCTGCCATCATGTTTTATGATTCAAGATATAGTTTGATGTCTGAAAGAGGAAGTCTTGCATCAGGATTTTTGCAAGTAGAAGATTGCTCAAAATTGCAACACGGAATGTTATTTCTGGTGACTATAGCTAAGATGGTGAATCTGATATCAACTGTAAAAGGTTGTTATCGTATCAAAACATCAGAAACCGCTCTGTATTATGCAGTTGGATTGTCCATGAAAACTCAGAACATGATCAGAGTGGAGGGGTTAGCCATGTTTGGATATAAAGAAACCTTGGAGGGGTCACTGAAGATGTACAAATAAACCATGGGTCCATTGAACTCCATCATACTTTTTGTGGGCCTCACGTTTTTATATTACTAGATGGTGGACCAGGATTTGATTTCTAAGTTCATATATATCTTAAGAAAAAAGAGTGAACCCTTATACTTGGATTATGTAAAATTGAAGGTTAATAATAACTGAAAATGCAAAAGCATCTTCTTCTTCCTCTATACAAAATAGTACACTTCTCTTTTGTGGAACTTGTACTTGAGAGTGCTTTCTTTTGTTCTTAGCTGTATGTTTTGTAAGTTTCTATTCAAAACTGGACTCACTACTCTCTGATGTGTCTGAACATCTGATATTTTTCTTGTGCAGCTTAGAACTGTTGTGATATGCATCTTCTGTGACAAGCACCAGGAGCTCTAGGATTCTTATTCTTATTCCCAGTTTCCTGTTTCCAGATCTTCCCAATGTCCTCTGCTACTTTCATTGCATCCTCAGATGCACCAGAAAGCCCTCTCTTTGTGAACCCAGCGGCATAGAGCCCTGCATTCCCTTTCCACCCGTTTGGAAACGGAGATTTCGGAAACCCATTCTTGGAGAAGAACTCGCTTTCCTGGCATTCCTGTTCCATTAAGAGTGAAAACAAACTTCAGTAATAAGTAACTTATGTCTCCATCTTTCTTAATCTACTATAACTGAAGTGATATATAAATCAACAGACTTAATGAGGATATCTGATGTGAATGTGACAGTTAATGACCCTCCATTATATCAAAAGGTCAAGAAATCAAATTAATTAAGAACCCAGCTCATCTTGTCAAGGATCTAGACATGTGGACTCTTCAGTCATAAATATGGAAAACCCAGATCTGTTGTGGAGGAGGAGAAGTAGAAGACTTTGCTCTGATGAGCCCTGGAAATTTGGGTTTTTATTAAATGGTATGGAATTCTGGGACATGTGCACAGAGAAAGGGTAGAAGAAGAAAGTCAAAGGGAAGGGTATTATTAAAATAAAACAAATCATTCTGATTCCCTTTTAACTGTCAACCAATTTTTAAATGAAAATGGAACATTGTAATGTATACTAATAACTATTATGCATCAGAATTATTGATACATTAATTGCAAATCAATGGCAACTGCATCAATCAAACAAGAAAGAATATTTATCATTGAAATGATCATACGAAATGAAAGTTCTTTTGTGTCTCTCACCTTGAGCCAAGAAGGAACATTGCTCCTGTACCCTGTTGCAAGAACAACCGAATCAATCTCACGAACCTCTCCATTGACAAGCTGAACTCGGCCCCACGAAAACCTCTTGATTCCCGGTACAACCTTAATCTGACCTGATCTGATCTTCTCCATTGTACCGAGATCCAAAACCGGCGTCTTCCCTTGCGTGTTCTTCAGCTCCAGAGGCCCCATTTCCGGCCTCTTCACCCCATACTTGTCTGTGTTCCCAAGCATTACATAAGCCAGTATGAGCAGAATCTTGTCCACCAGCCACAGGGGAAGCCACCTCATCATCATCATGGCCAATTCGAACGTCGATTTCCCCATAACCTCCCTTGGCAAGACATGAACCTGCAATCAAATTATATAAATAAGCTCATTGAATTATTTCTTTAACCAAGAAATTAAAAATCAAACTTTGATAGGCTTACCGAGCTCCGGACAACCATTGTTGGAGAAGCATTGTGATTGCAGAGATCCAGACCCACTTCCATGCCGGAATTGCCACATCCAACCACCAAAACGTTCTTCCCGGAGTAGTTGTCGCCGGACTTATAATCGCATGCATGGATGATCTCGCCACCGAACTCATGGAGGCCGAAGAACTTAGGCACAACCTTCTCTGCATTCTCCCCGGTGGCCACCACGATCCACTTGCAAATGTACTCCACCTCGCGCTTCCCAGAGAGAGTCTGGATCCTCCACAGGCCGCTGGTGTCGTCGTACTTGGCGGACTGGACGGACTCATTGAACTGCGGCTGGATGTCGAAGTTGCTGGCGTAGGACTCGATGTAGCCTATGAATTGGTCCTTGGAAGGGTATTGTGGGAAGTCGTCAGGGAAAGGGAAGTTAGGGAGCTGGCAAAACTGCTTGGGGATGTGGAGCTTGAGCCGGTCGTAGGTCCGGTTCTGCCATAGGGAGGCAATGCAGTTGGCTCGCTCCAGGATTACAAAAGGCACGCCCTTCTCCTTGAGCCCTGCGGCCACCGCTAGGCCCGATGGGCCTGCCCCCACGATGACGGGGCCGTTCACCCATACGCAACGCCGGCCCAGGAAGAGGTCCTCGTGCTTTATGCCCGAGATGCTCTTTTGTTTCTCGAGTGTGGTGCCGGTGGTGGTGGGATAGATAGCCATTCAATATTTGAATATATAAGAGCTCTTGTTTTTGAAAGTTATAGCTTGGACTTTGGAGGGTCAGTTTTTGAAGCTACGAAAGAAGTTTGTTATGTGGTGAGTATGTTGAAGAATAGAAGAAGAGAGTGAGATTTTGCAGTGCAAGGAGGAATGGGGATGGAAGAGGGTTTAAATAGGTGTGGACACTGGCCATAAGAGCGACCACGAGGCTAGCATGTGATGGCCGCGTTTGCCCTTCCACTTGGATAATTTAATGAGCCTGTTATATATACGACGAAAACCGCCTATATAAATGATAATCTGTATGTACAGAAAAGGCGTACGTAATTTCTGTGCATACAGATTAAATACATACAAAAAAGTACAATTTTCGTATGCTGTATTTCTGTGCACATAAATTGTACAAAATACGTAATATTTTTATTATAAACATTTTTTTTAAAAATACAATTTCTACGCAGGAACACTGCGTACGCAATATTCCTGCGTAGAGATTGTTGGGCCAGCCTACATGGGCCGGCCCATTTACCTGTACGCAGGAATACCGCGTACGCAATATTCCTGCGTACAAGTCTAGGTTAAGAGCCGCACGCGCGACTCTTCTTCTTCCTCCTCATGCCGTCGCCATTTCCGAACCTCCTCCTCCTTCTTCTGATTCCAAGCGCGGCGGGGCAGCTCTGCTCTTCCTCTCATCTTCTTCTCCATGGATGGTGACGAGGTGGCATCCGACGGCGGCAGTGGCGATGTTGGCGGCAACAGACGCGCGGAGGCTGGCGGCGGAGCTCCAGTGGTGCCCGTGGAAGGCAGAGGTGCTCCAGTGGTGGCCGTGGAAGTGGACGGCGCAAAGGTGGTGGCCGCGGTGGTTGCCGGCGGCGGTGGCGATGGCGGGGAAGAGGCAACCAATTCTCTGATGCGTTCCTACAAGCGATGAAAGGATCGAGATCTTGTAACGGCAGCCGCTGCGACGAATTGGTACGTTCTGGACAAAGAACGCGTTGATTTGGGAGGATGGAACGCGATGAATTGTGATGATGAGTGGTGTTTGAGTGGATAAGGTGGAGTTGTGTTTGGTAGCAGCGGAGGGGGAAGTGTAGCGAAGAAGTGTAGGCAATGGAGCGGTGGTGGTAAGGTAGGCTCGACGTGGTCGAGTGGTGCCGGAGCGCGAGCAACGGCGGTGAAAGGAAGAGAAGTAGACGGTGAAGGAGGTGAGAAGCAGAGATTGTGACGCCCAAATACTCAAAGGGAGGAAGCAATGCTTTCAACTCAAGCTCTGAATTTGAATTAGATGTGAACCCTTTACAATGGCCAAAGTGCCCTATTTATACAAGACTAATCATGGTCTTAATGACCCAAATCTATGAAGTAAATGCAAAGATAAGGATAAGATTACATTAATTACACAGATCACGTTTGAATTCAAAATGGATTCAGCCATTAATGCCGAATATTCTCAATTAATGCTCATCAATGCTGGAGATCGTGATCTGGTTTGAAATGATCGTGTTCATTCAATTGTTGAAAGAAGACGCACTCTGAACGCGATCTCTGTGTTCTCTTGGAGCCTTTGAAGAGAGAACGCGTTCTCTTGATTGAGCTCCCTGTTGCCTTGGCTTTCATGAACGCGTTGAATTATAGAATTCACCGCGTTCGCAATGGACTTAGCGCGTGCCCTTGTGATTGGGCCTTCATTTGGTGCGCGCAAGGCTTCATTCTCTTCTTTGGCACTTAGGCTTGGTAGGATCGCAACACCCTCCCCCACTTGGTTGTGAAGCGTCCCCGCTTCACCATCATCGCTTTCTGGCTCCACGTATGCCTCCAAGTCTGCAACGTTGAAAGTGTTGTGGATGCCATAATCCGAGGGAAGAGCGATCTCATATGCATTATCTCCAATTGCCTTGAGCACTTCAAATGGGCCATCTCCACGCTGCGCAAGCTTGGACTTCCTTTTTGCGGGGAATCGTCCTTTGCGAAGATGCACCCAAACCAGTCACCTGGAGCAAAAATGACGCGCTTGCGTCCTTTTCTGTGTTGCTTGGTATATTCATCAGCGCGTTGCTCCAACTGTTCGCGCGTTCTCTGATGCAACTCTTGAATCCATCGCGCACGATTTGCCGTACTTGGATGTTCGTTGTCCTTCAAAGTAAGCGGCAGCAGGTCCAAAGGAGTAAGCGGGTTCCTGCCATAAACAACCTCAAAGGGCGCGAGCTTGGTCGCCGAGTGCCTTGACATGTTATAAGAGAACTCGACAGTAGAAAGTAAGTCCTCCCAACCTTTTGGGTTGGTCTTCAGCATCGCCCTAAGTAAGGCGCCAAGCGTCCTGTTGGTCACTTCAGTTTGACCATCTGTTTATGGGTGATAACTGGTAGAATATAACAGCTTTGTACCAAGTTTTCCCCAAAGAGTTCTCCAGAAAATTGACACGAACTTGGTATCGCGGTCACTGACCACAGAATGCGGTATTCCATGTAATCTTACCACGTTGTCGTAAAACAACGCGGCAATCTCGGACGCACTTTGTGTGGTCTTGCACGCGATGAAATGTGCCATTTTGCTAAACCTATCAACAACCACAAAGATAGAATCCTTACCTCGTTTGGAGACAGGTAAGCCAGTGATGAAGTCCATGGACAAGTCTTCCCAAGGCGCCAAGGGGATTGGCAGTGGAGTGTAGACACCATAAGGATGGGAAGTGGACTTGGCGCATTGGCAAGTGACACAAATGTTACAGAAGCGAGTCACCTGGTATGTCATCTTTGGCCAGAAGAAATGCTCGCGAAGAGCTGCCAGTGTTTTGTTGACGCCAAAATGACCGCGGCCTTCATGTGTTTCTTGTATCGGCAGCTTCCGGATGGGTGAGCTTGGAATGCATAAGCGTCCTGCTTTGTATAGGAACCCATCCTGCAAAAAGAATATTTCTACCTTGCGGTTCCTAAGGCATTGCTCCAGAATAGGCTTAAAGAAGGAGTCAGACGCATACAACTCTTTAATCAATGAAAAACCAAGCAGTTTGGATTGAAGTTGAGAAATGAGCACATACCTTCGAGAGAGCGCGTCAGCGACCACATTCTCTTTACCTTTATTGTGCACCACCACGTATGGAAATGTTTCCATGAATTCAACCCAGCGTGCGTGGCGTCTGCTGAGATGTGCTTGGCTCTTGAGATAACTGAGTGCCGCGTGGTCTGAATGAATGACGAATTCGCGCGGCCACATGTAATGTTGCCAAGTCTTCAGGACCCTAATCAACGCGTATAACTCTTTGTCGTACGTAGGGTAGTTGAGTGTGGCCCCAGTGAGTTTCTCGCTAAAGTACGCGATGGGCCTTCTCTCTTGGTGGAGCACTCCACCAATGCCAATGTTTGACGCGTCACACTCCACTTCGAAATGTTTGTTGAAGTCTGGGAGCTGAAGTAGTGGCGTGTTGCACAGTGCCTCCTTCAACGCGTTGAATGCGTTGTTGTGGCTCTCTTTCCAAATCACCACGGCACCTTTTTTGGTCAGCTCATGTAAAGGCGCCGCGATTGTGCTGAAATTCCTTACGAACCTCCGATAAAAACCTGCTAAGCCCAGAAAGCTTCGCACCATGGTTGGGGTCGTCGGAGTAGGCCAGTCTCTAATTGCCGCGATCTTCTCTTCATCAACGCGCAACCCATCTCTAGAGACCACATAGCCTAGAAAATTTGTGGTGTCGGAAGCAAAGTGACACTTGCCCAAGTTGGCATATAACTCTTGCCTTCTCAAGCACTGCAAAACAAATCTCAAATGATTAACATGATCAACAAGAGATAAAGAATATACCAGAATGTCGTCGAAGTACATGACGACGAATTTGCCCAAGAACTCGCGAAGCACATGGTTCATCAGTCTCATAAACGTGCTCGGCGCATTGGTCAATCCAAATGGCATGACAAGCCATTCGTAAAGACCATACTTCGTCTTGAACGCGGTCTTCCACTCGTCTCCCTCTTGCATGCGAATCTGATGATAGCCGCTCTTGAGGTCGATTTTTGTGAAGATCATCGCGCCATGGAGCTCGTCCAGCATGTCATCCAGGCGAGGAATTGGGTGTCTGTACTTCACCGTGATCTGATTGATCGCGCGACAGTCGACACACATTCGCCACGAACCATCTTTCTTGGGAACCAGGATGACCGGAACCGTGCAAGGGCTTAAGGTTCCCTTACGTAGCCACGATCAAGTAGCTCCTGGACTTGTCGTTGAAGTTCCTTGGTTTCTTCTGGGCCAGCGCGATAAGCTGCTCGATTGGGAAGTGACGCACCAGGCACCAAGTCAATTTGGTGCTCTACGCCTCGCAGTGGTGGCAATCCTTGTGGGAGCTCCTCAGGGAAGAGGTCCTTGAACTCCTCTAGCAGCTAGGTTATTTCGCTGGGCACGCCTTGCAGAATAGGCGCGTCTTCTTGACCTGGTTGTGGCACTAGTAAGAAACAAGGCGCCTTCCCTTGGAGAGCAGGCGTCAGGTCACTTGGTCGTGCCAAGAGGAGTCTGTGCTCACAACCTCCTTGCAAATTTGTGCCTGCCTTGGTGTTTTGAGGCACCTCCTTGGATCGCGTTCTTTCCTGAGAAGCCACCTCTTTCTTTTGCTTGGCTTCCCCAGAAGAACGCGTACTTTGGCTGCCTTGGCTCTTGGCAGCCTCAATAGCCTTTTGCCTCTCGCGCTCTACCTGGTCCTGTAATATCTCATTCGACGACATAGGTAAGAGCGTGACGCACTTCCCGTGGTAAGTAAACACATAAGTGTTTAAATACCCATCGTGAAGAACGCGTCGATCAAATTGCCATGGACGCCCCAGCAACAAGTGTGTCGCATCCATGGTGATAACATCACACAGAACAGCGTCTGTGTACTGGCCAATGGAAAAAGGAATTAAGCATTGACGAGTTACAGTGTTACCTGAACTCGACGAGATCCATTGTAGTCCATATGGCTGTGGATGCGGGGTAGTTGGCAGATTGAAGTGGTTCACCACCTTTTCGTTGATGATGTTGCAACAACTACCTCCATCGATTATCACGCTCAAGGTCGCAGTCTTGACCAAACAACGCGTGTGAAACAGGTTCTCGCGTTGATCCACAAGACTAGCTTCCTTGACTGTGAGCAATCTCCTAGTGACGAGGCTTAGCGCGGTGCCTTTATGCAGCGCGGTTGGTTCACAAGTGTAGGCCTCCTCGTCTTCATCTTCAGCTTCAGCAGCAGTAGTCTCGAAGGCTTCCTCTTCTTCAAAGGACTCATAACCTTGTGAGACTGTGGAGAACATGACCTTCTTCGCATTGGGACAGTTGCGCATCATATGTCCTCTGCCTCCACACTTGTAACACTCCATGTCACGCGCTCTGTCTTGGGTAGAGGGAGTACCCTTAGCTTGTGGAGCGCGCGCTGTCGTCCCTGGAGTCATCGCGATCTTCCCTTGCCTGTTCTAAGAACTTTGGTTGTTTCCTGGGGCAAGACTGCGCACATTAGTAGAAGGTAATGGACTTGAGTTAGAATCATACCTTCTTTGTCCATATGGTTGGTATGGGGCTTGGCGCTTGCGAACGAGTTGATTGTGAATCTTCATCGCGGCATGCGTCAAGTTGTTGATGTTTTTGATGGGCAATACCTCCAATTGGTCTCTGATGTTTGTGTTGAGACCACTCAGAAACTTCGTCCTCAAGGTTGAGGGCGCGACACTTATAGACGCCTTGTAGTACATGTCCTCGAGTTGTGAGAAGAACTCAAGGGGCGTCTTGTTCCCTTGCTTGGCCATCGCGATGTTTAGTCGCATCTGGTTCTTATAGTCTTATGGAACATACTTCTGTGTCATCACGAACTTAAGCTGGTGCCATTCAGTCAGAGGCACCAGGTTTCGCCTTATCTTGTCATCCACGAATCGATGCCACCAAACTCGCGCGACACCTCTGAAGTGGACAGTCGTCGCGGCCACGTAATCTTGGGGTGGAATTTAAGTGAAGATCAAGGTGTACTCCGTGGCCTGCAACCATTCAAGAAACACAGCGGGATCATATTCGCCATAAAAATGTTCAAGTTTTACCTTGATGTCATGGCGATTGAGACGCAGTGCATTAGGATCACGCGTTCTTTGCAGTTGAGTAGGTGGGAACTCCTGTGCGGCATATTGATTGATAGGAGCCTGGTGGAATTGGCCCTGACCTCTGTTGTTCCTTCGCGCGTCTCTGTTAGCGCGTTGATTCTCAGCGTAAAGCTGGTTGTTTCTCCAAAGAACGCGTTGTTCGCGTTGTTGATTCTGAGGGAGTTGTGCTGGAGGAAACCAGTCTTGGCCTCTTGGGGGTTGTCTTGTAGCTCCGCTGGATCCCCTAGTGGTTGGTGAAAGTTCCCCGGGTTGATCATCCCAGAGTCCTCCATCTCTTCGTCATCAAACTCCTCAAAATCATCCTGTGGCAGAGGAGTGGTGGAATAGTACCCATCTGAACCATAGCGCGGAGTGCGCGCACTTTGGTGGCCCAGGTGGTCCTCCACGTTGAAAGGCACTGGGGTGTTAGCATAATGCTTCTGACGCGGCACCATCTGTCTGTTGCGACTTGATTTTCGCGCCAACGTGGGATCACGTGTTCCCCTTTGTATTCTGCCAGAACGCGTGGTTGTCGCAACCTCGCGTTGATCTCTTTGTTGGTACCTGTCATCATAAACGCGATCGTCAGGGTACTCACCTTGGTCATCGTCCGCATCTTCTGGATATTCCTCATCGCGAACTGGAGTAGCCCGTGGGACATATCTATCGCGATGAGAGACATGGCCTTGTTTGCTCTCGATGACCGACTGGATCCTTTGGAGGCGTGGTTGAGGATTTGAAGTGGAGGGCATCACGCCCTTGCCCTTGTCCACGCGTTGCTGGTTCGGACCCGTCTCAGTTGGATTGGGCACGAACATTGGATTCATTGCGACCTGCATAGTGGGGTCTGCTTGTTGCATAACAGCGCGTCTTAGGGCCTCTTTCTCCTGTCGCTCCTCAGCGAGTTGACGTCTCAAGTCTTGGATCTCTCGCTGCTCCGGTGACAGCTCAAGGAGAGGTTGATTTGGATCTTGAGTAAGGTTGGGGTCTTGTGCTTGGGGTGGGGGATGGTTGTTCCCTTGTCCATTGGCACCAATCTGTGCCGCGACATTCCCTACAACATCCTGACCTTCCATTGCAAGTAAAAAAGCACAAAAGACAACGAAGCACAAATAAAGCAAGCACTACGAAGGCACAAGTGTTCACGTTGGTTATAAGGATTGTTTGGCTGTGAGGGCGGCTAACAGGCTAGCAAACAAGTGTGAAGTGCAAGCGTGAAAACCACTTAACCAAACGAATGTTGTCTTAAGATCTTGCGTAAAGAACGCGTTAAAACAAGACAGAAACCACGCGAGACACTAGACGGCGGAGAGATTAAGAAATGAGCCTAGCCGTTGGTGGTGAAAGAGGGTTGCCTTATTTTGGCTTTACCGTTTTTTTTTTGAATCGTCGCGATCTTTTTTTTGTTGTTGATGCGACTTGTTTTTTTTTTGTATCAGATCCAAGAACTCGTATTGATTGACGAGTGGATCTGAAAGGAAAGCAAAATAAAAATAAAAATAACGGCTAAGTAACTAGAAGATAGAAATCACGTTTTTGATGTCGTGATGGGAGAGAAGAAGTTGATGTAGATTTTTTTTTGGTCAACGCGTTGAATATGTCAAGTATTCACCGTGTTGTTTTTGCAATCACTTACGAAAACACGCAATTAATTAAGGAAATTTTCAAACAAGCAAAACACACCAGTTTGCAAAGGTATCGCAATTCGGCCAAGATTTCTCTTGTAGGACCGATAGGTGGGTGAAAAAGAAAAAAAAAATTGTGAAAATGGGGGTGGCGGAAGCAAGTATGATGGATGAAAAAAAACAAAATTTGTGAACAAATGAGCTTAGTAGCGACTTACAAGATCAGGCTCTGATACCAGTTGATGCGTTCCTACAAGCGATGAAAGGATCGAGATCTTGTAACGGCAGCCGCTGCGACGAATTGGTACGTTCTGGACAAAGAACGCGTTGATTTGGGAGGATGGAACGCGAGGAATTGTGATGATGAGTGGTGTTTGAGTGGATAAGGTGGAGTTGTGTTTGGTAGCAGCGGAGGGGGAAGTGTAGCGAAGAAGTATAGGCAATGGAGCGGTGTTGGTAAGGTAGGCTCGACGTGGTCGAGTGGTGCCGGAGCGCGAGCAATGGCGGTGAAAGGAAGAGAAGTAGACGGTGAATGAGGTGAGAAGCAGAGATTGTGACGCCCAAATACTCAAAGGGAGGAAGCAATGCTTTCAACTCAAGCTCTGAATTTGAATTAGACGTGAACCCTTTACAATGGCCAACGGGCCCTATTTATACAAGACTAATCAGGGTCTTAATGACCCAAATCTATGAAGTAAATGCAAAGATAAGGATAAGATTACATTAATTACACAGATCACGTTTGAATTCAAAATGGATTCAGCCATTAATGCCGAATATTCTCAATTAATGCTCATCAATGCTGGAGATCGTGATCTGGTTTGAAATGATCGCGTTCATTCAATTGTTGAAAGAAGACGCACTCTGAACGCGATCTCTGTGTTCTCTTGGAGCCTTTGAAGAGAGAACGCGTTCTCTTGATTGAGCTCCCTATTGCCTTGGCTTTCATGAACGCGTTGAATTATAGAATTCACCGCGTTCGCAATGGACTTAGCGCGTGCCCTTGTGATTGGGCCTTCATTTGGTGCACGCAAGGCTTCGTTCTCTTCTTCGGCACTTAGGCTTGGTAGGATCGCATCATTCTCCATCCAGCGGGGGCGGGATTGAAGGTGGACGAGGTGGTGTCCGGACCCGATTTAGTCGAGCCCGTGGCAGACGAGCAGGCGGGTCCGGAGACGTTCCCGTGACTCCCGATCCATCTTCTAGTTGGGGTGGCCGACAGGTATATAATTTTATAATTATAAGTCTTTAAATTAATTATTATCAAATATAATTATGTGTTTAAAATTAAATGTATGATTTAGGTAGTCAATTTAGGAAATTTAGTTTGAAATCATATCGATATGTTAGGCTTATATTAAATTTTTATGGTTTATGTTAATTTTTTTTGTGTTTAGGAAATTTTGTTTGAAAATAAGAAAATGAATACTTAGACTTGAATTTATATAAATTTTATAAAAATGTATGGAAACTGAATTGAAAAAATTAAGAAATTAAAATTGAAACTAAGAAACTGAATTTAGCAAATTAAGATGAGAAATTAGGAAATTAAGTAATGTAGCTTTATATTAGATTGACATTGGATTTTATATTTGATTTTTGTATGTATTTGTCTAATATTTAGTGAATTGGCATTGAATTTAGGGTTTGAAACTAAATTCAGAAAATTAAGAAATTAAAGAATTTAGGTTTATATTAGATTGACATTGAATTTAAGAATTGAAATTGAATTTATATGTATTTGTCTAATATTTAAGGAATTGACATTGAATTTAGGGTTTGAAGCATTGGATTTAGAAAATTAATAAATTGAAATTAGAAAATTAAGAAAATTTTAGGGATTAATGAATTAGAATTTGTGAATTCGATTTAGGGAATAATACTTTTGATTATTGATTTAGGGATTACACTTTTTGTCTTGGATTTAGGGATTACTAATTTCGATACCGTAAAATATATGGTATTGTATTCTAACATATTTTATTTTATTTGCAGGCTTGGATTTGGGCGTATTGTCCTACCTTCTGAGGTCATGCGATTATGGACTCGGAAGCCATGGCGGATACGAGGGCCGCTCGGAGAGACGGGAGGGAAGCCCCTCAGGGACGGGTTCTAGAGCGCTTGATCGCTGTTTGCCGCATTTTAGACGCCGTGAGATTCGAGAAGGTAATACTTTATTGCTTTATTGCATTTAGTTTAGGAAATTAAGAAATTAATACTTTAGGTTTTGAATTTAGAATTTTAATTAAGAAATTAAAATTAAAATTAGGAAATTTAGATAATTTAAGGGTTTTATGAATTTGAATTGAAATTAAGAATTTAGATTTGAAATTTGCATTTCAGGTGGCCTAGACACCATGGGGTCAGTTAGATTTTGCAACCCCTCAGTACGCTCCTTCTTTGTACTGAGACATTATTGAGTGCCTCGATGTACAAGAGCCGTACATGCCAGACCGAGTTCTCCACCAGTTCGGTTATAGGCAAGGGGTTCTTGAGGATCCCCCCGAGCCACTCGAGGTGAAGAGGCGAATGGACTTGAAGTCGTACACTTTGAGGTACCACGACGAGCAGTGCATGAGGGATGCCGACCCCAGACCGATGATCGAGCTTCGGGACATGATCCAGACCACCTTCGCGTGGGACACTAACGATGCATACCTCGATTGGCTGGAGCAGATGTCGCATCCGTATATGGATGCACGGTTCCCTAGACAGGATCGTCCAGGTCAGGCTCCGATTGTCCCTCCAGCTCCACCGGTCTCTGCTCTCATGGTATGAGCTCGTTTAATTTTTCTTCTATCATAATTTATGTTTTAAATTTCGGTTTTGTTCTAATGTAAATATATGTTCTTTATTCAACGGACCCAGATTGTCGCCGATTGGATGCGGCGTTTTTTGGAAGAGAGGGACGAGCTTCCACCAGATGTTATCGCTACGATTATTTCGTGGATTCAGGATTTCACTGGTGATGAGGTGCCCATGGTTGATCCCCTACCGCGTGCTTCCCATAGATTTATTGATTCACAGTACGAGAGGGGAGAGGGCAGCGGTAGAGTCCCCGACAATGACTAGATTATAGGAATTTTTATGTACATATGTTTTCGATAGTTTTTGAATCATGTATATATATTTTGGTTAAATTGCGTCTTAATATATAATATAACTATATAATATAATATCACTATATGAGATATAATGTAATACTATAGTATATATGTGTAATATAACTATATAATATAACTATATAATATAATATAACTATATGAGATATAATGTAATACTATAGTATATAATTATATAATATAACTATATGAGATATAATGTAATACTATAGTATATAATTATATAATATAATATAACTATATGATATATAATGTAATACTATAGTATATAACTATATAATATAAGTGTAACTATACATGATATAATGAAATACTATACTATATAAGTGTAACTATATAAGATATAATGAAATACTATATTATATAAATATAATTATACATGATATAATGTAATACTATACTATATAAGTATAATTATACATGATATAATGTAATACTATACTATATAAGTATAATTATACAAGATATCTATAGTATATAAGTGTAACTATACATGATATAATGAAATACTATAGTATATAAGTGTAACTATATAAGATATAATGAAATACTATATTATATAAGAATAATTATACATGATATAATGTAATACTATACTATATAAGTATAATTATACAAGATATCTATAGTATATAAGTGTAACTATACATGATATAATGAAATATTATACTATATAAGTGTAACTATACAAGATATAATGAAATATTATATTATATAAGTATAATTATACATGATATAATATAATACTATACTATATAAGTATAATTATACAAGATATAACAACCCTAAACCCTAAACCAGCCAAAATCCCAAATCCAAACCCTATGCTTAAACATAGTGTACACTAGGGAACAAAGCACATGTGTTTGGGTCAGCCCAAATGACAGGCCCAACATCTTGTATGCTGTAATAATGCGTACACACAATGGCAGCGCACAAGTTGTTGGGCATGTCATTTGGGTCGGCCCAAACATCTGTGCTCTATTCCCTAGCGTACGCTATGTTTAAGCGTAGGGAAATCTAACATAGGGGTATGGTTTAGGGTATGTTTGGTTAGAGTTTGGATTTGTTTGGTTAGGGTTTGTTTGGTTAGGATATGTTTGGTTAGGGTTTGTTTGATTAGGGTTAGTTTGGTTAGGATATGTTTGATTGGGTTTTGGATTTATATAAGTTAGATATATATACATATGGTAGACCCAAACATGGTAATATAAAATTACATCGTAACCATAATTACTTATCAAATCCATCTTAACCATAAAATTACATCTTAATCCCAAAATTCTTAAAATAAATTACATCTAAAACTACACTGGAGGATATGGAGGACGGTTATATCTAGTGCGGTATTCCCAAAATAGTTGAATCCTCAACTGAAACTGAGAGTCCCAACCATCGACACTTGGGTGTTTGAATCGACGCCAAGCGTACGGAGGGGGAGGTAGTGGACAACCATCCTTGAGCGACACCTACATAGAAAACACAAAATATGACTGAGCTTTGTGTTTTAGGGTAAGCACAAACATTACTAGTTATGTAGAAACAATAAGCTTTACCGATATGAAGTGGTTTCGGTTCCCTACGAGGGCCATCGTCAATATTTGTGTTGCAGGGCCGAGGCTTCCTTCAGACGCCCTCATTGGTAAGCACAAGCACGGGC
The DNA here is from genome assembly GCA_027886185.1 of Rheum nobile. NCBI lineage: Eukaryota > Viridiplantae > Streptophyta > Magnoliopsida > Caryophyllales > Polygonaceae > Rheum > Rheum nobile. Next base: position 2,378,205 of record WOAB01000067.1, on the reverse strand, counting down.
CATCCCATGATAATAGGACAAGAGCAACCTTGTATAGTGTGGTAAACACTAAACCAATCATCGGCATGTCGAGCCAGTACTCCTCGCTGCAAGGACTGATGACATAGTTGACCCGGAATATAAGGTCCTTGTAAGTGATCCCCGAGTGTAGTGCGGGCAACATGGGCATGTATACATCTCTATTGTCAAACAACTCTCCTGCCACCTGCATTCGAACCATAGGGTATGCAGTCTCTTCTGATCCCAACAATACAACCAGTGTCCGATATCCAAAGTGCACGTCTAGACATACATCTGCAACCCTGTTAATGTAGGGAAACCAAAAGTAATCAACATTCTTAACCCCAAAATTCACCCCCATATAAATCATGGGTTGTTCAGGGAGCTGCTGCGTCCAGTCCCTTCGGATTGGCTGCCTTGGGTCCCAATGCCCGACGAAGCTCCACTTGGTCCCTTCTTGCCACGACCCTAACCTCTACCTTGGCTTCCATTGGCCTTCTTCTTTTCAATCTCCTCTAACTCAGCCATCCTATACTCAAACAAGCTTGGCTCCCTCTTGGTAGAGTACTTCGTCGAACCCTTTGGCCTTCCTTTTGCAATGATTCCTGTGGGCTCCTGCAACGAAGTTTCATGCGGATGCTGCGTGTCATGGAATAGCTCGGTGATTTGGTCTACTTGGTCTTTCCTCAATGTTTTAGCGTGCCACATCTCATCCATTTCCTTCCATCTCAACTCTGGAATAGACATCTGTGTTGTGTCTTCAACTGGCTTTTCCGTGTAAACCCCATCCCATTGCAATTGCTTCCAGAAGCGGTGTATCTCACTCGGCATGATCGGCGTCTTATTAATGATGGCTTTTGCGATTCTGTGGACACATGGTAGGCCGAAGCAGTCTCTCATCCAGTGATCATCACAATCCTTAGGGAAATCATCTTCCTCTATCTGCTTATACAGATCAAACAACATTCTCAAGCCTCTCTCCGACACTTTGTAGAATAGCCTTGAAAACAACACTCTTATTTCTGGCGGCACACCATCAAACATCGTTGGTTTTTTTATCCATGACATCTCCATGGTCGCATGCACCTGCCCAATTTGACCCTCGATCGCATGGTGGATCCTCACTACCATTCTATTAAAACCACCAACACTAGAATTCAGAATTTTCTTCAATACGTGATGCATACCCTCAACCCTATCAAAACACATAAAAAGCATCGCGTTAATCCGACATTGAGCATTAAACCTAGAAACCACTAAACATTGTACAAGGGATACATGTTTGTAGTCCTCGTGAAGAAGTGAAGATGATGATACATCCACACTCTAACTATGCTTTCCTTTTGAGGATTAGTCCACGTCTTCTCAATGTATCGAACGAGGCCACTCTTCCACGATGTCCTCAATTTCGCAAGCCTCTCTTCGTAGCTTTCCTCCGTGGTTGAACACCAAAGTGCCCAACATTGGCCGCAAAACCTTTTGACTTGTTTTTTATCCTTCAAGATTAGGGAAGCATATGCTTCTATGTTGTGCTTAATATGCACCCAACACAAAAGGTGTTTAACTTCATCTTTGAAAACTATCCGAATTACATTGATGAGGGCCTTCTCTCGATCAGTCATTTTAGTGGTCGATATAACACCCGCATCTTTAAACAACCACAAAAGCTTCTCCATTATGAACTTGTAATGCACAACTTCTTCTTGCCGCGTAAATGCGTAGGCAATGTTGAAAGTCTTGTACGTGCAAGTGAAACCGACAATATCCACCAAATGCATGTTATACCTGTGGATAAATGTAAGAAAGCGGATGAATGTAAGAAAGCCATAGAATATAAGATAAATAGATGATATAAATCACTACTATTAAATTGTGTTGAAATTGAGACACAAATCCATTACGTACCTATTTGTCTTGTATGTGGCGTCGATAACTACCACGTACGGGAACATCTTCAATAGGTGGAGCGAGTCCGGGTGAGCAAAAAAAAAGGATATCGGTCTCTTTCGTAGACAACTTTCTAAGAGGAAATACCCGGTAACTATTCTGTTGCAAAAAGTTCAGAGTCCATTGTGTAACCGTCATTTCCCCACGATCTTCGTAATGCATCTTCTGTAGAAAGTTGGAAACTTGTTTCATGGATGTTATATTTCCGGGGAAGAAGGTCCTCAACTTCGCAACAATAGTCCTCGGCGTCATGAACGCATCGCAACCTCTTGGCAAGGTGCTGCTCATCCGGGGTCATTCTGCCCATGTATGCATGCCTAAGAAAGCTAGTAGGAAGCTTATGGTTGTGGAATCCATCTATGACATTCATGATCCATTTCTGAGTCACTTCCCATGGCTTCTTCTTCAATCTAACACCACACAACTCAAATGTGCATCCGGACTTCTTCGACCTTGTTTCACGAATTACCTCAACATCCTCTTCTGAGCCACTACTTTTCTTTCTCCCCGATCTATATTCACCAAACTGCTCGCACGTCAAACTAACACTTCTGAAATTTGAGTTACGAATGACTAAAACCATCATCAAATCTTTACCCCTATTCTTAACTCACTCAACCAATTCCTCTCGGCTATCCCACTTCAGATTGTTATGAAATTCATCTCCATAATCTTTCCCCTATACATGTTTACATAATAAATAATGTTACAATATATGGATTGCGATTCATTAAATTTATATATTTGTAGCTAACCAAAACTATATTAACGATACAACAAAACTACAATTGTAATACGATAACTAAACTAAAGAACAACAATTGATAATAAATATAGGCCTCTATGTATATCGCTAAATCGTCAAACTCCAAAACTATATTAACTATATTTATTTTGAATATATATGCATATCTCCACTACCACTAAATGCTATTCTTTTAATATATAGCTTATAATATAAACTAAAGAACAACAAATTCACAACATTCATCATCTTCTCCACTACCACTAAATAATAATCTTTTAACATATATCAAAATAAATATTGGCCTCTACCGCTAAATCGACATCATCTTCTCCACTACTACTAAATACTAATCTTTTAACATATATCAAAATTAATATAGGCCTCTACCGCTAAATCGTCATCATCTTCTCCACTAATTTCAATTTTAAGCATTCCATTATTAACTATACGTACTTAAGCTATATTAATTATAACTAATTTCAATCTTGATAATTCCATAATTACTAACCTCGAAATTGTCATCGTCGAAATCTTCATCGTCGAAATCTTCATTCTCTTCTCCACTACTCCAATATGTGTTTTCATTATATGCCATTTTTGTAGTTAGAAATGAGCGGATTGGTTGTTTTGGAGAGAAATGAGAGGATTGGTTTTATAGGGGAAAATCTGTCGTTGGAATAACGACAAATTTTATACATTTTAATACAGTATTCATCTTGTACGCACAGAAGTTGTGTACGCAATTCGGGAGGATAATTGCCCTGATACATTTGATCATGACCTACCCTTATTTTATATAAGTGGTGGTGCACTTAGCTAGTGCCGAATTCGGGAATCGTCCCATGTTCTATATCTCATTGCGAGATTGGTGTGGATTAAAAGCTTTCACGTGAATGTGCGTTTTGAAATTAAATAAGATAAGTTCCATTTTGCACATAATTAATATACCCTCGGGTGAGAAGTATAACGTGGAACCCACCCGATCTCTTATTTAAAGTAAATCCCTTTTCAATCTGGATTCGCATTACGCGGTGAGGTTGGTCGAGGACCCAAATATGCAACGAGACGTTTTTAAAACTTTGTGTGATAATATAATGTTCCCAAACACACTCATGTAATTTCTCATAAGACTCAATTCGTTGGAGTCTTCTCTTTAATCATACCTCTTCATTCTTTTCGGTAGAAGTCTATAGTCATATACCGGGAAACAAGGGTAGTGATTATATACGACTATGAGAACCAATCTATTTTCACCCTTGCATAGTCTTTCATTAGACTAACCAACCGGTTTTATTCCTTGCATGGTCGGATGGTGTCATCCGTCCTATACGGCACATCAGAGTTTGGTCCTTGTTGGATCGTTAGAGTTACGTCTGAGGGAACAAAGACTTTGTTCCCACAGAAGGTGCAACAAAATAATATAGCAAGAAAGATAAGAGACGAAATCACGATGTATAATGGAAACCCTAATTAGCCAACTAACTAATCAAAGAAAAACCACTACCTTCAAGCTTCTCGCTTGAGAGGATTTTAAATTGTCTACTTGTCTTATTGATTTCTTGTTCGATTACACTTGCAGCATGGACTCCAAACCCTAGAATATCCACCTAAGTTTGAATCACTTCTACAACGATGAATCTGAACTCAACCCTCAAAGACTCACATACAACTTCACTCTCTTTTCTTCTCAGTCAATCTCTCTCAGTTCATCGTCGTCTCTCGTCGTACATAAAAATGAATCCACACTCCTATTAAATACAACACGACTAAACCCTAATCGTAACAAGATAAAATCTTTCTAAACTTGGTAACAAGAAGATCTAAAATTGTTTGGAAGAATAATATCTTAACCGCTTAAATTATCTAAGGAAAGAATTCCAAAGATAATATAATTGGCTGAAGATAATAATCTTCTCTCTCCAAATATCTTATCTTAGGAAAGATTTCCTAAGATAAAACATTCGGATTTCTCTCTCCACAACTTCTCTTCGGCGAGATCCTTCCAGCCGAAATCTCTTATCCTTGACCGCATGATCTTCCATGATTGTTTCCATAATCTTCACGCTGGATATCTTCCTTCCATTCACAGCTTGAACGTTGTTCGTCTTTGATGTTCCTTGAGAGGTAACAAAGCATGTGGAGAACGCTTTGTTCCCTCTGCAATCCTTTGCTGCAATGGTTCCCTGTGACAACTGTCTTGTTCCTGAAACACTTAGTTATCAGATTAGTTGAATGTTTGTTACCATCAAAACCTAAGGAATTCAACAAATTCCCCCTTTTTGATGGTGACAAACACCCTTGACAATAAAACATACACACAAGATAAAGACAGTTGTGAAGAGAAAGTTTTCCACACTTAGACATAATAGTTCCTCAGTCTAGCAACATATGAAACCATATTAGGTCCCCCTCAACTGAGGCTACCTGTCAATCGAATAGAAGGCTTGCAGTTGAAGGTTGTTATTTTGAAGTAATATTTAGATGTGTAGTTCTGATTTAATATTCTAAAAGAGTTGTAATACTTAGTCATGTATTTTGGATTTGTTCAAAAGTCTTCCGCTGTAACTTAAAAGTCTTCCGTTGTAATTTCACTTTGTTGTATTACCGTCATTCTCATTTTATGAGAGGAATTTAATAAAAGTATTAAGTGTTCATTACAAAGGATTTCCGCTACTCTGTCTGCATTCAACATTTAGTTATTTATTTAAGCTTAATTGTTCCGATTAAAGCCTAGGGTGACTTTGGACATTAACGTCTGAGGTCACTGGCGTGTGACACTACCGACATAAGTCAGGGATGCTATAATTATGGTATCAGAGCAATGATTTCAAGATTCTTGGCCTATTGTTAGGTTTAAGAATTTTCAAAATTATTTTCGAAGCTATTTTAATATATAAAGGAATTTTGTAAATCTAAATTGTTAGTATTAAAATTAAGGTTTTAAAATTGCTTAAGGTTTAGGAAATTTAAAAGTAATGGTGTCCTTATATTAAACAAATAAAATGGTGTTTTAAATCGTGTTAAAAGTAATGTTTAAACTCTCTTTTGTTAAGTATTAATTATTATAGTGCTTTTATAAAATGGTGTTGTAAAGGTTAAAACTAAGTTTATGATTATAAATTTTGAAAGTGTGGGTTTTGATTTTGGAAAAGTTTATAATGTCATTAGTTTAAGAAGTTATTCTATTAAATTAAAAGTATAAAAATTAAAAGTATAAGGTTTAATAATAAGTGGTTTTCAAAATTCTACAAGCTTCGATTCATTTACTTATTCCTTAGATTATTTCATAAGAATCTCTCTATATTCTTGGAATAATGTCAAGTTGGATATTGACATTATTAGTTTCCTTTGCTCGAGTTGACGAGCATTGTCTCGATAATCTAGTATTGTAAATATTCCTTGCCATAGGAAATTAAGCGTGTGTAGTTAATGCTCTATGAAGTTTGAAATTTATTTCTCATGTGTAAACTCCGAGCATTGGTTGTGATAACAATTGGTGTGGTGAGCTAATATAAAGCTCAAAATACTTAATATAAATTATTTTAGTAAGTAAATAAATTTGTAAGAGATGTACTTAATAAGGAGTTGGTTTTCTCTAAAATGATCGTACTCACGATTCCGAGTTAAACTTTAAAATTTAAGAGTTATAATTATGGTATTTATAATTGAGTGTGTCCGTTGTGGGACAAGTGGTTTAAAGCTTTTGGAAGAGCTAAATGTGTGAAATTAGTATTTTGGAAAACCTACTTAAGGTGACATTATAAGTGTTTCTTAAGGAAATGATATAATGATATGAGGAGTATTAAGACGATTATGTCTTGGGTAAATATCAAATTTTGGTAAAGCAAAAGGTTTGCTTAATTTGGGATAATAAATTGTGTGAGAACAATTAAGTGCTTAAGGATTTATGGGTGAATAACAAACTCAATCGGTAAAAGTTTGTTTTAATTTATGTAAGTGTATGGATTTGTATCAACTGGACTTGATGAAAAATGACCTATGTCTAATAAGGTGATCTTATGACACATTTTGGGTAAATAAAGTGGTTGATTATAATCGTGTTAAACGAATTATTAAAATCATGTTTGAGGAAAACAAGAATAAGAGGTTGTGTGATTAATTGTAAAAATTAAGGAATCCTAAATGTCTTATGTTAGAGCCTGATTAATGGAAAGATTTTGGGTTAAGAGGTGGCATAAGGGCCAAATTTAATTAAGGTAAATAATGAAATGGGTGAGATGTACATGTAAGGAGTAAGATGATATAAAAGTTGGAGGTACTAAGATTGAATAGTTGGGTTATAAGGAGATAATGTGAGAACTTTGGGATTTGATTATAAAGAGGGAATTGGTTGAGGAAACGGATCGACTTTCCTAGGATTAATTCCAAGTACGAAATAATTGAGGATACTAAACTCAAGTTGAGAGGTTAATGTGAAAACCGATATCTCTATCTCGGTAGTGCTAGTTTCGGGGTTGAAACTATTTTTAAGGAGGTAGTATTGTAATATCTCACTTAAAATAGAAGGGTAAGATAGTAATTTTAATGTGATAAAAATAAAAGTTATGAAATTTACTTTATTTCTTTTAGAGGAATAATTTAAATTTTCATGAACTTAGGTTCAAAGGTTGGGTTATAATAATTTTTGGTGCAAATTATCATATGGTCTATGATTGTATGATGTATGAATAAATAAATAAGTATAACTATGGGTGTAATTTTAGAATTTTAAATAATAATAAAGGTCATAGGAATTATTATGTTTATCCATAAGTGGATAAAATAATAATGTCGCATTACGCGGTGAGGTTGGTCGAGGACCCAAATATGCAACGAGATGTTTTTAAAACTTTGTGTGATAATATAATGTTCCCAAACACACTCATGTAATTTTCCATAAGACTCAATTCATTGGAGTCTTCTCTTTAATCATACCTCTTCATTCTTTTCGGTAGAAGTCTATAGTCATATACCGTTTACCGAGTTTTATTCGGGAAACAAGGGTAGTGATTATATACGACTATGAGAACCAATCTGTTTTCACCCTTGTATAGTCTTTCATTAGACTAACCAACCGGTTCTATTCCTTACATGGTTGACTGGTGTCATCCGTCCTATACGGCACATCAGAGGTTGGTCCCCGACGATTTGAAGTAACCAATCGAAGATAAGGCTTGCAGTTGAAGGTTGTTATTTTAAAGTAATATTAAGATGTGTAGTTCTGATTTAATATTCTTAAAGAGTTGTAATACTTAGTCATGTATTTTGGATTTGTTCAAAAGTCTTCCGCTGTAACTTAAAAGTCTTCCGCTGTAATTTCACTTTGTTGTATTACCGTCATTCTCATTTTACGAGAGGAATTTAATAAAAGTATTAAGTGTTCATTACAAAGGCTTTCCGCTACTCTGTCTTCATTCAACATTTAGTTATTTATTTAAGCTTAATTGTTCCGTTTAAAGCCTAGGGTGACTTTGGACATTAAAGTCTGAGGTCACTGACATGTGGCACTACGGACATAAGTCGGGGGTGTTATACAATTGGTATCAAAGCAGGTTTGTTCTAGATTGTGTGTTACTTGTAGATTTTCAGGTAACAATGACTACTATTACTGTTGAAGTTGGGTTGAACTTCTCAAGGCCTCCCTTGCTGCTCGCTGGTCAATACCAACATTGGAAGACTCTCTTCATCAAGTGGGTCCAAAGTAACGACTGTTAATGCTGGTTGATCATCTCTCTTGCAGATCTTAAGATCGCCGATCTTAAGAAAAATAAGAAGATGAAGAAATAGGATCAAGAAGATCTTTAAATCATGGAGAAGAAATTCAAGGCGGCTATGCTCATCAACAATGCTCTCAATCAACAGAATGTACAAAAGCTTAACAAATGTACATAGGGAGCAAGGATCTCCGTGAAATCGATCGTTTCACAAAAAAATGACTTCTATAATTTCAGGATGGAAGGCAATGAAGAAGTGAGTTCCTACCAGGCTAGATTTGAAAAGATCATTGCTAACCTAACTGCTCACTCAATTTCCGACAAAGAGATCCTTCTTGATGAAATATTCTCATCATCATTGATGGTCTTCCTCATCATTATAAGATGACCAAGGCTATCTTAAAGGAGAATCCCAACATTGTCAAGTTGACGTTCCATGAGGTCTTTAGCAAGATTCAAAAGTATGACAACGAAGAAAGAGTTGGGAGAACGACTGAAAAAGGCAAGGGAATTGCCTTGATGGTTGAGAAGGCAGTGAACATGATTGAGAATGATCAAGAAGATGATGAAATCTCCAATGATCCAGAGACTGCATTACTCACTAGAGGTATGCGTTCCCTCTACATGAAAGGAAGAAACAGGAACAGAGGGAACAATGGTGAAAAGCGCGACATCAAAGACATCACCTGTTACAACTGTAATGAGAAGGGTCACTATGCTAGTTCATGCTCCAAAGAAAAGAAGCATGGAAACAATTATGGAAACAGTGACAAGAAGGCTTTCTTTGATGTCTGGGGCGATGAGAATGATTCCGATGGTGAAGACCTTGAAGCTTGGGGTGGTGAGATGTGTGCCATGGCTCTTGGTGACTCAACTGTTCCTTCTGAGGAACCTGAGGTAGATTACGAAACTTTTCTAAATTCTCTTGTGAATTATGATAATCAATCTTTAATTGCTCTAATAAAGGAAATGTATGCTGAAGATTTGAAAACTCAGGAGGAACTAGCTAATTCAGAAGTTGAACGTAGTAGTTTAAAAGAAAGCATGTCTAAAACTGCTAGTAGCTCAACTTTTCCTTGTTCTTCATGTGATGCTAATCGTGATGAACTTGAAAATGGAGAAATGAAAAAGTCTCTATGTTAATGGATGAAGTCTCTAACAATGTTGATGCAAGTGCTTTAGTTGGTCCAACTAAGCTTGAAGTGCAGATGTCCGAAGTGAAAGCCTATGTTCACAAAATTCACTCCATGATGGTGGAACAGAAAGTTGAAGAAGAAGACATACAGTTTGTCGAGGCTAGATATGGAATTGGGTACACTGGGTCTAAAGAAAAAGAAGATGATCCATCTATATTGGAAGGTTACAATTTTGAAGATGCGGTACTCTCAAATTGCATGAAGCTAGAGATAAGGAACTTCAGGATGCTAGGGAGAAGAAGAAGAAAGAGAAAAAACACTTGCAAGTATGAAGCTCTGGTAAGTTGAGTACTTGATAGAGTTTTGGGTGTCTAAGGTGTTTTTAGGAACGTTACACGTAAAAGATTAGATATCTAGGAGTAAACTAGATTGGGATAAGACTTGCTCGATTGTAATTCCAGTATTAATTACACAAGTAGACATTTGAAATCTTACTAGGGAAACCTAGGGGTAGAGTGATGCGCTCCTGCCCACCATGACTGCCACCGAGGAAGAAGAAGCTATGAGCATTCGCTCAGAAGGGCCAATAACAAGATCGCGCGCCAAAGCCATCGTCAACGCGACACAATCCATGGTTGTCCGCGTCGTCGCTAGCCAAGGAACGCAAGAGACCGCGTTCTCTCTCAAGCGCCTTCAACCAAGTCCAGAGAACGCGTTCTCTGTCAATCTCCTCTCAACCATCCATTGAACGCGATCTTCTGAATTGATTGCAATATTCTGAACATTAATTATTTTAGTTATTTCTTTTGGGGCGTGTGTTCCATGCATTTCGCGTGGGCTAGCCCATTAAGCGAGACTCGGCCCATCCGAGTCCCGCTATGTACTATAAAAGGTCATCTCGACCTTCTGTACTAGGTTACGCTTCATTTTAATCTAAGACTATTTGTCGAGAGCTTTTGCCTCCAATCTCTTAGATCGGCGTCACCCAAACTCTTACTTCTCATCTCCATTCCTCCGCTGCCGACGCTACGGCCTTCGCTCATCTCTCGAGCCCCATCAACATCGCATTATTCCACTCACGCGATGCGTTCCACTCATCCCACCACTGAAGTGACTCGCACGACTTCCCACCAAGATCATCGATTCGGCATTCACAAGCAGGAACGCATCAACTGGCATCAGAGCCTTTGATCTTGTAAGTCGCTTGTCAAGTCTCATTTGTTCACAATTTTCTCCCCCATCATCCTTGCTTCCGCGTTTGTCAATTTTTCTCTCTCTTCAAACACATGCTTGTCCCATCGGTTTCTACAAGAGAATCTCTTGGCCGATAATTGCTTGATCCACGCGCGAAAATTGTGTGATTTGTTTGCATGAAATCTGCATAATTAATTGCTTGAATTTCGCTAATCATATCTTGCATATTTTCTTGTGTTGACCGTTATAAATCTATATCAATCTTCTCTCTCTCCTATCGCGTAAATCTCGCGATCTCTTTCATTAAGTTACTTAGCCGTTTATTTTTATTTTTATTTTTTCATTTTCATTTAATTCTTATCCGATCTTCAATCAAAAGTCAAACAAGATCTCGGATTTGAATTTCAAAAAAAAAAAAAGAGAAAGAAGTCAAGTCGCATTTAACATAAAAGGACGCGACAATTCAAAAAGAAGTAAAGCCAAATTAAGGCAACCTTCTTCCCTCAACGGCTAGGCTTATCTTCTTCATTTCTCCACCGTCTAGTGTCTCACTTGAAGGTGTGTCTTGTGTGTACGCGTTGTTTACGCAAGAGGTTGGGACTTCTTTCTTTTGGTTTCGTTTGCTTTTGTGCTTGCATATCACACTTGCTTTGCTTTCCTTTAGCTGCCCTCACGGCCAAAAGAACGCGCCCTCCTACGTGAACAATTGCTACTTGTTGAGTGCTTACTTGTTCTTTGGTTTTGTATTGTCTTTTGTGCATTTTTACTCGCGATGTCTGGTCATATTGTGATAGGTAGCCTCACGGCACCCACTGGTGGGAATGTCCAAGGAGATGGCAACAACCACCCACCACAACAAAACATCGTGCAACATGAAGTGGTCCCTCTCACCAATCCTCCCCAACAAGACTCCATTCTAGAGCTCTCGGAGGAACAACGCGAGATCCAAGCACTTAGGCGCCAAGTTGCCCAATTTCAAGCCATGCAACGCGCCGTGCCGGCACAACCCACACCAACTTTAATGGTCCCTATGGACACCCTGGACGCACCGCATCACACTGAAGCCGGGCCAAGTCAACAATGCGTGGACAAGGGCAAAAGAGTGATGCCCTCCACTTCAAACTTGCAATCGCGACTTCAAAGGATCCAATCAGTGATCGAAAGCCGCCAAGGCTATGTGTCGCATCGCGAACGATATACACCGCGGGCAACACCAGCCGGCTACGACAGCGACTCCGACCGCGACGAAGATGCCCATGGTGAGTACTCTGAACCCTTTGACTTCCATGACAGGTATGAAGCCAGAGGAACAAGACACCGCGGCGAATTTGCCTCAACACCACTTGCAGGCCGAGCCAGGCAAGAAGAACACGACTCAGGTCTACCGCGTCGATCCCATCGCGCCCCAGACATTGAGCCGCGACAGCGACGCCATGACCCCACCCCAGTGCCATTCGACGTCAACGAGCACCTTGGCCATCAAAGCGCGCGTACTCCGCATTATGGTTCCGATGGCTATGGATCGACAACGCCGACTATCCATGATGACTTCCATGAGTTCGACGATGAGGAGATGGAGGACGCATGGCTCATCAATCCAGGCTCCTTCCATCCTCCCCTTGGTGACCCCATTGAACTCTAGGATAGGCCAACGGATTGGATTCCACCTCCAATCCAACCAGTCAGACAACATCAACGCGTTCATGGTGACAACACGCGTGATTCTCGTGGCCAACACCACGAGGACATGGCACGTGACTTCCGTCGCCAACACAATGCACCTGTTCAACGACGAAGACAAGGAAGCACTGAGGAAGATGTCCTGGATCGCCAAGCTCGCCGTCCTCATCACCGCGCTGAGGAAGCTGCACAACGCGCTTATGCGCCTCAACCTGCACAACACCCACCAAGGCTAAGCCGCCATGAGGTAAAAGTCAAAATTGAGCATTTCTTTGGTGAATATGATCCCGCTGTGTTTCTTGAGTGGGTGCAGGCTACAGAGTACACATTGTGATATTGTCGCGTCCCCACAGAGGAGCATGTTGACGAGGCAACCCTACATTTTAGAGGGGCTGCACGCGTTTGGTACCACAGGTTCGTGGATGATCACGTTCGTCGACACCTTGCTCCCATCACGAATTGGCACCAGCTCGTGTATGTCATGACACGGAAGTACGTGCCAACTGACTACAGAAATTAAATGCGAATGGAGATCGCAATGGCGCATCAAGGCTCCAAAACACCTCTGGAGTTCTTCTCTCAGCTGGAGGACATGTACTACAAAGCCAGCATCAGTGTCGCCCCATCCACACTGTAAACAAAATTTCTGAGTGGCTTGAATGTGTCCATCCGTGACCAACTCGAGATATTACCCATCAAGGATCTGAACACCTTGACGCACACCGCGATGCAAATCTACAACCAGCAATCGCGTCACCGACAACCCTCTTGGCAAGCTCCGGGTCAAAGAAGGTATGATTCTAACTCTGGTCAATCCCCTTCTACTAATGTGCACGGTCCACCCACAGGAACCACCGCGCAAATCAAAGCCGACAGGGGAAGATCACGATAACACACAACAATGCTCCTCGCGCGACGCCAACAAAGGGCACATCACCAACTCCAGAGCGCACGCGTGACTTAGAGTGTTTCAAGTGTGGAGGACGAGGACACTACCAGAGAAATTGCCCAAACAACAAGAAAGTCCTCTTCTCAAGCATCGCTGCAGGATATGAGTCTTATGAGGAGGAGGACACACCCCTTGAGACCATAGAGGAAGGTTTCGAAGATGACGAGGAGGCTTACACTTATGAAGTCACCGCGCTACATGAAGGCACACCACTGAGCCTTATAATGCGACATCTCCTCACCGTCAAGGAAGCAACCCTTGTCGACCAATGCGAGAATCTATTCCACACGTGTTGCTTGGTCAAGACTGCGTCCTTGAGTGTCATCATCGATGGCGGCAACTGTTGCAATATCATTAATGAAAAGGTGGTCAACCATTTCAACCTGCCAACCACTCCTCACCCACAACCTTATGGGCTACAATGGATTTCACCGAGTTTTGGTAACACTGTAACTCGTCAATGTCTTATTTCTTTCTCAATTGGTCAGTATACGGACTCAATCCTTTGTGATGTCATTGCAATGGACACTACACATCTTTTGTTGGGGCGCCCATGGCAATTTGACAGGCGCGTTCTTCACGATGGCTATTTAAACACTTATGTGTTTACTTACCATGGGAAATGCATCACGCTCTTACCTATGTCTCCTCATGAGATTTTATAGGACCAGGTTGAGCGTGATCGACAGAAGGCTTTGGAAGGAGCCAAGACCGCGTCAAATCTGACGCATTCCAAACCAGACCCTAGGGCTCCTACCAGCACCCCAGACACAAGTAGTAGAAGAATGCGTTCTCCCAAAGGGCACGAAGGAGTTCCCACTAACAAAGAGCCCAATGAGAGAACGTGTGGACAAGATGGTGCTCCGGACGCGTTGAAAGGAAAATGTGAGCACAGATTGCTACTTGCTCACACAAGCGACCTCACTGCTTCCTTAAGTGGCAAGGCACCATGTTTGCTTTTAGTGCCCATGCGTTGCAATCCAGAGAGCCCCTTCATGAAAGCTATGCCGAGTGCGATCTCCAAGCTGCTCGATGAGTTCAAGGACTTATTCCCAGAGGAGCTTCCCAATGGCCTTCCACCTTTACGAGGCATTGAGCACCAAATTGACTTGGTGCCTGGTGCCTCTTTGCCAAATCGCGCGGCCTATCGCGCTGGACCAAATGAAACCAAGGAGCTACAACGCCAAGTGGAAGAACTTTTGGATCGCGGCTACGTAAGGGAATCCCTAAGCCCTTGTGCGGTCCCCGTGATCCTAGTGCCAAAAAAAGATGGATCATGGCACATGTGTCTCGACTGCCGCGCCATCAATCAGATCACAGTCAAGTACAGACATCCAATACCGCGCCTGGATGACATGCTCGATCAGCTGCATGGCACGACCCACTTCACCAAGATTGACTTGAAGAACGGATACCACCAGATTCGCATGAAAGAGGGTGATGAATGGAAGACCGCGTTCAAAACCAAATATGGGCTATATGAATGGCTAGTCATGCCTTTTGGTCTCACCAACGCGCCAAGCACGTTCATTAGACTCATGAACCATGTGTTGAGGGAATATCTTGGGAAATTTGTAGTCGTGTACTTTGATGATATTCTGGTGTACTCGCGTAGTTTAGACAATCATGTAAAGCACCTTAGGCTTGTGTTAGAGTGCTTGAAACGCGAACAATTGTATGCCAACCTTGGCAAGTGTCGCTTTGCATCCGACACTACAAACTTTCTGGGCTACGTGGTCTCCAAGGATGGACTCCGCGTAGATGAAGACAAAGTGAAGGCCTGTAACACCCCCAAATCTTAACCCATTTGGAAATGTATTACCGCCAGTGACCCCAGTGTTCCTTATCAAGATCACCCAAGGCTTTACCGGTTTAAATACAATTCATGGAATACAATTGATACATAATGATCAAAGTATTCAAATCAAAACATCAATCAAATGAAACATGAGTTACGGGATTACAACCCAATCCCGAATAGGCCAAACACAAAGTTTAAACAAAGTACAACGGAAGTCTTTAAACAAGGTACATCGGAAGTCTTTTAAAAGATATTACAAAAAGGGTTGTGATCGTAATGATCACCTGCCCAAGGATCTCAACCTGATTAAAAGAAATTTATTAAAACATCCAAAAACAACCGTCGTCTTCATAGTCAATCTAGTCTCCTCATATCTTCGCTCTATCTGATGTGCCGAATCGAACGGATGACACCAGCCCACATGCAGAGAACAATGTTCGTGGGTTAGTCTACTTGAATAGACTAGCAAGGGTAGTGGTTCGAGTGATCGTAACCGTTTACTATCATTGACCCTCGAATAATAACCGAAGGGACGATACATAACCCGGCACTTTCACGGAATAACAACAAGAGGTATGCACAAGAGAAGATTCTGGAAGACTTAATCTTCACAGAAATCTACCCGAAAAGAGACTCCAAGAGATTGAGTCTTTAAGAAAATATGACAAATCTGGAACGTTTAACAGAATTACACATCAGTGATTTAAAGGCTGACTTAGATGTTTCGGTTCACGACCAACCTCATCGCTTACAGCGAATCCAGATTGGAAAGAAAACGTACTCTGATCAAAAGTCGAGACGAGCTTTCCTAGCCGCACTATTACTTAGCTGCACTACTCGCCAAAGGTATATTAATTAAGTGCACTCGGGCACTTTATCTTATTTAATTCCAAAACCCACATCACGTTATAATCTTTTTAGATCCCTCGGGAACTAAATCCCTAAGGCAGAGTTGACTCGGGAACTAAATCACAAGAGTCGAATCGAGAACTAAGTCTCGCGGGAACTAAATCCCTAGGAGCGGAGTTGACTCGGGAACTAAATCCCAAAAGTCGAATCGGGAACTAAATCCCACGGGAACTAAATCCCTCAAGGCGGAGTCGGGAACTAAATCCCTACAAACGGCATTAGAAAAGGGTGGTAGGAACTAAATCCTAACCACTAGGTTATCAAGAAACGACTAGCACTCGCAATGAGATACACAGTAGCGTTCCTACGAATACTCGTGCTAACTAAACAGTTCAACACAGTAATCAATCACAACAAAGCCATCGCGGCCAGAAACAGATAAAATAGCGTTGTTCTAACAATATACAACCTATAATAATATCTGTATTAATCACATATATATATAATAGCGTTGTTCTAACCGATATACAACCTATTATAACATCATATTTTAGTTTTCCAAAACAATTAACCAAACCGTTTCCAGATGAACACAATAATCATTCCAAATTAATTGCTCAGATAAACAACTGATAATTAATGTAAATATGGAACGATGAGCAAGAGCGAACCGCCACTTGCCTTAATCCACAGAGTTTGAACGAAGTCTAACGACGGGATTCCGGGCTCGACACAGAGACAAATCTGCCAACTCCGGTACCTTCGGATGGACCCATACAGAAATCCTAAGTTAGATTCGACAAACAACAATACCGATCTACGAAAGAATGAAAGGAATCGAAGGAAATGAAACCCGAACAAAGGCTACGGAAGCCAACACCAATAACCCCGCCAACAACAACTCGCCGGCGAGCGCCACTACAATCACGGCGGGCGCCGCCCAATTCACGGCGGGCGCCGTCTCATCCACGGCGGGCGCCGCTCAACCACGGCGGGCGCCGTTCTTCACGGCGGGCACCGCTCAACCACGGTGGCTGGCCTCCTTCATCACGGCGGTCGCCGTTCACCACGGCGGGCGCCGTCTCATGCCGGCGGTCGCCACCTTCGAGCCGGCGGTCGCCGTGATCCTCGCGGCGGTCACCGTCGCGAACGAAAACAGAAATACGGGAGGAGAAAACTCACCCTCGACGATCGATTTGGCTCGTCTTTCGCCTTGCTTGGTTTCTAGGCTTCTAAGGGCCTCCCAAGCTTCCCCTTGGCCACCAAGAACGACACTAAATGAGCTCCGACGATCCACTAGAGCCTTCCCGAGAGAGAGCGTTTTGAGAGCGTTTTTGAGAGTCGAGAATCTGAGAGCGCTTCCGCGTCTTTCGCACCCTCTTCCACCCTCACCCAACACCTCTATTTATAGAAGAAATTAGGGTCCTTGCCTCTTGGACAATATCCAAACCCTTTTGCCCCTTGGACAATGGCTCTTGGACAAAAACCTTTGGATAAAGAATCTTGTACTATTGCCCATTAGATAACAACTCTTGGGCAATAAACTTGTACTAATCTTAATCCGCGTTAATAAAAGTCGTACACAAACGAGTATAAACTCCTAACACACCTCGACTGTATAATTCTTCACTGAGAAAAATATTACAAATACAGAGCACATTACAGAATGTCTTAAGCTCTCAGAATTAAATCCGACGTACCAAACGAACGTTCGGGAAAAATCCATAATTCCCAAAATAGCCTTACAAAATTACGGGGTATCACATCACCTCCCCCTTAAAAGAAGTTTCGACCCCAAAACTTGGCCGAAAAACAACTCGGGAAAGTGTCTGAGCATCTCTGCCTCGGTTTCTCAAGTAACTTCCTCAGTCCCAGACCTGGACCACAGAACTCGTACCAACAGTATGATCTTGTTGCACAACTGCTTCATACGGCGTTCGAGAATGCGCTCTGGCATCTCCTCTCAAGTACCATTTGCCTTAATCTCGACGTCCTTATAGCTCAGCCTACGAGACTCATCTTAGCACGAATATCCTTAGCAATGATACGTGGAACACATTATACACTGGGTATGCCGATGGCGACAATGCCAAACGGTACGTTAGAGATCTTACTCTATCCAGAATCTTGAATGGTCCCATGTAGCGAGGGTTAAGCTTCCCACGCTTACCAAACCTGAAAACACCTTGGATGGCGATACTCTGACAAGTACTTTGCCACCAAACTCGAACTTGACACTTCTATGCTTCTGATCTGCGTAAGACTTTTGTCGACCCTGAGCGGTCAACATCTCTGTCTAATCAAGCAATGACTGAAACTGTCCTTTCGACCAACTCTGGTCCAAGTAGAATCTTGTCGGCATTCTCATCCCAACAAGTCTGAGATCTACATCTGTGACCATACAAAGCTTCGAACTAAGCTACCTTGACCATAGCATGCCAGCTATTATCGTACGTGAGCTCAATCAGACTTAGGCTGTCTTCCCAGCTAGTCGGATGATCGAGTACGTATGCTTCTTAGCATATCCTCCAGGGTCTAGATGGTCTTTTCAGACTGACCATCTCTCTGAGGATGAAACGCTGCTGAATCTCAATTCAGTTCCCATGGCCTTGTGAAGTTCTTGCTATAAACTTGACATGAATTGGCCATCTCGATCCGATACAATGGTCTTAGGAATGCCATGTAAACGGACAATCTCCTGGTGGAAAACTTCTGCTGACCTCTGGGTCACCCAAGTAACCTCAGTTTCCAATTCAAACACTATTGCTGCTAGTTCTAGGTCATGTGTTGGTTAGTTTGCTTCATAGGTTTTCAATTATCTAGATGCGTATGCAATAACCTTGCCTATCTGCATCAAAGAGACATCCCAACCCATTTCTCGAAGCATTAATTATAGACCATATAGCCATCATTCTTTCCGACAACGCCAAAACTGGTGCATAAGTCAGACACTGTTTCAACTTCTTGAAAACTGGTCTTGCACTTGTCATCCCAGACAACTTCTTGTTGACCTTGCGGAATAGACTGGTCATAGGTGGAGTGATCTTAGAAAAATCCTTCCATGAACCGTCTATAATGCTCAGCAAGCTCTGGGAAACTGCGCACCTCGCTCACACCCTGAGGCCGCTTCCAAACAACTACTGATTCACTCTTCTGGGGAATAACCATAACCTCATTCTTATTGATCACATGGCCTAAGAAAGCCACTTCTAGATCCAACAATCGCACTTAGCCCACTTTGCGTACAACCGACTTGGTCTAAGGACCGATAAAGCAATCCGCAGATGTTCCCTGTGAGCTTTCTTGCTCGGGAAAATAACAAAATGCCATTGATGAAGACCACTATGAACTTATTCAAGTACTGGTCTAAAACATCGATGTACTAGGTTCATGAAAACTGTTGGAGCACTCATAGATCCAAATGGCATGACTACAAACTCGTAGTGACAATCTCTTGTCCGAAATGCAATCCTCGGAATATCATCATCACGAATCCTGAGCTGATGATACCCAGATCTCAGGTCGATCTTGGAGAGAACTTTCACTCCCTGCAGTTGATCCCACAGATCATCACTCCTTGGCAACAGATACTTGCTCTTGATCGTGACTTTATTCAACCCTCGAAAGTCAAAACAAAGTCGAAACGGTCCATCTTTTATTTTGACAAATAAAACTAGGGCACTCCTACTTAAGGTGATGCACTCAGCTTTATATAACTTTTGTCAAGAAGATCCTTGAGTTGCTTCTTCAACTCTTGCATCTCAACAGAAGCCATCTGGTACGGTGCCTCAGAGATCGGCGTGGTACTCGGCTCAAGATCAATTGCAAACTCCTCGACACGATTCGGGGTATCTAAGAATATCTTCTGGAAAGACACCCGTAAATCCTCTAACCACAGGAATATCAAAACTGAAGTCGATCACTGCCTTATGACGCTTCCGTCAATCCATATCGAGAATAATTATCGTATGGGACCATGGTTATTTAGGTCAAATCGCTTTGAATTTCTTACCCTTGATGGTAATCGATAATCCGACAGACGATTGGTTCCCACTAAATGGTCACCATCTTGGACCAGCCCACTACATGGTTCACAGACGACTCACTAGTGGCTCCGAGCCCAGGCCCAACCATTACCAGCGTCCACTGTTGCCATGAGCCGCTGTCCATACATCTCAACCCATCCTTGGTAGCTCCACCTAATTAATAGGCAGCCATCTCCTAAGAGGTTGTTGGTGAGTCTCGAACACGAGACCTTACCCCATACCAAGCAACGAAACATTAACTTGGTATAAACCAAAGGCTCATATATAAGAAGAGTTATAACAAAAGGTTCACAACCTCGTTGCACACACAACTTAACTTACAACCATCCAAAATGAAAGTCTGGGTAGCACCCATATCAACAACACATTAACAAAAGTAGAACGCATATACAAAGTAGTCTAAGCATTAGGATCAAAGGGTCCATCTGCCTCACGCATCAGGTAAAGGCGTTGACCTTGGCTTCCTGAAGCCACCGGGGCTTTCCCTTTGTTTCTCGCAGTTGTCTGCATTGAAGGACTAGGGGCTTCCACCGGACTGAACCTGGGTTGGTTGTTCTGATTAACAGATCCTTGCTGTGACTCAGTCCCTTTCTGTCTCCTCTACGGATAAAATAACTACAAGTGTCCTTCCTTTCCACAGGCATAGCACGTTTTCTCCTCCTTCGGACACACATTACTCTTGTGCCCGTAGGTACCATAGTTGTAGCACTGGATCAGGCTATTGCCCTGACCCGAACGTTGCGTAGACCCATCCTGAGTCATATTCATTTTTGCTCGGCCAGATCTGGCAAAATCAAATGGTGGAGCGGGACGTTTAAACCCACTTGCCTTAGGCTGGTTCTCCCCTTGCCTCTGGCTACCACGCTTCTTGGTCGACTCTTTCAGAGTCACCTCTAACTTGTAGGCTGCATCCATGTACTGCTCCAAAGTCGAGCATCCGTGACGCACCATCAGTGGCTTAATATCTGGGCCCATCCACTCATGGAAATACCAGATTTTCTGTGCCTTACTGGATATCTCAGGTCCAGCATACTATAGCAAATGATTGATTTTGGTTGCCAGCTCAGTCACCTTCAATCCATCAGTCTTAGGGTATAGGAACTCCTTGTGTTTCTCCTCCCTCATAGCACGAGAGAAGAAACGGTCTGTCATCTTTGTCTTGAACATCTCCCAGTTCAAAACAGGGCTATCAGCTAAGCCGGTACTCTCCCACCACTCACTAGCATCCTCCTTTAACTGAAGAGAAGCTATATGTACTTTCTCAGCTTCAGTACAATCAATGTTGCGGAACAACCGCTCCATGTGGGAGAATGGATCACCCCGACTGGTTCCCCTTTCCCGTTATAGCTGTCAGGCCTCATGGCATTAATGGTCTTTAGTGCACGACCATAGTTGTCTCGAGTCCTGACTATTCCCCGAATTGCCTCTAATGTTGCAACATCAAATGCCATTGGAGCGTTGGTCTGCTCTTGACCATTGCCTCTAGGATGGTTGTTGGAACCAAACTCCTGCTCGTCTTATCCAACATTTCCTACAGTTGGTCTGGGGTCATTACTCGGCCCAACACCAGCACGGATAACGTTCCTTGTGTTCACCATCTGTGTACCGATCAATTTCCAAGGATTTTATCACATTAGTATCATTCTGATATACTTATTGTAATAAAATCAACTTAGAATAGATCAACTTGGTAATTTCTATTGATGAACTCAAACCGAGTTACTAGGTTCTACAACCTCAACTCACAACGAGCGAACTGGGAATCAAGCCTAACTGGAGATGGCGAAACCACCTCGGCTTCTCCCGGGTTCCTCTGAAGAGAACAGAATGCACCCATATCTAACGGGGAAAGAATTAGTCTTTCTAGACATAGAAGCAAGCTTACTATATCAGACTGTACAGAAGACATGACTATGAACGGTGTTTTGAAAATCTTTTCACTTTGAAAATTCAGAGCCCTTTTAAAGCATTTTCAAAAACGGATAAATGATATAAAAATCCCAAACCCGTTTTAAAGCCTTTGTCTATGATACCACAACTGTAATACCCCCAAATCTTAACCCATTTGGAATGGTATTACCGCCAGTGACCCAGTGTTCCTTACCAAGATCACCCAAGGCTTTACCGGTTTAAATACAATTCATGGAATACAATTGATACATAATGATCAAAGTATTCAAATCAAAACATCAATCAAATGAAACATGAGTTATGGGATTACAACCCAATCCCGAATAGGCCAAACATAGAGTTTAAACAAAGTACAACGGAAGTCTTTAAACAAGGTACAACGGAAGTCTTTTAAAAGATATTACAAAAAGGGTTGTGATCGTAATGATCACCTGCCCAAGGATCTCAACCTGATTAAAAGAAATTTATTAAAACATCAAAAAACAACCGTCGTCTTCATAGTCAATCTGGTCTCCTCATATCTTTGCTCTATCTAATGTGCCGAATCGAACGGATGACACCAGCCCACATGCAGAGAACAATGTTCGTGGGTTAGTCTACTTGAATAGACTAGCAAGGGTAAAAAGCAGAGTGGTTCGAGTGATCGTAACCGTTTACTATCATTGTCCCTCGAATAATAACCGAAGGGACGATACATAACCCGACACTTTCACGGAATAACAACAAGAGGTATGCACAAGAGAAGATTTTGGAAGACTTAATCTTCACAGAAATCTACCCGAAAAGAGACTCCAAGAGATTGAGTCTTTAAGGAAATATGACAAATCTGGAACGTTTAACAGAATTACACATCAGTGATTTAAAGGCTGACTTAGATGTTTCGGTTCACGACCAACCTCATCGCTTACAACGAATCCAGATTGGAAAGAGAACGTACTCTGATCAAAAGTCGAGACGAGCTTTCCTAGCTGCACTATTACTTAGCTACACTACTCGCCAAAGATATATTAATTATGTGCACTCGGGCACTTTATCTTATTTAATTCCAAAACCCACATCACGTTATAATCTTTTTAGATCCCTCGGGAACTAAATCCCTAAGGCAGAGTTGACTCGGGGACTAAATCCCAAGAGTCGAATCGAGAACTAAGTCTCGCGGGAACTAAATCCCTAGGAGCAGAGTTGACTCGGGAACTAAATCCCAAAAGTCGAATCGGGAACTAAATCCCGCGGGAACTAAATCCCTCAAGGCGGAGTCGGGAACTAAATCCCTACAAACGGCATTAGAGAAGGGTGGTAGGAACTAAATCCTAACCACCAGGTTATCAAGAAACGACTAGCACTCGCAATGAGATACACAGTATCGTTCCTACGAATACTCGTGCTAACTAAACAGTTCAACACAGTAATCAATCACAACAAAGCCATCGCGGCCAGAAACAGATAAAATAGCGTTGTTCTAACAATATACAACCTATAATAATATCTGTATTAATCACATATATATATATATATAATAGCATTGTTCTAACATATATACAACCTATTATAACATCATATTTTAGTTTTCCAAAACATTTAACAAAACCGTTTCCAGATGAACACAATAATCATTCCAAATTAATTGCTCAGATAAACAACTGATAATTAATGTAAATATGGAACGATGAGCAAGAGCGAACCGCCACTTGCCTTAATCCGCAGAGTTTGAACGAAGTCTAACGACGGGATTCCGGGCTCGACACAGAGATGAATCTGCCAACTCCGGTACCTTTGGATCGACCCATACAGAAATCCTAAGTTAGATTCGACAAACAATAATACCGATCTACGAAAGAACGAAAGGAATCGAAGGAAACGAAACCCGAACAAGGGCTACGGAAGCCAACACCAACAACCCGGCCAACAACAACTTGCCGGCGGGCGCCACAACAATCACAGCGGGCGCCGCCCAATTCACGGCGAGTGCCGTCTCATCCACGGCGGGCGCCGCTCAACCACGGCGGGCGCCGTTCTTCACGGCGGGCGCCGCTCAACCACGGCGGCTGGCCTCCTTCATCACGGCGGTCGCTGTTCACCACGGAGGGCACCGTCTCATGCCGGCGGTCACCGTGTTCCTCACGGCGGGCGCCGTCTCATGCCGGCGGTCGCCGCCTTCGAGCCGGCGGTCGCCGTCGCAAACGAAAACAGAAATACGAGAGGAGAAAACTCACCCTCGACGATCGATTTGGCTCGTCTTTCGCCTTGCTTGGTTTCTAGGCTTCTAAGGGCCTCCCAAGCTTCCCCTTGGCCACCGAGAACGACACTAAACGAGCTTCGACGATCCACTAGAGCCTTCCCGAGAGAGAGCGTTTTCTTTGAGAGCGTTTTTTAGAGTCGAGAATCTGAGAGCGCTTCCGCGTCTTTCGCACCCTCTTCCACCCTCACCCAACACCTCTATTTATAGAAGAAATTAGGGTCCTTGCCTCTTGGACAATATCCAAACCCTTTTGCCCCTTGGATAATGGCTCTTGGACAAAAACCTTTGGATAAAGAATCTTGTACTATTGCCCATTAGATAACAACTCTTGGGCAATAAACTTGTACCAATCTTAATCCGCGTTAACAAAAGTCATACACGAACGAGTATAAACTCCCAACACACCTCGATTGTATAATTCTTCACTGAGAAAAATATTACAAATATAGAGCACATTACAGAATGTCTTAAGCTCTCAGAATTAAATCCGACGTACCAAACGAACGTTCGGGAAAAATCCATAATTCCCAAAATAGCCTTACAAAATTACGGGGTATCACAAGGCCATCCGAGATTGGCCAACACCCACAACACCAACAATGGTTAGAAGATTCCTTGGCTTGGCAGGCTTCTACAGGCGATTTGTTCGCGACTTCAGCTCCAGCGCCGCGCCTCTCCATGAGCTCACCAAAAAAGGCACCGCGGTGAATTGGAAGGAGACCCACAACCACGCATTCAACGCGTTGAAAGAGGCCTTGTGCAACGCGCCACTGCTTCAACTTCCAGACTTCACAAAGCACTATGAGGTGGAATGTGATGCGTCTAATGTGGGACTTGGTGGAGTCCTCCACCAAGAGAAGAGGCCCATCGCGTTCTTCAGCGAGAAGCTCACAGGGGCAACTTTGAATTACCCCACCTACGACAAGGAGCTCTACGCGCTTGTTCGCGTACTCAAGACATGGCAACACTACCTCTGCCACGCGAGTTCGTCATCCACTCGGACCACGCCGCCCTCAACTATCTGAAGAGTCAAGCCCACCTAAGTCGCTGCCATGCGCGTTGGGTAGAATTCATGGAGACGTTTCCATACGTCATTATGCATAAAAAAGGTAAGGAGAATGTGGTCACCGACGCCCTTTCTCGCATGTATGTTCTCCTTACTCATCTTCAATCTAAACTCCTTGGCTTCGCATTGATTAAAGAATTATATTTGATTGATCCATTCTTTAAGCCAATTGTAGAACACTGCCTTCAGGACCGCGAGTTTGAGACATATTTCTTTCATGAGGGGTATCTTTACAAAGCCGGATGCATGTGCATTCCTAGCTCACCCATTAGGAAACTCCTCATCCAAGAAGCCCATGAAGAACGCGGACATTTTGGGGTAACGAAGACTCTAGTTGCTCTTCGCGAGCATTTCTTTTGGCCGTGCATGACCACTCAAGTGACGCGATATTGCACATGTTGTGTCACGTGTCAACGCGCTAAGTCTACTTCCCATCCCTATGGTCTCTACACGCCATTACCCATCCCATTAGGACCTTGGGAAGATTTGTCTATGGACTTCATCACATGTTTGCCTCTCTCTTGTAAGGGTAAAGATTCAATCTTTGTAGTTGTGGACATATTTTAAAAAATGGCCCATTTCATCGCGTGTAAGACCACACACACTGCTAGTGGAATCGCCGCGTTGTTCTTTGACAACGTGGTCCATTTACATGGGATACCTAGGTTTGTCGTGAGTGATCGTGATACAAAATTCATAGGCCTATTCTGGAGAACACTTTGGGGGAAGTTGGGTACCAAACTTTTGGTTTCAACAAGCTACCACCCTCAAACAGATGGTCAAACTGAGGTGACCAATCGAACCCTAGGAGCCCTCCTTAGGACCATGCTCAAATCTAACCCAAAGCGTTGGGAAGACTTACTTGCAATTGTTGAGTTTTCTTACAACAGGTCCAGGCACTCTACGACCAAGCTTACCCCGTTCGAGGTGGTCTATGGAAGAAACCCAATGACTCCGCTAGACATGCTGCCGCGGCCTCTGAAGGACAATGAGCACCCTAGCGAGGCCAACCACGCCGCGAGAATCAAGGAACTGCATCAAAGAACGCGGGCACAGCTGGAATGCCGCGCTGATCAATATGCCATACAACACAATCGTAGGCGCCGACGCGTTATATTCGCCCCCGTGGACTTAGTATGGGTGCATCTTCGCAAAGGCCATTTTCCGGCTAAGCGCAAATCCAAGCTGGCCCAACGCGGTGATGGCCCCTTCCGTGTGATGAAGGCCATTGGGGACAATGCGTACGAGATCGAGCTCCCACCAGACTACGGTGTCCACGCGACCTTCAACGTCGCCGACCTGGAACCATATGTGGAGCCATAATTTGATGATGGTGAAGCAGGGATGCTTTACAGCCAAGTAGGGGAGGGTGATGCGCTCCTGCCCACCATGACTGCCACCGAGGAAGAAGAAGCTACGAGCATTCGCTCAGAAGGGCCAATAACAAGATCGCGCGCCAAAGCCATCGTCAACGTGACACAATCCATGGTTGTCCGCGTCGTCGCTAGCCAAGGAACGCAAGAGACCGCGTTCTCTCTCAAGCGCCTTCAACCAAGTCCAGAGAACGCGTTCTCTGTCAATCTCCTCTCAACCATCCATTGAACGCGATCTTCTGAATTGATTGCAATATTCTGAACATTAATTATTTTAGTTATTTCTTTTGGGGCGTGTGTTCCACGCGTGTCGCGTGGGCTAGCCCATTAAGCGAGACTCGGCCCATCCGAGTCCCGCTATGTACTATAAAAGGTCATCTTGACCTTCTGTACTAGGTTACACTTCATTTTAATTTAAGACTATTTCTCGAGAGCTTTTGCCTCCAATCTCTTAGATCGGCATCACCCAAACTCTTACTTCTCATCTCCATTCATCCGCTGCCGATGCTACGGCCTCCACTCGATATTCTCGAGTCTATCCCCTCCGCTGCCGACGCTACAGCCTTCGCTCATCTCTCGAGCCCCATCAACATCGCATTATTCCACTCACGCGACGCATTCCACTCATCCCACCACTGAAGTGACTCGCACGACTTCCCACCAAGATCATCGATTCGGCATTCACAAGCAGGAACGCATCATAGAGGTTTTTCTCAGTTAACTAGTTGGTTGATTGAGTTTTCCTCTCTAAGGAACGTTGTTACTGTTACTCTGTTATTTGTCATTATATTTCACTACCCAAGGAACAATTCTACCGTTCATTGTACTAACACACTCGATTCTACAGATACCGTTAAAAAAATATGTCACGTATCTGCATAAAATTACCCAAGAAATGAGTTTAGTTAATGAGTAAGTGGCTCACTTGGCAAACCTGAGGTAAGAATGAAGCAACTTTAAAACTTAAAAGAGAGTATTTTTTTCAGTCTATTTTTTTGGTTAGAAGGAGTGGTTGGACTCTTTGAAATTTTATTGAAGAGGAATAGACCACTTATGGATAAGCCTGGGCGTAATCCGACCCCTAACATCATCTTCTAAGAAAATAAGGGCACCTCTAGGAGGTGAAGACAAAATAGTAACACCAAGCGGAAATGACAAATCATTCAAAGCGAGGAAATCGATGACAAATTTTGCCTCTCGAAATACATGACATATTTGGATGGATCAATTTCTACGGGTAAAGCCTTGGCATTGTAATACCAGGCTGGAAAATGGATGATTATGTAGATAGGCTTGCTAATAAGGTCAATGACCAGCTTGGAGTCTGACTCGAGGATGATTTTTCGGTAGCCCTTGTCCCAGGTTAAGCGGAGACCATTGAAGACACCCAAAAGTTCCGCCATGGCGACCGTACATGAACCAATATTATGGACGAAGCCCGTAAGCCAATTTCCATTTGTGTTACGAAGCACTCCCCTTGCTGGCGTAAGATTGCCCCTATTAAGCGCCCGTCCATGTTGATCTTGATCCAACCTTCTAGGGGCGGCTCCAGTTTACGTGGTCAATTTCTTTGAGTGTATCGGTTGTCTGCTACGGCGATAATATGGCGCCTAACCCTCTCTGAGTTGCAAAGAGCACCTCCTTGCTTCCAACCAAAAGGTACAACTCACTTTTCCCCCCGTAAAGCATGGCCTATTGTAGGACGTGGCATTATTAGAGGTACTTAAGATTTCTTATCGAAATCCAAGTTCCAGAAACAGATTGATCATTATGCACTTTTTCTGGCTCCTAAAATCAGCAGTCTGACTCTTATTAAGGATCTTCGCCCAATTGCATGTGGCAACATGCTCTATAATATAAGATCATTTCAAAGATTCTGGGTGTTCGTGTTAAAACCGTTCTCCCTGAGCTCATCAATATCTCTCAAGGCACCTTTTCCCCCAAATCATTCAATTAGGCATAACAATTTGCTCTGTATGGACTTGCTTAAACATTGTGGTTGGCAAAACATATCAAAGAGGTGTGCCATCAAGATCAACTTCAAGAAAACTTTTGACTCAGATGGAATGGCCTTTCCTTGAATCGGTCTTGCAATTTTTCAATTTTCATCCAGCCTTGATTCAATGGATTATGTGATGTGTGTCCACTGCCCCATACTCAGTCGTCTATAATGGTGAGCTTATAAGATTATTTTAGTGGAAGTGGGGCCTTCGTCAAGGAGATCCTCTATCTCCTTACCTTTTCGTTCTAATCATGGAGTTCTCATCTCATATGCTTGAAAAGCTCAAGGATGATCAGTCATTCAAATTCCATCCATACTGTAGAGCGACTAATCTCAATTACCTTAGCTTTGGGATGACCTTATTATTTTCTGCAAGAGGGATCTTGGGTCAGTTCCAACAGTCAAGCGCACTCTTGAGCAGTTTGGGGCCATGTCAAGATTGCAGATTAATCCTCAAGAATCTAAAATTTTCTTTGGCAGGCTGGAGAGAAATTCTCAACAATCTCTTCGAGCACAAACGGAGCTCACAACCGGTGCTCATCTTATGAAATATCTTGGCATACCTCTTGGTGCAAATAGAATAGAACCTAGAGATTATTCAAGTTTGATCGATAATATGACAAATAAGACCAGGAGTTGGTTAGCTAAGTGCCTCTCTTATGCCAGGAGTACACGGAGAAGAAGAAGTAAAAAAATGCACAAACCACTTGGTCTGTGCATTTTCTGCACTTCTTCCTCCGTGTGTCCCCAACAGATCCTCGGAGGTGGTGAATTATCGCTTCACGGTCCATGTAAAAAACACAGACTTTTTCATGACCTAAACATGTTTAAAATAGATGTTATTAGCTTGAAAAAATGTATTTCGTCCTCATGAAGAGGACAACATGGGTTTTGAAGGAACTTTTGTCATGGAATAGAGTGTGTATTACTCGTACTATATACGAGATAAATTCACAAGAGAAAAATGTATGGATGAAATGGATTATCTCGACTTCCCTTGTCATGATTCTATCTGGATTGTGCAGCCTTATCCGTAACATAGATGGCTTTGGAAAAGCATCATGAAGCTATTCCAACGAGCATGACCTTCACAAATTAGATCTCTAGACCCAACCTACCCATCTGTGAAACAAAATCGTCGGAATTTCGCGCTAGAGTGAAACAAAGTGGTGGATGACGAAATGATAAACTCGCTAGAGAGAGGTAAAATAAAAGAGGTTAATTATCCTGAATTGTTAGGTAACGTTGTCATAGTACAAAAAAAGAACGACAAGTGGAGGGTCTGCATCAACTTTAGCAACCTCAACAAGGCATGTCCAAAAGAATCCTTCCCTTTGCCACATATCGATGCCATGGTCGATGCGACGGTGGGACACGAGATGCTAACTTTCATGGACGCCTTTAGTGGATACAATCAAATTCTCATGGATACCGACGACCAAGAAAAAACAACTTTCATGACAAGTCAAAGTACGTACTGTTACAAATTTATGCAATTCGGAGTAAAAAATGCAGGGGCAACGTACCAAAGGCTTGTAAATAAAATGTTCAAAGACCAAATTAGAGACACGATGGAAGTCTACATAGGCAACACGCTGGTCAAGTCTAAAGTCGCTCGGGATCAAATAAAACACTTGGAAGAAGCATTCACCATCCTAAAAAATTACAACATGAAGTTGAACCAGACAAAATGCTCCTTTGTAGTGTCGTCGGTTAAATTCCTGGGATACATGGTGACTCAACGAGGAATCAAGGCATGTTCGGACCAGATAAAAGCCATCATGGACTTGAAGTCGCCTAGATGCGTGAAAGACGTACAACGTCTAACCGGTCAGGTAGCAGCACTAAACAGGTTCATCTCTAAATCTTCAAACAAATGCAAACTCTTTTACGATGTCCTTAGAAAAAACAAATCGTTTGAGTGGACCGGAGAACATGAAAAAGCATTTGAAGATGTAAGGAAGTATCTAACCATCCCATGAAGGTAGTCATGAGGAAATCATTTAATGGAAAAATGGGAAATACATTTGAGTGGACTTAACATCCAATAAGATCCAAGGTGATGTGTGAAAACCCACGATAGGATCGTCACGCGCTATTTCGGTCCCGTCTTTAAGGCAAGATGAAAACAACCTCCGAATTTGATGAAATTATGGAATATACACTTCAAGGAATTCAAGAATAATCCCTCAATAAATGAACAAGTCGATTATTTCTCTAGGATACTCTTTCTCTCCTGAACCCCTGGTTGCCTTTGTTACCCTAACCCTAGCCCTTCCCTGGTCCGTCGCCCCGCCCCTCTTGGGCCCCGGTTACTGGCCTCACGTCGGAACCGGAGAAATGGGGCGCCGAAAGGTTTCTTCACCCCCTCCCTCACCGGTGCCTCCTTCACCCCCTCTCCTCCCATGAGCTCCCTGTCTAAGCCGAAAACCAGGTCCTTATCCAAACCCCCTATCCCTCCCCCCTCTTGCCCCTCCCCCGCCCTCCGTCTTGGGTCCCCACCCGAGCGGGAGTGCTCCACCTTGGTTTCTTCTTCTGCTTCATCCTTGGGGAAGAAGGTGCATCCTTCCGAACTAGCCTCTCTCTCTGCCAGTCCTGATGCTGCGCTGGTTGATGTGGAAGTGCTCCTTGGCCCGGCCCCTTTGGGCTTCCAGCAACGCCCTGGTGTGGAAACATCTCCCGATGATCTCCTGATCAGTCCTCCGTCGGTTCTAGGACCCCCTTCGGCCATGGGAGATGCTGCTCGACGTGGCATGAAGTCATCGCCTGTGACCCACCCCCCTATGCAGGTGGGAGGGAACTGCTCCCCATTGCCCTCTCCTCAGGGTAACGTCAACACCATTGTGACCACCTCCCCCACCTTGGTCACAACTAAGTCGCCTAGGGTGTCCCTGTCTTCTGAGGACTGGCCCACGCTCTCCGCCAATGGGACTTATGTGCCCTGCCCTGGCCCGACTCAGGCGAGTGGCCTACCCCCAAGCCCACGTACTCCGAATCAGGCGAGTGGCATACACTTCAAGGAACTCAAGAATAATCCCTCAATAAATGAACAAGTCAATTATTTCTTTGGGATACTCTTTCTCTCCTGAACCCTTGGTTGCCTTTGTTACCCTAACCCTAGCCCTTCCCTAGTCCGTCGCCCCGCCCCTCTCAGGCCCCGGTTACTAGCCTCATGCCGAAACCGGAGAAATGGGGCGCCGAAAGGTTTCTTCACCCCCTCCCCCACCGATGCCTCCTTCACCCCCCTCTCCTCCCATGAGCTCCCTGTCTAAGCCGAAAACCAGGTCCTTATCCAAACCCCCCTCCCTTCCCTCATGTCCCTCCCCCGCCCTCCGTCTTGGGTCCCCGCCCGAGCGGGAGTGCTCCACCTTGGTTTCTCCTTCTGCTTCATCCTTGGGGCAGAAGGTGCATCCCTCCGAACTGGCCTCTCTCTCTGCCAGTCCTGATGCTGCGCTGGTTGATGTGGAAGTGCTCCTTGGCCCAACCTCTTTGGGCTTCCAGCAACGCCCTGGTGTGGAAACATCTCCCGATGATTTCATGATCAGTCCTCCGTCGGTTCTAGGACCCCCTTCGGCCGCGAGAGATGCTGCTCGACGTGGCATGAAGTCATCGCCTGCGACCCCCCCCCATGCAGGCGGGAGGGAACTGCTCCCCATTGCCCCCTCCTCAGGGTAACGTCAACACCACTGTGACCTCCTCCCCCACCTTGGTCACAACTAAGTCGCCTAGGGTGTCCCTGTCTTTTGAGGACTGTCCCGCGCTCTTCGCCAATGGGACTTATGTGCCCCGCCCTGGCCCGACTCAGGCGAGTGGCCTACCCCCAAGCCCACGCACTCCGAGTGACCCCCCGCCGAGACTACTATGGTATCTTTCCTGGATAAGCTCATGCAGGGCTTTCCGACGCGTCAGAAGGAAGCTATAGACGATACCGCACTCAGTGACAAGATCCATATTGAGCTTCCCAGCAATAATGATGACCTCCCCTCTATCACAATAGACCATGATGTTATGGAATGCCTCGCCAGGTGCTGGAAGAACTCAGTTGTGATCAAGTTGTTGGGAAAACCGATTGCTTTTCAAGTGTTGGAGCGAAAAATCAAAGAGATGTGGAAGCCCAATGGTAGTTTCATCATTGTTGACTTGCCAAATGGATTCTCCATCGTCCGTTTTACGATGGAACATGACTACCTTGTATCCCTCACCGGGGGTCCTTGGTCGATATTCGGCCATTGCCTCATGGTCAAGAACTGGACACCAAACTTCAACCCCGCCAAAGACACAATCCAAACCACGTGTGCTTGGGTTCGATTCTCTAACCTCCCGGTGATCTTGTACGATGAAAGAGTACTCAAGTGCATTGCCTCAAGTCTTGGAAAACCTATTAGGGTGGACAAGAATACTCTCCATGCCACTCGTGGAAAGTTTGCTAGGGTCTGCATTGAGCTAGATTTGAACAGACCCTTGAAGGGGACAGTCCTGGTAAATGGTGAACACATACTGGTAGAATATGAAGGATTGGGTGAAATCTGCATCGGTTGTGGCCGGCAGGGCCACTTGGCTACCAGGTGCCCCTCGTCGAGCAAGGAACCGACAACGGCGTTAGCGGATAAAGTCAAAGCACCGATGACCCCAGAGTTTGAAACACCGGCGATGAACAAGGATCTCCGGGGGCCATGGATGATGGGGGGCTCCCAAGGCAAGAGGCAACTCCAATGGAAGCAGAGAGCAGCACGGGGCCCACTGTCTAAGGAACCTCAGACACAACGTGATGACCAGAACAGGTTCACTGCTCTGGCTCTGAACTCGGCTGATGAGAATGGGGTAGCTGCGAGCAACGTCCCCCCTACCAGGGCCCAACAGGAACCCCCCCCCCCCAAAATAGCCCTAGTATGAGGGATACTTCCCATGCAGAAGATCAAAGGGGAGAACAGAGGGGAGGTCTGGGACGCGCTTGAAGCGGAAGTCAGACACATCAAGGCTCCTCTGTTCATCGAGGGGACTTTAATTGCATAATGTCATTAGAAGAGAGGCAAGGGGTGCTAATACCCTTTCCCCTGGCACTGACCGTTTCACTGATTGGGTGAACAAGCTTCGGCTCATTGATATGGGCTTCTCGGGAACCCTCTTTACTTGGAGTAGAGGCATCCTTGCGGATCGTCATGTCTACAAAAGACTGGACAAGGTTTTTGTGAA
Source organism: Rheum nobile (assembly GCA_027886185.1). Taxonomy (NCBI): domain Eukaryota; kingdom Viridiplantae; phylum Streptophyta; class Magnoliopsida; order Caryophyllales; family Polygonaceae; genus Rheum; species Rheum nobile. Next base: position 2,344,357 of record WOAB01000067.1, on the reverse strand, counting down.
CCTACAGGGCAGACTCAAGTGGGATAACGGACATGTCAAGCACCTCTCCAATATATGTTCCGATCACAACCCCCTCTGTCTCTCACTCACCTCCATGGGAAATTTGGATAGAAACCATAAGCCTTGTTGCTTTGAGTGTAACGCCTCGCTTTTTTTTTAGGTCATTCGGCCAAGTTTCGGGTCGAAACTTCTTTTAAGGGGGAAGTGATGTAATACCCCTCATATTTAGTAAGGGCATTTTTGTAATTTTGCAAACACTCGTACTGAAGTTGAATTAATTTCAGAGAAGTTCAGACATTCTGTTAAATGCTTGATCTCTGTAATAATTCCCTGAGTGGAATAAAATACATTCGACGTATTTTTGGGGTTTAGAATATTTGTTCGGATACGAATATATTTAATCCGGGGTTAAGACCCATACCCATAATTCTTCCTGGACGAAAGAGGGTGAAAGAGGCAGGATTTGGCCTCCACCGCATCCGCGGTCATACCCACCGCACCCGCGGTCAGAATTGGCCTTCACCGCACCCCGCGGTGAGACCCACCACATCTGTGCCGTCATCATTACTTTTCTGCTTCGCCGAACTTTGACCGTCGTGCGCCTGAGCTGCTTCGCCCTTGTCGGAGCTGAGGCGGTAGGGGAGCTGGTTGCTTGAGCTCCTTGCTTGGCCTATATAAGGAGGGGACTTGAAGGAGGAAGCCATCTCAATCTCTCTCTCTCTCAAATCTCTCTCTCGTTCCATTATCGCCGGATTTGCAAGGTTTCGCCAGAGTTGTCGCCGGAGCTACCATAGGAGGAGGAGGTGCTCTCAAGGTGGTGCTTGGGTGGCCCAAGGAATCCAGAAGTCGGAGCCACCACGTGTCGAACCCCCGTCGTCTTCCCCGGTGAGTTTTCGTCATCGTCGTCTCGCCGCTATGGCTTGACCGCACCCGCGGTCAAGGCCGCCATACCCGCGGTGTGCCTGGGCACTCGTGGTTGTGGCTTGGGCTTTGTGATCTCGTTTGGGATTTCCGTTCTTTCGATTTCGTTCGTCTTTCCTTAGATTCGTATATTTTATTATCGAATCTAACTTAGGGTTTCGTTATGGGTCGTTCCGTAGGGATATGAAATCCGAGTTCTGTCCTCGTTCCGGACCCGAAAACCCGTTGTCTTTGAGCTTCGTCTAAATCTAAGGCAAGTGGCGGTTCGCTCTTGCTTATCATTCCATATTTCTATTAATTATCAATTGTTTAATTGTTAATTAAATTGGGATGAATTACTGGTTTCATTGGGAACAGTTTTCTTAAAATGATAAGATTAAAATGAATATTATGATAGGTTGTATATATTATTAGAAACAATGCTATTATATATGTTATTACCGTGATGGTATTGTTGTGGATTTTTATGCAAACTTGAAATATAGTTAGCAGTGGATTTTATGTGCACTTGAGATATAGTTAGCACGAGTATTCGTAGGAGCGCTGCTTACCTTGAGAGGTAGCCGTGAATATACGTTTTGGAATTAAATAAGATAAGTGCCGTTATGCACATAATTAATGAACCTTACAGCGAGAAGTACAACTTGGAAACTCGTCCGGGACTTCGATTAGAGTAAGTCCACCTTCCAAATCTGAATTCGTATTGTGCGGTGAGGTTGGTCATGGACCCAAATAGTCAAGTCAGTTTTAAAACGCTTGTGTGAATTATAATGTTTCCAAACATTGTCATACTTTCCGATAAGACTCAATTCATTGGAGTCTTCTCTTCATATGTGTCCTTAAGACTCAATCTTTCAAAGTCTTCTCTTGATCATACCTTTTCGTATTTTTCAGTAGGAGTATGGTGGTTGACTATCGTCATCGACTTTTATTCGAGAAGCGATGAGTCTAACCTAATACGACTACTTAGAACATTTCTGTTTTTCCCTTGCATAGTCTTTCATTAGACTAACCAACCGGTTATATTCCCTTGCATGGTTGGCTGGTGTCATCCGTCTCATATGGCACATCAGATAAACGTCCGTTCCATGAAGGCTAGAATCGACGATGGAGGCAAATGGAATTTTGAAGAGTTTTTATCAAGGTTAAGATCCTAGGCGTGTGATCGCTAGATCAAGACCCTTGTGTCATTTATTTTAAAAAGACTTCCGCTGTATTAAGACTTCCGCTGTAATATATTTTGGTTGTATTTGGATTATGGATGTAATTCCGAAACTTTGATTTAATCCAATACTATGACATTTCGTATTATAAATGTTGTTTTATGATTTGTATAAACTGGTTAAGCCTTGGGTGGCTTCGGATGTGGAATCTGAGGTCACTGGCGGTGATATCTTTCAAGGATATATTTGGGGGTGTTACAGATTTGGTATCAGAGCCGATTTTTTTTTTCGGGTTGGGTTTTAAAATGTTTTGCGGGAAACAAAACTTTTATAAACCGTTTACTCGTTTTGAAATGAAAAAGAGTTTTTTTTTTCAAACCATTCTAGTCGTGCCTTCACTTTAGTCTGATATAGTAAGTTCACTTCTATATTTAGAAAGACTAAACTCTCTTCTCGTCACCCACAAATTATGGGTGCATGCTTTTCTCTTTAGAGGGACTCAGAAGAAGCCGAGGTGACTCCGCCATCTCCAATGAGGCTTGAGTTTCCAGTTCCCCCTCGATGCTTTGAGATCGGGGAATCCAGTAGTCCACCCGAGGAGGTGAAGACCGTACTCCCTGAGTCGGTAGTGCTAGTGTCTAATAAAACTGAGGTTCATGTGGTAGAGCCCGAAGAGGAGCCAAGGGAGGACACTGAGGATGAGGGTTATCCGTCAGAGTACACAAGAGGGTACTACGACGATGACTTTATGATCGAGTCGATTCCCGAGGAGGATCCAGAGGAAGAGGATCCTGAAGAAGATCCAGAGGAAGATCCAGAGGAGGACCCCAAAGAGGACCTCGAGGATCAGGGCCACAAGTCCGATGGCTTAGAGCACTTATTGGTGGGCAGCGAGGACCCGGGGATGGAGTTTATCTATCCAAGTCCGGAGTTGCCGCCTGAGCGAAAGTACTCGCCATTGACTCCGGCCGATTGGGAGGCACTCTATGCTGAGTTTGGCATCAGAAGAAGTAGTGATCAATAAAATGCATCTGAGGACTCACAGCCTATTCCTGCTCAGAGGAGGCTGAGGTTGAGCCCTGACTCGCGAGAGGCACTTCGCCTGAGTCAGATGATTTCCCCTGAATAGCGCCGTTAGATGGATGAGGCGGTTGAGCATGCTCGAAGAAGGGCAAGGCCAAGGAATGAGCCATGTGCTCCAGGACCGAGTAGGGTGAGAAGTCCATCACCAGATTCCGATGGTAAACCCCGTTCGAAGAAGCCATGTATGAGGAGCTGTGATTACAGGAAATGTTTCAGGGTGCCATGATTGGGCCAGTGCTGATTAGTAGTTTCTTTTCTTGTATTTCAGTGTTTGTTTTGTTAAGAACCTAAGTCTCCGAGCAATTTTGTCTTGACACTCGGGAGATCCCTTTTGTAGAACTTATTAGCTCAGTTTGAGCTTATCAATGAAAATTACCAACTTTGATCTATTCTAAGTGATTTTATTACATTGAGTACATTTGAATGATATTAATGTTATAAAATACTTGGAATTTGATCGGTAAACAGATGGTGAACACAAGGAACACCATTTGTGCTGGTGTTGGGCCAAGCAATGACCCCAGACCAAATGTGAGGAACACTGCGAACCCTGTGGATGAACACGAGACTGCTTCTAATAACAATCCAGGGGACAATGACCAAGCTTCGGTCAATGCTCCAATGGTATTTGATGCAGTAGCAATAGAGGCTATTCGGGGAATTGTGATGCAAGCATTCACAGATATTATGCGACCAAACGCGCCTCAGGCACAAGCTGTGCCAATTCCCCCAGCGGTTCCTAGATTTGAGGAGCCTAATATCCATGTACCCCAAGAGGAAGCGGTCAGGAATAGAGGCGACTATGGCCGAGCACTGAAGGCCATAAGCTCTATGAGGCCTGATAGCTATGACGGGAAAGGAGACCCAATTAGGGTGGCATATTGGTTCTCACACATGGAAAGATTATTCAGAAACGTTGAGTGCACTGAAGCTGAAAAGGTGCACATTGCTTCCCTTCAGTTGAAGGAAGTAGCCAGTGAATGGTGGGAAGGTATAGGTCTTGCTGATCACCCTGGTTTGAACTAGGGGATGTTCAAGGCAAAGATGACAGATCGTTTCTACTCCCGAGCTATGAGAGAAGAGAAGCATAAGGAATTCTCTATCCGAAGACGGATGGATTAAAAGTGACCGAGCTTGCGACCAAGTTCAATCGTCTATTGCAGTTTGCTAAGTCGGAGGTGTCCAACGAAGAGCAAAAGATCTGGCATTTCCACGAGTGGATGAACCCAGATATTAACCCACTAATGGTACGTCACGGATGCTCTACTTTGGAGCAATACGTGGACGCTACTTACAAGTTGGAAGTGACTCTGGAGGAGTCGACAAAGAAGTGTAATCGCCAGAGGTCAATGGATTCAAGCGTCCCGCGCCACCATCTAAGGCGAGTGGATTCAAGCGTCCCGCGCCACCGTCTAAATTTGCCAAGTCTGGCAAAGCAAAAACGGATATGACTCAAGGAGGGTCTACACAGCAATCGGGTGAAGGCAAGAATCCGATCCAGTTCTACAATTGTGGTACACCTGGGCACAAGAGTAATGCGTGTCCGAAGGAGAAGAAGACGTGCTATGGTTGTGGAAAGGAGGGCCATGAACAGACGTTCTGTCCGCATAGAAGGCAGAATGGGGCTGAATCACAATAAGGGTCTGTTAGTCAGAACAATCGACCCAGGTTTAGACCAGTGGAGGCTCCTAGTCCTTCAGCGCAGACGACTGCACAAAACAAGGGGAAAGCCCCAACTGCTTTTGGAGGTCAAGGTCAACGCCTTTACGAGATGCGTGAGGCGGATGGACCCAATGCTCCAATTGCTCAAGGTACTCTATACCTTCATTCTACTTCTGTATGTATGCTGTTTGATTCGGGTGCTACCCATTCCTTTATTTCGGAGAGTTGTGTCAGTAAGTTAGACTTAGTATGCAACGAGGTTTGTGAACCTTTCGTTGTAAATCTTCCTAATGGTGAACATTTGGTTGGAACTAAGCGTTTGTCAGAATTTCCGATTACCATCCAGGGTAAGAAATTCAAAGCAGATTTGATTTGTATAGCCATGGCTCCATACGACATTATTCTCGGTATGGATTGGCTGACGCGTCATGGGGCGGTAATCGATTTTAGCTCAAGGACTGTGACAGTGTCATCTGGGGGCCAGTATGTATGCAAGTTCAAGGATCGGAATGACGCTGATAACGGCAGGCTTATCAATACGATGGCTGCGTTTAAGCTACTTCATCAAGGATGTGTCGGGTACCTATGCTATCTGGACAAGCCCAAGAAAGATGAACCTTCAATTCCTGATATTCCGGTCATCCGTGAATTTCCGGATGTCTTTCCGGAGGAGATTCCTGGTTTACCCCCGTATCGTAACGTAGAATTTACCATTGATCTCGAGCCTGGTACCGCGCCGATCTCTAAGGCACCGTACCGGATGGCTCCTCCTGAGATGCAAGAGTTGAAGAAGCAACTCGAGGATCTTCTTGAGAAAGGATATATAAGACCGAGTGCATCACCTTGGGGCGCTCCGGTCTTGTTCGTCAAGAAGAAGGATGGATCGTTTCGACTTTGTATCGACTATCGAGAGTTGAATAAAGTCACGATCAAGAATAAGTATCCGTTGCCGAGGATTGATGATCTGTTGGATCAACTGCAGGGAGCAAAGGTCTTTTCCAAAATCGATCTGAGGTCTGGTTATCATCAGCTCAGGATTCGTGAGGAAGATATTCTGAGGACTGCATTCCGAACGAGATATGGTCACTACGAGTTCGTAGTCATGCCATTTGGACTTACAACTGCTCCAGCAGTTTTCATGGATCTAATGCATCGATGTTTCCACCAATACTTGGATAAGTTCGTAGTGGTCTTCATCGACGACATTTTGATCTATTCGCCGAGCGAGGAAGCTCACGAGGAACATCTTCGGATTACTTTGTCAGTTCTTAGACAGAATCAGTTGTACGCAAAGTTGTCTAAGTGTGACTTTTGGATAAAAGAAGTGGCTTTCTTAGGCCACGTGATTAATGAGAATGGGGTTATGGTTGATCCCCAGAAGATTGAAGTGGTAGCCAATTGGAAGCGGTCTCAGAATGTGAAGGAGGTGCATAGTTTTCTAGGACTCGCTGGATATTACAGACGGTTCGTGGAGGGATTTTCTAAGATCGCTCTACCCATGACCAGTCTGCTCCGCAAAGTCCATAAGAAGTTTGTCTGGGATGACAAGTGTGAGGCTAGTTTTCAAAAGTTGAAGCAGTGTCTGACCTCTGCACCAGTGTTAGCACTACCGGAAGGAAATGATGGTTATGTGGTCTATAGTGATGCTTCGAAGAGTGGTTTGGGATGTGTGTTGATGCAAAGAGGCAAGGTTATTGCATACGCATCTAGACAATTGAAAACCTATGAAGCAAACTATCCGACACATGATCTAGAATTAGCAGCAGTAGTTTTTGTGCTGAAGATTTGGAGACACTATATTTATGGTGTAAGGTGCCAAGTCTTCAGTGATCACAAGAGTCTAAAGTACGTGTTCACTCAGAAGGAGCTGAATATGAGACAACGTCGCTAGTTAGAGCTACTCAAAGACTACGACATCGAATTGCTGTATCATCCGGGCAAGGCTAATGTAGTAGCCGATGCATTGAGCCGGAAGACGCCGCACGAGACTGTAGTGGCTCTACTTACTACTCAGACCAAGCTGAACCAAGGGTTGTGCGAGATTGAAGTCTTATACGATTAGCGTAGAGGATATCTGAGCATCCTTGAGATTCAGGCCATGCTACTTGATCAAATCAGGGAGAAGCAGGTTGATGATGTAGTCATTGTGAAGCTAAGAAGTGAAGTGATGGACGGGAAAGCTCCCGGTTTCGTGATTTAGGAAGATGGATCGCTCCGGTTTCAGGACCAGATCTGTGTGCCTGACGTTGATGGTCTTCGCCAGTTGGTGATGAAGGAGGCCTATTCGTCAGATTATTCTGTACATCCAGGCTCTAGCAAGATGTACAAAGACCTCAGAAAGAAGTTCTGGTGGCCCAACATGAAGTGGGATATAGCAGAGTTTGTGGCGAAATGTTTGACTTGTCAGAAGGTCAAGATAGAACACCGCAGACCAGGTGGTGAGTTGCTACCTCTTCCAGTGCCAGAAGACTCAAAGCCAGAAGGATGCTATATGTGTAATCATTGACAGGCTCACGAAGAGTGCTCACTTCGTGGCTATCAAGTCAACATGGGCAACCCAGAAGCTATCAGAAGTGTTTTTACACGAGATTGTCCATTTTCATGGTACTCCAAAGACCATTGTATCGGATCGAGATGGCCGATTCATGTCAAGATTCTGGAAAGAATTACACAAGGCCATGGGAACCGAGTTGAGATTTAGTACTGCATTTCATCCTCAGGCGGATGGACAGTCTAAGAGGACCATCCAAACCTTGGAAGATATGCTAAGAGCTTGTACACTCGATCATCCGACTAGCTGGGAGAACAGCCTGAGTCTTATTGAGTTCACGTACAACAACAGTTGGCATGCTACCATAAAGATGGCTCCATTCGAGGCTTTGTACGGTCGAAGGTGCAGATCTCTGATTTTTTGGGATGAGAATGCCGACAAGGTTCTGCTCGGACTGGAGCTAGTCGAAAGGACTGCCTCGGACATTGCTTTGATAAGACAAAGGATGTTGACCGCTCAGAGTCGACAAAAGTCTTATGCAGATCTGAAGCGCAGGAATGTCGAGTTTGAGGTTGGTGACAAATTGTTTGTCAGAGTATCGCCATCAAAGGGTGTGTTTAGATTTGGTAAGCGTGGGAAGCTTAACCCTCGCTACGTGGGACCATTTGAGATCCTTGATAGAGTGGGGTCTCTAGCGTATCGTTTGGCATTGCCGCCATCGGCGCATCCAATGCATAACGTGTTCCACGTATCCTTGTTAAGGAAGTACGTGCCTGATGAGTCTCATGTGCTGAGTTATGAAGACATCGAGATTCAGACAAATGGTACCTACGAGGAGATACCGGTGCGTATTCTCGAACGCCGTGAGAAGCAGTTACGGAACAAGGTGGTACCATTGGTACGGATTTTGTGGTCCAAGTCAGGAACTGAGGAGGTTACTTGGGAAACCTGGGAGACTGAGGAGGATATGCTTAGACGCTTTCCCGAGCTATTTTCGGCCTAGTTTCGCGGTTGAAACCTTTTTAAGGGGGTAGTGTTATAACGCCTCGCTTTTTTTTTAGGTTATTCGGCCATGTTTCGGGTCGAAACTTCTTTTAAGGGGGAAGTGATGTAATACCCCTCATATTTAGTAAGGGCATTTTTGTAATTTTCCAAACACTCGTACTGAAGTCGAATTAATTTCAGAGAAGTTCAGACATTCTGCTAAATGCTTGATCTCTGTAATAATTTCCTGAGTGGAATAAAATACATTCGACGTATTTTTGGGGTTTAGAATATTTGTTCGGATACGAATATATTTAATCCGGGGTTAAGACCCATACCCATAATTCTTCCCGGACGAAAGAGGGTGAAAGAGGCAGGATTTGGCCTCCACCGCATCTGTGGTCATACCCACCACACCCGCGGTCAGAATTGGCCTTCACCGCACCCCGCGGTGAGACCCACCGCACCTGCGCCGTCATCATTACTTTTCTGCTTCGCCGAACTTTGACCGTCGTGCGCCTGAGCTGCTTCGCCCTTGTCGGAGCTGAGGCGGTAGGGGAGCTAGTTGCTTGAGCTCCTTGCTTGGCCTATATAAGGAGGGGACTTGGAGGAGGAAGCCATCTCAATCTCTCTCTCTCTCTCTCAAATCTCTCTCTCGTTCCATTGTCGCCGGATTTGCAAGCTTTTGCCGGAGTTGTTGCCGGAGCTACCATATGAGGAGGAGGTGCTCTCAAGGTGGTGCTTGGGTGGTCCAAGGAATCCAGAAGTCGGAGCCACCACGAGTCGAACCCCCGTCGTCTTCCCCGGTGAGTTTTCGTCGTCGTCGTCTCGCCGCTGTGGCTTGACCGCACCTGCGGTCAAGGCCGCCGCACCCGCGGTGTGCCTGGGCACTCGTGGTTGTGGCTTGGGCTTTGTGATCTCATTTGGGATTTCCGTTCTTTCGATTTCGTTCGTCTTTCCTTAGATTCGTATATTTTATTATCGAATCTAACTTAGGGTTTCGTTATGGGTCATTCCGTAGGGATCTAAAATCCGAGTTCTGTCCTCGTTCCGGACTCTGAAACCCGTTGTCTTTAAGCTTCGTTGAGCTTCGTCTAAATCTAGGGCAAGTGGCGGTTCGCTCTTGCTTATCATTCCATATTTCTATTAATTATCCATTGTTTAATTGTTAATTAAATTGGGATGAATTAATGGTTTCGTTGGGAACAGTTTTCTTAAAATGATAAGATTAAAATGAATATTATGATAGGTTGTATATATTGTTAGAAACAACGCTATTATATCTGTTATTACCATGATGGTATTGTTGTGGATTTTTATGCGAACTTGAAATATAGTTAGCAGTGGATTTTATGTGCACTTGAGATATAGTTAGCACGAGTATTCGTAGGAGCGCTGCTTACCTTGAGAGGTAGCCGTTTCTTTATAACCCTGTGGATAGGATGTTCAAGCCCTAACACCGTTTCTCTAGTCATGACTATCCCCTATCTGAGTATAGGGGAGGTGCGCTTAGCCGGCGTCAAACCTTTAGGGATTTATTCCCGACTATATATCTCTATATCCTGAGAGATGAGAAGTACAACTTGGAAACTCGTCCGGGACTTCGATTAGAGTAAGTCCACCTTCCAAATCTGAATTCGCATTGTGCGGTGAGGTTGGTCGTGGACCCAAATAGTCATGTCAGATTTAAAATGCTTGTGTGAATTATAATGTTTCCAAACATTGTCATACTTTCCGATAATACTCAATTCGTTGGAGACTTCTCTTCATATGTGTCCTTAAGACTCAATCTTTCAGAGTCTTCTCTTGATCATACCTTTTCATATTTTTCAGTAGGAGTATGGTGGTTGACTATCGTCATCGACTTTTATTCGAGAAGCGATGAGTCTAACCTAATACGACTACTTAGAACCTTTTTGTTTTTCCCTTGCATAGTCTTTCATTAGACTAACCAACCGGTTATATTCCCTTGCATGGTTGGCTGGTGTCATCCGTCTCATACGGCACATCAGATAAACGTCCGTTCCATGAAGGCTAGAAACGACGATGGAGGCAAATGGAATTTTGAAGAGTTTTTATCAAGGTTAAGATCCTAGGCGTGTGATCGCTAGATCAAGACCCTTGTGTCATTTATTTTAAAAAGACTTCCGCTGTAATATATTTTGGTTGTATTTGGATTATGGATGTAATTCTGAAACTTTGATTATACAATACTATGACATTTCGTATTATAAATGTTGTTTTATGATTTGTATAAACTGGTTAAGCCTCGGGTGGCTTCGGATGTGGAATCTGAGGTCACTGGCGGTGATACCTTTCAAGGATATATTTGGGGGTGTTACATTGAGGCTGCCTGACTCCTCCACCCTGAGTTTCCAGTTTTCATCAATGAGAAGTGGAACTCCAACGTTGCCGTCAACCACGCCCTGAACTCCCTGAAAGCGGACCTCCTCCATTGGAATAAAATGGTGTTTGGTTACATTCCACCTCAGGAAGGCTAAGTTGCTGGCCAGAATTGAGGGTATTTAACGGGCACTCGAAAGAAGAGTACACCAAGGCCTCATCCTGCTGGACACAAAGCTTAGGGAGGAGCTCCACACCACTCTTGCTCAGGAAGAGACCTTATGGTATCAAAAGAGTCTGTAGAATTGGATCTCAATGGGAGACCGCAATACACGCTTCTTCCATGCCAGTACTGTCATCAGGAGGCGCAGAAATAAAATCCTTGCTCTTCGCATGGATGAGGATAATTGGATTACCGACCAGAGAGAGCTTGAAGAACTGGCCCTGAATTTCTACAGGGAGCTCTATACCCTCCCTCCAGCCGACATACAACCCGTCCCTCTTTTCGGTGGCGGGTTCCCCCAAGTCTCCGATGAGGACAATGCTCTGTTAAGTAAGGAACCATATACTATGGAAATCTGGAGAGCGGTGAGTCAGATGGGCTCCTACAAAGCTCCCGACATCGATGGTTATCAACCAATTTTCTTCAAATCATGCTGGGCTACGATGGGTGAGGCAGTCACTGATTTCGTCAAGGACTTCTTCACCTCTAGAACTTTGCCGCAGGGTGTCAATGACACAGTGATTACCTTGATTGGTAAAATCAATAAACCCGAGCACATTAACCAATTCCGCCCTATTAGCCTTTGTAATGTCCTCTAGAAGATCGTTACCAAGATCCTTGCTAACAGACTAGAGCCTATCATGGAGTCTCTCATTGGCCCTATGCAGAGCAACTTTATCCCAAGGAGATCTATTACCGATAATGTTGTTCTTCTCCAAGAGATCATTCACTCCATGCGTACGAAGAAGAGCGGGAAAGGCTGGATGATCCTTAAGCTCGATCTAGAGAAGCCTACGATCGGCTTCGTTGGGATTTCTTCCTTGACACGTTGAGGGATGTAGGCATGACAAATTGTTGGGTTGATTGGATCAGTGAATGCCTCTCATCCACGTCCTTTAGGCTACTTTGGAATGGTGAACTCACAGAAACATTCCTCCCTTCAAGAGGTATCCGACAAGGGGAACCCATCTCCCCTTACCTCTTTGTCCTTTGCATTAAGCGACTCAGCCATGTTATACTCGATGTGATTCAGCAACGATGGTGGAAACCGATCAAACTCTGCAGAGGTGCACCTTTCCTTTCCCATCTCTTTTTTGCAGATGACATTATCCTCATGGTTGAAGCTACTCCGGAGCAAATGCAAGTGGTCATGGACTGCCTTAATACTTTCTGCCAGGCTTCAGGACAAAAGGTCAGTGCCACAAAATCTAAAATCTATGTCTTGGCAAATGTTTCACGTGATAGAGCTTATCACCTAGAACAAATTAGCGGCGTGGATGTTACACACGACTTGGGCAACTACCTGGGCATTCCCATGCTCACTCAAAAGATGACCAATCATACCTTCCAAAACTTGCTGACAAATGTCAACTGTAAACTGGCGGGGTGGAAATGCAAAATGCTCAACTTCGCAGGCAGAGGGACCCTCACCAAGTCGGTGCTTTCTTTAGTCCCGGTTTACGCCATGCACTCGCTCAAGATTTCGGTGGACATATACAACAAACTTGATCAAATCAATCGAGGCTTTATCTGGGGTGACTGTGAGGGCCGTAGGAAGATACACCTGGTACCATGGGGGGGACTTTGTGCCCCGAAGGATGAGGGGGGTATTGGTATCCAAGCCTCAAAGGAGATGAATCTCGCAGTGCTGGGCAAGCTAAGCTGGAGACTGATCACCGATAGTGCAGAAACTTGGGGCTCTCTCCTCCAGGCTAAATATGGGATGGAGATTGATGGGAGCAATATCATCCAAACAAAAAGCCTGAGGAGCTCTTACAACTGGCAGAGCATCAAGTGGAGTTTCCATGATTTGGTGAGTAAAGGGTTGCGTTGGAATATTGGGAACGGACGTCACTGCAGGTTTTGGGAGGACCGTTGGCTCGATAAGGATTCTTTGGAAACCATCTGTGGCCTGACACCGAATGGAGAATGGCATAACAAAAAGGTCAACGACCTCTGGACCCCTAGACAAGGGTGGAATTGGCAAGCAGCCCAGAATGTCATCCCCGCCCCAATGCTCCTCAAACTGGCGGCCATTGGCATTGCCCAAGACCTGGATAGAGAGGACTCCCTCTGCTGGAGCCCGAATCCTTCGGGGGACTACTCGGTGGGCTTTGTGTATAAGTTGTTGCTTCCTCACTGTCACCTACGTCGTATCCTCTATCCCAAGCATATAGGAAAATTTGGAGAATTCAGGTTCCGCAGCGGGGTAGATGCTTCATGTGGATGGCTTCCAAGGGTCGTCTCCTGATGAATACAGAGCGTTTTTTCCGTCACCTGTCGGCAAGCGACACCTGTCATCGGTGTAACTCATCGGAGACTCTCCTACATTTGTTTCGAGATTGTAGGGTGGTCAAGAACAAATGGATGTTTATAGTGCCAGCCGCGAAGCAGACGGAGTTCTTCAATACCGGCCCTCTCTAGTGGTTCACCATCAACTTGAACAACGAGTTTAATCTGAACCAAGGAGTTGAGGACAATGTGCTTTTTGCAGCTATGGCTTGGTGGACGTTGGAGTATCGCAATGCCTAGATTTTCTCCAACATCATGGAGCATCCTCCAGACTTGGCCTTCATTATTTCCCAAGCCAAAGAGTTCAAACAAGGTATGCTCTTACTTAAGAACTTTAACGGGCCAAAACCGAGGAGGGAGGTGAGCATTTCGTGGACCAAGCCCAAGACTGATTGGATCAAACTGAACACGAATGGCGCAGTGTGTAGGCCCTTGGGCTTGGCTTCTGTGGGTGGTTGTATGAGAGATGCAGATGACAGATGGATCATGGGCTTTGTCAGCAATATCGGGGCATGCTTAGTGATTTGGGCAGAATTATGGGCCATCAAATCAAGCCTTCACATGGCTTGGGATAAGGGGTACAGGCGAGCCATTTTGGAAACAAATTTTGAGCTTGCTATGAACATGCTCAACCGCAAGATCCAACCACGTCATCCCCTTTGCAGCCTGGTGGAGGAGTGCCAGAGCTTTATTCGTAGGGATCTATACAAGCCCATCATATCTATAGGGAGGCTAACTTAGTTGCGGATCGCCTAACCTCCCTTGCTTTTGATTTTTCTTTAGGGCTCCAAGTTCTGGGTGATCCGCCCGATTGTATTTGAGTTTGTTATTAGACGATGTTATGGGTGTGGCTATACCCCGGTTTATTCCAAGTTAGCCTTTTCTATATAATGTCCGAGAGCGCCGTCTCTCCTTTGACCAAAAAAAGAATAATCCCACAAAATTTCGTGATTTTTGGAGAAGGATTGATTGATCAAACGAATTAAAGAAGAACAGATCGCTAGAAAGCAAAAGAGGTATTTTGGATGGGCAAAAACTCGTATCACTTAGCCAAGTTATACAAGAGTCCAAATCTGATTTTTATTAATGAAAACAAGAGTTTAAATAACATAATTTCGTGCCTAATGTCTTGCAAAAGAAATAATCTATGTAATGTCAAAGATAAGGAAACTAGAAAAAAGATAGAAACTTGTAAAAGATAAACAAGAAAACCAAACAATCTTGGATTCCAAATCTTCTTATCTAATCCTAAAAATTCTTTAAAATAATTGATAATGCTGAATATAAGGATAATATAACAAGAAACTCGGAATATAATCTTATCTAAATCTATCTAGTTATGGAAAGTGAATTTTTCCCGTTGAAAATTCCACTGTCTTTGGTAAAACTGGAATTTGATCATCTTTCTGTTAGAGTTTTGATTCCACATAAACTATGTAGTTGTAGAACTTTGAATCAACTTTCCAATGCATCTTGAATCATCTTGAGATCAACTTTGTAGCCACAGTTGTGGCTGTTTTACCGAGGACTATTCAGAATTTGACGAGAACTAAAAATTTTTAACTTTATCAAGATTTCCCCTTTACTTGAGCCTCTTCCTTGGAGGCCTTTGACTTGTCATTTCATGGATGCTATCACAAGGACAACAATAAAATCACAAGCTTTGACCGACTTTGTGGCCGCCTTCAGTCCGTCCCTAGAACAACAAGCCGCAAAAGAAACGACACAACCATCCACTATGCATGACGAGTTGACGACGATACCTAGGAACTCCGTACCAATGTGGAATCGAACACAAGAAGAGAAGGGCTCGGGGTCATACTAAAGTCACCACAAGGGGACAAGATAGCCCAAGATGTTTGTTGCGAGTGTGAAGCGACCAACAACGAGGCAGAGTACAAAGCTTTGTTCTTCAGACTAACACTATACACAACATTGACGTAATTTGTGATTCACCCCTGATCACCAACCAAATACAAGGGATATACAACGCCAAAGACGACAAGATGACATCTTACCTATAGATCGTGAGGGATTTAGCTAAGAAGTTCAAAAATTTTAACATCGTGTAATATCCCACTTAAATTAGAAGGGCATTATGATAATTTTATCTTGATAATAATAAAAGTTATGAAATTTATTTTATTTCTTCTAATAAAAGATTAATTTAAATTTTCACTAAAGTTAAATCCAAAAATTATGTTAGAATGAGTTTTGTACAAATAAATTTGAGTTACGTTTGTTTTATAAACTTAACTAGTTTATAAAATATAATTGTGAGACTTTATTATCAAAATATTACATTAATGTAATTAAGGGACTATTAAACAAGTAAACATGTGGGATAATGGTTATAAAATAAAGTTTGGGAACTTTATTATAATTTTGTATAGAAAAAAGGGTATAATTGCAACAAAATGGGAATGTTGGGGTAAAAGTTGTAAATTAGCTTAAATTAGGGGAAAACAACTGGAATACTACAAAAGTGGCTTTTCTTCCCAGTTTTGGATTCCTCTCGTTTGGGGCGCAAGTTAGGGTTTGAGTTCACATTCAAAATTCGTCCAAACTGAGCAAAATTGTTGTGTTCCGTTGATTGGGGATTGAATATCAATCATTCCTCTATAAAAGCCCCCAAATTTCGGGGATCTATTGGCATCAAAAGCGCTCGAATTCAGCCCGGGAAATGAAGGTCGCGTGAGTGACTCATTAGGGATAAACTTGGGAAATTCGATTTAAATCAAAATAATTAGGATGAGGATATTTCGCTAGTGTGATCTTGGGATTGAAGGCAACATTTCCCCTATAAAACTTAGCCATTTTCACTCAAATCATCCAAAATCATTCGACCCCAACTCGTGTTCTTTGCATTTTTTGGGAATTTTGTAGTTGTTTTCCGACACCGGTGAGGGTGCCCAGCCGCTGGACCCATCTTCGATGAAACCTTGCAACGCCAGATTTCCAAAGACACCAACGCCGCTCCATTGCGTCGCCGTTCGAGCAGCCCAAACTTTGGTCCATTCTTGCCATGTTCTTAATAAAAAAGGGCGAGCAGCTGCTCAGTTGCGACCCCGCTGCCAGCGCCACTGCTATAGCGGACGCCGACATGCTACTGCCGTGGTGCCGCCGCTGCCGTCGAGTCCGTCACCTCCAGTGTTGATTTGGTATCATGTCGCCATGGTTTTCGGGTTGCTACTCATTCAAAATGAAGAAGGAAGACAACAATCGGCCCTCACATATATTATATGTATTGGGCTTTTAAGCCCATTAACACATTCGATCCATATTCTACCCGAGATCGACCGAATGATATAATTTCGACCCATTTTTACTCGTATTTGTCATAGAAAAATTCAATTAATATTTTTATGACTACATATTTTAAAAAAATGAATTTAATTACTTGAGTTTGTCAAAATAAATTAATTGATATTAATTATTTTATCGGTTTGATCGTTATTCATCGGATCGCGTACAGGCCCGAAACCTTGCTAGAATAAAAATGGAGCTGAGGTCAGGCTCCCTGAAAGCAGAGCAATGGTAACCGTCTTGTCTAGATTCATCGTCGAATCTAATTAAGGCAAGTGATGGTTCGCTCTTGCCATTTTAGTTATTCTTTTGACCGATTAATATTAAAATTAGTTCTTAATTAATTGGGCAATTTATAAAATGTTTGGGAACAATTATGTGCTTTAAATAATTTCGTATTTAGGCTGATTGTTTTTATTTATATATATAGTTATAGGGGCACGCTCCGGTAAAACGGTTGTTATGGTAGAACGGAAGTACTAATCTAGAGCGTCGGATTGATGTTGATGGATGGTTGGATTAATGGGTTATAGGAGAGATATGGTAGGCCCTAACCACCAAATCTAACCTAATAAGGATATTATTAATAAAAAAATAATTAATTTTAGTTGTTACATGAGAGAGAAATTAAGATAATATTCTCTTTCCTAATCGATTTTGCTCCCATTCAAATATTTAAAATTTAAATGGGAAGAACATTTTAAAACGTTCGTGAATATCGTTAATGTGTTCACGAATATCAATCATTTGTTAATGAATATCGTTCATGTTTGTTTGAATATCAATTTCTATTTAATAAGTGAATATTTAATATCTTAAAAATGTGAATATCGTAACTTAAATAATGAATTTCACCACTTGATAATATGAATATCACAATAAGTTACATGAATATCTCAATTAATCACGTGAATATCAAATTCACTTACATGTATATCACCACTCAATTTGTGAATATCACTACCCATTTTGTGAATATGGCCCACCACCCAATTACATTAATATAGTCACCCTAAGTACATGAATATCATCACCTAACTACACGAATATCACCACCCAATATCTTCGAAGCTTTGATTCATGGCGGTAAGGTTTAACAATGACATTGTCGCATCGATTTTGGGTCGCACAGTCGCACGATCAACCTGAATATCAACATTATTATAATGAATATCAACAACATTATTATGATGAATATCAACAACATTATATTGAATATCACATCATAAATTTTGAATATCAATTATTCAACACATGAAACCTCCTGAATATGAACAACATTATAGTGAATATCACATCAAACAATTTGAATATCAATTGCAAACAGTACAAACAACACCATCAACAAGTAATTTGAATACTATAATAGCGATATTCATTCCATATGTGATGATATTCACGTATTTTATACACATAGTCATACAAGTAAGTAGTCGATATTCATAAAAACAGTGTCGATATTCAGAGTTTAAACACATAAAATGCAGCAATCGAACCCAGAAGCAGATCATAACCTTAAGACAAAATTGTAGAGCTTAGCACCATTATCATACCTAAAAATACCAAATCCAAACTCATGAGCGTGATTTTCAAGTAATGCTGCAAAAAAGAAGGTCTAGAACTAAGCAAACACTGCAATCAAACAACTTGTAGTTTGATAAGCAGCAAGAAGAAAAGAAGTCTGAAATAAGTTAGAAGCTCTTGCAATACACGAAGCTCCTACATGGTTCGCTGAAGCTCTTGCAATTCACGAAGTTCCTACAATAGTAATAAGTTAGAAGTCTGAAATCATATACTCAATATCTGAACTATAACAAAATAGGGAGAAAAAATTTCATGTTCAGCTTATGCTCCCTACCACTGAAAAAATTAGTATCACTATTTACTCAATTAAAAGATAGCACCGTCACATGAGTTTTTTATCATAGAGAACTTTCGTCAAACACCTGGTGGACACAATCAAAAACTTCAAACCACAAAACAAACTTGTATTAAATATTTCTTCTTTCATCAAATTACAAAGCATCCCCAGATCAAATGAAAGAAAACAAGGGACAAGACAAAAAAAATAGAAGATGCTTTCACGTTACCCATCAATCCACTGCCGACACTAAGAACAACGCAATTGTTCTAGATGTCTTGGCCCTTAATTTCTTCGAGCAAGTGCATTCGGATAGGCTCGATGTTGCGCACCTCGGTGGATCCATCAATGGTCGTTGGATGGTCTTGCGATTCGGTACCCGTGCTCATTGTTGGTTCGCTGAAATTGGATGCCCGTTGGATAGGGAAAAGGGAGAAAAAATCATACTTGGGAGCTCTTCAACCGTAGGAGGCTAAGAGAAATCCGGGACGACGATGACGAGGAGAGTCGAAGCAAAGTTAAAGACGATGACATAAACTCGAGAGGTTGAAGACGATGAGAGATTGCGAGACAAAAATGGGGGGAGACGAGGACGAAAATGGGGAGACGAGGAGGGAGAGGCTGAAGACGATGATAGAGTAACCGCAGATCACAAATTAAAAATGGAAATTGAAAGATATCGGTTAAGAATATCCCCCAAATCACGTTATTTTGTTTTAATCGGGTATGTGCCACCTATAGTAAAATATTTGCACCCTCCTACCTTCAATCTAGACCATTGATTTGGTTCTAATCTAAAGGCCTTTATTTGTACTTCCGTTTTACTCTAAGGACCCGTTTTACTAGATCCTAAATCTATAGTTATATATGATTAATGTTGTTTATCGTCGTAATGGCAATACTGGTTGTGGATATAAGTGGACTTTATAGTCATTGCGTATAGACTTTAATAGTCGTGTTTGTCAGGGATATTATGGTCTTGCGAGGTGTAATGATTTCTTTATAATTTGGTATTTGGAGGCTTAATTCCCTATTACTTGGTTGGTCATGACCATTCTTCTTATTGATCGTGGAATAAGAAGTGTTCGGGGCACCTAGCTAGTGCAATGTGTGAGTTGACAATGAGCCACCCGTTTTGGTCTCGAGTTTCGAGAATGTATTAAAATCTTTAAGATGTGGTGTGGTGTGTTGAAATTATTCAAGATAAGTGTTGCGAGCACAAAATTAATAAACTTTGAGTGAGAAGTACAACTTGGAAACCGATCGTGCACTAGTCTAAATGGGTCGTCTTTTCAATCTAAATTTGCATTATGTGGTGAGGTTGGTCGGGCCCAATTATTCAACGGAGTTCTATATATGTTGTATGTTGTTTTAAAACGTTCCCACACAATTCATATCTTCTTCCCATAATACTCACATTCGTTTCTGATATTCTCTTGGTGCATATCTCTTTTGCCCGTCTTTCGTTTCAGTGGAACTACTTTAGTTATATATCATCTATCGACTTTTATTCGAGAGACAATGATAATAACTAGATATGACATCATAGAACCCCACATAAAATATCCTTGCTTAGTCTTTCATTAGATCAACCAAACACTTTTTTTCCTTACATGGTTGACTGGTGTCATCCGTCCCATACGGCACATCAGTAACAAGACGGAGAAGAAGGCTTGAGGTTGAAGTTTGGTTTTGGATTATTTTCAAGGTTGTTTGAATATAATGTGTAATTTTCCTTATTAATATAATAGGTGAAAGTGTTAGATAACCTACTCATGTAATTAGGATTTATTTAAAGTCTTCCGCCGTAATTTCAATATCGTTTGTAAAACTTATCTCCTCAATTTACGATGTATATATTAATAAAGATTAGAAATTTACCCTATTGGTTCTTTTAGTATAAATGAAATTATATTTACGCATATATTGTTCAGATTAATCATAGGGTGGCTTTGGACATTAAAGTTTGAGGTCACTGGCGTATGGCACTATTGACATATGTCTGGGGTGTTACACATCAAACAAGTCCCTCGCGACTTCAATGCTCAAGCTGATTCCTTAGCAAACCTTGGGTCGGCTACCAGTTTAGAATACTTCTCTACAATTCCATTGGCTCATATTACAAAAACCAGCGGTCCACAGAACACTCAAGTCACCACCTGACCCCGACACTGCCTTAAGCTTTAAAGATTTACCCTTGGAAGAATTCGTATCGGCTAAAGTGGGAGACAATCTAGAAGAATGCTTTATACCCCACAAGGATGACTGGACGACACCCTATATTAAGTGGCTAAAGACGACATCCTTCCAAATGACAAAGCAGAGGCTAGACGACTCAAGGTACAAGCTGTGTCTTTTGCTTTAATAGAAGGACAATGATTCAAGATATCTGTCACATACCTCCTTCTAAGATGCCTATGAAAAGTAAAATCCGACAGATCGTACAATGTTTACACAACGGCGAGTGCAACAATCACACTGGTGGTCATAGTCTATCCGGCAAAGCACTATTACGGGATATTATTGTACGACAATGAACCAAGACGCAATAGTGTATGTCAAGAAGTGTGACGCTTGCCAACGACATGCCCCATTTTCCCATCAGTCGGCAGAACTGTTACATCCAGCACTGGCACCTTGCCCATTCATGAGATGGGGGATGCACATCATCGGTAAACTACCGCCCACTTCTGGGCAACGAGTCTTGTTCCTAGCTATGACATATTATTTTTCAAAATGGATCAAAGCTGAAGAATAATGAGAGGTAAAAGACAAACACATCATTTCATTCATTAAACAAAACATCTTGTGTAGATTCGACGTTCCATCAGAAATCGTATGCAACAATGACTCCCAATTCATAAGTAAACGCACAAGATCCTTTTGCAAGTAGTGGAAAATCAACTTGGTCACTTCGACTCCTCTCTACCCACAATCCAATGTCCAGCTGAGTCGAGCAACAAAATCATCGTCAATAACCTCAAGAAGCGACTCGAAGGCACCAAAGGAAAATGGGATGACGAGCTACCTCTAATACTCTGGTTCGACAGGACCACCCCCAAGACCGCAATAGGAAAGTCACTTTTTTCCTTGGTATACGGATGTGAAGCTGTCATCCCATCCGAAATCCTAGAAACAACCGCCAAGTACGACTTACAAACTGAAGGCCAAAACAAAGTCGAGTTGTCACATAACCTCGACACCGTCAACGAACTCAAAGAAAAAGCAAGAGTACAAATGGTAAGATACCAGCAATAGGTCGCAAGGAGTTACAACAAAAATGTAAGAGCTAAGGTTTTCAAGGTAGGCGATTGGGTTTTACGGAAAGTCTTTCCTAATACCAAAGATCCTACCGACAGAAAACTAGCACCACAATGGGAAGGACCTTGTCTAATCAAAGAGATAGTCGGTCAAGGGGAATACCGACTATAGACCAGAGAAGGCATGCCAATACCAAGAAGCTGGAATGTGACACACTTAAAGTTGTATCACTTCAAAACCCTTTTTCATTCTTTACATTTCAAATTCATGCATTGCCTTTAATTTATGATTTCATGCCTATAAACATATGTTGACTTAAGCATCGGAGGTCCGTTGGGGAAGCCAAAAACCAATTTCTTGTGACTCTTTTCATTTCTAATAAAAAAGGTTGCAAACAACGAACGCTCGAGCCACCAAGTTGACCAACACAATACACTTTACAAAAACAAACAAGCACTTATATGACATCATACAATCGATAGGTATATGGAGAATCGAGGTACAACCACTATGCATAAACAAAGAGTCGCCTCTATTGGTATAGAATTAACACTACAATATACAACTCCTTTGTACTACATGACAAGTTGTACAACTGACTAAACAAACAAAGTTATAGGTGAAATCGACCGACGACAACAATTCGACCCATGAATCTTCTATATTACCCCTGATTTGTAATTTTTTATAAGGATTGGAGTGCTACCCATGTCAACGGGAGCTCTTCCTTTTCAGTGTTTAAGTGAGGACAAAGAACTTTGAAGTTAAGCGTGTTAGGGCGCGAGTAGTACCAAGATGGGTGACCTCCTGAGAA
This sequence comes from Rheum nobile, assembly GCA_027886185.1. NCBI lineage: Eukaryota > Viridiplantae > Streptophyta > Magnoliopsida > Caryophyllales > Polygonaceae > Rheum > Rheum nobile. The sequence goes on along the minus strand of WOAB01000067.1, from coordinate 2,321,953 downwards.
GTCCCTAGGTTGGCATCAGATGGCGCTTCTAAGGCCTTGGGTCTTACAAATGGTATCAGAGCCTACTCTAGGTTATGAGTGGACTTGGCCTGGATGGCAGTTGCTCAACCCAGAGGGCGGTCTTTGAGCATTGACGGGGATGTCAAGGGTTTAAGTGGGGGTGATTATAATACCTTGGATTTGTAGTCCCTTATAAGGATTAGAGTGCTACCCATGTCAATAAGAGTTCTTCCTTTTCAAGTTTCAAGTGAGGACAAAGAACTATGAATTTAAGCATGTTAGGGCGGGAGTAAGCACCATCCCATGCTAACCCGGGGACGTCCCAAGAGGTCACCCATTCTGGTATTACTCCCGCTCTAGCACTCTTAACTTCATAGTTTCTTGTCCTCACTTGAACCCTGAAAAGGAAGAGCTCCCGTTGACATGAGTATCACTCTAATCCTTATAAAAGATTACAAATCTGGGGTATTACAATCACCCTCACTTGGATCCTTGACGTCTCCGTCAAGGCCCAAAGACCTCCCTCTGGGTCAAGCACCGGACCAAGCCCACTCGTAACCCAAAGTCATCTCTGATACCATTTGTAAGGCTCGAGGCCTTAGAAATGTCAGTCCATGCCAACCTGGGGAATTCCCATGAGGTCACCCATCCTGGTATTATTCCAGTCCTAGCACGCTTAACTTTAGAGTTTTTGTCCTCACTTGAACCTTGAAAAGGAAGCTCTTGTTGACATAGGTTGCACTATAATCCTTATAAAGGATTACAAATCTGGGGTGTTATAGCTAAAGGAGTGGCAACAATAAGAACCACATCCAACAGTGTCTCCTGATTGTCAACCTCTTCGGGGGAGTGCTTGATCACAATAGCAAGTTGAAGCGACTCTTCTCCATGGATCCCACCATCAAAAACATAAAGCGACTCTATCTTTTCTTTCACCTTTTCCAGATCCCAAGAACTATGCTCACCTCGGTTGAACTCTTCTATTTCCTCGATCCGAGCAAAAAGAGTGAAATAAGCACCTATATTAGCGACATTCTGAGCATAATGACCTTGAGCAGCTTGCAATGACTAGTAATCCTCATCCTTCTTGCGATCTGGTCCTCCATCCTTATCAACTTCTCCTCCATGATCTTCAGGCGGTCGGTCACATCGACAACTTGTCCTAATAGATACTTATTTTCCTTGTCATTAACAGCCAACAATCGGTATAGAGAATGATGGGCCGATGCGGCATACTGAGTCCACTAAAAAGAGGATAACAAGGTAAGCAAAGCAACTAAAGAAAGAAAAGAAGGTAACATCAAACGACATCATACCTTCTAAGCCAGATGGCTCCCCTCAGAGATCAAATCAGAAATAGGAACCTTCTCCAGTGATTTCCTCAACGACATCTCTTCTGCATAACTAAACTCAAGATCTGATAAGAGGCATCGAGACAGGCTACCCTACACTTTGATCCCAACATCTGAGAAGTGGGAGAGTCAGGAATTGAAATCTTGATATGAGTCAAAGACTTCGACCCGACAGCCATAACCTTCTGGTCGATTAAGTCTTTGGTCAAAATGCAAGCACCGGACCTTCCAGATCGAGTAGCTACCAACACAACACAACACAATAAGAAGACAATCACAGACACAACCGACCAAACACATACCTTGAGAAACAAACAAACAAATGCCTTGATTCTTAGAAATCGACAGAACCTTCATGACTAGAGGAATGGTCTCTGCGGAGGAAAGACAATTGATGTTGTAAAAAGACCTGTCTAATGGAGGTATTGGTATTCACAAAACTCTGGATATGAACAAACACTACAAATAAAACTTATTTGGAAGATATTCACATATCCTAATAACATCTGGGTAAAAATCATAAATGAAAAATACCTCAAAAATACAAATATATTCCAATATATAAAAAAAACCACTTCTGGCAATGGTCTCAATTACTCAAACTCCAAATAGAGTTCCAATATAGACTTCAATGGCTTATAGGAGATGGTCATTCTATTAATTTCTGGAAGGATAACTGGGCTACTATTGGAAGAGCTTAAATGAAGACTTAAGAAGAAGGAAGAGAAATCCATAAAAGAAGACCACGACTGGAGAAGAAGGAGAGCTACAAGAGCTTTTCCGCGGTCGCGGAACAACACGAAGCGAAGAGAGCAACAGCGAGAAATCCGCGGTCGCGGAAAAATACGAAGACGCGAGCCTTTACAGGAACTTTTCCGCGGTCGCGGAAATTCCTCCGCGGTCACGGAAATTCCTCCGTGGTCGCGGAAACTGTTCATCAGATCGGAGCGGGATTTTAGTCTTGTTTCATCCGAAGATATTATTTTATTTTATTTCCTTTTCTTTTATTTCTTTTATTCCGTTTTATTTCTTTTTGGAAAGATATTATTTCCTATCTTTAGAATTAGGTTTGCTAGGGTTCTATAACCTATTAGTTAGCAGCCTATTTTCATGAATAAGGATTCAGAGATTATTCAGTTTACGCATTGTTTTTCCCTTTGAGTTTTTGTGTTTCCAAGACTATGAAGAACTAAGCAACTTTTGCTTAGTACGACGATTGAAGCCTTCGTTTGTATTTGGTTGTGAGATTATAACTCTATTTCCTTTCCTTTGATTACATCTCTTCTCTTTGTGCTTATTCCTATTGATTCTTGCTGATTTGACTGGCCTGATCAACTAGTTGATATTAGTAATTGTCTATTGCTAGGGTTGGGATATTTCTGATTGAAATCTCTTATCTTGTGTAGCAAACATGATATTCTAGGACTGGTTGGACTAGTTTATTGTGAAGAGAATTGATTATGTGTTAAATGCTACGGGTTGTGGTGTTGCATGTATCCTGGTTAATTCCTATGCTTATTGCTGCCTGTAGATTAAATCTTGATGGTTTCTTGATTGTTTATTGGTTAGGGTTATCAAGACTGGTTGGACTGATAACTATTTCAGAATAGGGACATGAATATTCATAGGAAGGAATAGAGATAATCTAGGATCAACCAATCAAATGAATGGTGAATATTTGTCTGGCTAAGTATTTTCTCACCAATTGATTACAACATTTACTTTGATTTACTTTGTTACTTGCAAACAAAACCAAAAATCCCCCTTTGTTACCTTTGGCATACACTTTTGCACTTTGAAAGATTACTACCTCCCTGTGGGATTCGACCCTTGCTTGCCTACTATACTTAGTTAGGTTTTTAAGGTTTACTTTGATAAGGCATAACGACTTTAGCCTCGTCACTTGGCAGACAACACTCTTCCACATACTCTCATCAATCCATCAACAAAAGTAAGTGAATTTATAACTGACAAACAATGGAACAAAACCAAACTCAATAGTGTTCTTAACAAGGATACGATGGACCTCATCACCAACATTTCAATTCCAAAAAATAATATCATAGATAGACTATACTGGACTCCCAATACGAATGGCTGGTTTTCCACCAAAAAAATTGGACTGAACAACATGTGTCTTTTTCAACGAAATGTAATCGGCAGAACTCCAATTGAGTTTTCTTCCTATAGAGGCTACATGGGTTCTAGATCGTTATTTGCAGAATTTGAAAATTAGGGTTAGCTTTTATACGGTACACAATATCAGATATGTAAAGAAGCCAAATACCAAATCTATGGACTGCAAATTCCATTTGATAATTAAAAAATCAAAATTTGTATATATCAAAATGGATTATCAAATCTTATTCTCAACATATCAAACACAACAACAAAACGGATAAAACACACATTCAACAATAAAGCAAGTAGCAAATTTGATAGGCTTTAGTCGTATAACCTAACAAAGAAACCTTAAAAATCCAACTAACGTAGGATGGCAAGTAAGGGTCGAACCCACTGAGAATCAAGTTATCTATCCTGTTTGCAGAAATCGTTCACCAATAGTAACAAAGGGGGATTTGATTATTTTGTTTTAAACTATGAAATAAACTAGTAGAATTAATGATGATGTAAACAGTTATTGATAAAAGTACTCAGCCAGACAGATATCCACACTTCAGTTTGATTGATTGATCCTTCATTATCTCTCGTTCTTTAGACCATTGAATATTCCTATTCCTTTTCATAAGTTTATTAACAAGACAACCAGACCTTGATAATACTAACTATCAAACAACCAGGAAACTATCCAGATTCAATTCAATAGCAGCAGTAAGTTCTAGAAATTCAGCAGATACATGCGCATAAAACAACCAGTTTTACTTAGCATGCAATCAATTCTCTTCTACAATAAACTATCACAACCAGTTCTAGAATATCATAGTTGATACTCTGAATTAGATATTTCAACCAGAAACAATCCAACTCTAGCAGAAGAATAATACTAATGGCCAATTAGCAAAACTTAAAGGGATTAAGCATAAGAGAATCAATAACATTCAAAGGAATAGAACAAGAATTATAATCTCACAACCAAAACAAACGAAGGCTTCAATCGTCTGACTAAGCAAAGGAAACTTAGTTCTTCATAGTAAAATAGCAAAAACCTCTAATTTGGGAAACTGTCGTAATGCTAATCTGATGAATGAATAAAACCTAAAGGAAACTAAGTACTTATAACCTAAGTAAATCTTCTAAAATAATAATATCCGAAATAACAAATTATAAAATAAAGAAAATAAGGTAACAAGATAATCTGCGGCGAAATCTTCCCGCGTAGTCTCTGATCTTCAAGGCCGCGATCGCGGTTTCCTCAGCCGCGCCCGCGACTTACTCTTTGTGGCTCTCCAGCGGATCCTTCCTTGGCCGCGCCCGCTGCACTCCATACCGCGCCCGCGGCTTACACTTCACTGTTTCCTATTGAGCTCTTCCCAAACCACGCCTTGTGCTCCTTAGCCGCGGTTGCGGCTCACTCTTCTCAGCATCTACTACTCCAAACTCACTTAAATCCTCCTTTCCTATACTAATTCTCTAATGCTCCATCATCCTAAATTATCTCCTAAACCCATACATATGGTACCTAATAACCTAGTAACAGCTCCTAGTTACGCACTACAAAGTAGAGCGTATCAAATTCCCCCATGCTTAGACCTTGCTCGTCCTCGAGTAAGCTAATAGAAACCTACTCCTCCAATGTAATACCCAAGGTCTCAGGAAGCACAAACAACATTCTCCCCTAAGAACTGTACCTATCATGAATCCCCAGCAACACCAACACAAAAATGCAGCACACCAGCCTTAAGGAAAACAGAGTATTTCCCCCAAGCTGAACCCGGACTCCGGATGTGAATGATATTTTCTAATCCTAGCTCTAGTCTATCTCCTTATAACTCCAGAGTGACCTACCCGAAACCTCCTTACAGCTCCACCACTTATGTCGCCACGCCAAAATGAATGAATCCTAATAATCACTCCTCTCTTTTTTCACTCATTTTGCCTAGGCGCCCTTTCGGGTTTTCACCTAGCCAGTCATTTCATTTTTCATAGATGAGCTCACCAATCCTCACATCGCTCTTCAGCCTCTTATTACCCCAGCCTAATGCTGGTCCGGGCCCCTAAATTTTGCCTAAGCCGCCGTTTCGGGTTTTCAGCTTAGCCATGTTTTTTTTTTTAAACAATAGTACAAATGACCAGCAAGTATAACTCCCTTCCCCATGCTTAAATATTGCATTGTCTTCAATGTAATGAAACACGAAAAATGAACTCTGGGGGGACAGAAAGATACCCACTAGCGATGCCGAGGTGGTCTGTGTCTCGGATGTCGTGGCAGGCGTGGCGGTGGAAAATCATGAAAACAAGAGTCTCTGGTGTCATGGCGGGAGGCAATGAAATTAAGCCCATCGGTTGTCGGTCCCTTATATGCCTCCCACCTGTGTGAAGCAAAGGCGTCCCAATGCTTGATGTAAGAGCAATGTACCAACGACTGATCTCAGAGTATCCGTACGTCCTCGTCAAGCTCAGCTGTCCACTCCCCATACCTGTCTACCTGGGTCTGTAGGACCACTCGAAGTGCCTACCTCACTGTGTCAGCGGCCTCATACTGTATCTCCATCACGAACATATATTAGTCGGCGCCTCTGGAATCTCCTCATCATCAGCTGTATCATGTCGTGCCATCATCAGTTTCCAAATAAAAATCCCAAGCTACATCTCCTCCTCAACAACGACATCATCTCGTTCCTTCATCCTCAGCAGCGGTTTAAAGCGGGCAGCGGGGCCGCGATCGCGGTTTTCACCCGCCCCCGCAGCTTTCAAAGAGCCGGATGTTTTTTTTCTGTTTTTTTTCGAACAGGTCCAAACCGCACAGGTTCTGTTTTTTACCGCATAAGCTGTGCGGTGCTCTCGGCAAATCTGCAAAATTAAAAAAAATTGAACAGGAAAATAAAACACAGCAACCGCGGCTTCATCCTTCCAGTACAGGGCAAGGCCGCGATCGCGGTTTTTAGGCCGCGGTCGCGGCTTTGCCTTGAAAATGCCTTTTTCTGCAGGTTAGTTTAGCAAACAAACAAGGAAAAATTAATAACAGAGGAAGAAAAACTGACAAGAAAAACTACTTACCTCGGGTTGCCTCCCGAGAAGCGCCTTGGTTAATGTCGTGGCTCGATATAGTGCCTTGCAGATCAATGTTAGTTACGCATAACAATAGACCACATAGAATCATCATTAGGAGGGTGTTTCCTAGCATCATAAATGTTATACTCTACCCTTTCCCCATCAAATTCCATAGTCAGTGAACCACTACTCACATCAATTTTGGTATTGGTGGTCTTAAAAAATGGCCTACCTAACATAACAGGGCATGCATGCTTATCATATCCCATATCCATCACAAAGAAATCAGCAGGAAAAATCAAAATTTCAACCTTTACAAGGACGTCCTCTACTACTACTTTCGGATACACATTAGACAAATCAACTAATTGAATCACCCCTAGTTGCATGCAATGGTCCAAGCCCTAAAGATTCATATAAAGAGTAAGGCAACACATTAATAGATGCACCTAAATCTAGCATGGCTCGTTCAAACTTGGTGTCACCTATCGTACAAGGGATACTAAACATTCCAGGGTCATCACACTTCTTAGGCATTCGCCTTTGCAACACAGCAGACACATGCTCACTTACTTTAACCTTTTTCTTGCTTTTCACTTTTTGATTCCTCTTAATTGTACACAATTCTTTAAGAAATTTTGCATAGCGAGGAACATTTTTAATCAATTTAAGCAAGGGAATGTTTACCTCACACTTACTGAAAGTTTCGAAAATTTCCTTATCGTTCTCCAGCCTACTTGAGTCTTTCAGCGCCTCAGGAAATGGTGGAGCTGGCTTCTGGGAACCGAGCAGAGGAAAATCCGGCCTCACATATGAATCTCCAGCTTCTGAGGCAAGGCCGCGACCGCGGTTTTCTGGCCGCACCCGCGGCTTTGCCTGTATATCGCCTTCTGCGTCCGCGTTCAATGGCCGCGCCCGCGGTTCCTTTTCCGCGCCCGTAGTTTCTTCTTCCGTAGCTGGTTCATCCTTTTCAGCTAAGGGAACTTTTCTTCTGTCATCCAACTCCGTCCCACTCCTCAGCATAATGGCACTCACATTCTGTTGTGGGTTCACCTTCGTCTGAGATGGCAGCTTACTCGCCTCCCTAGCCTCCAGTTTGCTTACTGCCTGAGAGATCTGCCCAACTTGATTCTCCAAGTTCTGAATGCTTGACTTGGTCTCATGCTGAAATTGAACCAGATTACTCTATATGGTGGTCATATTCTGCGCAAGGGCCTTGATCATGTCTTTTATAGACATAGATGAGCTCGAACTCTGCCTCTGAGGTCTAGGCTCATATGGTGGTCTGAATGGTTGTTGATGTTGACCACCAGGTTGCTGAAATTGCTGCTGTCGCTGATTGAACTGCTGGTTCTGTTGGTTCCCATATCTCAAATTAGGGTGATCTCTCCATCCTGGATTGTAAGTGTTGGAGTATGGGTCATATCTTGGTCTAGGAGGTTCGAAACCTCCCACATCATTCACTTCAGCGGTAGGTTCTTGCAGTGTTGGACACGCATCAGTAGGGTGTAACGTGTCATAACAGATGCCATAGGCCTTGATGGTGCCTAGAAATCCACGACCGCGGAATCCAAAACCGCGACCGCGGTTTGCCTTAGCAAACGCGATCATGGCTTTGGACGAGCCGGTCACGGATGGGACCTTCGTTTCCTTTCGTTTCTTTAGATTCGTATTTTTATTCGTATCGAATCTAACCTAGGGTTTCATCGTGGGTTCAATGTTGTCGTAGGAATCCGTAACCCGATTCCGTTTCCAGTTTCCGGACCCAGAAACCCTACATCGTTCGTTCGTCTCGATTAAGACAAGTGGCGGTTTGCTCTTGCTTATCATTCCATGTTTCCGTTAATTATCAATTATTTCGGATTGTTAATTAAATTGGGATGAATTGTTGTTTTCGTTTGGGAACAGATTTTATAAATGTATGATTAAAATATGACATTATGATAGGTTGTATATATTGCTAGAAACAACGCTATTATATCTGTTATTATCATGATGATATTGGTGTGGATTTTATGTGTGAACTTATACATATGTAGTTAGAACGAGTATTCGTAGGAACGCTATGTACCTTGCGAGGTCTAGCCGTTTCTTTATAACCATGGTGTGTAGGATGTCCAGGCCCTAACACCCTTTCCTCTGGTCAGGACTATCCCCTATTCGAATATATGGGAGGTGCACACAGCTGGTGCCAACAATCGAGATTTATTCCCAAGATATCTCTCGTATCGAGATGATATATTTATATGATAAAAGCTTTAACGTAAATATGCGTTTTGGAATTAAACCAGATAAGTGCAATTATGTACATAACTAATATACCCTCGGGCGAGGAGTACAACGTGGAAACCGCCCAGACTTCGGTTAGAGTAAGTCTTCTTTCCAATTTGGATTCGCATTGTGCGGTGAGGTTGGTCGTTGACCCAAATGATCAAGTCATTGTTTTAAACACTTGTATGAAAACTATAACGTTCCCAAACATTTGTCATACTTTCCCATAAGAGAAACGGTTTTGAGTATATTATTTTGGAAGATTTATCTAAGGTTTCGTTATGGTTTTGATGGTCAATAGTGCGGCATAAAGTATGTATGTGGATGATATCAAGTGGACTTGAGGAAAAGATGATCGTATGGCACGTTTGGGTAAGACGGGAGTATAATCTTGTGGAATGGATGATTAAATCATGTTGAGATAATCGGACATAGGTTGTGGTGTGATTAATTGTGGGATCACATAAATAAAGATTTTGAGTTAAGATATGGCGCAAGGGCCAAATGTGATTAAGGTAACCAATGTAATAGGTGAGCCGTGTATGTAAGGAGTAAGGTCTATATGACAAGGGAGGTACTAAGTTGAGGTATAGTTGAATTCTATGTATGTACTCGAGGATCGGATTGTCGAAAGGAAGTTAGTAGAAAAACGTTGTATTCTTCTGTTTAAGGACATCAAGGTCTTTAGGAGGAATAGGGCATAATAGCGAGGTTATATTGGAGATTATAATGGATACTCTGATTAAGGCAATGGTAATTGTGTGGATGATCACATCTGTTCTAGCAAGAGTAAGGAATGTAGGCAGTATGTTGTAAGTGGAATCATGATCGAATAAGTAGTTCGATTTTGGTGATATAAGTTACGAAGGCCAAATTTGTTTAAGGATATCAACTTAGGGGAGATAAGGTATGTACTCTGAGAGAGGTTTATAAAGAGAAAGGTGAAAGAGAAATGTGTGTTCTCATGCTTATGGTTTAGCGAGTCTATTGCGATGATTTTGGGAGACTATTATCCTAAGATAATTATGACCTTGTGGATATAGTCACGCGTTGATACAAGTGTAGCACGTGGAAATAAGATATGCGAAGTAATGGTATGGTCGAGGAAACAGATCGTTTCCTAGGAGAAAGTACAAGGATGAGATGGTTAAGGATACTAAGATCAGGTAGTGAGATTATGGTGAAACCGGTCCCTTTAGCTTACCGATGCTAGTTTCAGGGTCAAAACTATTTTAAGGGGGTAGTAATGTAATAATCCTCATGTTACCATAGGGGTAATATGATAGAATGTATGTCTAGTGAAAACAAGTTATAGAATTCTCTTATATTGTGAAGGGTCTAAATTATGGTTAACTTTACGTTAACTGTAGATTGGACCAACTTATAGATCTTAACCTAGAAATGCATGAACCAATTTTACAAAGTGTGAAATGGGTTAGACATGGTTAAACTTATATGGTTGTGTAACTTAGTATTAGGTCGCATCTTCGGGTTGTTATCAGCCAAGTTTCGGGGTCGAAACTTCTCTTAAAGGGGTAGTGATGTAATACCCCTCATTTTTAGTAAGGGTAATTGGGTAATTTCCCAAACCCTCGTCAATTATTTGGGACGCGTTAGGCGAAATTCAGAATTTATGTAACTCGTATAATATATGTAATAATTATTTGAGCATTATAATATACATTTGATATATTTTTTAGGCTTAGAATATTTGTTTGGATACAAGTATTCATCTGAGGGGCTGAATCCACGTGTAAAGCCTTTCCCAGGGGTCACAGATGCACGAGTGGCATTTTCGCGACCGCGGAAGATTTTCCGCGATTGCGGAAACCTGTTCGTCGTCTTCTTCCAGAAGTTCGTCGTTCCGGTTGTCGCCATTACGTCGGGGGGAGGCCGATCGCTTCGTCTGGCCAGGCGTTGGGGCTCATGTGGCTCTATAAAAGGAGGCCTCCAGCTCCCGGATTCTTCATCCTCAGATTTCCGATCTCTCTCTCGCTCTCTTTCTCTCGTTTTGCTCTCGCCGGAGTTCGTGTCTCGCCGGAGCAGCGCCGGAATCCTTCGTGGTTCGTGTGGTGGTGCTTTTGGTGGTCTGGAGTGATAGCAGTCAGTCGAAGCCAGGAGAGCCCTCGTTCTTCGTCGTCGGTGAGCTCGAATCGGTGCTAGAGTTCGTCTGAGAGGGATCCGCGATCGCGGATATGAACACCGCGACTGCGGATGGTGCCCAGAAATCTGCGACCGCGGTTTGCCTTAGCAAACGCGATCGTGGCTTTGGACGAGCCGATCATGGATGGGACCTTCGTTTATTTCGTTTCCTTTCGTTTCTTTAGATTCGTATTTTTATTCGTATCGAATCTAACCTAGGGTTTCGTCGTGGGTTCGTTGTCGTCGTAGGAATCCGTAACCCGATTTTGTTTCCAGTTTTCGGACCCAAAAACCCTACATCGTTCGTTCGTCTCGATTAAGGCAAGTGGCGGTTCGCTCTTGCTTATCATTCCATGTTTCCGTTAATTATCAACTATTTCGGATTGTTAATTAAATTGGGATGAATTGTTGTTTTCGTTTGGGAACAGATTTTATAAATGTATGATTAAAATGTGACATTATGATAGGTTGTATATATTGCTAGAAACAACGCTATTATATCTGTTATTATCATGATGATATTGGTGTGGATTTTATGTGTGAACTTATACATATGTAGTTAGAACGAGTATTCGTAGGAACGCTATGTACCTTGCGAGGTCTAGCCATTTCTTTATAACCGTGATGTGTAGGATGTTCAGGCCCTAACACCCTTTCCCCTGGTCAAGACTATCCCCTATTCGAATATAGGGGAGGTGCACACAGCTGGTGCTAACAATCGGGATTTATTCCCAAGATATCTCTCGTATCGAGATGATATATTTATATGATAAAAGCTTTAACGTAAATATGCGTTTTGGAATTAAACAAGATAAGTGAGATTATGCACATAACTAATATACCCTCGGGCGAGGAGTACAACGTGGAAACCGCCCGAACTTTGGTTAGAGTAAGTCTTCTTTCCAATCTGGATTCGCATTGTGAGCGTGAGGTTGGTCGTTGACCCAAATGATCAAGTCATTTTTTTAAACGCTTGTATTAAAACTATAACGTTCCCAAACATTTGTCATACTTTCCCCTAAGACTCAATCTTTTGGAGTCTTCTCACTACAAGAAAAACCATTTATAGCAACGAGCTTTTGCAACGACCTAAATTTTGCCGTTGCTAATAATATGTTATGCAACGACAACTGACAAGCGTTGCCAATGTTGTTGCTATATATAAATTTTTCAGTTCCCTCCACCCAAATTTGGCGCGGGTTGGCGGTAAAAACTGGAAATTTTATATCGCAACGACTTTGTCGTTGCAATTAAAAGTTATATATGTGTTGCAACGACAATTGTCGTTGCGATTAATATTTTGCAATTTGGCAACGAATTGTCGTTGCAAAAGACACTAAAAAAACAAAACCTTACTTTAATTTCCCTTGGCTTATCCCCTTCAATTCGATCGTCTCCTACTCTCCTGTACGTACTCCGACTCTTCTCCTTCGTCTCCCTCCACACTCCTAACGACGCCGCCAGCCACTGCTGCTTCTTCGTCACCCCCGCCAGCCGCCGTGCTTCTTCCGCTTCTGCCCTAATCTCCCGCTCTCTTCATCGTCTTTCTCAACGTCTTCGCCAGCGCCGCTTATGCGCGCCCTAATCTCACTCTCCCTTCATCTCGTCTCCTTCGCCCAAGGTATGAAGCTGCTATTTACTCTCTCTGAATTGTTGTCATATAGAGGAATAGATAGAGTTGCTATTTACTCTCTCTAAATTGAATTAGCGCCACTCGTTGTTTGCTGCTATTTCACTGTTGTTTGCTGTAGTACCCATATACAGCCTCTTGCTTTCACTGCTAGCTTCATTATCAAGCATGTAACTTTTATTGTTAGCTCAGTATGGGATGTGTGATTCTACATTAACTGTATCTTAAATCAAAATTAGGTATCTGAGGTGAAAGGTAGAAATTTGGATGGCAGTAATTTATGTTGTTTCAAGTTAATTTGATGTGAGTCTAGAGATCCTATAGAAGGTCTTTACCCTGCTTTCTTCAACTTTGATCCATTGAGTTGCTTCCAGGAACTAGTCTTGCTGCCAAATTTCTTCACCCCGGAGCATCCACCTCTGACTGAAGCAGCTCAAAGAGCATTAGATTGGGTTGTTGATGAGACGGCGAAATCAGGTAATTTCTGGCTTCTTATTTTGTCACTGAGGTCCACTTTTCCACGAGCAAACTTGTCCGTGAACTATGATGGTCTATTAACCATCTCTTGTTGCCAATTGTTGATGTACACCAATCTGTCCAATTTATCATACTTTTCACAATACACCATGCAACTTTAGAAGCCAAACCCTGATAAGTATTGTGTTCTTGTAAATTCATTTGCACTATACCTCAATGTTGATTGCAGTTCCAAGTTTTCTTCCCTTGGGTCATATTTAGTGCGTCTACTTGTACCTCATGTCATAGTGCTGCCAGTGCCGTGTCATTTTCATCTTGAATGATGCTTTTTGCAGCACTGTGTCATTTTCATCTTGAATGATGCTTTTTTGAGGAACTTAAAAAGTTTTTATTACATGGAACTTCGTTTGCTGACTGAGACGATGGGATATCCTTTTATTGGAAAGTTTTGGTGGATTTGGTTGCAGTTGGCATATCCTTTGAGATTCTCTTCTGATTAATAGATATACTTGTTCAGATGCATTTCTAGAACTTGATATTTTCTTTTTCTGATTTTAAAATAAGGTGTTTTACACATGAAACTAGAACAATCTGCTTGAATTGTTGTCTAATATTGTCAGAATTTCACATGTTTGCTTGAAGAATCTGCTTGAATTGTTGAATTGCTGTCTAATAACAATGGTTTGGATTGTGCAGACCTTCTACTATTTTTCTTTCTTCTTCTCCTAAGTTTTAACATAATATATGACATATATTGAAGTTGGTTTCACCTACAACCTTTGCAGTTTACAGTCAAGAACCATCCAGAAGTATTTGCCCGTGGATCTTCGCCCTAAGAATACTAGAGTCATCATTCGTCGTCTTACAAAGCACCAAGTAAGCTTTGTTTTATACTTGTTAATGTTCTTAATCTATCATTTGTATTAACTACATTGTTCTAATTCAGTCTCTGTTGCATTGCTAAACTTTGATGTTATTGTATTGAGTGGAAGTGTTTTGAGTTTTGATTGGAATTTCTATGAAGCTTGCTACAATGTTTTAATAGTTTGCTGAATCTGGAGTTTATTAACTGAAATGTAGTTGAAATCTTATGTCAAATGATTGAAATGGATTGCCATTTGGTTAAACATGTGAACTTTATTTTGCAATGAGGCTTTTCTTGTATATTTTTGGACTGAAAAGTGCTCTGTGTGTTGAGTAAATTGGTGTATCATTTAAATTCAGTTATTGATATTTAGCTGTTGATTTTAGCTGCTTTGGTGGATCTGAACTATACTTTTTAGCTGCTATTTTGTAGATCTCTTAGGATTCCAAATCTGATTTTTTAATAAAAAGTGGAGCAAAGAAAGCTTGTTGAAAAACAACAAGAGAAAATACAAGAACAAGAACACATGATCAAGGAGCTGGAGGACAGCCAACGAAAACAACAACAAGAGCTAGAAGAATACAAAAGAAAGCAACAAGAAGCTATGGATGCTTTTAAAAAAGACTTGTTGCAGCAACTCGCAAATAGAGGAATCTAGTAAACAACAACCAGGTAAATATTGATTTTAAGTCTTTTTTATGTATCTTATTATCTCCTCCATTTTACTTCATATACTTGTTTGCATCATGGTGGAATACTATGAAGATAAATATTGTCGATGTGTTTTGTTTGATTTTGTACTTAGCTAATGTATAGGAATTAGCTCCTACATGAAACATGTAAATTCTGTCTACGATGCAGGTTTCTGGAACCTATCAACAATGCAGGTTTTTGTTCGCATTACAAATGTGCAATTCGCTGGACTAAGGTCCTCGTGACATGGAGTTTGTTTATGGAAGTCTAAAATGCAGTTTTTTGGAACTTATGAACAAAAATGTTATGAATTAGTTATTAGTTATGGAATGATGTATATGTTAGAGGTCCTTGGGTGAATATTTGAATGTTGAAGTTGTTTTTGGTGAAATTAAGGAGGATGAAAGAATATTGTAATATTTGAATTGAATTTTATGGAATATTTGGATATGATGGAACACATTGAGCAGGATGAGAACAACAGTTTTGTCGTTGCAAAAGGTGATAGACCATGATTTATTGCAACAATACTACTTGTTGCTATAGCATTTGATTTATTGCAATGACAGATGTTGTTGCAATAGATCGTGAGTATCACATGCAATAGATCCTAATTTATCGCAACGATGCATGTCGTTGCAATAAATCAAATGCTATAGCAACGACTGATGTCGTTGCAATAGATTAAGATCTTTTGCAACGACAGATGTCGTTACAATAGATTGTCATCTATCTTACAGAAGGAATTATATTTTGCAACGACAGGTATTCTGCAACAACTAATGTCGTTGCTAAAAAAGGTATTTTTTGCAACGAAAAATGTCGTTGCAAATACTATCGCTACGGACTTACCCACAACGACAATGCAACGACATTTGTCGTTGCAAAAAAATACCTATTGCAACGACTACGTATTTTTTGCAACGATTTGAGTCGTTGCTAAAAACGGTTTTTCTTGTAGTGTCTCTTCATACGTTTCCCATAAGACTCAATTCCTTTGGAGTCTTCTTTTTCAGTGCATGCCTAAATTCTAATCATTTCGTGAAAGTTCCGGGTTATGTATCGTTCCTTCGGTTATTATTCGAGGGACAATGATAGTAAACGGTTACGATCACTAGAACCATTCTGTTTTCACCCTTGCATAGTCTTTCATTAGACTAACCAACCGAGTTTTATTCCTTGCATGGTTGGCTGGTGTCATCCGTCCTATACGGCACATCAGTGGTTGGTCCCCGAAGACTCGAAGTAACCAATTGAAGAAGAGGCTTGCAGTTGCAGATTTAAGTGTCGGTATTTCAAGGTCGTTAAGTATTACTTTAATATGTATTTTTATAACCTAGTCATGTAATAGGTTTATTCTTAAAGTCTTCCGCTGTGTAATTTAAAGTCATTCGCTGTAATTTCACTCTGTTGTAAATTGTTCTTGAGAAATCTTTTAATAAAAATGGTTGAGTTCCATTTAAAAATGTCTTTCGTTGTTTAAACCTTTCGTTAGTTATTATGTTTATTTAAGATTAATTGTTCTGATTAAAGCCAAGGGTGACATCGGACAGTAACGTCTGAGGTCACTGGCATGTGGCACTACCGACGTAAGTCGGGGGTGTTACAGGTAAACAATCACACACAAACACGAAAAGAATAAAACTTAGATTCCCCGACAACGGTGCCAGTTTTGATAGGCTTTAGTCATATAAACCTAACTAAGAAACCTTAAAAACCCAACTAACGTAGTCTGACAAGTAAGGGTCGAACCCACTGAGAATCAAGTTATCTATCCTGTTTGCAGAAATCGTTCACCGATAGTAACAAATGGGGATTTGATTGGTTTGTTTTAAACTATGAAATAAACTAGCAGAATTAATGATGATGTAAACATATATTGATAAAAGTACTCAGCCAGACAAATATACACACTTCAGTTTGATTGATTGATCCTTGATTATCTCTAGTTCTGTAGACCAGTGAATGTTCCTATTCCTTTTCTTAAGTTTATTAATAGGACAACCAGACCCTGATAATACTAACTATCAAACAACCAGGAAACTATCCAGATTCAATTCAATAGCAGCAGTAAGTTCTAGAAATTCAACAGATACATGCGCATAAAACAACCAGTTTTACTTAGCATGCAATCAATTCTCTTCTACAATAAACTATCACAACCAGTTCTAGAATATCATAGTTGGTACTCTGAATTAGATATTTCAACCAGAAACAATCCAACTCTAGCAGAAGAATAATACTAATGGCCAATTAGCAAAACTCAAAGGGATTAAGCACAAGAGAATCAATAACATTCAAAGGAATAGAATAAGAATTATAATCTCACAACCAAATCAAACGAAGGCTTCAATCGTCTGACTAAGCAAAGGAAACTTAGTTCTTCATAGTAAAATAGCAAAAACCTCTAATCTTAGAAAACTGTCGTAATGCTAATCTGATGAATGAATAAAACCTAAAGAAAACTAAGTACTTATAACCTAAGTAAATCTTCTAAAATAATAATATCCGAAATAACAAATTATAAAATAAAGAAAATAAGGTAACAAGATAATCTGCGGCTTGTGCTCCTTAGCCTTCCTTAATTGGCCGCGCCCGCTGCACTCCATACCGCGCCCACGGTTTACACATCATCGTTTCCTGTTGAGCTCTTCCCAAACTGCGCCTTGTGCTCCTTAGCCGCGGTTGCGGCTCACTCTTCTCAGCATCTACTACTCCAAACTCACTTAAATCCTCCTTTCCTATACTAATTCTCTACTGCTCCATCATCCTAAATCCATACAGATGGTACCTAATAACCTAGTAATAGCTCCTAGTTACGCACTACAAAGTAGAGCATATCAACATTCTTCTATTGAATTCCAAACGTTATGATTGAAGAACTATTGTTTTCTCAAATTATAAAGTATTTTGTTCAGATCATTCTCAAGTTATAATCTATAGACCAACTCAAATAGTAGGTTCATAATTTTTTTTTTGAACTAAAAAAATAAAATTGTCATAACAAAATTATTCATATAATGAGAATTGAGTTTGACGAATTATTGAAGAGAACTCATGATATAAATGCAAACCTCTTTCAAGGAGTCCCTATTGTAGTTTCCCGCACTCTGAATTTGTTGTGATAATATTACTACAATGAGAATTGATTTTGAAGTAGAATACTTCGCACCAGAATTCAATGCTCGGTAGAGCTATATTCACAAAACATTGTGCAACACGATTGAATAACTTATCAGGAAAGAAAATATTGGGAGAATATTATATATAATTAGAAAGATTTTTTTTTTGAAAGTTTTTTATTTGGCATTATATATTCATTATACTATTAGATTTTCATTATTGTATTCTGATTATATTCTAAGGTAAAAAAAATATATGCTTTAGTTTTTGGTGAAAAAAAATTAAGGATTAGTATTAGACCTCTTTAAGTTGTTACATACATGGCCTATGACCATTTAAATTATTTAATTTGCATATATGACCGGTCACGATGACTTGTTAAATCAATCACCGGTAATCGCCGACATTGATCTATTAAAGTTTTTTTTTCAGTCCAACTTTTTTACGGGTTAAATTGTTTCCCTCGATGTCAAAAAATTTGTATTGTATATACATATTTATTGTATTGTGTGTTCATATGTTTTGAAGTGTGCAAGTGTACATATCTATTTTTCATATTTTGCATACAAACACATAAGCAAAATACTTATACACACAATAAAAAATGTACGCACTAACGCACACATAAACAACTATTTATGCGCACACATAAGGTTTTTTTGGGCCAATTTTTAATTGGGTCAATTTTATTTCCTGTGGCTAATTTTGTGTGTTTTCATAGATTTTGTATTGTGTGATCATATATTTTGAACTGTGTGCGCATCAAATTTGTTCATATTTTGCATATGAAGACACATGCAAAAGATTTATGCACACATAATATAAAAACTTATGCACGCATAATATTTAACATACACACAAGTGACAATAAATGCACATATAATATTAATTTTCTTAAATAATTAGTGAACGAATATATATAACATATGCACACAAGTGAAAATAAAATGCACATGCAAGCAAATAATTATGCACATACAAATAAAACATAAGAACACATGAGTGACAATAAATGAATACACAAACAAATTG
Organism: Rheum nobile; assembly: GCA_027886185.1. NCBI lineage: Eukaryota > Viridiplantae > Streptophyta > Magnoliopsida > Caryophyllales > Polygonaceae > Rheum > Rheum nobile. Next base: position 2,303,196 of record WOAB01000067.1, on the reverse strand, counting down.
TACACACATTATTCTTTTTTTTCACTTATACTACATAAAATATTAGTTTTTTTTCAATAAATTCTTTCAATTATTTATCCATACTATATAAAAAGTTAGTTTTTCTTCTCCAATAAAATGCTTTCAATTTTACAAAATTCCATCTATTTCCACCAAAACTACACCATTGATGCATTTTCATTGTTATTGTTATCACAATAATAATTTATGTATTTATCCTGAATATAAAGTTATATTTTTATTAATAAATGTTTATATGCAATAGAAAAATATCATTTTCATATAATTAAAAAATTGTCACATATTATCATCTTTATTTTATTTATGTTTTTGTCATAAAATAACTACGGTCAAATTTATACTTTTAGTATTCTAATATGATTTTTATTCAATTGAAAAAATATTAGTATATTATCATCTTTATTTTATTAAGTTTTTTTTCATAAAATAAATTATGGTCAAATTTATAAATTTTAGTATTCTAATTTAGTTTTATAAAAAAATTAACTATTAATATATCCTATTGTACAATAAAATGAAACTACTCCTTATTTGAATTACGTAACATAAATACTTTAGCAAAAATTATAAAAAGCCATCGAAATAAACATAAATCAATTTTTAACAAATAAAATAAAATACTTTATTCAATATTTGTCATAATTCTAAACTTTATTACCTAATCACAAATCATTAATAGAATAGATCATAAATCTTAGAAAAAATAAACAGACGACCTCTTCTCAAACAAGAAAAAAACAAATACACAAGAATACAAACTTATTATTTGTATTATTAATTAATTCAAAACAAAAATATATTATGTCGGTGCGTAACACGGGTTCAACCATCTAGTAATAGTGAATGAATACAAAGTATGAAATAGATGTGACAATAAATGCACACACAAGTTAAAATAAATGCACACATAATATTTATTTTCTTTAATAATAAATGAACACATAGTGTAAAATATAACACCACACACCATACTAAACAATTAAATCACATGCAAGCAAATATGTAGTACAATATAGATACACATGTAAAACAATATATATCCACATTAAGACAAAAACTTATGCACTTTAAAATGTCAAGAACACATAGTCTAAGATTCATGCACATTTTCAAATTCAAAATATCATATATGCACAACTAGTACATATTAAATGGAAGAACATGTAAACTAATTTATGTGCACATACAAGCAAAATTCTAGGTATTTTCAAAAGGCATGCACACACATTTAAAACTCGTGCACGTTTGAATACAAACACGTTTTATATACAGCTAACAAATTAGATGCACATACAATAATATACAAACAAAAAAGTATGCACTTTAAAAGTTATGCACACATAGTTTAAAGCTCATGCATATTTTCTCTAGAAAAACATTGCACATTCTATACAATTTAGATGAACATAAATGTCAATATCTATGCGCGCGTACACACACCAAAACTTATGCATATTCCATCTTAGACAAAAAATTGGCATGCAAAAAACATAAAAAATGATCTCAAACGTTGACCGGTCAAACCATGAAAATTAGTTCACGTGCATGTCACATAATATTTTAATAAAAATCTAATCATAGCCTTTGATATTTTTCTAATTCAAAGGCTAGAAAATATTCTCATTTTCACATTAAAAAATATGGCTCAACTATTCGGCACATAGGCATTTTTGCCTTTTGGCGCATAGGGCCGCGCGTAACGTGAGAATAGACTTCCCACGTTACGCGTCGATACTGACCCATTCAAGACTCACACGTAACGTGTGAATTGGCTCCACACGTTACGTGTGGGATCGGTTCACACGTTACGTGTGACATTGTATCACACGTAACGTGTGGGAATCTGGCTATAAAAGCCAGATTCGGCTCCTCCTCTTCATTTATCTGGTCAGCCGCGTCTACCACTCCAGCCGTCTACCACTCCTTGCCCCTCCCGCGTAACGTCTCCTTGCCCCTCCCGCGTAACGCCTCCTTGCCCCTCCCGCGTAAGGTTAGTTCCTAGAAATAATTATTTGATTTTGTTTTTAATAAATTTAAAGTGTTTGGTTAGGAAATGTAGATCCACACAAAGTATTTGGTTAGGTAGATCTAGGTTTGGATGGTAGATCTACGATGTGGAGATGATTTGGATGGTACATCTAGGTTTTGTAGAAGTTTTGGGTATATTGTGATGTTTATGAATTTGGTTAGGTAGATCTAGGTTTGTTGACATTTTGTGTGGAAAAATGAAAGTGGAAGTGATGATATTGTTAGATTGGTAAAAATGGTGGATTTGTTGTTGAATTTTGGGTATATTTGATAAAAAAAAAAATCGGACTGTCTCGCCGGAGAAGACGACCGGAAAGTTGCCGGAATATCGCCGGCGGCTTGCCGGTGAAATTGGAATGTGCACATTCACACGTAACGTGTGAATGTGCACCACGCGTTACGTGTGAGAGCAAGTCACACGTAACGTGTGAATGTGCACCAAGCGTTACGTGTGAGAACAAGTCACACGTAACGTGTGAATTTGCATTTTTTTTGATATCTTGAACGTTGATTTTCTGTTTGTTGATTTTTGTTGATTAAAATGTGTTGATATGTAACCGCAGATGGAACCTGGGGAAAGAACTGAACGCAGGATACGTCGCAACCTTGTACGCCAACAGTCGTATGTGACTGGCGAAGAGGTCAAAAGGTCGGAAAGGAGGCAACGGAGGGATGTGTGCTACCGGGATGATGAGACCGGCGCATACCAGATTGGAGCAGGTAGCAGTACTGGGGCTGGTTTAGGGTTTCAAACTGGAGTCGGTAGTAGTAGTGGGGCTGCTGGCGATACTGGAATGATAGGAGTGCATAGCCTAATGGCAGTGCCGTCGTTTATTGGGGGTAGAGCAGGCTCTGAGCCTCCGAGGGACCCAGACTATGAAGAAAGTCCGCTGTATTGTTATTCTGATACAATAGATCAGAATAACTATTACGGGCGGAATTTTAGTCTGCCGGTACTACCGCCGCATGTGAGCCCTCATCATAGCCCGAGGGATTATTATCAGGGAGATGAGGAGCAGGACAACCCGTGGGAGAACCCGGCAGTGTACCCGAACACTGCCTATCATCAGCCTATGGTAAGTACATTTAGTATAACATGCATTTGTTTACAATTCATTATTGCATCTGATCTATTTAATAAATGTAGGATCATGCCTGTACATGGGGGACTCAGGACTAGGGGACTCAGGACCAGTCCAGCAATGCCTGGATTCCAAGAGAAGACGCCCCAAACACGGCGGGCGAGGAGTCGGGCGAGGAGCCTCAGGAAGCCTCTTCTTCACGGGGAAAACCACCCCGGTCAAAGAAGAATGTCAGATACGACCCTGAACTGGTGGTGAGCGTTCCTGGAGGTCCGGAGAGACCTGAACTCCTAAAGAGTTTTGTAAACCACGTGGCGTACCTCCTTTACCAGCGCATTGTAAGTTGCACGTAACACAATTTTTTTAATTATTAATCTTGTTTTAAATAAGTCTGTATGATTGCTTAATTATGTTCATATACAGTCGGTGCAACCCTTGAGGTTCCAGCAGCGAGGCAAGCAGTTACGCTCATGGCGTCTCACAACGGAAGACGCGTGGGGTAGCATGGCGTTGGCGTCCGGGCTATGTCATCTATCGGACATCATGCATGAGCATGTGGATGAGACGCTGATTGGTGCCTTCGTCGAGCGTTGGCAACCGGAAACCAACTCATTCCACATGCCATGGGGAGAGATGACTATAACTCTCCATGATGTGTGGATGATCCTTGGGCTTAACATACAAGGGCAAGACATGGGTCCCTCAAAGAAATGGCACGAGCAGCTGAGCCGCAATGATTTGAAGAAGGCGTTGATGGAGCAGACGCATGAGTTTTTTGAGCTGGAGGATGGTGCTATCGTCGCCGGTAACTTGCACGCGGGAGATTTTAAGACTCATTGCGAGGAGTTGGCGTCGAAGAAGCTGGCGGCTGGGTTCTTGCTGTACTTGGTGGGGTCTGCCCTCTTTCCTGACAAGTCTCAGCATCGCTTGCCCGTTTATTACACTCCGTTCGTGACTAATCTCACAAAAGTCACGAACTATGCATGGGGTACCGGTGTTCTTGCACACGTGTACCGTAGCTTGGGCGAGTGCACAAGAAAAGAGGCACGGGTCATGTCCACATGTTTCACTCTGATCCAGGTATTAAATGGCTTGAATAAAAATATCTAAAATTTTGTTATAGATATATTATATGTTTGTTATGTAGGGAATTGACATATGTGTAATTATTTTGTAGTCATGGATATATCAGTACTTTCCCATGTTTAGACCTGCACAGAGTATTTACTGGGACCCACAACAGCCGATCCCATACGCCAGAAAATGGGACATGTCACATGAACCCAACCGGACCAGGAATTATAGGGAGGAGCTGGATGGGATGCATGCTGATAGTGTAAGTGCATATACGGTCCTTATCTATTATGTTAAAATATATATGCATGATAAGTTGTTTGAAATTCAATTGTGTTTAGGTTGAGTGGATGCCATACGGCTCCATTGACTTCAATAATGAGATGTTTGCTTCATCGCGATTTCATGGAGTCATATCCTGTTTGTGGGTCACCGAGCCTTACATGCCGGATCGAGTAGCTCGGTAGTTTGGGCGTGCACAACAATGTCCAAGACCACCGATTGTTCCCATTAAGGCATGGATGGGCGTGAAGATTAGCAGTTACACGGTGGAGTACGATAGATCCTTATATGCATGGAATGCCCGCAATGAACATTCCATTAGCCTGCAAGCCATGGGTCCTCCAGTCCGTCAACACCACCAGTGTACCGATGATTACATGCAGTGGTACCTCCAGCATACACATCCATTCATCATCCCTCAAGAGGATCGTTATACTCAGCAGCAGGTAAGTAATCATGTAATTATATCCTGTTTATTTTTGACTTCGTGTATGTTTATTAATCGTATCCACTTATCTTCTGTGCAGTGCCTTGATAGTTGCTATTCACGTATGGATCCATATTGCGATCATCACCATGGAGATGACCGATGTGAAGACGTAGCCGAGGCGTTACGGCAATCATTGGAGCAAATGTATCCCTTCCTTTCGAACCATTGAACTTGGCTGCTTCGTCATTTGAGCATTAGTTTGAATGTTTTGTTGAAATTTGAATGTTATGACTTGAGTTTGAATGTGTTTGTTGAAGTTTGAATGTGTTTGTTAAAGCAACCGCAACTGATCCTGGCTTGCAAAGAAGATATCCGTTATCTTGTTGGTCTCCTTGTTGAATCTATATTCCATGAAGTACCCCTTCTCATTGCACTCATAGAAGAACTGTTGTACAAATGTTCTTCCTTCCATGCCCTTCTTTCTTATCTCGTGCATGATGTTGTATACTTGCTTCATCTTGGTCAAATTTCCAGGGGACGACTGGATTGTAGTATGAATCTTCTGAGGCTTGCAATGATTGACCGTCATCACTCTTATAATCTCCTTCTCTTCAGCAGTTGGTCGCCCAACTAATGCACTACCATACAAATTGTCTCCTATGACATGGTTGTGAGTTCCATGTTGTACAGTGATCCTCCACAATCCCTTCGGCCTTTCTTTCAGCCTCAACATGAAGGGACACCCACATTTCTTCGACCTTGTGATGTCTCTCACTTGGTCAGCTCCTTTAGGGACGTTTTGTCCATGCCTATCACACGATAACCAAGTCCCCCCGAGGGTCGAAGGGGTGGAAGCTTTATTCCTCCACTTTTTGATGCAGAATTGCTGATTCATAGCAATCTCCCGCGCCCACAAAAAGGCTTCTTCTCTAGACTCCCAGATCTGATCAGATGTGAAGAACCTTGAATAATCGGCCGAGACGTACACATCCTCCTCCGGTAGTACACTGAATTGAGGCTGTGTGTGTAGGGATGGAAAGCACAGCTGTGAGGTAGCATGAGATGAATATGCTTCTGGAGGAAACGGTATCCCAACATCAAATGATGGTATATCAATAACTGGTTGAGGCATGTTCCAATCCTGCAGTTTTTCCGGCGTTTCCCAAACCGGAAATGTCTTTTGAGGCATGCTCCAATCCTACAGTTTTTCAAGCGTTTCCCAAACCGGAAATGTCTTCTGTGGAGTGCTCCAGTCATTGAGGGAGATATTGTTTAACCCCTCGTATAAATGATAGTTCGTCTGCATACATGAAATCATGTCATCAATTAGTGCACTGATTATAAAAAAGCACATTTACTGTCAAACCGTGCCATATTACAGAATGAAACCTGGTTTCGGGTGGTGTGATTACACACGTAACGTGTGAAGAGTGTCCACACGTTACGTGTGAAACACACCCACACGTAACGTGTTGAACACCTTCACACGTTATGTGTGAACATTCTTCACACGTAACGTGTGAAACTGTTCTTCAATGTAACAGCAAATTCGTAGCCCTAAACCCTAAACAACGCTCAATCTTTGTTTCTAATACCCTAAACAATAAAATGAGATCTTTAATATTAAACAATAAGTATCAAAAATAGCTTCCCTAAATCCTAAACAACAAATATAATGGGCCATCAAAAATAACTTCTCTAAACCCTAACCATGAAGCTAAGAACTTTAAACATTTTCAAAACAAGAAATAAAAAAGACAACTTTAGGGTTACTTATAGAAATTACCTCGTTCCAAAGTGGAATATCTTCCCCATTGTTGCTCCAATACTCGTTGTTGTTCGGATTGTCCATTTTTTGTACAAAAAATGTGAGTGAAAATCAAGATTTTGGGAGTGTTTAGGATGAGGGTTTAGGTTCGAAATGGATTCGAAATGGGTTGTTAGCGGACAAAGAAGATGGGTCATTATTACAGTTAGGTGGGGACAAGACGGTTAATTCAATGCGTTTTGCAACAGACTGAACCACACGTTACGTGTCAAACCGTGCCACACGTTACGAGTGAAGTAGATTGGCACGTTACGTGTGAAACACACTAACACGTAACGTGTGATTACTAGGGTTTAGGGTTTAGGCGTATGTAGGGTAGGGTAGGGTAGGATGGATAGGGGTAGGGTTTAGGTTTTGTGGTTTAGGGTTATGGCATTTCGGTAGAGTTTAGAATAATGAGTTTTAAGTTTAGGGTTTAGGGTTTAGGGTTAGGGTTAGGGTTTAGGGCTTAGGGTTAGTGTTATGATTAGGGTTTAGGGTTTGAGTTTAGGGTTTATCTTTAATTATTAAGGGTGAATTTGGGTATGCGAGTTACATTGTTTATGAGAGTGGTTGACGTTTAGGGTTTAGGGTTATTAGGGTAAGAGTGGTTGAGGTCCTTAATGCTAGTGGTTGAGGTCTTTAATGCTAGTGGTTGAGGTCTTTAATTCTTGTGGTTGTGGTCTTTAATTACTACAGTTGTATATATCATTTTACTATATAAGAGGCATTAGGGTTGTTTGTTCACTACAACACTTCCAACACAAGCGGGATTGAAGATTCATTTGTGGGTAAGCTTCTTCTTCCAGTTTCTTTCGATTTAGTAACCCTAATTGGCCTTTTCATATTAATGGATTTGTAGGAAACCAAGCACTACATCAAATAATGACATCTTCATCCGAATCATCATCAAACCTAAATAGGCACCATCAACAAATAAGTGCTCCACAATGCGAGTGTAATTTGAAAACCATTGTCCGTACTTGGGATTTGCAGTGGAACTACAGAAGGAGGTATTGGGGATGCCCAAGACTAGGGTGTTTATAGAGGAATTAGATTGATCCTGTGTACGAGGAGAGGGCACACGCGGTTATTCGACAACAGTGGCAGGAAAAACAAGATCTTATTTAGGGGAATCAAGATGTTGTTAAGCAAGAACTTTTACAAGATATGGATAAGATGCGTAGGTATAACCTCAATCTATATAATGATGTACATCATATAATGCCTTGATGTCGTATCTTTTGTGTAATGTTGTTTACGTACTATCAATCTTTGTAGGGAGCAAGCAATTTTATCAAAGCAGAGACATGATATGTCGCGAAGTTTTACAAGAGACTATCCTAATTTTTTCAAACGCAACTAGGCGATGTCATTTATTTTGTGCTAGGTTTTCTAAGTTTATGAAGAACTTGTATTATTTCTTGTAGTGTGAGCTAAATGTGATTGTATTCATCCAACGTAATGAACAATTCTATTCTATCTTCTATGTTGATTATTTTGGGGTGTTTTTTGTAGGATTTTAGATAAACAAATAAATACTACAAATAAACAATAATATGATACAACATTCATACATGTAACATTATAATATGTATAAAATAAATAATAATTTAACATTGAACAACAAATAAATACCACAAAATATACAATAATATGACATATACAAATACCCTAAACCCTATAACCATTCTAAACCCTATTAACTAATCCACACGTAACGTGTGGGTACAAATCACACGTAACGTGTGAAATGGTCTCACACGTAACGTGTGGAGCACTGTCATACGTAATGTGTGGTTTGTACCCTCATGTTACGTGCGAGCTTATGCGCCAAACGGCAAAATGCCTATGCGTCGAAAAGTAATCGTGAAAAAATATTGTCACATGACTATTTCTCTTGATATCTTTTTGTTATTATTTCAATCTCTTTTCCTTGTTGATTATAAGGTAAGTGAACAAGTAATATATGTATCTTCAATTGGCCTTTTCTAAAAAAATTGTGTTATAATTGGAAACCTTGTTTTGAAATTTTCTTCTTCTTAAAATATGATTTATTTAGTAACTTCAAGTTATTTACAAGGATTTAATTAAATATGTTTTTTCAATAATAATCTCCTTATTTTTTTAAACTATAGGACTATTTCTCAAGGCATAGGTAAAAAAATGTAATATGAAAACAACAACACTATTATATATTTTATTAAAACATTAAATATCAGTATATAAGGATATGATCAAATGTGAACATTTCATTAGATGTGGACGTGTGAACATGTCTTGATCGTCGAATTTTAATAAATCAACGCCAGATCAATGTTTCATTAAAAGGAAAAAAAGAAATTACCGTATTTTCCCGTATAATTACCGTTATTTTTTAATAAAATCCGTTGGCACACTAAAACCTTTATGCACCAAAGATATACTAAAATGTGCACCGACATAAAAAGGAATGTACATTGAGTTTTTTTGAGTCTTTAATTGGGATAATATATGAGTTTTTGAATTTTTACATTGCAATTAAGATCACAATGAGAATTATAAGTCGATGGAGCATTCCATTATGCATATTTGTGCACCAAAGAGTTATCTATTTGAATGTTATAGTGTTATTTGTATATGTGCATCACATTTACAGTTTTTTCGCACCAAATTTTATGTGTTTGTGCATCGTATTTGCATTCTATTTCCATGTATTTGTTTATCACAATATTCAAAGTATGTGTTGTTGTTGTAATATATGTGGGCATGATATTCTAATGTACATTTTTTGTGCATAACAGTTATGTTATTATGTGTACCACATTTTATGTATTTCTGCATCAGTTACTTATCTCTTTGTACAACGGTAGTGCTATACATATATATGCATCACATTCCACGTGTTTGTATATTATATTTTCATGTGTTTGTGCATCTCAGTATTTTAAGTATGTGCTTTTGTTTTAATAATAAAGTGTGCATTCCATTCTAATGTGTTTGTTTCTAACGGTTTTGTTATTATGTGGACCACATTTAATATGTTAATGTGTTTGTTCACCACATTCATGTTTATGTGCATCATATTATTCTATGTTTATGCATTAATTTTCATGCGCTTGTGTATAACAGTTATGTTATTACGTGCACCATATTTCATGTACGTTTTGTGAAACACATTTTTCTATGTTTGTACATCACATTTCCATGTGTTTGTGCATGATAGATATGTTATTGTATGCACCAAATTTCATGTGTTTGTGCACCACCGATTATTCGTTTGTGCACCACATTTCATGTGTTTGTGCATCACAATTCCATATATTTATGCATAGGATTTATGAAATTACGTGCACCAAATTTCATGTGTTTGTGCATCATATACTATTACATATTTGGTGTGCATTATAAAATTAGAATAACTCGTATGTTTTTAAATTCCTATTGTACGGGGGAAGTACTATATTGATTGAAATGTGTGCTAATGACATGACTATATTAATGAAACTCCAATCCCAACCCATATCGTTTTTCATGAAAATGCATAAACTTACACATCGGTGCACATACTTTCAATTAAATACTAGTGCATAATTCATTATAATTTAGGTTCACATTTCTACATACTCTAGTGCACATTTTACTAAAGTGTGGTGCACAACACGCCTAACAAATTTTAACCGCGAATTATGCAGATAGAATTCGATCGTGCCATTTTTTAGCTTTTTAATGAAAAATTAATCTAGGTTGTGTGTTTTCAGATCTGGAGGACTGTGATTTGTCCGCACGTCCGCACCCGATCAACCCTTTCTCTCTATATATATAGGAGGTGTATCAAGTGCGGATGATTATTAAGGTGCGGACGTGGGATAAATCCCAGTTGTTGAATTTTAATAAATAAAAAACCCTCCAGATCAATCTTTCATTAAAAGGCAAAAAAGTACATGATCGTATTTTTCCCGAACAATTCGCGTTTTTTCGAATAAAATCCGATGACACACTTAGAAACCTTGTGTACTAGATATACACTAAAATGTGCACCAACATTTACAAGAATGTGCACTAGAGTTATAATAAAATGTGCACAATAGTTTTTTTAGTACCTACTTGGGGGAAATAGATGAGCTTTTAAAAATTTTAAGTTGCAAGGAAGATGAGTGTGATAGCACACTTAGAAACCATATGTACTAGAGATACACTAAAATGTGCACCAACATTTACAAGAATGTGCACTAGAGTTATAATAAAATGTGCGCAAGAGATTTTTGAGTACCTACTTGGGGGAAATTAATAGATGGGCTTTAAAAAAAATTATGATGCAGGGAAGATGAGTGTGAATCCGACTGGGAATTGTAAGGGTACGGTACATTACATTAAGCATATTTATGTATAAAAAGGTTATTTATTTGTGCGTTCTAGAATTATTCATACATGTACATTACATTTTCTAGTGTTTGTGCATCATATTTCCATGTGTTTGTGCATCCTATTTCACATGTTTGTGTATTCCATTTCTATGTATTTGTTTATCGCAACATTCTAATTATGTGCTTATGTTGTAATATAAAGTGTGCATGGCATTCTAATGTACGTGTTTATACATAAAATTTATGTCATTATGTGCACCACTTTTTAAGTATTTGTGTATCAAAGACCTTTCTATTTGTATGTCGTAGTGTTATATATGTATATCACATTTGATGTATTTTGTGCATCATATTTTCCTATATATGTGCATCACATTGCACGTGTTTGTGCATTACATTTTGATTGTTTATGCATAACAATATTTTAAGTATGTGCTTCTTATTAATATAACGTGTGCATGACAATATAATGTCTTTGTGTATAACAATTATATTTTTATGCGCACACCATTTCATGTGTTTATGCATCGTATTTTTCTATGTTGGTGCATCATATTTTCATGTGTTTGTGCATAACAATTATGTTATTATGTGCATCACGTTTCATGTGTTTGTGCATCAAATTTTTCTATGTTTATGCATCACACGTCCATGTGCTTGTGCATAACAATTAACTTAGATGCTCATTTCAACAAATTCTGGTGCACATATTTTATGAATACTAATGCACATTTCATTATAATTTTGATGCACAATTCAACAAACTTGGATGCACATTTGGTATAAATCTTATGCACATACTCATATACCTTGATGCACATAGCTTTAAAACAGTAATGCACGTTTGTATTACAACTCTGATGCACATACTCTTACATATATTGTTTATATTTTAAAATCTAAATGACTTATATGATTTTAACTTCCAATATTTGTATAAAAAAATACTATATTGAGAAACATGTATTAATCACATGTCCATTTTAATGAAATCCCATCCCATATATTTTTCACGAAAATGCATAATTTTATAAACTGATGGACATATTTTAAATAAAATACTAGTATATATTTTAATATAATTGTGGTCAACATTTCAACATATTCTGGTGTATATTGTGGTTTAACGTAGTGCATAAAATTTTAAACACGCACAACAAATTTTATACGCATATTATAAAAATAGAATATCATAACACTTTTTTTATTTTTTAATAAATGTTTAGTATGTGCACTAATATTCAATCTGGAATTCTGGACGGTTGAAATTAGTCCAAAGTTTGCACACAATACCTGTTGTCCCCGATTAGCCACTATATAGTAATTACTATATTTTTTTTTGGTCAATAGTAATTACTATATTTGGCAATTAGTATAAGTGAGATAGTCGTCACACCCTAACATTATATTAAAAGTAAGATTATAAAGACACATAATCTTACACCGTATATACGCAATATTATGACTTGTAGGCTTATATTACAGAACGCGACTTGTATCATAATTCATAAAGCTTATATTGTGAAATAAGAGAGTATTGATTAAGAGATTAGGTGGAGGAGGATCGTTAATTATTGCTCATTGGCTGCCACATATTTGCCCCCGTAAGCTGAGGCCTAAGATCGATCGTGAGCACATGTTACAATGTTCTCTTTTATTATCTCTCTTCTGACTCACCGGTAACTACCTACCTTATATGTACTTAATCTTACATAGTGATAATGATAATAGTACTGATAATAATAATAATTAGAATAATGACCTGATTATAATTAGACTTAGAATTAGTAAAAAATTAGTCAACGGATCATAACATATTATAATTTAGGAAAAGTTGCAGAAATTAACTATCCTTCCCGTTGTAGAAGATAGTATTAGTATATGTCTCGTGCCCTACACGAGCTTCGTTAATAAAACTCGATATTGAAAATTATTAAATATTTATGAAAATTAAAATTATAAATGAAAATTAAAATTATAAGCTTAATCTCTTGACACATGGTGATAAAGTTTTTGTATGACTAGATTTGAAAGCATATACCGGATTTGTATGTAAAAATGAAAATCATACAAATAACTGAATAAGATAATATATAAGTTTAGATTTAAGCAATGAGAACGCTAATTATATATGTTTAAAGGGAAAAATTGTTAAATTATATCACATATTTATTTTAAATATTATTAATATATATTACCACTTTTGCATCATGAATCATATATTACCAATTATGTTCAATTGTATCCTACCAATTATATAAATTTAAGTATTAATACTATAAGCAGTAATGTAACTAATAAGGTATTATATTATAACTAATTTTATTTACAAATAAGAAGAAACTAATAGGATAAAAAAAAATCTTTGAGATGATAGTATAATATATATATTATTACTAATGTCATTAGTATCTCTACTATGTGTCAACCAATTAGGTGTGCCAAGTCATCAAATTAATTTGCTCATCTACCTATTTATCCTCTCATTTATCAACAAATTAAAATCCAATTATCAACCTAGCAACGCTATATCTTTCTTACCATATTAATGAGTAGTAGTTTATATAATATACGTTTGTGATATTATTGTATATGGATAAGGAAATCTATATTATCTCTATCAATGTTACACATATTGTAACACCCCCGACTTATGTCGGTAGTGCCACATGCCAGTGACCTCAGACGTTACTGTCCAAAGCCACCCTAGGCTTTAATCGGAATAATTAAGCTTAAATAAGTATATTAAATAACGAAAGATTAATCAGCGGAAGACAATTTTTAAATGAAACTCAATTTTTTTATTAACAGATCTCTCATTAAATGAGAGAGACGATTTTATAACAGGGTGAAATTATAGCGGAAGACTTTTATATTAAACCCTAATACATGACTCGTTTATAGGAACACATGTAAAAATAATACTTAATAACCTTAAAACACTGTCACTTAAATCTTCAACTGCAAGCCTCTTCTTCGATTGGTTACTTCAAGCCTTCAGGGACCAACCACTGATGTGCCGTATAGGACGGATGACACCAGCCAACCATGCAAGGAATAAAACTCGGTTGGTTAGTCTAATGAAAGACTATGCAAGGGTACAAACAGAATGGTTCAAGTGATCGTAACCGTTTACTATCATTGTCCCTTGAATAATAACCGAAGAGACGATACATAACCCGGAACTTTCACGGAATGATTTGTATTAGACATGCACTGAAAAAGAAGACTCCAAAGGAATTGAGTCTCATGGGAAACGTATGACAAATGTTTGGGAACGTTAAGTTTTCACACACAAGTTTTAAAAACACGACCTTGATTATTTGGGTCCACGACCAACCTCACCGCGTAATGCGAATCCAGATTAGAAAGAGGACTTACTCTAACAAGAGTCCGGGCGGTTTCCACGTTGTACTCCTCGCCCGAGGGTATATTAATTATGTGCATAACCGCACTTATCTTATTTACTTCCAAAACGCACATTAACGTTGAAGCTTTTAATTTCACATCTCACAATTCGACATTGGGAATAAATCCCTTAGGATTGGGAATACCTCCTGAAGATTGACACTAGCTGAGTGCACCACCCCTATATTTAGATAGGGGTAGGTCATGACCAAGAGAGTGTTAGGGAACTTACTTCCTAACACCGACGTTATAAAGAAATGACTAATCCTCATAAGGGATTAACGTTCCTACGAATACTCGTGCTAAACTAGCATTTAAGTTCACATTTAAATCCACACCAAAACTCATTACGGTAATTAACATGCATAATAGGTTGTTTCTAGCAATATATACAACCTATTATAAAGTCATATTTTAACACCTCGTTTAATTAAATCTGTTCCCAAACAAAAAACAACAACTTTTATCCCATCTTAATTAACAATCAAATAATTGATAATCAAGGGAAACATGGAATAATGAGCAAGAGCGAACCGCCACTTTCCTTAATCTAGACGAATCGAAGATGTCGGGTTCTGAGATCTGGAAACTGGAATCTGCGTACGGATCCCTACGACGACGACGAGACAACGACGGAACCCTAAGTTAGATACGATACAACACGAAACAACGAAACGAATCAAAGGGAAACAAAAGCCTAAGCCGTGACCGTGTTTGTCCAAGCCACGATCGCGCTTGCTAGAGCACGCCGCGGTCGCGGATTGGACATCCACGGTCGCGGAATTCTGGGCAGAGCCGCGGTCGCGAAATTCATCCCCGCGGTCGCGGATCTCCCTTCCGACGATGGCTCAACCCGGCTTCGAGACTTACCGACGACGAAGGCAACACTTCTTGGCTCTGGACGAAGGCTCACCACGACCACCACCACCTCGACACCTCCAAGGCACTTCCGGCGACACCAAAACTCCGGCAAAGCTCTGACGATCTCCTAGAACTCCGGCGATGCACTTAAACGAGAGAGAGAGAGCTTGAGAAGCTATGGATGATGGATTCCGAAGCTGAAGACCCCTATTTATAGGGTGAGGGGGAGCTCAACGCCGAGAACACAAATCGATCGGCATCCCCAACGGCGAAACGGTGGCACATGAACCGGCGAAACGTGGAAAGAACGAAGAAGACGAAGAACAGTGTTTCCGCGGTCGCGGAAATGCCGCGAGCGCGTCTTTTGCCTTTTGGTCGCAGGTTTCGTTCAAGGTCATGCTAAGTCTTTATTTTTAGCACCCCTAAAAATATTCTAAGACCCACTAATGCATTAAACGTATATCCAAACGTTCAAAAGATTAATACAGAGATTACAGAGGTTACATAAATTGCCCACTATGTCTTTCATACAAAACGACAGTTTGGGACTTTTAGGGGTTATTACAATACTACCCCCTTAAAAAAAGTTTCGACCCTGAAACTTGGTCGATAATAGCTCGGAGAAACGACCTTACTTTAAGTTATCCATCCTTATAAGTTTCATCATGCCTAACCCATTTAACACTTTGTAAATTGGTTCAAGCATTTCTAAGTTAAAATTTATAAGTTAGTTCAAATTATAGTTAACCTAAGGTTAACCATAATTTAGACCCTTCATAACTTTAAGGAATTTTATAACTTGTTTTTACCAATTATACATTTCACCATATTTCCCTTATGGAAATCATGAGGGTTATTACATTACTACCCCCTTAAAAATAGTTTCGATCCCGAAACTAACATCACTAAGGTAGAGGGACCGGTTTCACCATTAACCTTACTACCTAAACTTAATATCCTTAATCATTTCATCTTTGAAAATTGCTCCTAGGAACACAATATGTTTTCGTAACCATACCATTATCTCGCATATCTTATCTCTATGTGCTACACTCGTAATAACTCGTGACTATAACCACAAGGTCATAATTATCTTAGGATAATAGTCTCCAAATTCATCGCAATAGACTTGTTATACCTTAAGCATGAGAACACACATTTCTCTTCCAACTTTTCTCTTTATACACCACTCTCAACGTTCATACCTTAACTTCATTAAGTTGATATCCTTAACTAAATTTGGTCTTCGTAACCTATACCACCAAAGTCGAACTATTTATTCGATCATGAATCCACCTACTACATACTGCCTTCGTTCATTACCCTTGTTAGAATTGATATGATCATCCACACGATTATGATTGCCTCAATCAGAGTATCCATTATAATCTCCAATATAATATCGTTATCATGCCCTATTCATCATAAAGATCTTGATGTCCTCAAGCAGAAGAATACAACACTTTTCTACTAGCTTCCTTTCGATGATCAGATCCTCAAAGTACATACATAAAACTCACTTATATCTCAACTTAGTACCTCCAATTGTCATACCGGCTTACTCATTTACATATGCACCTTATCTATCTCATTATTTACCTTAATTAAATTTGGTCCTTATGCCATCTTCTTAAATGATTCCTTAATTTTCCACAATTAACTGCATCCTATTCCTGTTCACCTCAACATGATTTAATAACCCATTCCACAAGATTATAACCTCGTTTTACCCAAACGTATCATACGATCACCTTAATAGACGTAGGTCACTTCTTCCTCAAGTCCAGTCGATAACATCCACATACTTATTTTATGCCACACTATTTGATCCACCAAAATCATAACAACTCTTACCGGTTGAGTTTGTTATTCACTCATAAGTCCTTAAACAACCAATCGTCCTCACACGACTTATTATCCCAAATCAAGCACCCCTTTGCTTTACTGATATTTACTATTTACCCAAGACTTAATCACCTTAACACTTCTTGTATCATCATCTCATTATATCATTTCCTTAAGAATACCTCACAACGAAACCTCGAATAGGTCTTCCAAATTAAATCTTATGATTTCGCACACTTAACTTTCCCAAAAAGCTTTTAACACTGGTTACATAGTGGACACACTCGTTTATAATCCTCATAAGCATAACTCTTGGGTTCTAAAGTTTACTCAAGATCGTTTTAGAGTACGATCCTCTTAGAGAAAATGACTCCTTATGAAACATCTTTCTTATACATTTATTCCCTTAAATATATACTTTATATAACTCATCCCATCTAATGCTCAGAGTATACACATGAGGAATAGCCTCAAACTCCACAGAGCATTACTACACACCAAATCCTTCTAGCAAGGAATCCTTACAGCATTATCCTCTTGAGACGATGATCATGAATTCGAGCGAAGGGAACAAATAACGTCAATGCCCAACCTGACATTATTCCCGGAAAGTAGAGTGGTTCTTAAGAATAGTTTCGACCTCGAAACTAGCGCTAACAAGGTAGGGAACAACCACACGTGTCCCACCCAACACTATCCTTTATGAGTCCAAACAGTCTTTATTAACACAAGACATGTACTACTTTTGGCACTCAAAGATTCTCATATGAACAAACAACTTGTAATACTAACGAATTTAGTAATTTCCGGAACAAGGAAACACTTCTTTATTATTCGAGACATTACATTAAAACAATTGATAGCTTTATATTAAAACAACTGACAGAAGGTCGAACAGACAGATTACTAAACTATGGAGACTATAGACACAAGTCATCCCTCCTTATTCTTAAAAGGCTCAACAAAAATTACAACTATTCATCCAGGGTCTCATTCCCGTCGGTTTGACGCATCACGAAGAGTCGTTGCCCCCGACCCGAAGACTCCATAGGCGCCTTGCCTTTATTATGAGCAATAGATTGCTCAGGAGCGGACACCTCAGGCTTTGGGTTCTGCCCATTGCCAACATTTGAGGCTTGATATGATTGTGTTGTCCCTTGACCCTTCTGCCTACAGTATGTTTTCATGTGGCCTTCCTTCCCACAATTGTAACATACCCGCTTATCCTTTTGGCAATTAATACTTTTATGCCCAGCTTCACCACAGTTGTGGCATTGAATCACTCTACTACTCCAACCTGAGCCTCTGGCGGAGTCAGACTGAGTCGTCTCGGTCTTAGCACGACCAGACTTCTCAAACTTGGTGGGCGATGCCAGTCGCTTGAATGTACCAACCTGGCGGTCATGTTGCCCACCCCTTCCTTTATTCTGTTTCTCCCGCTTTCGGGCGGATTCTTCCAGTGTGGCCTCTATTTTGTAGGCCGCATCTACATATTGCTCTAACGTAGAACAACCGTGATGCACCATCAGAGGTTTGATTTTTGGATTCATCCATCCATGGAAGTACCAGATCTTTTGTTCTTCACTCGACACTTCTGGTCCAGCATATTGCAACAGGTGATTGAACTTAGATGCAAGCTCAGTCACCTTCAACCCATCGGTCTTAGGGTAAAGGAACTCCTTATGCTTCTCCTCCCTCATAGCACGGGAAAATAAATGACCGGTCATCTTTGTTTTGAACATACACCAGTTCAGCCCGGGATGATCAGCTAAGTCAGCGCTCTCCCATCATTCGCTAGCCACATCCTTAAGTTGAAGGGAGGCGATGTGCACTTTCTCAGCCTCAGTGCAATCCACGTTCCTGAACAACCATTCCATGTGCAAGAACCAATACACCACTCTGACTGGTTCTCCAATACCGTCATAACTGTCAGGCCTCATTGAGTTTATGGCCTTCACGGCTCGACCGTAATTTCCTCTGTTCCTGACGGCATCGACCTGAGGTACATGATCCACTAGCTCCTCAAATTCAGGAATAACCTGAGGGACCGGCACACCCTGTGCTTGTGGTACGACTGGCCGAATCATCTCGGCGACCGCTTGCATAACGATCCCCCGAATGGCCTCTATGGCCGCAGCGTCGAATACCACCCGCGGATTAGCCCGAACTTGGCCATTGTCTACGGGGTTATTGTGAGAGACAAACTCGCTCTCATCCCCTTGATTAGCGGCGTTTCTCAGATTCCGCCTTGGGTTGTTACTCGGCCTAGCTCCGGCACGGATTGTGTTTCTTGTGTTCACCATCTGTTGATGAACCATAACGTCAGTTTAGAACTTTTTCGGTTTGTACATGACACTTAGTTAGTTACGTTATGATACGAATTATAAGGGTCCAAACTAATAGCTTTATATCAGTGTGACTGACCCTCCACCATTAACCGCAATACGATCTCCTTCCCTATACTTGAGAATGGGTACTTTTAGGAGAAACGTCAACCTTTAAATGACATTAAGCCTAAGGAGAAATGATATCCCTAAGGATGGATCTAGGAAATAAGTAACAACTCGAAGCTTGCAGAAGTTTGAAAAACCACTTATTATTAAACCTTATACTTAACTTGGCAAAATTATTATATAGTTACTTCCTTGAAATAGAGACATTATTATTCCTTTGTAAACCCTTACCGAAATCCAAACCACACCTTTTGAAGTTATAACATAACTTAATTTTTAAACGTTTATAATATGATTTTATAAAAGTACTATGAAAATTAATGCTTAAAACAAGAGAGTTTAAACATTACTTTTAACACCATTTTGAACCTTATTTTATTCAATAAATATTAGGACACTATTAATTTTAAATTTCATAAACCTTTAAGAAATTTTAAGACCTTAATTTTAACACTAACAATTTAGATTTACGAAATTCCTTTTTAAAAGAAGCTAGTTTGAAAATAGTTTCGAAATTAATTTCTCGAAAGTTCTCAAACCTAATAATAGGCCAAGAATTTTAAAACCATTGCTCTGATACCATAATTGTAACCCCCCGACTTATGTCGGTAGTGCAACATGCCAGTGACCTCAGACGTTACTGTCCAAAGCGACCCTAGGCTTTAATCGAAACAATTAAGCTTAAATAAGTATATTAAATAACGAAAGATTAATCAGCGGAATACATTTTTAAATGAAACTCAACCTTTTATTAACATATCTCTCATTAAATGAGAGAGACGATTTTACAACAGGGTGAAATTACAGCGAAAGACTTTTATATTAAACCCTAATACATGACTCGTTTATAGGAACACATGTAAAAATAATACTTAATAACCTTAAAACATTGCCACTTAAATCTTCAACTGCAAGCCTCTTCTTCGATTGGTTACTACAAGTCTTCGGGGACCAACCACTGATGTGCCGTATAGGACGGATGACACCAGCCAACCATGCAAGGAATAAAACCCGGTTGGTTAGTCTAATGAAAGACTATGCAAGGGTACAAACAGAATGGTTCAAGTGATCGTAACCGTTTACTATCATTGTCCCTCGAATAATAACCGAAGGGACGATACATAACCCAGAACTTTCACAAAATGATTTGTATTAGACATGCACTGAAAAAGAAGACTCCAAAGGAATTGAGTCTCATGGGAAACGTATGACAAATGTTTGGGAACGTTAAGTTTTCACACACAAGTTTTAAAAACACGACCTTGATTATTTGGGTCCACGACCAACCTCACCGCGTAATGCGAATCCAGATTGGAAAGAGGACTTACTCTAACAAGAGTCCAAGCGGTTTCCACGTTGTACTCCTCGCCCGAGGGTATATTAATTATGTGCATAACCGCACTTATCTTATTTACTTCCAAAACACACATTAATGTTGAAGCTTTTAATTTCACATCTCGCAATTCGACATTGGGAATAAATCCCTTAAGATTGGGAATACCTCCTGAAGATTGGCACCAGCTGAGTGCACTACCCCTATATTTAGATAGGGGTAGGTCATGACCAAGAGAGTGTTAGGGAACTTACTTCTTAACACCGACGTTATAAAGAAACGACTAATCCTCATAAGGGATTAACGTTCCTACGAATACTCGTGCTAAACTAGCATTTAAGTTCACATTTAAATCCACACCAAAACTCATTACGGTAATTAACATGCATAATAGCGTTGTTTCTAGCAATATATACAACCTATTATAAAGTCATATTTTAACACCTCGTTTAATTAAATCTGTTCCCAAACAGAAAACAACAACTTTTATCCCATCTTAATTAACAATCAAATAATTGATAATCAAGGGAAAAATGGAATAATGAGCAAGAGCGAACCGCCACTTGCCTTAATCTAGACGAATCGAAGATGTCGGGTTCTGAGATCTGGAAACTGGAATCTGCGTACGGATCCCTACGACGACAATGAGACAACGACGGAACCCTAAGTTAGATACGATACAACACGAAACAATGAAATGAATCGAAGGGAAACAAAAGCCTAAGCCGTGACCATGTTTGTCCAAGCCACGATCGCGCTTGCTAGAGCAAGTCGCGGATTGGACATCCGCGGTCGCGGAATTCTGGGCAGAGCCACGGTCGCAGAATTCATCCCCGCGGTCGCGGATCTCCCTTCCGACGATGGCTCAACCCGGCTTCGAGGCTTACCGACGACGAAGGCAACACTTCTTGGCTCTGGACGAAGGCTCACCACGACCACCACCACCTTGACACCTCCAAGGCACTTCCGGCGACACCAAAACTCCGGCGAAGCTCCGACGATCTCCTAGAACTCCGACGATGCACTTAAACTAGAGAGAGAGAGAGCTTGAGAAGTTGTGGATGATGGATTCCGAAGCTGAAGACCCCTATTTATAGGGTGAGGGGGAGCTCAACACCGAGAACACAAATCGATCGGCATCCCCAACTGTAACGCCCCCAAATTTTCTTCCTTTGAAAGCATTACTGCCAGTGACCTCGGATATAACATCCCGAAGTCACCCCAGGCTTTTCCAAACGATATAACCATCAACCACAGTTATAATACCAAATATCATAACTTTTATTAAAACCAAAGTCTCGGAATTACACATGATTCCAGACATAACAAAATACATCATCAGAATTTAATACAGCGGATGTCTTTATATCAAAACATTATTAACACAGCGGAAGTCTTAAAACAAAATAACTCTTCAAAACACCATCCATTCTCATAGTCGTTCTAGCCTTCTCGGATCTTCAACACACCTGATATGCCGAATCGAACGGATGACACCAGCCAACCATGCAAGGGAATAATTACGGTTGGTTAGTGTAATGAAAGACCATGCAAGGGAACAAAGCAGAGTGGTTCGAAGCAGTCGTATTAGGTTAGACTCATCGCTTCTCGAATAATAACCGATGACGATAGTCAACCATCATACTCCTACTGGAATAAACAAGATGTATGCACAAGAGAAGATTCTGGAGACCGAGCCTCACATCAATCAATCCCAAAAGAAGACTCCAAATGAAATGAGCCTTATAGGAAGGATGACAAATGTTGGGAAACTTAATTTAGTAATATACACACAAGCGTTTAAAAGCTGACTTTAGATGTTTCGGCTCACGACCAACCTCACCGCCCTAGGGCGAATCCAGATTGGAAAGAGAACTTTACTCTGATCAAAGTCAAGACGAGTTTTCCTGGCTGCACTATTACCTAGCTGTACTACTTGCCTGAGGGTATATTAATTATGTGTGCTAAAGCACTTATCTGATTTAATTCCAAAACCAAACCACACACCACATTATAAACTTTTATTATGATTTGCTCGTCCCGAGACGAGAGATTTCCTGGGAGCATATCCCGAGATTTGCTCCCGAGGTAAGTGTGACACTAGCTAAGTGCACCACCTCTATACTAAAGTATAGAGGCTAGTCATGACCCACCAAGGTATTAGGGACTAAAGCCCTTTTATTCATTAATTATTAAGAAACGATTGGACCTCCTGGGCCTCAGTAAACGTTCCTATGAATACTCGTGCTAACTAACAGTTCAACACAGTCATATATCACATCAAATCAAAGCCATCAAGGCCAACATCATAGATCTAACAATCTATATATATATATCAAAATAGCATTGCCACTAACAGTATATGCAACCTATTATAATCTTTTTATATGAAGTTCACCTTTAAAATCCACAACAAAACCATTATGAACATAATAGCACTGTATCTAGCAATATACAACCTATTATAACAACACTTCTTTTCATCAAATAATTTATCAAAACTGTTCCCAATAAAACAGTAAACAAAAGCAGTAATCATTCCAAATTAATTAACAACTAAACAATTGATAATTAATGGGAAATATGGAATGATGAGCAAGAGCGAACCGCCACTTGCCTGGAATAGATTCGGCGAGAGCTTGAACAAAGCTTAGAAACGAGTTCCTGGGTCCGAAACTGGAACAGATCTGGAATAATAAATTCCAAAGAAACAACCCACAACGAGACCCTAAGTTAGATTCAACATCTATATAATCGAATCTAAAGGAATCGGGAAACGAATCAAAGGAAACGAGCCTCGCCAACGTCACACACACGAACACACACCCGGCCAAGCTTACCGCGGGGTGCGGTGACCTTGGTGCCGCGGGGTGCGGTGAGCATGACAGAGGCGAGCTCGCAGCTGCGCTAATGGCGAAATCCTTACCCAAAACGTCTCATTTCGCCTTCGATTGGTTGAAGCTTGATCTCCCAACACTAACAACCTTCCAAAGGTACTAGGGGCACCCTTCTTCACCAAGAAAACGCCCCATGAAAAGCTTGAATTTCAGCTTAAATGGTGAAATTTCAGAGGAAGGGCAAAGGAAGAGGATGAAGATGAAGTGAACCCCAACCCTCTGATTTCCCTCCTATTTATAGCCACCAATTGTCCAAGCCTTGGAGAGCAAGGAAGGAGCAAGAAGATAAGTCCCAAACCAGCCACTTGCCTCTTCATCTGACACATGCCGGCGACTTTAACTGATCTTATCGCGGAGACGAAGCTGGTGTTTACCGCGGGGTGCGGCGGCCTGTGCACCGCGGGGTGTGGTAGCCTACCCAACCGACTCGCATCCTGGCCCTTGCCGCGGGGTGCGGCGGCCTTGGTGCCGCGGGGTGCGGCTCAAGCCGGTTCTGGTTTGTCTTATCCGGACACTTAGGGATAAGTTAAACGTTAACCCCGGGTTAACTAAACTTGTACGCGAATGACAAATTAACCCGCAAGTGCATCAACTGCATTTTATATTGCTCGGAAAAAATCTTACAGAGATCAAATGTTACACAG
The DNA here is from genome assembly GCA_027886185.1 of Rheum nobile. Classification (NCBI taxonomy): domain Eukaryota; kingdom Viridiplantae; phylum Streptophyta; class Magnoliopsida; order Caryophyllales; family Polygonaceae; genus Rheum; species Rheum nobile. The sequence goes on along the minus strand of WOAB01000067.1, from coordinate 2,278,685 downwards.
AATGTCCGTACTTCCCTGTATTTAATCTGACTCGCAACACGTGCTTAAGAAAGTTCAAAATTTATCCGTACAAAAATTGAGGGATATTACATTACCTCCCCCTTAAAAGAAGTTTCGACCCCGAAACTTGGCCAAAACCACTTGGGAAGACGTCTAAGCATAACCGCCACAGTTTCCCAGGTTTCCCAAGTAACCTTAATTTCCAATGCAAACTCTTTTGCTCTTCATAATTGATCCAACAGATCATCAATCCTGGGATCGTCCAAATAGCACAGGTACCCGACACAACCTTATCGCAGTAGCTTTAAACGCAGCTATTGCATCGATAAGCCTGCCGTTATCAGCGTCGTTCTGACCCTTAAACGTGCGTATATTCTGGTCCCCAGATGACACCGTCACCATTCTCAAACTAAAATTAATGATCGCCCCTTGACGCATCAGTCAATCCATACCGAGAAAATTATCGTATGGAACCATGGTTATACAGATCAAATCCGCTTCGAACCTCTTACCCTAAATGGTAATTGAAAATTCCGACAGAAGCTTGGTTCAAACCAACTATTCATCATTAAGAATATTTACCACAAAAGTTCTGCAAACCTTGTTGCTAACTTTAACTTTATCATAACTATTCAAAATGAAACACCCGATCTAACAACATACTAACAAAAGTAGTACCAAAATACTTTAAGCATTTGGAACGTCGTGTCCATCCGCCTCACGCATCTCGTAAAGGCGTTGACCTTGACTTCCAGAAGCCAGTGGGGCTTTTCCCTTGTTTTATGCAGTTGTCTGCATCGAAGGACTAGGAGCTTCCACTGGTTGAAACCTGGGTCGATTGTTCTGATCAACAAACCCTTGTTGGAACTCCGTTCCTTTCTGCCTTTCCTGCCAACAGAACTTTTGCATATGTCCTTCCTTTCCACAGCCAAAGCGTGTCCTTCTTTCCTTCAGACACGTCCTGTTCTTGTGTCCGGTTTCACCACAATTATAGCATCGGATCGGACTCTTACCTTGATCCGACAGCTGCGTTGACCCTCCTTGAGTCATATCCGTCTTTGCCTTACTAGACTTGGCAAAGTTAGACGGTGGCGCAGGACGTTTGAATCCACTAGCCTGAGATTGATTTGGCATCGACCTCTGGCGATTCCGTCTCTCGGTCGACTCCTCCAGAGTCACCTCTAACTTATAGGCTACATCCACGTACTGCTCCAAAGTCGAACATCCGTGATGCACCATCATTGGCTTAATATCTGGACTCATCCACTCATGGAAGTACCAGATCTTTTTCTCTTCACTGGAGATCTCTGATCCCGCATATTGTACTAGGTGATTGAACTTGGTTGCCAGCTCGGCCACCTTCAATCCATCATTCTTTGGATAGAGAAATTTTGTGCGCTTTTCTTCCCTCATAGCCCGAGAGAAGAATCGATCAATCATCTTGGTTTTGAACATTGCCCAATTCAAATCAGGGCTATCTGCAAGACCGGTATTCTCCCACCAATCACTAGCATCTTCCTTTAATTGTAGGGAAGCAATGTGCACTTTCTCAGCTTCAGTGCATTTCACATTACGAAACAATCGTTCCATGTGAGAGAACCAATGTGCCACTCTAACTAGCTCTCCTTTTCCGTCGTAGCAATCAGGCCTCAGAGAACTTATTGCTTTTAGCGCTCGGCCATAGATGCCTTTATCCCTGATCGCTCCTCCTTGAGGTACATTGACAGCTGGCTCCACAAATCTAGGAACCGCTGGAGGAATTGGCACCGCTTGTGCCTGTGGTGCGGCAGGTTGCATAATATCGGCGAGTGCTTGCACCACAATTCCCCGAATTGCCGCAACAGCTGCTGCATCAAACACCACTGGAGCGTCGGCCTGAGCTTGGCCATTGCCCTCTGGATTATTGTGAGAAACAGACTCGTGTTCCTCCACAGGGTTCACAACATTCCTCACATTTGGTCTGGGGTCATTACTTGGCCCAGCACCAGCACGGATAGTGTTCCTCGTGTTCACCATCTATTTACCGATCAATTTCCAAAGATCTCATACATTAATATCTCCCAATGCACTTAACGTAATGAAATCAACTTTAGAAGAGATCAAACTAGGTAAATTTCATTAGATGAACTTCAAACCGAGTTACTAGGTTCTACAACCTTAAATCATAACGAGGGAACTGGGAATTCAAGCCTTACTGGAGATGGTAAAACCACCTCGGCTTCTTCTGAGTCCTTTCAAAAGAATAGACAAACGCCTATGTCTTACAACTTTGAGAAGGAATCAGTCTTTCTAGATATGGAAGTCTATTTCCATATCGGACTAAAGGAGAAGGCACGACTATGAACGGTTTTTCTTTTGGAAATCCAGAGCCTTCAAAAACCTTTTCGATTCAAAACGAGTAAATGGTTTATGAAATCCCAAACCCGTTTTAAAACTTTCGACTCTGATACCACTTCTGTAACAGAGCCTACAAAAACTTTTTAGCTCTGATACCACTCCTGTAACGCCCCCAAATTTTCTTCCTTTGAAAGCATTACTGCCAGTGACCTCGGATATAACATCCCGAAGTCACCCCAGGCTTTTCCAAACGATATAACCATCAACCACAGTTATAATACCAAATATCATAACTTTTATTAAAACCAAAGTCTCGGAATTACACATGATTCCAGACATAACAAAATACATCATCAGAATTTAATACAGCGGATGTCTTTATATCAAAACATTATTAACACAGCGGAAGTCTTAAAACAAAATAACTCTTCAAAACACCGTCCATTCTCATAGTCGTTCTAGCCTTCTCGGATCTTCAACACACCTGATATGCCGAATCGAACGGATGACACCAGCCAACCATGCAAGGGAATAATTACGGTTGGTTAGTGTAATGAAAGACCATGCAAGGGAACAAAGCAGAGTGGTTCGAAGCAGTCGTATTAGGTTAGACTCATCGCTTCTCGAATAATAACCGATGATGATAGTCAACCATCATACTCCTACTGGAATAAACAAGAGGTATGCACAAGAGAAGATTCTGGAGACCGAGCCTCACATCAATCAATCCCAAAAGAAGACTCCAAATGAAATGAGCCTTATAGGAAGCATGACAAATGTTGGGAAACTTAATTTAGTAATATACACACAAGCGTTTAAAAGCTGACTTTAGATGTTTCGGCTCACGACCAACCTCACCGCCCCAGGGCGAATCCAGATTGGAAAGAGAACTTTACTCTGATCAAAGTCAAGATGAGTTTTCCTGGCTGCACTATTACCTAGATGTACTACTTGCCTGAGGGTATATTAATTATGTGTGCTAAAGCACTTATCTGATTTAATTCCAAAACCAAACCACACACCACATTATAAACTTTTATTGAGATCTGCTCGTCCCGAGACGAGAGATTTCCTGGGAGCATATCCCGAGATTTGCTCCCGAGGTAAGTGTGACACTAGCTAAGTGCACCACCTCTATACTAAAGTATAGAGGCTAGTCATGACCCACCAAGGTATTAGGGACTAAAGCCCTTTTATTCATTAATTATTAAGAAACGACTGGACCTCCTAGGCCTCAGTAAACGTTCCTATGAATACTCGTGCTAACTAACAGTTCAACACAGTCATATATCACATCAAATCAAAGCCATCAAGGCCAACATCATAGATCTAACATTCTATATATATATATATCAAAATAGCGTTGCCACTAACAGTATATGCAACCTATTATAATCTTTTTATATGAAGTTCACCTTTAAAATCCACAACAAAACCATTATGAACATAATAGCACTGTATCTAGCAATATACAACCTATTATAACAGCACTTCTTTTCATCAAATAATTTATCAAAACTATTCCCAACAAAACAGTAAACAAAAGCAGTAATCATTCCAAATTAATTAACAACTAAACAATTGATAATTAATGGGAAATATGGAATGATGAGCAAGAGCGAATCGCCACTTGCCTGGAATAGATTCGGCGAGAGCTTGAACAAAGCTTAGAAACGGGTTCCTGGGTCCGAAACTGGAACAGATCTGGAATAATAAATTCCAAAGAAACGACCCACAACGAGACCCTAAGTTAGATTCAACATCTATATAATCGAATCTAAAGGAATCAGGAAACGAATCAAAGGAAACGAGCTTCGCCAATGTCACACACACGAACACACACCCGGCCAAGCTTACCGCGGGGTGCGGTGACCTTGGTGCCGCGGGGTGCGGTGAGCATGACAGAGGCGAGCTCGCAGCTGCGCTAATGGCGAAATCCTTACCCAAAACGTCTCGTTTCGCCTTCGATTGGTTGAAGCTTGATCTCCCAACACTAACAACCTTCCAAAGGTACTAGGGGCACCTTTCTTCACCAAGAAAACGCCCCACGAAAAGCTTGAATTTCAGCTTAAATGGTGAAATTTCAGAGGAAGGGCAAAGGAAGAGGATGAAGATGAAGTGAACCCCAACCCTCTGATTTCCCTCCTATTTATAGCCACCAATTGTCCAAGCCTTGGAGAGCAAGGAAGGAGCAAGAAGATAAGTCCCAAACCAGCCACTTGCCTCTTCATCTGACACATGCCGACGACTTTAACTGATCTTATCGCGGAGACGAAGCTGGTGTTTACCGCGGGGTGCGGCGGCCTGTGCACCGCGGGGTGCGGTAGCCTACCCAACCGACTCGCGTCCAGGCCCTTGCCGCGGGGTGCGGCGGCCTTGGTGCCACGGGGTGCGGCTCAAGTCGGTTCTGGTTTGTCTTATCCGGACACTTAGGGATAAGTTAAATGTTAACCCCGGGTTAACTAAACTTGTACGCGAACGACAAATTAACCCGCAAGTGCATCAACTGCATTTTATATTGCTCGGAAAAAATCTTACAGAGATCAAACATTACACAGAATGTCCGTACTTCCCTGTATTTAATCTGACTCGCAACACGTGCTTAAGAAAGTTCAAAATTTATCCGTACAAAAATTGAGGGATATTACACCAACGGCGAAACGGCGACACACGAACCGGCGAAACGCGAAAAGAACAAAGAAGACGAAGAACAGTGTTTCCGCGGTCGCGGAAATGCCGCGAGCGCGTCTTTTGCCTTTTGGTCACAGGTTTCGTTCAAGGTCATGCTAAGTCTTTATTTTTAGCACCCCTAAAAATATTCTAAGACCCACTAATGCATTAAACGTATATCTAAATGTTCAAAAGATTAATACAGAGGTTACAGAAATTGCCCATTATGTCTTTCATACAAAACGACAGTTTGGGACTTTTAGGGGTTATTACACATATGATTTATCTCTTTATATATATACTATTACGTAATACATATGTGGTAGCATAGATTGGTACCTGGAAGATTAAGGAAACCGACGGCGATAGATCTCTCCAAGAACCTTATCAACTCTGGTGATCCTAAACTTCTCCATATATTAATTACCATTATTTATACGGCGAAAAACCACGCACTCCCGAAAATTACACCGTGCACTCCCATTTGGGTGGCACCTGGTGCAGCATAGAAAATTCGCCAAAAACTCGGTTCAAGGCGTGGACGGCACGTCGTGCAGCACAGAAAAGACGGTTTTTCGAAAACCCGGTCCAGACCTTGTGCTGCATGTAATGCCGCACAAACAGTCCGGTTTTTTAATTTTTTTGCGAACCCGGTTTACTAAAATAAATAAACAAATTATATTAAAAATTATTTTTGTGAACCCGGTTTACATTCTAGACGGCACCTAGTGCAGCACATAAGAATTTTTTTTACAAATAATTAATTGTGGACGGCACCCCGTGCAGCACAAAAATAAAAAAAATGTTGGACGGCACAGCGTGCAGCACAAGCTTTGTGCGGTACTTATTGTCGTCGAAGGCTTCGTCTTCCCCATACACATCGTGCAGTCCAGATCTGGAGAGGAGGGTATCGGCGGCACGACGTGCCGTCCAGGAGAGAAGAGGGAGGAGGTTGCCGGCGAGATTTCCGACGAGGAGGAGAGGTTGTCGGCGAGGTCGTTGGCTAGGACCGATGATGTGGATATCGGGATGCACAAGGCTTTGGATGTGGCGTTGTCGGTCGGTCTGGAGGCGGTGGATGGGTTGGCTGGGAATCTTGTTCGTCAAAAGCGGAAATACCAACGGAGGGCGACTGAAAAGGTATGTTTTCTCATTTGTTTTAATTTGTTAAACTTAATTTATGTAATAAATTTTAGACTATAAGTGGATGCATAATTATTTTTCTCTTTAATCATAATTAAATATAACATTACAAAAAGAAAATTAATAAATCATTACGAAATATAAGAATAAAATGTTATGTATAATAAACGATTATTAATTTATTTAGAATAGTTGTTTAAATTTATATTGTGTAGTATGTTAATCTAATAGATTGAATTAGTATAATGTACAAAAAATGGAATTTCCCAATATAAAGTTATGAAAAAGAAAAATTCAATATATTGTTATTGAATATTTTAAAAACGAGTACAAGTAATTTACAAAGCTCTTTTTTTATTATATTAATAATATGAATATGAATATTTTAATAATTGATTATATTTATAATAAATTTTTATAGTAATTAAATATAAAATAGTTATATTTACTTTTTAAAATAGGATGTATTGGTTAAAATCAAACAATCGGATCGAGAAAGTTGGCGTACTACTGCATATGCTCGCAAGAGGAGGGTTGTGGGTGTCTCGCAGGAGACGGAGGTGGCTAGTGAGGACGATGTTGGTTCCGTCCATTCAGATGAGGACGTGGTTATGGAGGATGCCCCTACCACTACTGCTACAGAGGATCCGGACTTATCTAAAGAACGGGAATGTAGTTTTGAAAACTGAGCATATAGTATTGAACCTTGCAAGTTAAATACCAACCCTTGCTAAACCCTAACCCCATACCCTAACCCTAAACCCTAAAAAATCACCCTAAATTCCTCTCTCACGTAGTTGGGTGGCACCTGGTGCAGCACAAAGAGGTATAAAACCCTTTGGACGGCACCAGGTGCAACACATATAAAACACCCTGTGCTTTACTATGTGCCGCCCAAAACGGTCATATTTTGCCATTATTAACGGTCATATTTTCTACAACGGTCATATGAAACCATTATAAATAGAAACTGAAATCATCTACTCATTCACACAATTCTCACTCCATAACTTCTCACAATCTTCTCATGTGTTCTATTCGTTCTAATGGCGCCTTTGGTTCTCAAAGTTTACCAAAATGGACGAATCACGTACAATCGAATGATACACAAACGAAGTGGGATGGACATGTTTTTCCATGGCTACGAAGGTGGCGAGTTCCGTATGTTAGATATGGGGGATGTCTCGCCTGGAGCCAGGGGGTTATCATTGGGTTACTTTTTTATGGAGTTATTTTACAATCCAACAACCGGGGTTCACCCTGGGCAGGTTTTTTTTACTTCCCACCTGGTGTGGATCCTCCCCGACTCTGTGAGGTGGTAGATGAGGCCCACGTAGCTAAAATTATAGCACTTTACAAACTTGGTGTTCCAGTGACCCTTTACACCGAGGATGCACACCTGAAACGTCATATCCCGGGTCTTTTTCAAGATTTGGAATCTGAGGTGGACGACGGTACCTATGAGGATGGCGGGGAGACCAATTCTGATGACAATTAAAAAGCTTTATTACAACATTTATGATCCATGTTCAACTAATGTACGCTTTAATGTTTATGTGTGCGTGTATTTGTTAATGATTCCCAAGTAATATTATTGTCTCGTATTGCATCTTAACGAATCAACAACAAATCGAATCAACACAAACGATTATCAACAAGAGACACGGTCAATCTCAATCAAACTAAGCAAATGGAAATACAATGACAAAGATATAGTCAATTACAATCCAAAAATCCTAGGTAAGTATGTCGGGTCGACCTTGTTCCGCCTTCTCCTCTATATAATTCTTGAACCTATCCTTAAAGATAAAACCATCACTTTTCTACGTTGCTCCTTCGTAAGTCGGGAAGAAAATGCATGGCCAATCAAGGTGGTCGAAAGCAGATGGTTGTGGCGTTCTCTAACAACCGATAATGTCCACCTAGGAGCTCTACTAGCATTTCCTTCCCTAACAATACCATGCAACAAAAAGGGACAACCCTTCTTCTTTGACCTAGCTTTATTCACTCGTTTCGGGCTGACCTTTTTACCATCGATTAACTTCTTTTTTTTGATGGATCTCTCACAATGAAATATAATCCTTTTAGGCTTTGATGATTTAGTAGTGATCACCATAAAAAGACTAAAACCGACCTTTTGCACCCACTCCCTCAAACCCTCTCGAAAACGTCTCATTAATAGTAAAATGGGATGAGAAGTCGATTGCTAGAAATTCATCATCACTAGAATCACCCTATTTATTTAAAAAATAATACATTAGAGACTAATTAGTAATTACATTTATAAAAAAAACTTATTTAAGCATTATTTCTAAACATTCTACATACATGCATCTATGTTATTTCTAAACATTATACATACATGCATATAGTTTATTATGAAAAAACAATCATTTTAGAGACTAATTAGTAATTACATTTATAAAAAATAAAATTAAAGCACATTATTTGTAAACATTCTACATACATACATCCATGTTATTTCTAAACATTTTACATACATGCATATAGTTTATTATGAAAAAATAATTATTTTAGAGAATATTTATTAATTACATTTATAAAAAAAATCTAATTTAAGTAAATTATTTCTAAAAATTCTACATACATCCATGTTATTTGTAAACATTCTACATATATGCATATATTTTATTATGAAAAAACAATCATTTTATTTCTACATTCATCTAAATATTATATATACAGGTAATATCTAATTACTTTATACTGCAAACAAATTAAAAAGATTACGTACCCCGAAGTATTGAGGAGAAATCGGCAACTGGAAATCAACTCCATCATCTAGAGACATATGCGCGCTAGAAGACAACTCAGATCGCCCCCTCCAACACGACTCGCTTGACGACGACATTCACTCTTAAATTTGAGATTTGTAATTCATTTTGTGCGACACTACGTGCAGCACAAAGTGACCGCTTAATTTCAAACAGACACTTTCTGGACTACACCTAGTGCCGTCCAGGAATTATGTGAACTGGTAAAAACCGGTTCACAAAATGCATGGACCGGTTCAAAAAAACGGTTTTCATCCTGAACCGGTTTTTTTTAAATAAAAATCATAATTTTTTTTAAAAAAAATGAACTAGGCTTGTGCTGCACCTGGTGCCGCACAACAAACCCGGTTTTTTTCGGCGGCATCAAGTGCAGCACAATTTGGAGTGCGCAGTTAAAAAAAGTGGAGTGCGCGGTTTTTTCGCGTTAATTATATCATCAAATAATATAATTATCTCTTCTAGATAAATATTCCCGTCAATTTGCCCCTCGGGCTCTTCAGGCTTATAGAGGCTTAAGAAGCCAAAAACAATTTATTCCTGATAAGGTCCGGGATGCATGGCCCACCTTGTTCGGCCCATTTGCAAGCCCAAAAGACTGGAGGCTCGTCGACTCGAACAAAGAAATTCCCTCACATGCATCAAATCGGAGCCACCGCACAGCCATGCAGTGCGGAGATTTCTGTGTGAAGATTTTCTAGATTTTTTTTTGGCAAGCCGTAGCCACTGCACGGCCCGTGCGCTTCACCACACGGCCGTGCGATGCAGAGATTTCTGTAGCATTTTTTTTTAATGCCGTAGCCACTACACGGATCGTGCGCTTGATCGCATGACCATGCAGTGCAAAGTCGTAGCCACCGCATGGCCGTGCGGTGAGAGATTTTTTGAAGGTGCTATTTGGACTCCCTAGCGTATTCTATGTCGTACCAAGTGTGACTTTTGGCCTCATGGTTGAGGAAAGACGTAGCAACCCGTGCTATTGGACCTTACTGTTGAGGGAAAGACGTAGCAACATGTGCGATTGGACTTCATTGTTGAGGGAAAGACGTAGCAACCCGTGCTTATTTTTATTTCGGAGCATCTTGTGCTCTGGCATGCATGGCAGCTAACGTGATAGCTAGTGCGCTTTCTAATCTCTAAGCAGGTGGTGCTTTATATATCTTTTGCAGCTTGCGTCATTTTGCCTTTGAGCAGCTCGTGCTCACGTGTTTCGGGGATGGTGTTGTACAACCCAAGTTTGTAAGATCAATATCAACTGCAAAGAAATAGATAGTGCCTCATTAGCGATACTAAATCTAATCAAAGTTGACAATAATTAAAAGGGAAAAATGGGGCTTGATGGCAGCTCATGCCTCTGTGGCCTGTTTCAAGCATCTTGAGCCATGTTTTCTGTATAATCACTAAAGAATCAGATTGATAGTTTAATGGCTTTACTCATGGCCAGATCACAATTTAGCACTTCACAACAATTAACATATGCCGATATTATTAATTTTTGAAAATGCATGTGATGCTTTATAATGAACTCAAGAGGAACGGTAGAAAACTTAGCTAGCAAAGATGTTCTTGCACGATGTCCGTAGGCTATTCTAGGATGTGTTCTTGCACAATGCCCGTAGGCTAGTGTGTGACTCAGAATTTGCATCTTGTGTTGGATGGCCGTTGGCTGACATAAACTTAGATCCCTTCGGCTTTTGTCGGGTGGCCATCGGGTTGTCCTTTGTTTTCCATGTATTCTGTTTATGCTTGGATTGAAATCATATATTTGCCTCTGTGTGCAAATTCCTTGAGCAAACCCCGTAGGGCTTGTTGCGTTCCCCGTCTACGCTTAGATGGCTCGTGCCCTAGTTGCGCTCCGTTGTGGCTTCGTCCATGCTCCGTTGGCTCGTTCCCCAACCGCGCTCCATTGCTCTCCACTAGCTTGTACCTGAACCGCTCCGTCCGCGCTCCGTTCACGCTCTGTTGCTCTCCGTCCGCGCTCTGGTCGTGCTTCGACCGCGCTCCATTGTGTTGCAGTGTGCCCTATAGGCCGCATCTGCTCCAAACTGGGCTCGCCGACCTCGTTGTCCAGTTCCATCAGATCGGACGTCCCTAGGGCTTCGTTCATCGTCGCTAAGGATGGGCATCCGGTCCGGACCGGACCGTAAATATTTTAAAGTATGGACCGTGGACTGGACCGGGAAGACCGGATTTCATAATTTTCGGCATTTAAATTGTTTGATTACGGTCCTGACCGGACCGGACCGTAAATATTATGGATCGGACCGTAAAAATTACCCCCAAATATGTTTTAAACCTTTTTTATTTATTTTTTACGGTCCGATCGGTCCAAACCGTAAGACCGGAAATGTAAAATTTACGGACCGTGAACCGGACCGGTCTTACGATCCGGTCTACTTTTTCCCATCCTTAGTAGTCGCCATCGGTCCCCACGGTCAGCACCAAATGTGGTAGCATAAATTTGTACCATGAAGATTAAGAAAATCGATGGCAATAGATCTCCCCAAGAACTTGATCAATTCTGGTGATCCTAAACTTCCTTTGAGTCCGACGAACACCCCTTATCTGCACCAAAGATACGAGTCAATGGGAGGGTCGGATCTCTCATAAGGCCCTTCTGACGCTCAAGTCATATCTCACCAAATGTCAATGGTGGCTAGGGTTTTTTAGAATGAGAATTGAATGAATGAGAGAGAGAGTCCACAATTAGGTTTTTTGGATATTGAATTCCTTATCACCTTTGGAAGTAAATAAGCCATATACCTTATTGGGCCAATTTAATATCTTCTCCATATATTAATTACCATTAATTATATCATCAAATAATATAATTATCTCTTCTAGATAATTATTCTCGTCTACATCTTTAATCTTTATGTGTATTTTCCACCACAATATAATATGATTTATTCAATATGAAATATATATCGTAAAAAATTCCTTAATTTTACTTTTACACTTTTTGAGCATGGTGAATGTGATACACGGTCAAGTTGGTATTTTTAATACCAAGATTAAATAGTTATATAATTAAATACCAAAATTAAGTACGTGTATGTATCTACCTAATTTAAATTATTTTTCTATTGATATAAATACGCATGTTAGGTTCTATTGTTATCACCTTATTAGTCTTCCAGTTATAAATTTACGTTTTGGTTAGCTTATGTATAATTTTATAATATATGTTCTTCACATATTAGGGTTATTTTAGTGGATTCTAAATTATCGATATATATACGAAACCTATGACATAATGTAAAATTAAAAAGTCATGTATTCAATTAGGATAAAATATATAATGATTTGTTCCTTCTTTTTTGTTTGGTCTTAATTCATATGTTAACTCAATTATTAGTATTTGTAGTTTTTGTCCATAAAAAACTCTATTTTAGACATCAAATCGCACTTGAAATTAATCTAATGATTACCTCTAAAAAACAAAACACTTAGTTGTATATAATGATTTCTTCCTTCTTGATTGGACTTCAAATCGCATTTGAAATTAGCCTAACGATTACCTAAAAAAACAAATAAACGCTTATGTTACTGACATATTTTCATATCGTATTGATAAGCACTACTTTGTAGGGCTTAAGTAAGAGTCTTTAGAGGGTTTATTGGTGCCATACGGGTAGATCTAGGCACATTCATGTGCAAGGCATTTGGAGGTGAAGTTTGGTATATTTGGAGGTGTTTGAGCTATTTTGGATATCATAGGAGACACTGAGGAATAAGTCACCACTAGAAGACGCCAAGGAAGTGAAGAGAAGAGTAGAAGAACAGTAGGCTGAATTCAAATGGTTCGTTATCTCTACTCAGATGTCCAAATGGAGTGATTCCAATTCGAGGAGTTAGATCTTGAAGTGTACTACAAGTCCTCAAAATATGAGCGCAATCCGAGTTGGGAATCAAAAGTTATAGCGTTTTTACTGAAGTGTCGCAGAAGCTGAAGTACTGGAATCCCACCGCACCCAGCGGTGGGCACTGCCGCACCCGCGGCGAGGTCGTCAGAGAACTGGAGTTTCTGTTAAATGGCCGCACCCGGCGGTGAAGCCACCACCCGCGGTGGAGACGCGCTGAAAGTCTTTTACGAGTTTTCTTATTCCGTGTTCTTTTAATTCCGAACATTTGTTTCCAAGTTTGTTATTTCCTTTTATTTATTTCTGGATTATTTGCCCTAGTATTTAAGGTTATTTCTAAGACTTTATTTAGGTTACCTTTTGTTTTGCCACCAAGAACCCTAGTTGCCACCTTTCTACGTTTTTCTCTCACAAACCCTAATGGAGAACTAAACCTCCATTGTTGCACTTGACAGTTTGAAGCCAGCAATTGATTGGTTGTGAGTTTTCTACTCTTGTTCGTTTTCCTATCTAGTTGGATTAATTCTCTTGTGCTTAAATGTTTATTGGTTTATGTTGATTTATCTAGAGTAGCTACCTAGGTTTATTGATATCTTCCTAATTGCTAGGACTTGTGATTCCGGGTTCGGGTTGCATATCTAGTAGCGAACACGATTGTGCGTATAGGGGATCCGAGCGCATAATTGTGAGAGAGAGTTAATTGCATGCTTATAGTAACGGGTTGTTTCTATTGCATGTGTCTTGTTAATCCTTGGTTGAATGCTATTGCTTTATTGAGTTCTGAAGGTTTTCGGATTTGATTTAGTAATAAGTACTATTAGGGCTGGTAGAACTAATAGTTACCTATGATCGGGATAAGAACAACTATAGGAATATTAAGAACTTGAGATTGATAGAATTATGTGATCGACCTATCTATTGTTGTGTGGATCTCTATTGAGTGTGGCGCTTTTTCCCATCATATTTACAACCTTTTCCTGCGAACTTATTTACTTGTTTCTTTATTGCTTGTTACGAGAAACACAAACAACCCCCCCCCCCCCCCCCCTAGTTCCTAGTTGGTAATAACGAATTGCACAAATTGATAACCTGACTCTCTGTGGGATCGACCCTGTCTTGCTTACTATACTACTTAGTAGGTATTTTGGGATTTATTTGATAGGCATCACGACTTTAGCCCTGTCAAATTTGGCGCCGTTGCCGGGGATCGAACCCGGGTCACCCGCGTGACAGGCGGGAATACTTACCACTATACTACAACGACCCTTGGTCACGCTGGCTGACAGCACCCCTCGCTGCAAGGAAATGTTAAAGGTGTCGGGCTTGATCAAAAAGAAACCGAAGGGAAAGAGCAAGAAGGAGGCCTTGATTCAAGTGGTGAATCTTTATATGCTGGATATGGGGCAAGATAAACATACATGCCTTGAGATGCTGGGTAGACCGTTTTTGAAGATGGCAAGTGCATTCATAGATATGAACAGCGGCCCAACCATCATGAAGTGCACAAGCATGGGGGTCACGCTCAATCGGGAGTATACAAAGAGGCATCCCCCTGATCCAGGCCCTAGGAGTTTAGTTGCTATGAGCAACCCAAGTTGAGATGGAGTAATATGTCAAGCCATGACAATAACTAAGGCGCTGTCCGGGAGGCAACCCGAGGTATGTTTTTCTTTCTTTGCTTTTCTTTCTTTGTTTTTGCATTTTCTTTAGTGTGTTTTTGCTTTGTTTTTGTTCTTGTCTTTCTTTCTAACTAACCTGCAGGGATGAGACCTATGCGAATTGAAGAAGGTGTTTCCCACACCAATGTAAGTCTCTTCCTTCCCTGCACTAATAAACTCCCCGAAAAACCTTAAACGGGGAGCAAAAAAAAAAACCGAAAAAAAAAATTCCGAAAAAAAAAAGAATAATCGGAATTAGAAAAAAAAAAGTTGTACCAAGGCCAGCTGTCCAGAGTTTCTCATGGAGATGTTGCGCACATGTTGTCAAAGGAGGAGACATTCACCCCACACATTATTTGGCAACGATGATGGCCCTACAATCGACAGCTGCGAAGGAGGACCACTCATGGCCCACACCACGATCATATCTGGGCCCATTTTTAGTGGCATTTGAAGCCCGTGCAACTCTGTTATCATTGTTCACCACTATTTACCAAAGTGGTTCCCTTTGGTTGCACGGTAGGAAGAAGACACTGGAGTTGATGAGAACACCCAACACCGGACCTGCGCATATGGAGTACACCGCCAGCGACACCTACAGTATCCAAGCAGCTTGGCGACGTTTGTGAGTTATTTTTTGATTTTCCCTATGCTTTATTCTTTTGTCTTTCATTACATTGAGGACAATGCAATGTTTAAGCATGGGGGAGAGTTCTATACTTGCTACGTCGTTGAGGAGAAAAATGAATAAAAAAGAGAAAAAGCCAAAAATTTGAAAAAAGGCAAAAATTGAAATCCTGGGATAGGTCGAAAACCCGAAAGGGCGGCCTAGGAAATAAGCAGGTGGCTTGGACCAACATTAGGCTGGGGTAATATGAGGTCAAGAGTGACGTGAGCTTATGTGAGCACATCTACGAAAAAAATATGAGTGGCTTGGTGAAAACCCGAAAGGGCGCCTTGACAAAATGAGCGAAAAAGAAGAAGAGTGATTTTAGGACTTCTCATTATTCTTGGCAAGGCGTCATAAGAAGAGGAGTCAGAGAAGGATTGTCGGGTAGGTCACACTGGGAGACATAAGGAGTCATAGATGGAGGCTAGGATTAGAGGTTACTCACACTATTGGATGTCCGGGTTATGCTTGGGGGAAGTACTCTGCTTGCCCCTTAAGCTTGTTGAGTATGGATGTGTTGTAGATGAGATTGGTGCCAGGAGCTTTGGCATGGGTTAGGTGACTCTTAGTTGGAGGATATGCTTCTTGAGACCTTGGGTGCTGCATTGGAGGAGTAGACTCTTTATTAGTTTACTCGAGGATGAGCAAAGGTCTAAGCATGGGGGAATTTGATAAGCACTACTTTGTAGGGCTTAAGTAAGAGTCTTTAGAGGGTTTATTGGTGCCATTCGGGTAGATCTAGGCACATTCATGTGCAAGGCGTTTGGAGGCGAAGTTTGGTATATTTGGAGGTGTTTGAGCTATTTTGGATATCATAGGAGACACTGAGGAAGAAGTCACCACTAGAAGACGCCAAGGAAGTGAAGAGAAGAGTAGAAGAACAGTGGGCTGAATTAAAATGGTTCGTTCTCTCTACTCAGATGTCCAAATGGAGTGATTCCAATTCGAGGAGTTAGATCTTGAAGTCTACTACAAGTCCTCAAAATATGAGCGCAATCAGAGTTGGGAATCAAAAGTTATGGCATTTTTACTGAAGTGTCGCAGAAGCTGAAGTACTGGAATCCCACCGCACCCAGCGGTGGGCACTGCCGCACCCGCGGCGAGGTCGTCAGAGAACTGGAGTTTCTATTAAATGGCCACACCCGGCGGTGGAGCCACCGCACCCGCGGTGGAGACGCGCTGAAAGTCTTTTACGAGTTTTCTTATTCCGTGTTCTTTTAATTCCGAACATTTGTTTCCAAGTTTGTTATTTCCTTTTATTTATTTCTGGATTATTTGCCCTAGTATTTAAGGTTATTTCTAAGACTTTATTTAGGTTACCTTTTGTTTTGCCACCAAGAACCCTAGTTGCCACCTTTCTACGTTTTTCTCTCACAAACCCTAATGGAGAACTAAACCTCCATTGTTGCACTTGACAGTTTGAAGCCAGCAATTGATTGGTTGTGAGTTTTCTACTCTTGTTCGTTTTCCTATCTAGTTGGATTAATTCTCTTGTGCTTAAATGTTTATTGGTTTATGTTGCTTTATCTAGAGTAGCTACCTAGGTTTATTGATATCTTCCTAATTGCTAGGACTTGTGATTCCGGGTTTGGGTTGCATATCTAGTAGCGAACACGATTGTGCGTATAGGGGATCCGAGCGCATAATTGTGAGAGAGAGTTAATTGCATGCTTATAGTAATGGGTTGTTTCTATTGCATGTGTCTTGTTAATCCTTGGTTGAATGCTATTGCTTTATTGAGTTCTGAAGGTTTTCGGATTTGATTTAGTAATAAGTACTATTAGGGCTGGTAGAACTAATAGTTACCTATGATCGGGATAAGAACAACTATAGGAATATTAAGAACTTGAGATTGATAGAATTCTGTGATCGACCTATCTATTGTTGTGTGGATCTCTGTTGAGTGTGGCGCTTTTTCCCATCATATTTACAACCTTTTCCTGCGAACTTATTTACTTGTTTCCTTATTGCTTGTTACGAGAAACACAAACAACCCCCCCCCCCCCCCCTAGTTCCTAGTTGGTAATAACGAATTGCACAAATTGATAACCTGACTCTCTGTGGGATCGACCCTGTCTTCCTTACTATACTACTTAGTAGGTATTTTGGGATTTATTTGATAGGCATCACGACTTTAGCCCTGTCACGTATTTTATACATGTAAATTATGATAATATATATTTCAAACTATAATCGTAAAATATTTAAACTAAAATCATTTGTATAATAGAGCCGACAAATCAGACCATTGATTTCAACGGTGACGAAATGTAAGTGCATACAATATTAAAACCTGACAATTAACATATGAAAAGATCTAGCAATTACATATGCACAAGTATGGCACGTCCATTATAGAGTATTTGTGTATTTACAATTAATGTCAAACTTCATTTAATATTGGGAAATAGGTATTGGTAATTTTGTACCTAATTAATCATTATAATTTATTGATATAAGAGTTAAACTGGGTATTTTAACCCATCTTTTTCCTTCTCTTACCTTTTCACTCATATGCAAAAGAAGATCAAACATGGATAAAACTTAGAGAATGAAGACTTACTTGTGTATCTTTATCTTCAATCTTTCACGAAGAATTAATTTATAAGGTTATGTATCTTATCCACATGATTTTTTATTTTATTTTTTTCAAATGGAATTGCATACATATTGGTTTAGATCTTGATAATAACATGCGTTTGAATCCATGTCATACAAAGGCCTATTTTGTTACCACATGCTTCTCGTTGCATAAAAATTAATTGCACCATACATTCCAGGATGTCTGAACACAATAAGTGAACCCATGTTAATGGAGTGAGATCCTCTGCACAAAATGGACGAGGTATACGCTCACATCATAATTTACATGCTTTACACTTTAATTTATTCGTTGACAAATAATCTACATTACATATCTTAAACTATGTATAAATTGTCTTCTCACGGTGAAGTTCATCGTTCCAATCATGTTAATGCATTTAGAGAAAAGAGACAAAGGACGACACAACAAAACACAAGTATTTATTTTTTACCAACATAGATTAGTGCTTATGTATTCCATATTTTCATGTTAAATAAATATTTTTTCTCACTAAAACTAATATATGCTTCCAAGTAACTAGATGTTGTTTTACTTTCTAATCAAAGATCAACTTTCACAAACATATTTAACAATAAGTGCATAATTTATTCTTATATTATGTTGAAACATGTATTGCCATAGTACTATGTTTCTCACTTTATTTATATTATCAGGTTTGTACGAGGAGGGGCATTTTGCGCGGAAAGTAATTAATGATGGTACAAGTATATATATATATATAAATATATATTATTTGACTTTAACGTACATGTCAACTACTAATATATTATGGTCTTATTTTTAGATTATTGGGATATTGGTGATCCAACATGTGTTTCTAAATTGTGTAGTGCTATGATGTGGCCTGAGAAAAGATCCCTCAAAAGCGTAGACATATTAGATTTTACATTTTCAATGTGTTGTAAAAAAGAAAGAGTTGAGTTTCCCCTTCTAAAAGAGCATACTCTATTGTTTACTCATCTACTATCAAATTTAGGCAACAAAATAAAACTATATCGAACATATTCATGGATATAACATGATGTTTTCCTTTACATCGGGAGGAATGATTAGAAATATCAAGACAGAAAGAAGGTCGTATGTTTTTAGACTACACAAACATAATTGTCATTTGATAGGTAGTTTGCTGCCACTTGAAAAATATGGCATGTCCATTACATGAGTATATGTGTATTTACGATTAATGTCCAAATCATTTATAACATTTGGAAATTAAACTTATATATTGATACTATATTATGACCTTATTTAGTTTGATTAGATTTCTATATGTTAACTAATTTGTCATATATTTATCTTACTGTTTTGATTCTATTAAAATCATTTTCTTATGTACAGGATATGAATAATAGCAGCACACTTGAAGAACTTTAAGTGTTCATTGGGAAGACTTCTTTATTCAGGATATATTGATGAGTTCAAGCTGTATGACATAGTCGTGGATTCACTGTTTTCAATATGACTGACGATCCATCTTTGATTGTTGAATTCAAAAAGTTGAATTCAAAAAGTTGATTTCACAAATTCAGGCATTTACTATTTTGTTCCTATATAAGAATATAACACAATTGTATATATCACATTAACTATTTCTTCACTTATTGATGAGTTGAGATAGCATGCATGCCCGAACACTCCAATGTGTCGTCCAATGAAATGCTTACTCCTTCCAAGCGCTTCAATGACATTCTATTGATTGAAGATGAGAATGAAGAAGATGGTACACAAGACCAACTTTCTACCTCACGTACTAAGAAATATGTGAAGAAAGATAAGAAGAACTAAGTGGAGCGCTTGACATACATGTTATTAGTTATAAAATAAAAATTATTCTATGATTTCTATCTTATTAACATGATTATCATATATGTTTCCTTATTTTGAGGGATTTATTTGATATTCATTTTTATATTATTATATAATATTATCGGTGTTAAATTTTACTAATTTTCTCTTAAAATACTTAATTACTATTATTTATTTAATATTATTACATATGTTTTTTTATTCCAAGAACTCGTGCAAGGTACGAGTCAATCTACTAGTTAAGGTAAGTTACTCTTAGATAAAAAAGTTAGTATATAAGAAATGGATATGTAAATATCAAAATTAGAGAATGATAAAATTGTAATTGTACTTTGAGATTTGCCTACTGTCATAGCTCACGGACTGAGACATAAGAGAGATAATTAACATTTTAGTATAGTATATATACAGATAAACTTTGTAAGTTGATGAGAATTAGCTTCGAGTATACCTAAACATCTCACAACAGTGTTTAGGCTATTAATTGCAATTTCCAATTTATTACGTTAGCGCTGAGTGTTTAATTAGTGTGGTTACTCGCATAAGCTTAGCCTTCTACTTTAATATGGGTGATGATATTCATACCCGCACTTTTATGGTATTTGTACCCATTACGGTTAGACGAAAAAGTCCTCGTGTAATAACTTTTTTTTCAAAAATCAGAAAAATGAACTTGTACTAATTTAGTACAAGTTTGATTTTAATTTTTGTTTGTTTGGAAAAGCTATACGATGCTACCCACTAAAATCCCTTCACCTTGACTTTTACATCCCCTTCCCGGAGTAATCACACAGCCAAGTGCCCATAACCCATACTAGTCTTCTTTTTCTCCGGCGTGCTCATGCGGTTGGCGGCGGCGTCCTCAGTCTGTTGGCAGCGGATATCATGACAAAATCAAGAGACGGTTCACGCAATGGCAGAGAGGGCACCAACGGTGGACAAACACCAAACCACAACTCGACATCTCAAACCAAAATTCTCTTCTGCAACCGGGTATGGTGTAGTTTACATGGTCGACAAGGTCTTCAACTGATCTGGGAGCAATTACAAGAGCATAAATATGGGCATGTACACACAACTCCATCACTAGATCCCTTCGAACCCTTGTGTACTCATGCTCCCCATAGCCTAACAAAATTGCAAGAACCTGATATCCACGATGGTCGTCTCCTGATACATCCAATACTCTATGGATAAAGGACACCATAAAATCGTCGACAATTTGATAGCCAAAGTTAAAATTTAGGTGAATGATAACCCTTCGGTCACGTGCATTGTCGACTCATTCGGCTAACGGCCCACTTGTCGCTCCGGAAGAAATATCGTTGCGTTCTCTTCCACGTCCGCGAGATTCACTAAACGACTTCTTCTTTCTTACCTCCCTTGCCGCATCCTTCCCTTGTTGAACGTGCTCAAACCTACCCAATTCTCGAGTTGTTGACTTCTTCGGTCTCTATTTTGTAACTATAGTTGTTGGTTCCCTGAGTGAGGACTGACCCGGATTTATTGCGGTTTGAGTGGCAGAATACACCTTCTATACCACATCTTCATTCCATTCACCCATCTCAAGTCTTAAGAACCAACTACGAATCCCAAATTTTGCAATAGAAAGGGAAACCGTCGGATGGTCGTCAACCCCATCTGTAATGACCCGATTCCATAATATTTGCCTCTAATAATGATGAATTTGAGTCAACGCAATTGGGGTACGATTTTGTATGGCGGAAACAAAACCATGTACACATGGCAATCCGTTGGAGTGTTTCCGACACTTTTCATGTCACTCTACCTTGTATTATCCAGATTTAGCACGATCATAATATTTTAACAACTTCTTCAAGCACTCATTGGACACTTTGTTGATAAGGAGGGCAAACATGGGATCATCTTTCACTGTCGTAAGTGTCGATTGACTTGTCTTCTCAAACGTACACTTGATCTCATGAATTTGAGCATCGAGCATTAAGTTGGTAATAAAGACTACTGTGTCAAACCCTCCAACAGATGATTCCAAATACTTTTTCAACACGACGTGGGCCGATTCAACCCTGACAACATTATTTACATGCATAAGTACTCTAATATATGGAAGAATCATTTAAACTAACAAAACTTAGTAATTTTAAAACGTATTATGTTACATATTTGTCGTTTGGGAGTCAAAGTGATAAAATCTACCGGTCCAAGCTTGGACAGTGGACTCCTTCCAAGGTGTAAGGATTGTGTCTTCAAGGTATTGCATAAGTGATAGGTGTTGTCGTGACACCTAAACAAAATAATCCTAAACAAACCTAACTCAATAGAATAGGCAAGCAAGGGTCGAATCCCACAGGAAGGAGTTATCTTTCTTTATGTCAGGTTGCATGCAATAGTAACAAAGGGGGGTTTTGATTGATTGGTTGTAAAATAAGTAAACAAGGGAAACAAAAGCAAAGGCTTGTAATCAATTAGGGAAAAACACTTAGCCAAACAAATATCCACCATTCATTCGATTGATTGGTCCTAGGTTATCTCTATTCATTCCTATGATTATTCTTGTCCATATTCTGAAATAGTTACCAGTCCAACTCGGCTTGGCAACCCTTACTATCGAACGCACGAGAAACTATCAAGATTTAGAACAATAGTAGCATGGAGCATAGGAATTAACCAGGATATATGCAATACCAATTTTTCGCAGCATTTAACACATAATCAATTCTCTTTCATAATAAACTAGTCCAACTAGTCCTAGAATATCATGGATGCTACAAAAGATAAGGGATTTCAACTCGAAATATCCAAACCCTAGCAATAGACAATTACTAATATCAACTAGGTGATCAATCCAGTCAAATCAATAAGAATCAATATGAATAAGCTCAAGAGAAAAAAATATAATCCGAAGGAATAGGAAATAGAGTTATAACCTCACAATCATGAATCAAATGAAGGCTTCAATTGTCGGACTAAGCAAAGGGTGCTTAGTTCTTCATAGTCTTGAAACAATAAAACTCAAAGGGAAAATAAAACGTAGAACAAGAGATCTCAATAATGAAAAGCTGTTATGGAAATTAGGTTAAATAACCTAAAAACCAAACCTAATGCTAACAAGATAACAAGTCTAATCTTAAAAGGAAACTAAAATAATGCAAACGAAATAAATAAAATAAAATAAAAGGGAAATAATATAAACGTGAACTTCGGATGAACTCCCGCCGCGGCACGCTGATGCACAATTCCGCGATCGCGGAAGAATTTCCGCGGTCGCGGAAAATACCTTTACTGGCTCCTTTGCTCTCGAATTAACCGCGACCAGCTTCCGCGACCATCCGCGATCGCGGTTTTTCCCGTCTTCACTTCTCGTCTTTCGTGGATGTCCGCGACCGCGGCCTCAGCCCCGCGATCGCGGTTTTGGCTCTGTGGCTCCACTTAGCTCCTTTCTCCAACTCTTCCTTCGTCTTCTACGTGGTTTTCTTCTCATCTTCTTGATTTCTTCGTTTAAGCTTTTCCAAACCACCATATCTGCACTTCTACTCCTCAACTCCAATCTCCACAATTGTGTTCTAAACATCTCCAAATGGTATCCAAAACACCGATAACAACTCCTAGTTAAACCCTACAAAGTAGCGCTGATCAATAAGCCCCCATCTCGTACCCCATTCTGCCCACATTTCTTGTAGACGAGTCTCATAAGTTGTATTGGACAATGACTTAAACAACCCTAAACATTGTTGTTCAAATCTCTTCAGCATTGTCTCTGACCTTGTTAGATGGTATGCTTTGTCTTCAATGTTATGAATCACATGCACCCTGCAAAGCATAAGCTTCGCATCTTGAAATAATGTTGTTACAACGTTGATAAGAGCCTTCTCTCGATCGATCACTATCACCTTTGGTTTTTTGTTTCCACACACATGTCCACTTCTTTTAAGACACATTCGTAATGATCCTCAGTCTCAGCACACATGAATGCAAAAGCAAATGCGAAGGTCTTATTTGTGCAAGTGAAACCAACAATATCTAGTAAAGGCATATGGTACTTGTAAGTTGAATAAACAAATAAGCAATCATGAATAATTAGAATTTTATAAACTTTCAACCTTATATGTAACTTAAAAGTTTGTCTTGTACGTCGCATCCATAATTAGCACATCAGGGAACAAACTCCACAAATGTCTTGATTGAGGGTGGGAAAATATAAGGTCACTCACTTCATCTGAATTGGGTTTCGGCCTGACATTGACATAATAGCCTTTTTCTTCAAGAAAATACAAGCACTGTTGTGTCGGCGTCCGGTTTTCCCTATCTGCCTTCCTCATGCTTGCACGAATGTTGTATATTTGTTGTTTAAATGTTACATTCTCTTTGTCATCCATTTGGAGCTTTCGCAAAATCTCCCCCGGCTTTGATCCACATGCGGATTCGATCCTCACAAAATAATATTGTTTTTCAGTCAACTGCCCAGGAAATGCATGTCCATGTAGGGTTTTTGGAACACTATGGTTGTGAACTCCGCAATTCACCTCAAGAAGCCACTTACCACTTTCAGCTTCTCGGCCAATTAATTTAAATAGACATCCGCATTTCTTTGTCCTTGTTTGTCGCCTCTTTGAAGCATCAACATCATCTTTTTTGCCGCTTGTATATTTTCCATATCTTTCACATACTAAAATCACCTTGCCATATCGAGTTTCACTGCTCGCCCATGATTTTAGTATAATGAGCACCATGGTTTTTGTGCGAGCCATATTACGAGCTCAATAAATTAAAGAATCTTTATCGGAGAACGCATTGTCAAGTATGAAGTATGCTGAATAATCTTCATTCGGAATTGCCTATGAACAAACAAAAGAAATTGTCAATAACTACCGCAGAGGAGAACTAAATTGGAATTAGTATTAGAACTAAATTGAAATTAGTATGAGAACTAAATTTGAATCATTACGCGAACTAAAAGAGAATGCGCAAGCATAAATGCTTGCGTAGCCCTCCACTTACCCTAAGAAAAAAGCTTAGGCATAAAAACACATTTTTGCCTATACGTGGCTAAATTTGTAAAACTCAGAAAACATTACTTCAATGTAACACTAATTAAAATCTCTATGAAGTTCATACTTCATATCAATTAAAATAATATAACACTAAATCAAACTATGAACACTAACTTAAGTTCTTACTAACTTAATATCAAACTCATGAAACATTGAGATAAACTTTGTGTAATACTTAATCAAATCATAGATAGAACGCTAACTTGCTTTGTTACTAACATAAAATGAAAATCATAAAACATAAAAACTTTGTGTAATACATATCAAATCATACGACACTAAACCAAATCGTACAAAGAATACTAACTTACTTTGTCACTAACTTAATATCAAAATTATACAACTTTGCTATTAACTTTGTGTAATACTTAATCAAAGTGTTTAACACTAAATCAAATCATACTTAGAACATTTTATTACTAATTTCTTTGATACTAACTTAAGATCAAAATCATATAACATTGTAATAAACGTTTTTTAATACTTAATCAAATGAACAACAATATTCAAATCATTAAACACGAACTTATATTGATTACTATTTCTTAAATGGCCTATACACTATAATAAAATAAATTATAAACATACCTCGTTTGGAAGTAAACAAGAATTGATACGTCGAGAATTGACTTCGTTATAAGAAGAGCTGACTTCGTTATAAGAAGAGCTCATTGTGTTGTAAATCAAGTGAGAAGAAGAATGTAATGAATTGAAGTTAAACAACAATAAAACCACATATATATAGGCTTGGGATCTCTTACTCAAAAAATCGTAAGACCTGTTACACATTAAATGATCGAATTTTCTTAAAAATAACAGTTGTATCATTAATTATGCAACGGTAACAAAAAGAACCTAAAGTATACTTCTACGTAATGCGTAGAAGTCTTCAAACGTGTGTCGCAGCGCGTAGAAGTTCAGTTTGTTGAATACTGTCCCCACCTGGAACTGTACTTCTATGCGCTAAGTTGAAGTTCGCAAACTTGTGCGTTTTGCGTAGAAGTTTGCAAAATTTCTACTTAGAGCGTTCAAGTCATGGTTATTAAAATCTAGATCCGGATCTTAAAATCCTAAGATTTTACGATCCAAGGTAGGGTGTTTGATCCGGATCTATTACTAAAATCTATTAATGTCAAAATCTAACTCTGGATCTTACAGGATCTCAAAGGATCAGTAGAATCTTACGATTCTAAGATCCGAGTAAGATCCTAACGTTGAACTTCTACGAGCTACTAACACCCCGTTTGAGAGCCCAATTTGTCCAAATTTTCACCTCTCTCATACTTACGCTCTCTATATATATGTATCTCCCATGTAGTCACGCTCGAAATCCCAAAATTCCACTCATGCGTGATAAAAACTAAAGTAACCCTTATAATGTTTGTTCAAAATCTTTATGTCTCATTTATGCATGTCCTAAATCCAATTAGTTTTGACAATGTAGAGTATATGGCTTGAGTTTCTGTGAATCAATGATCCATTGTATCAATGTTCTAAGTTTAATATTTAAAATATTAAATATCTATTTATATTTTTGTTAAATGACGTTCATATTTTATTATTAATTTAACTTTTATTTGTTTACAAAATCTTACGACTTTACGATCCGATCCAGAGGGTCCTCTGTGATCCGATCCTAAAATCCCGATTTTAATAACCTTGGTTCAAGTACAATTCCGGGTTTCGGTTTTGCTCCATTTTTTTAAATAACTATACTCAAACGCATTGCGTATACGTTCGAGGGGTATAATTATCAAAAAATTGCGGGTATAAATATGAACCCCGTTTAATATATATAATTATCTAAAATAAAAATCTATTAGAAAATGTTTTTAATATCTCAATACGAGTTACAAATAGTTATATCTAGCTATTTTGGTCGAATAAAATTTAAGATGTGGAAATAGTGTCACACTTTAAAACATAAGAAGATTTGAAAATTCAAAAAGCGTTTAAGAGAAATTTTACACAAATAGGGAATTAAATTTGTGACCTGTCGTTAGTTTCTAACTCTGAGATTTTTTTTATAAAAAAAATGCTTCCACTGAGATCTGTAACTACGAAACATTCTTAATTTCCCTTTTACTAATTTCCTTTTATGGATTGTGCATGTGTATAAAATGGTTGGCACATGTATTATGTATATATAGTACTCCCTCTGTCCCATAATGTTCGTCATGTTTCCGTTTTGGGCGTCCCTTTTTATTTGTCCTATTTTCATTTTTTCTTTTCAATATTATCCTTATTCATTCCATATTTTACACCATTTTATCTTTATCTTACACATTCAATCATTCTCACCTACCATCTTCATCCATCTCAAACTCCATTAATATCCATCATTTTTATCCATAACTTAAAACTTAATAAACCATTTTCCATTAACCTAATTAATCTAATTAATTAAAATGTTAATTAATTAATTAAACTAATAAAATTAACAAAATTAACCAAACTACTCCTAAATTCATTAACTTAACCCAAATCCATTTTTTTAACCAAACTAACCCAAACCCATAATTTACCCTAACCCAATATCCCTAACCCATATTAACCTACCCTTAATCTACCCATTTAACCCGGCCTAATCTACCCAGAATTACCGAAACCCTAATCTACCCAGCCCAGCCCATTTCCCACCCTAACCCTAAATACCCCCTTCTGAGCTCTCACTCTTCACTCTCTCGTCTCACTCTTCGCCGCTCTCTTCTCTTTTCTTCTGAGCTCTCTCATTCTCTCTGAAACCCTAGATCTGAGCTCTCTCGTCTCCTCTCTCGTCTGAGCTCTCTT
Organism: Rheum nobile; assembly: GCA_027886185.1. NCBI lineage: Eukaryota > Viridiplantae > Streptophyta > Magnoliopsida > Caryophyllales > Polygonaceae > Rheum > Rheum nobile. The sequence continues at coordinate 2,251,318 of WOAB01000067.1, read as the reverse complement.
CACCTCTAGTTCTCCTTTGTGCTCTCATCTGACTTCTCGCTCTCCAGAGAAGGTGTCGCTCCTTCTCTAAGCTCTCGTCTGAGCCCTCTCTTCTATTCTGAGCTCTCTCTGAAACCCTAACTCACAAAAATGATCTCGATTTGTTGCAGATCTGCTCGTCGGCGGTTAATCTGCTCCGGCTGCCCCCAAAACACAGAAAAGGCTTGCTCCTCGTCTAGATCTACCCAGATCTCCCAAAACCCGCCCAAAAAAACCCTAAATCTCAGAGATCGTTGCTTTGAAAACCCCGGTCCCCTGGGTTCCCTTCTCTGTTTGCATAAAAAATGGGTGATTCGGACATATTTAAGTCCGATGGGTCCTGGACTTCTGATGCACTTTTTGTTGCTTGCTCTCAAGCTCCACAGTGCGAGTGGGGTGGCGATTGTGTTGGGATCACAGCTTCACTCATGTTGGCTCAGAGGAAACTGTGAAGGGGAAGCTGCGCGAAGAGCCCCCAGAGATCGTTGAGCTCCCTGCTACCCCTAAGTTCGATGAGCTCTTTCCTACCCTTGAGATCGTCGTTCTCCCTGATTCCCCTGAGATTATCTTCATCCCTGATTCCTCTGACGATGAAGCTGCGGGATGAATCGTCCCCGGTTATGGTGATGTTGCCTCTAATTCTGATTTTTAGCCAAGTCTCACTCTTTTTTAGTTGTTTATGCATGGGTACTTTTGCTGAGATTATTGCTCTGAATTATGCATGTTGTTGAATGAGTTTCTTGTGCTGTTGACTGAGACATTGGTATTCTGTTTTGTTGTTGATGTTCTAATGACTAAGACATTGGTATTCTGTTTAAGTTGATTCTCTGTTTTGGTGTGTTGGTGTTCTGTTTTGGTGTTGCTGTTCTGATGTTGGATTATGTTGTGTTGCCTCTGTGTTGTGATCGGTGATGATGCATGATAACTGAGATGCAAAACCTTTATGTTCACTGGACTTCTGATGTGCCATGGCAACACTGTGTCACATGTAATTGATTGATGGTTATGTGTATGTTAAGGTACTGTGATTGGTATTGTATCTATGAGGGTTATGGGGACATCCGAGATTATTTATGCATTTCAATGATGAAGTCTTGAAACTGAGATGCAATACCTTTAATGCCACTGCCTTAATGTGCCATAGGAACACTTTTACATGTGGTTGATTGTAGCTTATGTGTATATTGAGTCTTGTGATTGGTCTTGTGTCTATGATGGCTATGGGGACATCTGAGATTATTTGTGCATTTTAATGATGAAGTCTTTTTGCTGAGATACAAGACCTTAATATCACTGCCTTAATGTGCCATAGGAACACTTTCACATGTGATTGACTGATGTCTATGTGTATGTTAAGGTCTTGTGATTGGTCTTGTGTCTATGATGGCTATGGGGACATCTGAGATTATTTATGCATTTCCCTTGTCTGTCCCGAAATGTTTGTCCTAAAGTTCTAAAAGCTCTTGTGATTGGTGGTGTTATTCTCCTTGAGTCTATCTATGATGAAGTCTTGAAACTGAGATGCATTCCCTGTATGTTCATTGTCTTAGTGTGCCATTGAAACACAGTCAAATGACTGATTGATGCTTATGTGTATGCTAAGGTATTGTGAATGGGTTTGTGTCTATGATGGTATTAGGGACATCTGAGATCAAAGCTATGTCATTGTTGTGCCATTACTTGTGCTTGTTTACAAAATTACAAAAGTTCTTGCTCTGTATATAAAATGTTCAATCTTTGTCATATATTGCTAAATAAACTGACTGTCTTCAAGTGCTTCTTCAGTGTCTTGATCTTCAACTTCTGTTGTCCCTTGTTGACTCTGTTGACCTGCTATTGATGTTCCTGCTTGATCTGCTTGTTGTGCACCCCCATGCACTATGTCCCATGCTTCTATGATAGCCCACATAGGTGCCTTGATCTCTCTTGGTAGATTTCCTTGAGTCATTAATTTTTTCTTGTTTACATGTGGCAAATCATACTCATTGCCTCCCTTGCTTTTAAGTATTTCATTCATAACAAATTGTAGTGTCATCCACACATCTCTTAGAGTTGTAGGGGCCAATTCAAAAAATGTTTCATGCACTGCTTCTATCATATGATCAATACTTTTTGGCATCTTCTTGTGCATGAGTGACTGAATGCTTCTGAAAAATCCTAGATCTAAGATGTTTACATATGGACTATTAGCTGGCTGTTGTATTAAGATGAAAGTGAATCCATCCTGAATGTATACCTGTTGCCATTCTGGATCTCTTTGAGTTATATGGGCCTTTGCATTGTCTTGTTGTATGAATATAACTCTTTGAGCTCCATCTTGTGGCCACTTTGCCTTGATTGCTGGAATGATTTGGTTTATCAACATGTTCCTTGTCACTTGCTTGTTGACTGATTCAACTAGCTTTGTAACTAGTGTCCCCTTCTCTCTGTTTTTGGATGACCTTTTTGCTGCTTGTTGATATGTGAATGGAAAGATTCCTATCTTCCCATCAAAAATGCATTGTCCCTCTGCATCAAATCTAGGCTTTGCTACAACTGCAGTGAACATAACTTTAGGAATGAATTTAGATGAATTTGCAGCTCTGTACTTGCCCCTTTCATTCTGTGCTAGATATACTCTCTGTGATTTCTTTGATAGAAAAAACCACTTCTCATCCAAGTGTACAAAATCAAACATTGGATAATACACTGATTTTTCTTCTACTGTATCCCCACAAAGTAACTTTAGTACCCAATCCAACCTAGCCTTCTTATGTCCCTCACTCAAACCAGGATGGATTGGATTTGTATGTGGCTTTATTATACCTTGCTTGACCATCCTATGCACTTTGGTCTTTGAAAGACTAAGCTTGCTAGTTAAGTCTCTAATGCATGACATGTCTCCCATGCCCAGTGCTGTGATTGAATCCATCTCTACTTAAATTCCTTTTCTACCACAGTTGTGATATTTTGTGCTTAGATTGTACCTCTGTTGTGCATTATGTTGCTTCTTTGCTGTGTTCCAAAGTCTGCCTATGCACCTTGTTGACATTTTGAACTCTTCTGCAGCTTTCTTTATTGCACCATGTGGTAATTGTCCCTCTCTAGATATTGCTAGCAGAGCATTCAAAATGTGCATTTTTTTATCACTGTTGAGCCTGGTATTATGTGTTGGCTGATGATGTTGTGTTGCCTCTGTGTTGTGCTCTGCTTCTGATGATTGTCTCTCTTCATCTCCTGGTTCCTGGTTGAGATCAAAGCTATGTTCACTATCTTGTTCCATGTCCCCTGATGACTATCCTTCTTCGAACTCTTCTCCATCATAAATGTACTGTTCATCTGGAAGTGGAGCTTCATTTAAGTCCCATAAAGCTGAAGCCATGACACCACCAGGCTGTGATGCAGAGACTGTTTACTTGCTTAATTTTGCTCTGAATTTTACTGTAAATTTGAATGTAAATTCTGTAAATTCATTTCCCAAAGCTGTAATCTCCTTTTATACTCTGTTTAGGGGCAATTTTGTCAGGGCAATTATGCCCTAAGTCCCCTTTTGTTTAGGGCAATTATGTCCCCAAAAATTATAAGTGACCCGTGTGCCCCTAAAATCAGTCTTCTCATTGGCTGAAATTTGATATGTGGTAAATAACCACAGATTACACTGTAGCAGGTCATGTCCCCTTGTGTACTTTGTTAATTTTCACTGTAGCAGGTCATGTCCCCAATTGTACTTTGTTAATTTTCTTAATCCAAGAGCTTTTTATACTTTAGGACAAACATTTCAGGACAGAGAGTATAATACATGACATAAATTTTTAACGAATCGAATATCAAATAATAAGAGAACGAATGATTAGAAATGATTGATAGATGAGCTAGCAACAAAACGATGTTCATTATGTGCAAAACTATCAATTAATTCTCCATTATTATAATAATTAAAAGTCGACCCCCTTCATAGAAAACTTTCAACCAAGTTGGACATGTGAAGTTGAGACACGGTATCTCTATGTTCACTCATTTAAGATAATTACGAATCGAATGATAATCAACTTGAGCGATAAAATTCTTAAATTACGGGGTTATGATGAAGTCTGACAGATTTTCATTTCAAAATTATTCAAAAGTAATTTACTTACTAATCCGTAAAATTTCAATTCTTAAATTGAAAGAGAAACTTAATCGTACAACTTTATTGGTTGAAATCAATTGCTGATTTTTTATCTAGTAAGTGCTCGTTTGGTTGGTAATTAGTAAATATTTATAAATTTAAATACTGGATAAAGTGATATTAAATATATGTATTTGATTGATTTTTTATTTTTGAAAAATTCAGATATTTTAATTCATGTGATTTTTAATTCATATAAAATACATGAATTACAATATCTTAGGGAGAAATAGGTAAGATTTTTTTCCTCTATATTTCTCATGAATTCAAATTCTTATAATATAATTTTACATAATATAATTTCATAGAAATTACACTTCATATATTTAACCAAACGAGCACTAAAATAGATTATACTGAATATTTAATAAGGGGTAGAAAATACACATCGATAAATTTTATAGATCTATAATTCAGAGCTCTAATCAAAGGTGAAGAACATGCCTCGCTCTCATCCTTTGGCTAATCCTAACAATTTTAGATTTATTGGAGTCTCGACTCTTGAGTTACTTTAGACCAATTTATGCATATTACTCCTGTCCCATATTTTTAGCTTCATTTTGACCGGGTTCAAATGTCGAAGCGAATTTTATATCGTTAATATCTCTAATTACATAACCCTAAAAATCATAATTTTTTGATATTATCAAAGTACTCGTTGAGACGAATCAAACAAGACCCCACATGACTATATTTTTTCTTATATATTGAAAGAAATCTTGAAGATTCCCTTCAACTGTGAACAGTGTAAAAAAAACAAACGGGGATTATAAACTGGGACGGAGGGAGTAGTTTCGTACCCGTGTCTTTGCACTGGTTTGTATAAAATTAAAATTAAATATACTACTGTGGTAGAAAATTTCCGAACTACAAATTTACCTCCACAACTACTATTATAAAAGTATATTAATTTCATATTTATGAAAAAATAATGATAATGATTGTATTTAATTTATGGTTTAAGTTACAATACTTTTTAAAATAATTAGATGAGAGTCTTATCGTAATTTTTATATTTGATTATTGCATATTAATAGAAAAATTACATTTTGCACAACTATATTAATTAAAAAATGTGCTTGTATTATAATCACTTTTATAAAAATTTAAGTGTTTATATATCATATATTAATTCGAAACTTATATCATTTGATTATCAAATGTTATTATTATAATCAATTAATAATTTGATATAATTTTAAGTAAATTAACTAAAAAAAATATTACATCATAAGTATATAGAGATATACTAAATCATATCCAATCAAATCATAAAGATTTTCCTAAGACTTGAAATTAAAGACAAATATATAATGTATCTATATTAAAAATTAAAATTATATCACGTAAAAATCCGTAACGATGACACATCATGTGATAATATGGCTTAATTAAGTGGTGCGGCTAAGTGAGATTCCACATTTTAATATACATATACTCCCTCAGTTTCACACTTCTCTCTTACAATTTTGCACCCATACTAAAAAAGTTTACTGTATGTGCTTTGAAAATCTAATTTTTCTAATTTCTAACACCTATCACTCTTTAAAACCAATGAGTGAAAAGGAAAAAGTCAATATAACACAATTCCAATATAATTTTATAATTTAAATGTGATAATTTGTCTTCAAAACCTATAAAGACAAATATTAATGAACAGAATTTTAAAATTAAAAAGATATCTAGAAATAAACAAAGAGTATATAATAGATTAGTCTAGTATAATATTACTAGATTCTTAATTGATAATTGTACTTATTATTTAGCCTCTACCAAATATAATGCACATAATTATGTGATTCCCACATTTATTGTGACCCATTTTTCCACAAATAAGTTCCACTAATGGGGTCAGTTTTTGGAAGAAATTGAAGTTGATATAAATGTATATACGTGTAACATGTATGGATGACAATTTGTGTTTGGGGGTTGCACTTGGCACTTTTATAACACTTTGTGTGGCACCAAATTGCCTTATTATATTTACACAATAATGCTCTTCATGCATGTTCCTGACGAAGTGTTGAATTTGTGCCATCCTAGAAGGATCACATGGAGATGAGATTTATATATATACCAATTTAGGACCAATTAAAGAGGAAAATCTTTCTTGGATATTGGCAGAGAATTAACCATGTGTTAGATCGAGTTACAAGTAGTTTCAACTATATATCTATTTGTATTTAACCTATGATTCTCAATCTTTCCTAAATTGAGTGATTAATAGATTGTGTGTATGTGAAGTCCTGGTCTTGACATTTTAGAGGTCTTGGGGCGAAAACAAATTAAGAATCCTAACATGTTAATAACATAATATAATATATATTTTTTATTGCTGAATTTAATCTATTTTTTAATGAACAATTAAGCATGTCTATAATAACAAGGAAATAATTAATTTTAAAGGACTCTTCAAAAAATTGCATTTCTTTATCTTAATCATTTTTATTAAACTTTTATTTTCCAAATATTTGACTTTTTGCTTGAAAAGTAGGCTCTATATTTAGAGTTGATACACGATTATTGGTAATATTGAGACTCGGGACAAACCCTTCACGTCTATGATAAACGTTGTCGAGGGGCCCAAACAAAATAATCCTAAATAAACCTAAACAAGTAGCAAAGGCAAGCAAGGGTCGAATCCCACAGGAAGGAAGTAATCTTTCAGAGTGCAAAGTCGTATGTCAAATGTAACAAATGGGGGAATTGGTTGATTGTTGTGAAACAAGTAAACAAAGCAAAGTAAACAAAACAAAAGGTTGAAATCAATTGGGGAAAACACCTAGCCAAACAAATATTCACCATTCATATGATTGATTGGTCCTAGGTTATCTCTATTCCTTCCTTTGATTATTCTTGTCCCTATTCTGAATTAGTTATCAGTCCTACCAGTCTAGGTAACCCTAACTATTAAACAATCCCTACCAACCTTCAAGATTTAATTCAATAGCAGCAAGAAGCATATGAATTAACAAGGATACCTGCAACACCACGACCCGCAGTATTTAACATATAATCAAATCTCTTTCATAATAAACTAGTCCTACCAGTCCTAGAATATCATGGATGCTACAACGGATACAGAATCTCAACCCGAAATATCCAAACCCTAGCAATAGACAATTACTAATATCAACTAGGTGATCAATCCAGTCAAATCAATAAGAATCAATAAGAATATGCTCAAGAGAAAATATATAATCCAAAGGAATAGGAAATAGAGTTATAACCTCACAATCAAATCATACAAATGCTTCAATTTTCGGACTAAGCAAAGGGTGCTTAGTTCTTCATAGTTCAAAGGAAAACAATGCTGAATGGAAAAACTGAATTGTAACGTGATTGATAAAAACGGGATGGTCTCGATGATGAATGGAGGCTATTGGAACTAGGTTTTAAATCAAACCTAAAACCAAAGATCACAAACATAATCTAAACGGAAACAAAATAACCTAAACTGAATAAAGAAATAAAAATAAACAACTGAAAAGGAAATTAACGTAAAAGTTCGGAAAGAACAACTTGTTCGCTGGCGTGCACTTCCGCGGTCGCGGAAATATCAATTGTGCTCTCGAACAGCCTCGACGAAGGGATTTTCCGCGGTCGCGGAACATTTTCCGTGTCTTCGACTTTGCCGCGGTCGTCGTCTGCGGGCTGCTCCGGTCGCGGTTGCTCCTTGTTTGCTCCATATGGCTTCTTTTCTTCCTTCTTCCTTCGGTCTTCACGGGTGGTCTACTCCTCGTCTTCTGGATATCTTAGTTTAAGCTTCTCCAGACCACCAAATCCACACTTCTTCTCCTCAACTCCATACTCCACAGTTATGCTCTAAATCCATACAAATGGCACCCGAAACACCGGTAACAACTCCTAGATAAGCACTACAAAGTAGAGCTGATCAAACTCCCCCATGCTTAAACCTTGCTCGTCCTCGAGTAATCTAGAATAAAACCTACTCCTCCAATCAAATCCCCAAGGTCTTAGGAAGCATAGAAAAATCATCTCTACTAAGAATTGCACCTAACATGAAACTCCAAGGCACCAACACAATATGTACAACACAACACATAATACAACACATGACTCAACACCATCCAAGCTTAAAGGAAAGCATAGTACTTCCCCCAAGCTTATCCCGAACACCATAGAGTGGATAAAAATCTAATCCTAGCCTCCATCTATCTTCTTATCGCTCTAGAGTGACCTACCCGAAACCTCCTTATATCACCTCTTCTTATGTCACCACGCCAGGTAAAATGATGATTCCTAATAATCACTCTTCTTCTTTTCACTCATTTTGCCAAGGCGCCCTTTCGGGTTTTCACCAAGCCACTCATTTCATTTTTCAATAGATGGGCTCACATATACTCACATCACTCTTGACCAATTATTACCCCAGCCTAATGCTGGTCCAAGCCACATGCTTATTACCTAAGCCGCCCTTTCGGGTTTTCGACTTATCCCAAAATTTCTGTTTTTGCCTTTTTTCTATTTTGGTTTTTTTCTTTTGTCCTCAACGACATAGCAAGTATAGAATACTCCCCCATGCTTCAACATTGCATTGTCCTCAATGTAATGAAAGACAAAAAAAGAATGAAGCACAGGGAAGGGGAAAAAAAACTCACAACCGTCGTTGAGTTGGCTTGGACACGTACGTTGTTGTTGGCGGTAAACCATATAAGCTCAGGTCTCTGGTGTGGCGGCGTCTTCAAATTCAACTCCTACCGTGCAACCAAAGGGAACCACTATGGTGAGTAGTGGAATATCAAAGATGTCGGGGCTGCACGGCCTTCTACGAACACATGGTGGAGCCTAGATGTAATCCTGGTGGGGGCTCTAGTGTTCCTCCTCCTCAGCTGTCAATTGTAGGGCCATCATCGTTGCCAAATAAATATGTGGGGCTAATGTCTCTTCCTTGGCATCATGATGCACACCGTCTCTCCATGGGAACTCGGACAGCTGGCCTTCGATAGAACTTTTTTTTTCAAGTGCAGGGAAAAAGAGGACTTACATTGGTGATTCACACCGTCTTCAATTATGGTTCGGGCCTCCTTCCTGCAGGTTAGTACAAATGCAAAAACAAAAACAACGCAAAACGAGACTAGGTAAAATAAAACAATGAAAACTAAAGATGTGGAATGAAAAGACAAAAAGAAATACATACCTCGGGTTGCCTCCCGGACAGTGCCTTAGTTATTGTCGTGGCTCGACATAGTGCTCTCCCATTCAACTTGGGTTGCGTAAAGCAACTGAATTCCTGGGGTCTATATCAGGGGGATACCTCTTTATGTTCTCTACGTTGAGCTTGATCCTCATTCTCCTGCACTTCATGGTTGGTAGACCGCTGTTCACATCAATGATTGCACTAGCCATCTTCAAAAATGGCCTACCCAACATCTCACGGGTTGCATGTTTGTCCTGCCCCGTATCCAGCATGTAGAAATTCGCCACTTGAATCAAGGCCTCCTTCTTGTGCTTCTCCTTTGGCCTCTTCTTGATTTTTCCCAATGCCTTAAAAATTATGCGCAACGAGGGATGTTGTTTGCCAGTTTGAACAAAGGAATGTTTGCCTCGCAGTTACTGAAGGTGTCAAATTGATCCTTGTCGTTCTCCACCTTTCTGGTGTCCTTCAAAGCCTCGAGAAAGGGTGCGGGAGGCTTCGTCGAGCCGAGCGGTGGAAAATTAGGCCGAACATAGTCATCCACGACAGGTACAGATGATCCACGGTCGCAGAGTGGCTCCTGTGGTCGCGGAACTGCGTTTGGGTCTTCGGAGACGTCGGGGGACAATCCGCGGTCGCGGATTTCATTCCGCGGTCGCGGAAATCTCTCGACCTGATGCTCGTCTGTTGGCCTTTTTCCGCGGTCGCGGAAATTATTCCGCGGTCGCGAAATTTCTTCGGAAAAATTACCGCCTTCTGGGACTGGTCCGCGGTCACGGATTTCCTGGTGTGGTCATGGAATGTCTTATGCGGCGTCTTTTTCTACTGTAGCTCCGTTTCCAACCATATTATCTTTCTCATGATCACCCTCCTCTGGCAAGGGTGTGCTTCCCAACTGTATACCACTCCTTAGTGTCATCGCACATACATTTTCTCTTGGGTTCTCTACCATAGGACATGGTATTTTCCTGGACTCCCTGGCCTCCAATTTACTCAACAATTGAGAGACTTGTCCAAACTGATTCTCCAAGTGCTGAACATTAGAATTCGTCTCGTGCTGCTGTTGGACCACTGTTTCAATTGTTGCCCCCATCGAGGTCACAGTGCTAGTCATAGTCGCTATGCTCTGCATGATAGTGTTGAGTATGTCATTACCGGGCATAGGAGGGTTTTGATGATTTCCGTATCTTGGATTGTTGTGATCCATCCACCATGAGTTGTAGGCGTTTGAGTACGGTTCATATCTCAGCCTCTGCGGATCAAAACCTCTTGCAGCGTTTACTGCAGCTGCATGTTCAAGAAGTCTTGGGCACTCGTCAGTGGGGTGCAGCGGATCATGACAGATTATGCAGGGCTTAACTGGCCTTGCAGCACTTGAAGTTGGGTGATACCCCCTCTCTGGAGTAAATGCGTAGGAGTATGGGTCATATCGCGGCTCCTGCCGGACTTTGGGAAATCTCTCCATCTCTGATTATGCAGCAATGTGATGCCTCACTGTTCCAGCGATATCCCTTTCAGCTAACGCCCTTTGAAGATATTGCTCTGAATGGGTCCAGGTTCCTTCTCGGTATGGCATTCTTCAAATTCGTGGAATGGTATAACATGACAAAGTCAGGCCTACATGCTTACTACTTGCTTCAACGTTGTACAAATGTCATAGGAATTGTTAGCCGTATCGGCTAGATAAATGCCACTAGAAATAATTCCCAGTTGCTCGACATTCATGTCCAAAATGAAAGGTGCCTTTTACTTCTGTCTTACCCATCTGATACAATAATGGAGGTGCAAAATTATGCAAAACAGTATTTGTTTGGGGAAAACCAAAATTACAAAATCAGTAATATCTATTTCTTCTCTCTACAGAGGCAAACAGCTTCGCGTGACGCTGTAGGGCAGGCTGTGCGACGAGTTTGTCCAGAGAAATGCTAAAGCGCAGCCGAACTACATCATCATCCTGCCCGGCATGCACGTCAAAGAGTGGAAAGGTAGAAATTACAGCACTCTGAACATTTACCTATGGCATTTGAGTTCACTAAACCCCATCTTTCATAGCAACAAATTTGTAGGATTAGTAGCAGGCTATGGCATTTGAGTTCAGGCATACCACAACATCCAACCTAAAAGGGGAAAAAAACAAAAATAGAAGGAAAACTGAAGGATTAGTAGCAGGCTATGGCATTTGAGTATTTTACAAGGAAAACTGAATGATTAATTTTACGCCTTTGCTCTAGCCTGCTGAAACATTTTCCTACTTATTTATTATTTCCCCCTCTCATTCGATTCACGCATGTACATGAGAAATATACTTATCAAGCATGTCAACAACCTTGATACATGATGGGGAAGAAATCTCTCACATACAAACATTTAAGACATTGTTAATGTATAGCGTTTTGTCCTTAAACTTACCACAATGTAGCTGCATAACGATTACTTGCTGCATTTCTTAACCCAGCAACGCAGACCTTCCTTCTATTGCGCACCCACTCGGCCCCCAAATCCCAAAAGATGGAACACTTCTATAGTTGCTGCACATGGGGAGGGAGCAAAAAGAAGACAATCATAAGGCGAGTTTAACGCAATTCCTCCTACCACTTGTTTACTGCGTAGTTGCACAAATTTACCGCTTTACCTTTTGTGTTGATAGAAATCCATAGCTCTCCACTGCAAAGTGAAGATTGAGAATGTGAGGACCAAATATGGCTGGTATTATTTCTCATGTGCCATGGCCAATTGCAAAAAAGGAGTTAGCAAGGTTGGTGACCAGTTCTGGTGTGAGTCATGCGCGAAGATTTATGAATTTCCCCCAAACAAGGTAATTTGTTTCCAGCACCTTTCGCAGGATTACACGGACATATACAAAGCAAGGCTAATTTACCCTGGAACATTATGCGCAGGTACCGGCTGCATTTGGATATTTCCGATGAGTCGACCTCAATGGCTATCACTTTTTCGATGAGATAGCAGAGACGCTAATAAAAAAGGGCAAGCAAGCTGTTAGAAGAAGTCGGGGTACGTGTTTCAGCCACATTCAAATGGCATAATTAAAACTCAGTCGTTTTTTGGAGTAGGATGATGTCGATGAAAGCGTCCTCCCTCAGGATATCCAGTCCCTGACAGATACGCAACACATGCTGGAGCTGAAGACCCATACGTACTTTAATCATGGGGATTATTAAAGCTTTACTGCGAGCAAGATAGTTAGTAGCTTACCAATTGGAAAGGTATACTTGAAACAACAACCACAACCTACTTGCCTCCTTGCGATTCAACGCGCCTTTTATTGCCCTTACCTGAACATCACATCGAAACATCATGTCACATGCAGGGTGGTGCTTCTACGTCTGCTGTTACCATTGAAGCCCAAAATGGAGATGCTGCACTGCATGCCATGGAAAAAGGAATTGAGCAAGAACCGCCCAAAGCCAATGACATGTAAGGGAACTTTTTGGACTTACCTTATATGGTTACATATAAGCTCGGCTTACAACTGTCCTTTACTGACATGGTGTGCAAGTCAGAAGGTGTGGCCCTAAGTGGCGAACACGTGGTTCGCCCCCGCAAAAGAAACCTGCATTGCTTCAATGGTGCTCGGGAGGAAAGGGGTGTTCTGTATCCACTCCCTAAAACGACTGAGCACGAAACACCCCAAAGCAAGGACATGTGAGTAGAGACACCTGCACTGTGCCTTTTGACTTTACTTTTGTCATTGTCTTACCTATTCTATTTCATGCTACGTTGCAGACTAGAGGACGACATTACAACAAGCCCGGAAAGCTCGAACCCCCCCCCCCCCCCCCCCCCCCCAAGAGAAGGCTATTTGTCATCGCTGACGAGGACTGAACGCAATTCTTGGTGCTTATTGTGGGTTACGTAGGGAATCTGGGACACAAAATTAGATACCTCTTTTAAAATTCCTCCCGTTTGCACAACTGTAGCTTTTCAAGTTTTCAGGAATAATGATTTGCTGATTCTAGCCTACTGAAATAAGACCCGCGGAAACTATCCTTAAGTGCGCATTTGATTGTTTCTTACAACCTTCGCTTAACAGTTTAACTACATGTGAAAAAGAAGCAGAGAAACCTGAGTTCAGTTATAAATTTGGCTTACAATTCAGGAAGCTTGTGCACGTTAATGGCGCAAACTAATGTCCCCCCGCGGACGGGATATAACCGAGGGAAAAACACCCAAACACCTGATCTTTCCGGGAAGGTAGACTGACACAGGATTTTGTTCGGGACATTTGATCGACCCCCATCCTCAATGAGGAAAGAAATATAGCTATGAGGCTGGAGTTATTGAACAAAGAATGGGAATGCAAACAAATTCCCCGCTCCAGGGCACATGAAATGGAAGATGATTATTTTAAAATGATACAGAGTCATTAATCATATGTCTCTGGTCCTCATTGTGTGTAAGCAACTTTTAGACGGCAACATAATTCATTTACAGGTTAGTATATGTTGGGGATAGAAAACAGGACAACAAGGATGAACTGTTGCATGCTGGGCAAAAAACAAAACAAATCAGTATATGTTCGGGGGCAAGTAATAATAAATACAGTAAAACCTACATATCATACAAGCAAACTTTTGTTACACATGTGTACTTAGGCATAAACCCTAAAACAAAAAAAGGCAGGGGCGGGGGAAAAAACAAGGATGAATTATTGCAAACAGGACAACAAGGATGAACTATTGCATGTTGGGCAAAAAAAACCCAAATCAGTATATGCTTGGTAAACCCATTTTCCTGCATATAAACAAATATAAAATTAGAGAATAATTTAAATATGACCTTCAACAAAATACAATAGAACGGTCGTAACAATTATATATCGTAAGATAAACCACATATATTAAATAATTTAATTAGTTTATACGCAACGAATGGAGAAATTTGATGCACAAGCAAGAATGTATTTATATAACCATAGTTTAGTTATGATTAAACCTTATATTTAAAAAGAGCACACAATATCCATTTAATGGTCATACAAAATTGCTCTTTTTTAAAAAGTAGAAGCTTAATTAATAAAGCATATAAACTATTGCACCTCATTGTGGTGTCATATCATATGTATTTACACCCATTTAGCATACTATTTGGCTATTAGTAGCCTACAATCATATATATATATATTCATCCCTTTATGATAATCACAATAATTATAATTAACAATGCAATAACTATATGCACCAGTAAGTAAAGAGCAATATTATTTGTGTTCCAAAAACGTTTGGGCTCTGCTATTCTTGAGTCCTGCTTCGAGGGATATTTTGCCTCCTCCATCATTCCATGTGTTGCCCACCGATTTCCCATGCTCTCTTATTCGAGTTCTTCTTCTTCGCCGCCTACTCTGCCCCGCATCTAACACAACGACAGCAAATCTCCTCGCACATATTGCTTGCCTCAGGCCCATTGCTAGGGTTTTGATTGCTGCCCTTTTCTGAGTTGAAGAAGAATAACGCGCGAGGCAAAGAAGGCTAATCTGCCAAACAACGCAGGTGGTACATCCATGAAGAAGACTAACACGGAAAATAACCGAGGTACCTTCATCCTACGCCAATACTGACATTATACCTCTACATATGGAATTGCACCACATTAGTGAATAACAAGGGCATCCGCAGGTGGGTTATTGCATTTGACATCTTTCGGCATTCCCATACAGCTATGCACAAACACTATACGAAGGCAAGATGGAAGGTTTCAAACATTTTGTGGTTTACAAATAACAAACACATGTATCTCTTACTAATTACTGATATCCATGAATCATGCCATCAAATATCTCAAATCAAGTACGAATCACACATGCTACTTATGCATTTCGCCCACCGTCAACAACACACTTGCTTAACAATTACATCGACCGGTGTCAACATGAGTCTTACTTAATGTCAATGCAGAGCCGCAACCACCTCACGCGCATAACTCGCACTCACAGATGGCACCGAACGGTCTCCAAAATGTCGGCGCAACCCAGGACGCATCAATGCTTGAAGCACATATAGCAAATGGTTAGTTCACTCATACTTCAACCTACGGATTGAATTGTTATACACAAATTTGGTCGCAAGGAGTGGTTTTATGCACCGTGTTGTTTACATGTGATGAAGATTTTGGCTCCCTAGAAAATAAATAGCATACCAGACTCCATTCCATGCTTGGTCATCTATAGCATGAGTTAAATTCATCAAACTTACAACCTCACTAGCACATGTGTGCAGGCAACAACGCACGTGTTGCCCCGACGGAATAAAAAACTCTGCCTGCAACACATAAAACAAGTGGTAAGCTCAACCCGTACTTACATTTATTAATGCGTGCCAACTCAATTGTGTACTAAACATCGATTGTTGTATCAGGCACACAGGTGGTATATGAGAAGTTGGGTTACCCTAAATATAAATGTCGGTTCTACAAGGCCTCCATGTGGAAGGAGGAAAAAAGGACAGCAGCTACTGAGGCAAACCTCACTTACTCGATATGCTGCCAAGAAGGCAAGGTGAAGCTGCCAAGGTTACAAGACACCCCAGAACCCCTTAAACATATCCTACAACAACGCAGCGCTGAATGTGTTGACTTTAGGTAGAAAATCAGGATCTACAATAGCATATTTTCCTTCACCTCCTTCGGCGCCCGAATCGATGAGAAAATCAACCAGTCCCGGGGGGCCGTACACTTTCAGAATTTCAGGGCAAAACTACCATAGCCTAGGTTCACTTATGCCTAAAGAAGGAGACCCACCCAGGTATTTAAATTGAAGTATGCTAACATAACTTGCGTTACAAGACACCTTCGTAAAGTAAACTATAAAAATTAACTCGGGAGTAGCACATGTATAATGCTTATTTGCCTCTCCATTAATTTTGCATTCAGGTATGCTCAGCTATACTTCTCTGATCCCGGAAACGAACTGCGTAATAGGATGGGATGCATGAATCTGACCTATAGGGACCTAGACCCATCAGTTGTGTTGGATTTGATGCAGATGTTGCATTGAACTAGCAGTGTAGCCAAGGCCTTTACAATGGCAAGAGATTGGGCAAGAACGAATGCCTCTATGGAGTTCAAACTGAAGCTCATTGGTGAACGGAAGCCAAATGAAAGGCAATACAGTCTGCCTACAGTTTCAGAAGTGGCAGCTCTGATTGTAAGAGACTTTGGCCAGAGTACCGCCCCAAGAGATGTTTACATACAGAGCAAATCAAAAGGCCCACAAAGGATATCTGAATTGCATCCCCTTTACATGGCTCTATAGTATCCACTACTATGTCCCCATGGTGAAGATGGCTTCCATGAAGACATTCCATATTTCTCAAATAGTGGAAGGAGAAAACGCAAAGGGGCCGTGTTATAATGTGGGAGTTCTATTCTTATAGAATTCAACAACGGACTGATGAAGGGGCGACACTCTTACGCAGAGGGAGGTTGTACCACCAATATATGGTGGACGCATATACAACAATGGAAGAACAACGCCTACCCTGGATCAAATTCAACCAGAAACAGCTCCGGGCTGATTTGTATAATAATATTTATGATGATGTATTGAAAGGAGACACTTAAGCAAGATCTATTGAAAAACAAATAGTTCTTCTGGCAACGTTCACTGGCAGCCCAAGGTACATGGTCCAAAACTATCAAGATGCGATGGCATTATGCAAAACATATGGAAACCCTAGCCTCTTTATCACATTCACATCTAATCCAAAATGGCCAGAGATAAAAGAAATGTTGAATGAATTAGAAGGGCAGCATGGGGCTGATAGACCGGAAATCATGACGTGGCTTTTCAAGCAAAAGTTAGCACAACTGATGCAAGACATTTAACAAAAACGAAATTTTCGGGCCAACAAATGCCGGTATCACCTCCTTTACATAAACATTCCAATTTCACACTGCATAAATACTCTACGTTGGTTTTACCTAATTTCATATTGCTAATTTAACCGTGCTCCAAAGCCCGCAGATGTATATAAAATTGCATCCTTGAGAAAGGATGTCTTACATGCACATATTATATTCATACACAACATACTAATAGCATGCTAGATTCTTTAAGATTGTTTCTCGCATTCACCGGTACTAATTCATTGTTTCTTTAATGCTTCGCAACTATCTATGCAATTGAATTCCAGAAAAGGGGCCTCCCACATGCACATATTCTAATTTGGCTGTAGGAAGGATTTCAAGCAAAAATAGCACGGGACGTTGATGAAGTCATTTCAGCTGAAATCCCTATCAGGGAAAGAGATCCAGATGCGCATAGAGTTGTAATTGAACATATGCTACACGGCCCATGTGGTGAGGGAAACAAAAACGCACAATGCCTGAGCAACGACGAATGCAAGAAACATTTTCCCAAGCCATTCTATGCAAACACTACACTTGATGAAGACGGCTACCCGGTATACCAACGGAAGCAAAATGGGGTATTTGTGAACAAGGGAAAGTCGAAGCTTGATAACTGCCACGTGGTGCCATACAACAGGTATTTGTTGTTAAAATATCAGGCACATATTAATGTGGAATGGTGTAATCGGTCCAAAGCAATAAAATACCTTTTCAAGTACATCAGCAAAGGCCCAGACAGAGCAACTGCAATCTTTATGCAGAGCAACAACAACGCAGATAATAGTGAAGCAGGAAAAATGATTGAAGTAGATGAGATACAACAATTTCTTGAGTGTCGCTACTTATCTGCTAGCTTGTGAAGCCGCGTGGTGAATTTTTGCCTTTGATATTCACTACTCCAAGCCAGCAGTCATTCGCTTGACATTTCACTTGCCCGATCAGCACACCATCACAGTTTCGGATAGCCAAAACTTGGCAGCATTACTACAGAGAGAGGAAGTTACGAAGACTTTGTTTACTAAATGGTTTACCTTGAATACCATAGACGTTGAGGCAAGGCAATACACATATGCAGAAATTCCTACAGAATATGTGTGGAATACGGGCGCCAAGGTTTGGACTAAAAGAGCACAAGAAAACCAATAGGCCGGATTGTGTACTGTCATCTAGCTGCAGGAGAGCGATACTACCTTAGAATGCTCTTAAATGTTGTCAAAGGCTCGAGGAATTTCGATGAGATCAGAACAGTTGATGGGTCAACATATGACAGTTTCAGGCAAGCTTGCTACGCGCGCGGTATGCTAAATGAGGACACTAAATGGACAGATGCAATTCAAGAAGCACAAGTATGGGTGACTGGTCCCCAACTCAGGGAACTATTTGTCACGATACTACTTTTTGTGACGTCACCAAGCCCGCCAACCTATGGAACAATAATTGGGAGGCAATTTCGGAGGACATACTATACCAAAAGAGAAAGCAATTCAGATTTTTAACCATAGAGCTGAGTGAGAATCAAATCAAGAACTATTGTTTATCACATATTCAATACATACTTGCAAGGAATGGAAAAGCGTTGTTAGATTTCCCAGATCTACCAAGGCCGGACAGAAGCTTGCTTACAAATATGGATAATAAACTTATACAAGAAGAAATGACCTATAGCACTACAGAAATGGCTGGCCTACATCATACACTTCTAGGAGCTCTGAACTCAGATCAACTCATTATTTATAAGAAGGTCATAGACTCAGTTCAGAATCAGACCGGGGAATTTTTCTTCGTTTATGGGGAAAGAGGCACAGGAAAGACATTCCTCTACAAAAACATAATGGCAAGGTTAAGATCAGAGAGGAAGATTGTTCTCGTTGTTGCATCATCAGGTGTGTAATAGCCACGTTAAATAATCCATAGCACATACACCAACCATGTACTGCACCTGTGCAAATTGACAGCGATAAGACACTTACTTACTTGAACGTTGTTACCTTCAAATGTGCAGGAATAGCATCCCTGTTGCTACCATGGGGCGAACATCTCACATCAGGTTCATTATCCTAATCGATCTACTTGAGAATAGCACTTGCGGTATTACTTAGAACTCACATTTAGCCCAGCTGATGCATGAGGTTCAACTAATGATTTAGGACGAGGCCCCAATGACACAGAGGTTTGCATTTGAAACACTCAACAGAACATTGCAAGATATTCAGGGCATCAAGAAAGAGGAAAACAAGCACAAATTGTTTGGGGGAATTACAGTACTACTAGGAGGAGATTTCAGACAAATCCTGCCAGTGATAACAAATGGGAAAAGGCAAGAAATTGTGCAAGCATGTATAAATAACTCTCCTCTATGGAAGAGTTGTCAGGTACTGACATTATCACAAAGCATGAGGGTCAATGAGCGACAAAGCGATGAAACAATCGACACCTATAAACAAAAGTTCAATGAGTGGATCCTACAGGTGGGCGATGGGACTACAAAAGCAATAGCTCTTGAAGATGAGAATGAGCCAGTGTGGATTGACATTCCCCAACAATTCATCGTTGACCCAGGAAACAACCCGATTGCACAAATCATAGATGAAGTGTTCACTGATTTCGTCCCAAACCAAAAAAATGCAAACTACCTCCAGGAAAGAGTTATTCTCACACCATTAAACGAAGATGCCGACAAGGTGAACGAGCATATGTTCAACATAGTGCGTGGATCAGTGCGGACATACAAGAGCTCAGACGAAATCTATATGGCTTCAACATATATCGCAGAGCAAGAGCACATGTACCCCATCGAATTCCTCAACAAACTTACTTTCTCAGGTACAACTACATTTACGAGTACACGTTGCATGCGCGAATAAATTAATTTTGACCAATTTCTAAACAGGAATGCCTCCGCACATCCTCAACCTAAAAGAAGGTTTGCCAGTCATGCTGATGCAAAATGTTAACCCTACATAAGGGTTATGCAACGGCACACGACTCATAATTACACATCTAGGTGAATGGGTCATCGAGGCTGAAATTATAACAGGCACGAACATGGGAAGAAATGTGCTTATTCCAAGAATTACACTGAGCTCGACAAAGACAAAATAGCCATTTGTTATGAAGCACAGACAATTCCCCATTAAACAATGCTTTGCGATGACTATCAACAAGAGTCAAGGCCAGTCTTTAAAGCATGTGGGCTTATATCTTCCTAAGCCCGTCTTCTGCCACGGGCAATTGTATATTGGTATTTCATGGGTCACAGACCCGCACGGACTGAAGATATTGATGGTGCATGAAGGGAACCAACCAAAAAACTACACCAAAAACATTGTGTTCAAGGAGGCTTTCAACAACTTAGCATCACAGGCAAGCTTATCCTAATAACACTACTCAATCATAACATACATTACACATAATAACATTTTATCTGTATCACATATTATCCCTTACATTTGTTTGGAATACCACATGCTAACACATTTCCTCTATTGCTGTAATAATAAAGACATCACATCACCCAAACAATACAGTTTCAAACAATCAAGAATAGCGCAAGGAACAACAAGGAAGCATAAATACAGGTTCGCTTGAATCCCGCTAACAAAATTCATGTATCCCCTCTCACCAGACGTTTGCCGAATACTTACCTCATTTCTGTTCTCTAGGTTTTCTGGCAGCAATACTGCCAATGACCTATTGATGATTTCATTTATGTAATAAAATGGATGTCATTACATATACAAATTACGCAACTGAATACTCAGTAATGAATATGATATTGAGTTAAAGTGATGGTGTCCTCTCTACCGAACCCAGATGCAATGCGTATGTCAAATCCTGCAAATTACACTTATATGCCAACTGAACTGTAGATGGCATAGCTCCATTTGAAAACAATACTATATCCAGTCTGGGACATACACCGGAACATTTGTGCGATTTTTATTCCATGATACTTTCAACCGACAGGCGCCAGGCTTTTATAGCGAAAACGTCGAGGGAGAATATTGCCGAATTAGAAGCGCACACAAATAGGGAAAGAAAAGGAATCACTGGAAATTTACAGGGAATTTTATGCCTACAACATAAACATGTTCATCAGCGTACCTTCACCTCTGGCAGCTACGTGGGTTAGTTTAAAACGCTACATGATAGCTCTTCGATCTTGCGCAGTTCCTTTAGTCCCTCAGAGGAAACTTCCCCACTTCATCTAAAATCTATGAACCTCATCATCATTCACCACATCATGTATGTTACTTCTTAGCCCTCTCTGACCCACATCGCCTTCCTTAGCTTTTAAATGCCCCCATCTGTAACAAACCAAAACCCACATCTTCATTTCCCACAATTCCTTGCTCACAATGATCCTGCCCCATTTCTTAGGATTGTTGCTTTTGGGGTTGATTTCTGCAACGACCACCATGGCAAACATCTCTTTGGATATGCAGATATTCGCTCGCATTGAATTGTTGCACATTTTAGGGAAATCCAGACCCTAACCTCAGCGTTATTGTGTTTCTTTTGCATTGTGTCTCTTTTTTTTTTGGTACATCTCGAAAACAACAGATTGACCAACATGTTGGCCTCTGGATATACCTTGTGCTCTGCGAACCCTACAAATAACTCTTAGGCCAGCTAAATCACTCAAATCACGGATATAAGAGCCAGAATTCTTACTTCGGCAACTTCTTCATCTTCTTTTCCGTCCACTGCCTCTCCTATTCGCTTGTCAGCACGTCAAAGACCCAGTCAACTCCGTCTGCACCATAACCACCACCGTCGGCTGAACCGCAAACTTGAAATGCCCAGCCAAAAATTACTGAGAAACCTCTTCCTGAGACAATAAACATGGGTGTAGGTTCTAATTGAAGCACCCGCTCTTGGTTGACGCGAGCCTGTGAACGTTGGGAGCAATAGAGAGGAGAACACAATCCCTTAAATCTGTCTCTGCCATTCTATAGCTCTTTCGTACAGCTTCCCTGTTGGCATGTCTTTTTTATTGCAATTGGGATTTATTAAACTTAAGAGGAAAATGATAGGAAATGACACTATTAGAAGAGGATTTTAAGGCCATTCACATTCATGGTTTCATATGATGGGTTTCATAATCATTTTTTATAATTAATTTTTTGATGTAAATTTGCTAAAAGCCCATGAAAAGATTTCCTTTGGATCTTGAGCAAATCAATGATTGTTATTCCTCCTTCCTACTTTTGTGGAATTCATAGGGTGAAATCATCTCTCATGTTTCATCCCATCTTTACTACTGTAGCTATGAAACTTAATATAAAAAATAGGTATGAAACCCCGATTGCAAATGGTCTAAACGCGTCAGTGCAAGTGTCAGAAAAGTGGGTTGCATTAATATTTTTCATACTTGAAATTACTTCTCATCATTTGCGCAACATTTTATAACAACGAGTTTCCCGCTTTATACATTTGCCAAATATTGGCATTAAATTTTAGGGAAATTCTTGTTGGTGCCCCTGAGTTTAGGGTTATTCCTGTTGGTGTCCCACGATTAAGTTTTTTACGGTTGGTGCCCCTAAGGTTTGAGTTTGTTTGCTTCGTAACCAAACTTTTTCATGTTTGTACCATTCTGGTTCAAATTGACTAAATCCAACTCCACCATTGTGTTTCACGCCCTCAAATTAGTAAGATTTGACTCCTAAAATACCCAAATCTATATCCGAACCATGTCGATTTGAATTCCGAAGCAACAATCCGTTTCCGACCTTAAGAATTCAAATCGGAATGGTTCGATTATGGATTTGATTGTTTTAGGAGTCTAATCCTGCTAAGTTAAGGTCAATAAACATAATGATGAACTTCAATTTGATCAATTCGAACCGAAATGATATGGATATGGAAAATTTCGGTTACAAAGCGAACAAACCCAAACCTTAGGGGCAACAACCGGAAAAAAACTTAATCATGGGACACCAATAGGAATAATCCTAAACTCAAGGGTACCAACAGGAATTTCCCTATTTATTGTGGAAAACCACATCCATCCAAAAAACCAACATTCCATTCCATTAGAGCATATCAAACATTTAGAAAATAAACTAAATATGCAGCAAAAGCTCATCAACGCAATAAAGGCTTCAAACGAGTTCAATATATAATCCATTAGGGCTTGCCACCAACACCAGTAAAGCCAAAAAAACATCCCTTCGCCCAACAAGAGCTTCTTAAAATAGCGCCCCACAAACATAGCGCCAGCTATGATACATTGATCACAAAACTGGGGGACACTTACCCAATAATATTCATAATCCAAAAACCAAGCACACACCCAAGAAAAAACCACTAAAGTAGGTAGAAATCAGCATCCTTATTAAAGACTCAGCATGTTCAGCCTCCCTTTGCATATGTATCCCTTTCACCAGCGACCGCATTTCAATCTGCAAAACAACACCCAAAAAGTCAGCCAGGGTTCAGCCAAATTAAGGCAACCCAATAACAAGCTCACATCTATGCACTCGCATCAATTTGTTGCCTCATCCTCACTACTTCAGCCTCAAGCGCAGCCAACTTCATGTCTCGCTCAACTATGTCTTTCACAAAAGTCATCCATATGTCATGATCCATCATCTTACCTGCAACAACCATCCAAAAAGTGAGGCACAACAACAGCCGGATAGGGCAAAGCTATGCATTGCAAGCAAAAGGTTGCATTACCTCCCCATGGGAACTCAGATTCTTTGGCGACTTCCAGTGCGTCCCACACCTCTTGGTAGATTTTTGTCTTCACCTTGTACGACGAGTCCATGACATAAATTTGGATAAAACTTAGCATGTAATCACGAAGTCCAAAACCACACCATCAGTAGCCTTTTTGAGGAATAACACAAACAATTTCACAACAAGTAACCACAGGAAACCAAACAGAAATACAAAACCTAAAAACAAGTAACTCACACATAGAAGGCAAGTGCCATAAGCAGGTGGCATAAGCACAAACCCAAGGATTACATTTCACAGTATAATTGAAATATATACCAACAAACAACACTTTGTAAACTGACAATAGCAGTTACAGTCGGACGTTGAAAGCCAAATATGGAAAGTAAACACAAACACCACATGTGAAAACAAAGGAAAAATACACATGCAAATATGGAAAGCTAACCTACAAATAAGGAAAGTTTAAAACAAAAAAAAAACCATGCAACCTAAAATCACAGACATACGGTCAGGAGAAACAAAGGCAGGACAATATATCCCCGCATATGAGTCTCTAAAAAATTAAGGGGACACCAGAACAAAGAAAGGGGAAAAACCACCCCATCCTCAACTATGTCATGATTCATGACTGCACCAATCAAACTCGAACAAGTGTATCAGATACGCCTTAGATGGGCGGAAAACGACATAACCCCACGCCGAACACCCAAAACCACGTTCACAACAACAAGCACACAAAACAAAGAGCGGGCCAAGCAAAAAAAAAACCAAGGGCCGGACACAAGCGAATGAAATCAACAACGAGGTTCAATAGCGCATCAACAAGACCAAACCAAGCCCCTTCGACTTCACATACGCCCAAAACTAAACTGGGCCGCAATAAAAACTCGGTAGAATAATGTGTAACATCCCCAACTTACGTCGGTAGTGCCACACGCCAGTGACCTCAGACGTTACTGTCCAAAGTCACCCTAGGCTTTAATCAGAACAATTAATCTTAAATAAACATATTAAATAACGAAAGTTTAAACAGCGGAAGACATATTTAAATAAAACTCAACCTTTTATTAACAGACTTCTCAGAAAATGAGAAGTGACGATTTTACAACAGAGTAAAATTTCAGCGAAAGACTTTAAATTACACAGCGGAAGACTTTTAAGAATAAACCTATTACATGACTAGGTTATAAAAATATCTATATTAGAGTAATACTTAACAACATTAAACACTGTCACTTAAATCCTCAACTGCAAGCCTCTTCTTCGATTGATTACTTCAAGTCTTCGGGGACCAACCACTGATGTGCCGTATAGGACGGATGACACCAGCCAACCATGTAAGGAATAAAACCCGATTGGTTAGTCTAATGAAAGACTATGCAAGGGTGAAAACAGAATGGTTCTAGTGATCGTAACCGTTTACTATCATTGTCCCTCGAATAACAACCGAAGGAACGATACATAACCCGGAACTTTCAAGGAATGATTAAAGTTTAGACATGCACTGAAAAGAAGACTCCAAAGGAATTGAGTCTTATGGGAAAGTATGACAAATGTTTGGGAACGTTATAGTTTTCACACAAGCGTTTAAAAACGACTTGATCATTTGGGTCCACGACCAACCTCACCGCACAATGCGACTCTAGATTGGAAAGAAGACTTACTCTAACCGAAGTCTGGGCGGTTTCCACGTTGTACTCCTCGCCCGAGGGTATATTAATTATGTGCATAACCGCACTTATCTTATTTAATTACAAAACGTATATTCACATTAAGCTTTTAATATGATCTCGAGTGACAACGAGAATAACACAGGGTGACATACGCCAATCCAATGGCACCAGCACGGTGCGTAACGCCTCTTATCCTTAACGGGTGGATAAGAAGTAAGGATCATGACCTTTAAAAGTATTAGAGAATTATTTTGACTAATACCGAGTTATAAAGAAACGACTAATCCTCATCCGGAATTAGCGTTCCTATGAATACTCGTGCTAATCTAGCATTTAAGTTTACATTTAAATCCACAACAAAACCATCACAGTAGTAACAGGTATAATAGCATTGTTTCTAGCAATATATACAACCTATTATAATATCATATTTTAATCATCATATCATTTATAAAATTGTTCCCAAACGAAAACAACACTTCACCCCATTTTAATTAACAATCAAGTAATTGATAATTAAAGGGATTATGGAATGATAAGCAAGAGCGAACCGCCACTTGCCTTAATTAGACGAACGGAGATTAGACTTGCGGATCGAAAATACTGGACACGAGCTCAACATCCTACTGGAACTCCCGTCGAAGACCACCGACATCCCAAGGTCTATTCCGACGGCATACGCAAAACGAGGCACAAAATACCCTAATTAGATATGGTACTAATAACTAAAACAACGCGAAAGGGACGGACTGAGCCGTGGCCGCGACGAGTATGGCCGCGATCGTGGCTTTGCTGGGCAAAGCCGCGGTCACGGTTTCCTAGGAAGAGCCGCAGTCACGGTGTTAATAACCGCGGTCGCGGTTCCCCCTCCCGACGTGACACTAACTCGGATTCGAAGACTCACCGACGACAGAGACGGTGACTACTAGCTTCGAACGAGGACTCGCTACCATCAACACCGCAACGACACCTCCAAGACTCTTCCAGCGACACTCCAAACTCCGGCTAGCACGATTATGGCGAGGAACTCAACAACTAAACGAGAGAGAGAGCTTGATGGAGGGATGAAGATTTCCATAGCTGAAGGCCCCTATTTATAGGGTGAGGAGGGCTCAACGCCGGGCAAGCCAACCGCTCGAGCTCCCTCCAACGGCGAAGCGTTACAAAACGTGAGAAATTCAAGCGTCAGGCTTCTGAAAGCTCGGGGAAGAAGACGCAACCCATTTCCGCGGGCGCGGTTTCTCCGCCGCGGTCGCGGTTGCCCCTGGGCAATTCTGCGGTCGCGGTCGGCAGTTCCGCGGTCGCGGTTCTGCCGCGATCGCGCCATTGGGTCGTTGATCGCGGTCCTTGCTCGGGTTTATGCTTAAACTTTGTTATTCTTAATACTCCCAAATAACTTATGACCCATATATCTTTTCTAAACGTATATAATTACGTTCAAGGGTTCATATAGAGATTATAGAGGTTACAGAAATTGCCCAGCATGTCTTCCATACAAAACGACAGTTTGGGACTTTTAGGGGTTATTACATAATGCCCCAACACAATAGCCCAGACAACCACGGCTCAAATACCCAAAAAATAAGAGAGAACAACGTAGAAAGAGTGGGAAACCAACGACACGGATGACAAATGTACACAATACCTACCACAGCTCTCAGAATCGAGAACCGCATCAACGAAAAACACGCACAAGAGAATAAGAACTTCATACATGCCTTAATCAACGGGATCAACCAGCGAGAGGTGGACAGTTGGGGGGTTCTGGAATATTAGGGTCCAGCAAGGCGAATGCAATGCCTCTGCAAAATTTGCCCCATTTAAACGCCAAGCGTGCTTGAAGGAAACCATTTGAACTGGGCGCTGCATTCATTACTCATTTGACATGATCAGTTGAAGGGACTCCTCCATTTAATCACCACACGCAAGCAACACTGCGGAGTTAAATTAATTAACACGGGGTAATCATGATATGTGCATGAACCGCCTTCAGTAGCCAAGGGCAAACCATGACTTAAACTAATGTAATCCGAGCCAAAAAAAAACACGCCCTAAATACGACAAAAACGTGTAATAATGCAACTGGCCTCTCATATAGGATCGATTCAAACACGTACAACCATACTACCATCTAAACCCCAAAAACAATTTGACCACATTTTACAAAATATGTTATATTTCAATATTAAAAGGCACAAATAATTAAATTTAGATTTATTACCTTCCTTATTCTTTATTTCATTGCTTCATAATAACCATATTTAGTACTTTGAAGATGTCTTTGTTTGACAAATATGTCAACCCCCCCCCCCCCCCCCGAAAAAAAAATTGCAAACTTTTAACTACATATACATTTATAAAATATTCACACAAACAAAAATTAAAAAATAAACGATGCCAGACAAAAAAAAAACTCTCACTTTAATTCAAAATAATAAAATGTACTTCATGCCAATTTTTATAACACAAAAATAACATATCCATAAGTAGAGCTGACCAATCCTGAACCGGAACCGGCGAACCGGACCGGAATCAAACCGGGTCAAACCCGGAACCAGACCGGAACCGGACCGGCGGTTCAAGGTCCCGACCGGTTCAGGTTTCGGTTCAAGGCATAGTTGAACCGTCGAACCGTCGAACCGGCGGTTCATGAACCGGAGGTTCAACCGGCGGTTCCACCGAAGGTTTGAACCGCCGGTTCATGAACCGGAGGTTCAACCAGCGGTTCCACCGAAGGTTCAACCGGCGGTTCAGGCAAAATATAAATATTTTTAAAAAAGAAATATCCATTAGAATTACCCTAAAATCCAAAACACCCCTAAAACCCTAAACCCTAAAGTCCTACATCCTACTATTCCTACTAATCCCTTTAAATCTTAAAAAAGATATAAAAACCATAAAGACATAAAAAAACATTTAAAAAATTACATATTAAAAAAAAACATAAACCATACTCTACAGAGTAACAAAACCTTAAAATACAAACCCTTAACCCTAAAACTATGTCTAATGTCTATAAACTCTAACCTAAATCATATAATGTTACATAATTACATTACCCTTTAAATCTAAAAAAGCTACGAAAATCATAAACACATTAAAAAATGTGTAAATAATTAAATATAAAAAATCCTAACCATATAGTTATACAAAACCTTAAAATACAAACCCTTAACCCAAAAACTATAAACCCTAACCTAAATCATATAATGTTACATTACCCTTTAAATCTTAAAAAAGCTAAAAAAACCATAAACACATTAAAAAATGTTCAAATAATTAAATATAAAAAACTAACCATAACCCATAAACTATACAAACCCTTAAAACACAAACCCTTAACCCTAAACTATACACCCTAATCTAGAGTCCTAAATCCTTCATTACCCTTTAAATCTTAACAAAGCTACAAAAAACATAAACACATTAAAAACGTTCAAATAATTAAATTTAAAATAAAACCTAACCACAAACAATAAACAATACAAAACCTTAAAATACAAACCATTAACCCTAAACTATAAACCCTAACCTAGAGTCCTAAATCCTACATTACCCTTTAAATCTTAAAAAAGCTACAAAAACCATAAACACATTAAAAAATGTTCAAATAATTAAATATAAAAAAAACTAACCATAACCCATAAACTATACAAAACCTTAAAACACAAACCCTTAACCCTAAACTATACACCCTAACCTAGAGTCCTAAATCCTTCATTACCCTTTAAATCTTAAAAAAGCTATAAAAAACATAAACACATTAAAAACGTTCAAATAAATAAATTTAATATAAAACCTAACCATAAACAATACAAAACCTTAAAATACAAACCCTTAACCCTAAACTATAAACACTAACCTAGAGTCCTAAATCCTACATTACCTTTTAAATCTTAAAAAAACTACAAAAAACATAAACACATTAAAAACGTTCAAATAATTAAATTTAAAATAAAACATAACCATAAACAATACAAAACCTTAAAATACAAACCCTTAACCCTAAACTATAAATCCTAACTTAGAGTCCTAAATCCTACATTACCCTTTAAATCTTAAAAAAGCTACAAAAAACATAAACACATTAAAAACGTTCAAATAATTAAGTTTAAAATAAAACCTAACCATAAACCATAAACAATACAAAACCTTAAAATACAAACCCTTAACCCTAAACTATAGACCCTAACCTAGAGTCATAAATCCTACATTACCCTTTAAATGATTAAATCTTAAAAAAGCTACAAAAATCATAAATACATTAAAAAACATCAAAATAATTAAATATAAAAAACCTAACCATAAACAATAAACTATACAAAACCTTAACATACAAACCCTTAACCCTAACCTAAATCATATAATGTTACAATACCCTTTAAAATTTAAATATTAAAAAAACTACAAAACCTAGCCCTTTTTTTTTTTTTTTTTTTTTTTTTAAATGTTTTAATTTTTAATTATTTTTTTTATTATTATTATTTTAAACCGGGTTCCGAACCGGCGGGAACCCGATTTCTTTTTTTTAAAAAAAATTGATTTTTTTTTATTTGTTTATTTTTTTGAACCGGGTTCCGAACCGGCGGGAACCCGGACGAACCTGAACCGGACTGGAACCGGACCGCCGGTTCCGGGGGGTAGCCAGTTCAGGTTCCGGTTCAAGGTTCCCTTGAACCTTGAACCGGCGGTTCATGACCCGTGGCCACCTCTATCCATAAGTACAAGCATAACATTACATACCTAACATACTTACATATAACATTTAAATAAAAATCCTAAACTATATGCCGAACATAAAAAATTAGCACACTAATACATATATTACACAGTCATAGTTACACCGTGAGACTACATATACACAAACGGCCCGTGCGAAGCACGGGCTTCGATTCCTAGTTAGTTGTAAATATGGGTGAGAACCATTAGTAGGGATATTCATTACCGGATATCCAATCCGGCTTATCGGATCGGATATCTTCAAATGAAAAATCCCAAAATCGCTATCCGTATCCGTATCCGTATCCATATCCGTATCTGTATCCGGAAATCCCGGATATCCGATCTGAAAACCTCGGATCGGATCGGATATCCATCTCGGATATCCTAAATATCAAATCTATATATAAATCAATATAAAAATTTATTTTTTATTAAAAGTATTATCATAAATATATAATTCATCAATTAGATTAGCTACATGTTCAACATATAAATTAAAACAAAATACTTAGTAGTTTAACCAATATACAATTTCAAACAAACCACCGAAAAACAAAAAAAATATTAAAGTCCACTAATTCGAGTTCAAAAGATAAATATTTAATTGTCTAAACTTCAATTTTCGGTCCCTAATGAAAATATTAATGTTTACACATTTATAAAAATAGGAAAACCATTGGCCTATTTAATTTTCAAGTAATCCATATTAATTTTTATATAAATATTTTAATAGTGACATACCCCGGATATCTAGCCCCGGTCCGTATCCGATCCGGTGATCCGAAAAATTTTCCCAGATCGGATCGGATTCGGATAGTATTCCACTGGACTCAGATATTTTAGGATCGGATCGGTGGATCGGATCGACCAGATCGGATAATTATGAACACCCCTAACCATTAGGCTAATTTGTGTTGTTGATAGTAAGACCATTATAATAATACTATATAAAATTAAGGGGCTCCTTAAAATTTTGGGCCCTAGGTCGACGCTCATGCTGCCCATGCTTCCGAGTCGGGCCTGTGTATGTGTAAGCAGTGGCGGATCTAGGGGGCGACTGCCCCCGCTAGGATCCACCGAGCCTAGTATAGTTCAAAAAAAAAATGGTTCGAAAAAAATTAAGGTGGGAATCGTGGGATAGCAGTTATTTGAAAAAAAAGTGTTGTCCAACCCTCTTTTACAATACTTTAAATAACACTATTTACATCGAGTTTTTATTAAAAATTGCTTTCCTAGTTTCAACATTTTCAAAAGACCTATAGACATCATTTCTTTATTAAAAGCGTTGTCCCAATTTTCTATTTTCCGAAACATCTAATTTAGTTTGTTATGATTTAAAAAAAAACTTGTCTAATTTTATTTATGATTTATATGATTAAAGTAATTAGATATTAATTAAATTAATTTTATTTATGGGGAAATTAATTGTTTAAAGAGGTCATAATTTCAAATATTTTGCTTTAAATAATCCTAATGAGTCAAAATATATGTAATAATATCGGTAAATAGAGCATCAAATATAAGAGAATGTTTTAGACTACTCATACTTCCGTCCCCCACCCTTCCGAGTAATCCTGAATCCACCACTGTGTGCAAGTCTTGCATGCATTAATTGTCTACGTACTTCTTAAGGTACAAAGTGTGTCTCTCTATCAAAAAAAAAACAAGGTGTGTCTCAATCAAGGACATTTGGTAAGACTCGTGCATAACATAATTTTAGTATCGGTCATTTTAACAAATCTCATTAGAGTATAGGCTATTAATTTATTTAAAGGATATTCTTATTCTAAATAAAAATGCTTAAACCAGTTCAAAAAGATAAAATATTTAAATATATAATACAACATAATATTTTAAAAACTGTTAGATCGAATCGTTGTTCCAAGAATAACAATGTTCTTAATCAATGACAGGTTAGAAAAACTATTTTAGTATAATTACTTTTGATATTTAAAAAAAAATTATACTATATAGGTAAGGAGATTTAATTATAAATTTATTATGTAAAACATGTTGTCGTACTGGTGTAATTACTTTTGATGATGAATTTATGTTGATGCACTAGTGTAAGGTCCATGTGCAATTATAGTATGTTTACAAGAAGGGCCTCTTGGTTGGACAACTTAAATTCTGATGTTGGGTGATGACATACAATAATTACTTCTAGCCACCTGAGTTACCAAGGTTGTCGGATCATGGTTTTTCTCGCCATAACTCAACTCCAAAGCGTCCCTTTCCAACTCCACCTTGGAGAACCGTATTTTGGTGCTTATCTCCAGCAAAGGTCAAGCTAAATGGTGTCTCAAAGCCAATTCCATTGAGTCGCCTTGGTGAAGCACACACCCTCCCTCTTGCGCTTCTAAGCGTTTGGCGCCCTGGTGACTTGTCCTTTTGTGTATTTTGGCCAACTTGGGCAAAAAACTATTCAATTGTAATTTTTATTCACACAAATTGATTTAGTCAGATATGAGATTGACATTTGTTTTCGGATCCTCTACCATCGATCGATCCCAAAAGATCTGAGGGACAAAATGATCAGGTAAATTTTGATTTATATTTTAGTACCTCTATAATTAGTAGTATAATTTAATTTTGGTAAGGGAAAAAGCTTAATTAATGAGCTCATATAAGATATGGATTTGATGGCTTATTTCCAAGAATAAAGAAACATGAAAGGTATTCATAACCGTAGCTTCCATTCATTTCTGTACAATCACCGTATCTTAGATCTGATTTGATCATCGGAGGTGAAAGGGGGAACAAGCCCTGCCTTTGGCCTGTTTCGGTATTTGCATGGCACCGAAAATGGAATTTAAAGGATCGACGTTTGTCGGAG
Organism: Rheum nobile; assembly: GCA_027886185.1. Classification (NCBI taxonomy): domain Eukaryota; kingdom Viridiplantae; phylum Streptophyta; class Magnoliopsida; order Caryophyllales; family Polygonaceae; genus Rheum; species Rheum nobile. The sequence goes on along the minus strand of WOAB01000067.1, from coordinate 2,218,214 downwards.
TTGCGGGTTCTCGTCGTCGCCATCAACAATTTATTGTGGTACGGATTTATGCTACCACAACTAGTCCAACCAACAATGTAATAGTATGAAAAGAACACAAAAATTAAGGATGCAAGCTAATTAAAACTAACATGATGTTGACTAATTAAAAGAGATGTGTGTGAATAAGTGCAATATAGTATGATATCATTATATGCAATTACTAGGCTATAATGTGCACAACATAAGAATAGAATACAAGCAATGAGCACGGCTAGAAAAGCAGTTGGTGAGTTAAAAGATGTGTGTTTGACACTCTACTCACAAATATAAGGCTAAAAGTCTTGCAAAAGCTAAGACTTTTTTGTTACCAAAATCGGACTTTGTCGAAGCTAGTATCTGTACGCTCTTAAAGAGTAACAAGCAAAGCCTTTGTCTTTAATTTTTTGTCTTAATTTAGCCTCATTTTATCCCTCAGGCCTTTTGACTCGGTCAATTAAGTCAGCACTTGACGAGAGGTTCGTGCATCTTCGTTGCTCGATGTAGGTAGTGGCCCGTGCATCTCACATTGCACGGAGTACCACATTTATAGAATGTTTTGCACGGTCTGTGCTCTCTAAAGCACGGACCGCGCCTTCGTCCATGCAGGGGTCTGTTTTTTCTTGGAGCCTTATAGATGCAAATGCACGGCCCGTGCACTTTTTTGCACGGACCGTGCAGTGGTGAAGTTTCTAAATAATTTGTGCAGTATCGGCTGCTAGGTCCGTGCACTATTCCACACGGACCCCTTCCGCCCCGTGCGTTTCGACATAGCTTGTGCATTTTGATTACTAGATGGGGTGCACGGCTGGTGCACTCTCCTGCACATTTTGTGCGCCCTGCCCCTAGTAAGGGGACTTCCATTATGCCTCTGTGCCTTGACCCAAGGGTCATCTCCCTCGATCATGGGGCTTTCCATGACGTCTTTTGCGCCTTTTATTGACATTTTCTTTGCCATGAATCAACGTTTTGCCTCAGAGCTAGTCTTTTTTTTTATGTTCTTGAGCAAGCTTGTTGCGCAGTTTATACTTCCACGCTCTTGAGCTATTCGGATTATGCGTTCCGTGCTGTTATGCTCTTAGGCTAGTCTAATTACGTAGCTTATGCTTTTGTGCCCTTAGGCTAGTCAAATAATGCAACATGTGCTTTTGAGCCCTTAGGCTAGTCAAATTATGCAACTTGTGCTTTTGTGCCCTTAGGCTAGTCAAATTATGCAACATGTGCTTTTATGACCTAAGGCTAGTCGGAACTTCAACAACCCATGTTGTTTCGCCCTTAGGCTAGTTCGAATTATGCAACTTGTGCTGTTATGCCCGCAGGCTAGTTGGAACCCCAACAACCCGCGTTTTTTAGCCCTTAGGCTAGTTCAATTGCATCTTGTGCTTTCATTCCATATAGGCTAGTTTGTGGTTTCAGCAATCTGTGCTGATGTGCCCGAAGGCTAGCTAGAGCTTCAACAACCCGTGTTGTTTCGCCCTTATGTTAGTTCTAGTATCCATCACGTGCGTGTATTGCCTTGGGCTAGTTTGGGTTTTAGCAACATGTGCTTTTATGCTCTTAGACTAGTCAAATTATGCAACCTGTGCTTTTATGCCTTGAGGCTTGTCAGAACTTCAGCAACCCGTGTTGTTTCGCCCTTAGGCTAGTTTGAATTATGCAACATGTGCTCTTATGCCCGCAGGCCTATCGGAACCCCAACAACCCGTGTTGTTCAATCCTCAGGTTAGTTCAATTGCAACTCGTGCTTTCATGCCATATAGGCTAGTTTGTGGTTTCATCAACCTGTGCCGATGTGCCCGTAGGCTAGCTAGAACTTCAGCAACATGTGTTGTTTCACCCTTAGTCTAGTTCTAGTATGCATCATGTGCATGTATGCCCTTGGGCTAGTTTGCGTTTTAGCAACCTGTTCTTTTATTATTGTGAAATGCATAGTACCTGCAAATAACAGGCCTAGTTTATGTAACCCCCTGGTGCAGTTGGTACCCCAATTAAGATTTGTAAAAGGTCCCGTATTCGAGTCTCTACGTATACATTAGTCGTGCCCTCATTTGATTTAACTCTCTCTGGCTTGACGAATCTTTTTGAGTTGCTTCCTTGACTTCTTAGAAAATGAAACTCCATGAGGAGCATGCCCTCAACTTTTTGTCTCTTCGGACTTCTTGGCCTTTAAAACTAGGTGTGCTCTTGTATAGTCAGCATTGGAGCTTTGTGCTTGCGATATGGATTTACAACTAATGTGTGTAATTAGAATTCATGGAAAAAATATTGAAACCTAAGCATTAATAGGGTTAGGAGACTCAAATTCAAACCCAATAAAGGAGTTAATATGGAAGGTAGTCCTCAATGTCTATTCATTGACAATCTGCCTCTGCACTTGATGAGGCCTCACCCTTATGTCTGCATTTCTTGTCACCCTTATTGGCAACCATCTTCAGTGAAATTTGTTCAATTGAATCTCATTTTCAAAATGGATAAAACCCTAAGAGGTTCCACTTCATGGTTACTGTAGCACTAGCAATTTTTTAGCGCATTATTCTACACGTGAGTTTATGAACTTGAATATAGTGTATCATGCTTGACCTAACTTCAGATAATGAGTTGAATCATCTAGAATTTAAAAGAAAGGATTGAGTACTTATCTTTCAGGTTCGCCTTTTGAATTATCTGAGTGAATTGGCATAGTGATTGTCTTGGTAAGTTCCAATTCTGCTTGTTAAAGATATCCTGAGGCTTTCTTATAGACTTTTCAGCAGATGACAATCCCACTTCTTTAAGAACTGAGGCACATCCTAATTAGTCAAATGAGAACTAGCATTCGAGCATTACTCCACTCCCAAGTACTGTCAAACCGGTTGGACACTATATTGTTAAATAAATCGGTTAGTATCCAAGCAATAAGACGTACCAAAGGCTAATAATATTATACTCCGTACTACTACTGATCAGCTCTACTTTGTAGTGCTTATCTAGGAGTTGTTACTGGTGTTTAGGGTGCCATTTGTAGGAATTTAGAGCACAACTGTGGAGTAGGGAGTTGGAGAGAAGAAGTGTGGATATGGTGGTTTGGAGGAGCTAATTGAAGACATCCAGAAGACGAGGAGTAAACCACTGGAGGAGACCAAGGAAATAGAAGGAAGAATCCACACGAAGGAGGAGAAGGCTTCTGTCGCGAGCTACCGCGACCAAGAACGAAGACACGAAGAGGCCGCGGCGAAAGGCGAAGCGCTGAGCGAAGAGTGCCATTTCCGCGGGCGCGGATTTCTGGCCGTGACCGCGGAAAATTCCAGACCTGTGCAAAAGCCGAGAGCAAAGACTTAATTTCCGCGACCGCGGATTTCTGGCCGCGGCCGCGGAAGCACACGGTGGCGATCCGACGGAGATTTCCGAAGTTTTTATGTTTTTCCCTTTTCAGATTATTTTCTTTATTTTATTTCGAACATTATACTTTAGTTTCCTTTTAGACTACTTTCATTATCTTTTCCCTTGAGTTTTAGGGTTAGGTTATTTAACCTAGTTTTCCTTTCATTGTTAAAACATCATATTATTCATCATCGTTAATTTCCATTCAGCAGTTTTCCCTTTGAAGTTTATTTGTTTCTAAGAACTATGAAGAACTAAGCACCTTTGCTTAGTCCGACAATTGAAGCCTTTCGTATGATTTGATTGTTAGGTTACAACTCTATTCCCTGTTCCTTTGGATTATATCTTTTCTCTTGAACATATTCCTATTGATTTTTATTGATTTGACTGGATTGATCACCTAGTTGATATTAGTAATTGTCTATTGCTAGGGTTTGGATATTTCGGGTTGAGATTCCTTATCCGTTGTAGCATCCATGATATTCTAGGACTGATAGGACTAGTTTATTATGAAAGAGATTTGATTATATGTTAAATACTATGGGTCGTGGTGTTGCATGTATCCTGGTTAATTTCTATGCTTCTTGCTGCTATTGAATTAAATCTTGAAGGTTGGTAGGGATTGTTTAATAGTTAGGGTTGCCTGGACTGGTAGGACTGGTAACTAATTCAGAATAGGGACAGAAATAATCAAAGGAAGGAATAGAGATAACCTAGGACCAATCAATCATATGAAAAGTGGATATTTGTTTGGCTAAGTGTTTTTCCCTAAATTGATTACAAACTCTTTGCTTTTACTTTCCTTGTTTGCTTTGTTTACAACCAATCAACCTCAAAACCCCCCTTTGTTACCATTGCATGCGAACTTACATAAAGATTGACAACTCCTCCCTGTGGGATTCGACCCTTGCTTGCCTTTGCTACTTGTTTAGGTTTGTTAGGATTTATTTTGACCAGGTAACACGACTAAAACCTTCCTGTCAAATTGGCGCCGTTGCCGGGGAGGCAAGTTTTGTTTTTTCTTTGTGTGTGTTTGTGTGCAAATTTTTGTGTGGACCTATCTTACGGTCCACACCCGTACTTTTGATTTTTTTTCCTTTTTGATTTTTGATACAGAGATGGATAGATTTCTCCATTTCCGGTAGGAGCCGCAATATGACCCGTACTCCTACGCATACACTCCAGGGTGGAGAGATCACCCTAATTCGAGTTATGGGTACCAACATTACCCTCCTTATGGTCATGATTACCAAGAGTTCTACCCGGGGCCACATTCGTTCTATCAGCAGGGTAATCCATAGCAATACTATCCAGCCTACGAGCATAGACCACCGGTGTCCAATCCAAGCTTCTCCATGTCTACTGAGGATACGTTTCGATATCTTATGCAAAGCATCCAGAACATGGAGAATCAGACTAGGCAAACGGAACAAGCAATAAGCAGATTGGAGGCCATGGCGTCGGCGCAACCAATATCTCACCCAGTAGTACACCAGAGAGAGAATGTCAATCAAGAGACGCAGTCCAGTATCTAGAACTTGGAGAGTCAGATGGAGAAAATGGTTCAAGCGGTGAGCAAAATGGAAGCCATGGCGTCAGCAACAACGCTATCTCACCCAATAGTCAACCAGAGAGAGGATGTATTTTCAATGACCCTGTGAAGTACTGAAGAGCTGTTTGTCGCCCCCTTAGCTGAAAGGGAACAACAAAATATTCAGGCGAGTGCAGACTATAGAGATATGTCTACAGAAGAAAACCTCGATCGCGATTTACTCAAGGAGTTGGGCCTTCCAGACGATATCTACGATCGCGAGGTGCTCCCTAAAGAAGATATGCCCTGGGAACTGGAGGAATTCAGCAACCACGAGGATGAGAGTCGCGACCGCGGCGTTACTACTGGCGAGGAGGGCGAAATCGGCGACAATCCGCGACCGCGGCAGGACACCCGCGATCACGGAAAAATCACGGAGGAATAAAAGCACCAGGTCGAGAACAATCCGCGACCGCGGCATGAAATCCGCAACCGCGGAAAAAGAGCCGAAGACAACGACCAGGTCGACGATTTTTCGCGACCGCGGTCACCAATCCACGACCGCGGAAATACTCCAGACGCGCCTCTTCGCCCTAATGTCCCCTATGACGACTATGTGCGCCCCTACTTCCCTCCGCTCGGATCAGAAAAGCCTCCCGCACCCTTTCCTGAAGCTCTGAATGACACCAGAAAGGTGGAAAACGACAAGGATTTATTTGAAACCTTCAGTTACTGCAAGGTAAACATTCCTTTGCTCAAACTAGCAAACAACATCCCTCGCTGCAAGGAATTTTTAAAGGCGCTGCGCAAGATCAAGAAAAAGAAACCGAAGGGGAAGCACAAGAAAGAAACTGGGAGTAAAAGGGAAACTTTCTCCACGTTGGATACGGGGCAGGACAATCATGCAGCCCCTGAGATGTTGGGTAGGCCATTTCTGAAGATGGCAAGGGCAATCATGGATGTAAACAGCAGTCCACCCATCATGAAGTGTAGGGGACTGGGGGGTAAAGCTCAACATAGAGCATACAAAGAGGCATCCCCCTGATATTGACCCCAAGAGTTAAGTTGCTGTGGGCAACCCAAGTTGAGGTGGATGAGTAGTATGTCGAGCCACGACAATAACTAAGGCGCTATCCGGGAGGCAACCCGAGGTATGTATTTCTTTCCTTGTCTTTTCAATTCATGTTTTTATTTACATTTGTGTTAGTGTGCTTTTGCTTTTGTTTTTGTTTTGTTTGTAAACTAACCTGCATAGAGGAGGCCCGAACCTTATTGAAGAAGGTGTTTCCCACACCAATTGTAAGTCCTCCTATTGCCCTGCCCAAAAAAAAAAATCGGAAAAAAAAAGTTCTACTGAAGGTCAGCTGTCCAGAGTTACCCATGGAGAGAAGGTGCGCATCATGTTGCCAAGGAGGAGACATTAGCCCCACACATTAATTGGCAACGATGATGGCCCTACATTCGACAACTGAGGAAGAGGAACACTAGAGCCCCACCACGATTATATTTGGGCTCCACCATGTGTTTGTAGAAGGCTATGCAACCCCGACTTCTTTGCTATTCCACTACACCCTACAGTGGACTCATTTTGGTTGCACGGTAAGAATTGATTTTGAAGACTCGCCGCAACACTAGAGACCTGAGCATTCATTGCTTTACCGCCAGCAATAACTTCCGTGTCCAAGCCAACTCCGCGGCGTTTGTGAGTTATTTTGTTTGCCCTTTCCTGTGCTTTATTCTTTTTGTCTTTCATTACATTGAGGACAATGTAATGTTTAAGCATGGGGGAGGATTCTATACTTGCTATGTCATTGAGGAAAAAAAGAAAGAAAAAAAAGGCAAAAATTGAAAAAAAAAAGGCAAAAGAAAAAATCTTGGGATAAGTCGAAAACCCGAAAGGGCGGCTTAGGTAATAAGCAGGTGGCTTGGTCCAGCATTAGGCTGGGGTAATATGAGGTCAAGAGTGATGTGAGTTATATGTGAGCCCATCTATTGAAAAATGAAATGAGTGGCTTGGTGAAAACCCGAAAGGGCGCCTTGGCAAAATGAGTGAAAAGAAGAAGAGTGATTTTTAGGAATCATCATTTTACCTGGCGAGGTGACATAAGAAGAGATGATATAAGGAGGATTCAGGTAGGTCACTCTGGAGTTATAAGAAGATAGATGGAGATTAGGATTAGATTTTTATTCACTCTATGGTGTTCGGGATAAGCTTGGGGGAAGTACTCTGCTTTCCTTTTAGCTTGGTTGTGTGTGGTGTTGTTTTGGTGTTGTGTATGTATGGTGTGTTGTGTTGTGCATATTATGTTGGTGCCTTGGAGTTTCATGTTAGGTGCAATTCTTAGTGGAGATGATTTTTCTATGCTTCCTGAGACCCTGGGGATTTGATTAGAGGAGTAGGTTTATGTTAGCTTACTCAAGGACGAGCAAGGTTTAATCATGGGGGAGTTTGATCAGCTCTACTTTGTAGTGCTTATCTAGGAGTTGTTACCGGTGTTTAAGGTGTCATTTGTAGGGATTTAGAGCACAACTATGGAGTAGGGAGTTGGAGAGAAGAGGTGTGGATATGGTGGTTTGGAGGAGCTAATTGAAGACATCCAGAAGACAAGGAGTAAACCACTGGAGGAGACCAAGGAAATAGAAGGAAGAATCCACACGAAGGAGGAGAAGGCTTCTGCCGCGAGCTACCGCGACCAAGAACGAAGACACGAAGAGGCCGCAGCGAAAGGCGAAGCGCTGAGCGAAGAGTGCCATTTCCGCAGGCGCGGATTTCTGGCCGCGACCGCGGAAAATTCCAGACCTGTGCAAAAGCCGAGAGCAAAGACTTAATTTCCGCGACCGCGGATTTCTGGCCACGGCCGCGGAAGCACACGGAGGCGATCCGACGGAGATTTCTGAATTTTGTATGTTTTTCCCTTTTCAGATTATTTTCTTTATTTTATTTCGAACATTATACTTTAGTTTCCTTTTAGACTACTTTCGTTATCTTTTCCCTTGAGTTTTAGGGTTAGGTTATTTAACCTAGTTTTCCTTTCATTGTTAAAACATCATATTATTCATCATCGTTAATTTCCATTCAGTAGTTTTCCCTTTGAAGTTTATTTGTTTCCAAGAACTATGAAGAACTAAGCACATTTGCTTAGTCCGACAATTGAAGCCTTTCGTATGATTTGATTGTGAGGTTACAACTCTATTCCCTGTTCCTTTGGATTATATCTTTTCTCTTGAACATATTTCTATTGATTATTATTGATTTGACTGGATTGATCACCTAGTTGATATTAGTAATTGTCTATCGCTAGGGTTTGGATATTTCGGGTTGAGATTCCTTATCCGTTGTAGCATCCATGATATTCTAGGAGTGGTAGGACTAATTTATTATGAAAGAGATTTGATTATATGTTAAATACTGTGGGTCATGGTGTTGCATGTATCCTGGTTAATTTCTATGCTTCTTGCTGCTATTGAATTAAATCTTGAAGGTTGGTAGAGATTGTTTAATAGTTAGGGTTGTCTGGACTGGTAGGACTGGTAACTAATTCAGAATAGGGACAAGAATAATCAAAGGAAGGAATAGAGATAACCTAGGACCAATCAATCATATGAAAAGTGGATATTTGTTTGGCTAAGTGTTTTTCCCTAAATTGATTACAAACTCTTTGCTTTTATTTCTCTTGTTTGCTTTGTTTACAACTAATCAACCTCAAAACCCCCTTTGTTACCATTGCATGCAAACTTACATAAAGATTGACAACTCCTCCCTGTGGGATTCGACCCTTGCTTGCCTTTGCTACTTGTTTAGGTTTGTTAGGATTTATTTTGACCAGGTAACACGACTAAAACCTGCCTGTCAACTACTTATTAGAACAACTCGAATTTTTCATTTTTTCCCAAGTACTCATTTTGTGATGAACAAGTATCTACAAGAGTGAGAAGTCTTATCACTGCAATTGATTGGTTTGAGCCGAAGAAAAAGTTTTGATTGTCCACTTATAGTCTATTCCAGATTAGGCATGCCATTATTCGATCAATGATCGTATCTAGTTTCACCCGTGTTTCCTTCGGTCTAAATCAATATGACTACTTTCTCTTTGATTTTTTGCACTTCAAACTCATTGGCTTTCTTTATGCTAGTGTACTTAATAATTGTTTTGAACATATAAGGATGATCTCTGAATGTTTCATTCTCTTGAGGTAAGAGTAGAGAAATCCAAAAGGCCAAACTGAAGTTGATGTTTGAGCTGAAAAGGATGCCAGCAGAGGAAGAAATTGCAAAACGAGTGGGGATATCTCCATAATCGTACCAGGAAATCATACGAGGGCGTTAAAATCTATAGTTTCCCTACATTTAGAGCATGCAATAATTTTTTAAAATGAGAGAATAAGTTTATAGATGTGTCATTTTCTGTTATAGAATTTTAGTATGATCTTTGGTTATTGGATATATAATAAATTCTCAAAATAAGAATTAAGCTATAGGAATAATTTTTTAAAAGAAATTTGGTTTGAAGACTAACAAAACTGAGTGAGTTCCCTAAACCCACTCAGTTGTAGAAAACCCTCTTCTTCCCTTCTCTTTTCTCCTTGTTGCTCTGCTTATGTAGTTTGTATGTCAAGTTCCCTAAACTAGTTCATTTTCGCTGATATGGATGAGTTCGTCAGCCCTGAAGATCTCCTTTTTCCCTCTTTCTCTATCTCTCTCATCCTTTTTGTGCTTTCTACTTCATCTTTCTGTTCCAATTCGTTTCATTTTCAGAATAAATGACGTAGTTGAGGGTTGAGACTAGCAATGCATCCAATGCTGATGGGTAACTTGCATTTACACTCAGTTTTCTAATCAAAATATTACAATAAAGTCTGGAGTTAGTATAAGCTGCGATAGCTGACGTGTCCATTAGTTGGTTACAGGCTGTTTAGAATACTCTGTTCTATCTTTCCTGTATAAATATCCTATCAGCTACGCTCATTAGTAAGTAACATAATACATTGAATAAACCCTAATTATCTCCTTTCATGGAGGTTTCTCTTCTCTGTGTCTTCTAAGGTTCTTATCTGATAATTACTTGAGAGATTTCTTATGGTATCAGAGCGAGGAACTCTTCTGATCTTCTTCTATCCATAGCCTAGCCTAAACACAACCTAGATTTACCGATTTCTTCGAATCGTGATTCAGAACTTTCAGCCATGAATACGCGAAATCAGAATCAGGGAGTTTACAATGTGATGAAGGATCCATTAGGATTATCCAATTCTGATCATCCCGGAGCACAGCTTGTAACTCATGTGTTTAACGGGAGCAATTTCTTAAGCTGGAGCAAATCGGTGAAGATGGCCTTGGGAGCGAAATTCAAGCTCGGATTTATCAACGGAAGTACTATAAAACCGGTTTCTGGATCTGAGGATGAAGATACTTGGCAGCGATGTGACTATATGGTACGATGTTGGCTCATAAACTCCATGACTGATTCAATTTCTGATGGATTCATGAATGTGACTTCGGCGAAGCAAATGTGGATGAATTGAACGAAAGATTTGGTCAGTCTAATACACCGTTGGTTTATCAACTAAGAAGAGATTTGGTGATGATGAATCAAGGTTCCATGTCTGTTGTAGAGTATTATGCCAAAATCAAGAAATTATGGGATGATATTTACAGTTTGGAAGGGATTCCGAGCTGTACTTATGGACGGTGCAATTGCGAAGTGAACAAGAAAACGCAAGATCTAGAGGAATCTAGGAAGGTTACACAGTTTCTGATGGGGCTAAGTGACAGTCTGGAGAATGTGCGTAGTCAAATTATTTCTACAGATCCTCTGCCTTCGATGAATAAGGCTTTTCAATTGGTTTTACAAGTTGAGAAACAGAAACTTGTGACCAGTGGCATCAACACAGTTCCAGAGTCAAATGCTTTGCTTGCTAAGCGAGATGTTCGCTATTCATCTAATTCAGGAAACAAAGGGAATTCTGGTTCCTTTGGTGATGGCAAAGGCACCTCTAACACCTACGGTTCCTACTTCGAAAAGAAAGAAGCAGCCAAGAAGGCTAAAATGGAAAGATATTGCAATCATTACAATCAACGAGGCCACACGGTAGATCAGTGCTTCAGGATTCATGGATATCCTGAATGGTTTCATGAGCTCAAAGCCAAAGGATCCAACAGGTCAGCTGCTGCAGTTTCTGAACTACAAGATTCTCCATTGACAACTGAAGGAACTGAACAACCAGAAAGCTCAAGCAAAGTGGATTCGGTTTTAGTCAATGTTGTTTGCCAAGAAATGATCAAACTCATGCGAGGCAAAGCACCGATTGAATTTTCAGGTACTGCATTTGTCCTAAATTCTTTTAGACATGGATCACATTGTTTATCATCCTGGATTATAGACACGGGTGCGTCTGATCACATGACATGTGATGCTTCTTTATTGAGTTCAAGAAGATTTTTAGCCAAACCAGTTTCTATATCTTTGCCCGATGGTTCTGTTAAGGAAGTTACTGAAATTGGGGATATTGTGCTAAATTGTGGTATTGTTCTGAAAGGTGTATTTCTTGTGCCAGAGTTTCAACAGAATCTGTTATCTGTGGGTAGGTTGCTTGATGACTCTCTATTAACCGTCACTATTGACAATAACATTTGCTTGTTTCAGGACCTTGAAACTGGGGCAGAAAGATTATCTGGGAAAAGAGTTGATGGTGGTTTATACAGGGCACAATTAACACCTCTTCCGGATGTTGTTACTAGTGTTAAACCTATGCTTTCTTCTATTCATGTTGCAAATAAATTTGATCCTTTGGATCCTGCACTAGTCCATGCTAGACTAGGCCACATTTCACATTCCAAACTGAGTCATATCTGTCAGTTTTCTGCTTTGTCTTCTGTCAAAGATTTTTGTGAGGTCTATGTAATGGCCAAACAACATGCTCAGCCTTTTGTCAGAAGTTCTTCAATTACTAGTTGTATTTTTGAACTGGTTCATATGGACCTTTGGGGTCCGTATAGGACTCCAACATATTCTGGTGCAAAGTATTTTGTTTCTATCCTTGATGATTTCAGCAGAGCTACATGGGTTCATTTAATTCACAGTAAAGATCAAGTGGCTGATGTTGTTATCTCTTTTGTGCATTTGGTTGAGACACAATTTGGTGTCAAGGTCAAAAATGTGAGAACTGATAATGGTAGTGAGTTTGTGCAAAAGAAATGCACTGATCTTTTCAGATTGAAGGGTATCATACATCAACGATCCGTAGCTTATGTTCCTCAGCAGAATGGACGCATTTCAAGGAAACATCGTCATTTGCTTGAAGTGGCTCGAGCTCTCAGACTTCATGCTTCTCTACCTATCAGATACTGGGGTGATTGTATTCTTGCTGCAGCTCATCTGATTAATCTATTGCCTTCTGCTGTTGTTGACTGGGATACACCTTACTTCCGCTTATATGATAAACTACCCGCTTATGACCACTTAAGGGTCATTGGTTGTCAAGCCTTTGCTCTTGTCAGAGGCTCACATAAGGATAAATTTGCATCCAAATCCAGATGCTGTGTTTTCTTGGGATACCCTCCGGGTCAAAAGGCCTACAAGCTATTAGACTGGGACACCAAACAGATATTTGTCAGCCGAGATGTGCTTTTTCAAGAACACATTTTCTTTTTAAAGGTACACTTACCTTACCTGCTTCACCTACTCCTACTCTTCCCCTTGTTAATCCAGCACATGTTCCTTTTCCAGACTATACCCCTTCTTCTCCCTCCTCTTCCTATGATTCAGTATCTACACCACCTTCTCAACCTTCTCCTTCTCCACAAAACCTTTCTCCTACATTCATATCTACTACTTCTCCACCACCTTCACCTATTCGACATTCTACCAGATTAAGACAACCCCCCACTCATTTACTTGAGTATGATTGTCCTACTTTACCTAGTAATTCCTCTTCTTCTCAATCTTCTTCTTTTTTAGCCATTCCTTTACATGACCCTACCTTCTATTCCACTGATTATATTGCTTCTCTGGCTAATGTCTTAGCCATTAAAGAACCATCTACCTATAACCAAGCTTGCCATGATCCTCTCTGGGTTGATGCTATGAACAAGGAGCTCTCTGCCCTTGAAACTAATCATACATGGCAACTTACTGAACTTCCTGCGGGGCACAAGGCCATAGGATGTAAATGGGTCTTCAAAATTAAGTTTCGACCCAATGGTGAGGTTGAGCGTTACAAAGCCCGTCTTGTGGCTAAAGGGTATAATCAGATTAAAGGAAAGGATTATAAACACACCTTCTCATCGGTTGCTAAGTTCACAACAGTTCGTTTGCTTCTTGCTGTTGCTACTCTACATGGTTGGCCTCTTCATCAACTCGATATTAATAATGCGTTCTTGCATGGTTTTATTGATGAAGATGTTTACATGTCAATTCATGAGGGATATTCTAAAGGTGCTCCTAATCAGGTATGTAAGTTGACTCGCTCTCTCTACGGCCTCAAGCAGGCCTCACGACAGTGGAACCTAGAGCTCACCAAATTTCTGTTACAACTTGGTTTTCGTCAGTCCAAGTTTGATCATTCCTTGTTCCTCTGGGACTCTCCTAAGGGTCTCATTGTTACCATTGTTTATGTCAATGATTTGCTCATCACTGGGGCCGATGAGTCATTAATCACTCATGTCAAAGCAGAGTTGCACAGGGCTTTTACAATCAAAGACTTGGGCCTCGTTCGTTATTTTTTGGGTCTTGAAATTTCACGCACAGCCAGAGGTCTCCTTCTCAATCAGCGGAAATACATCTCTGATTTGCTTGCTGATGCTGCATTTAAGGACTGCAAACCCGCTCCTTTCCCTCTTCCTAAGGGTCTCAATCTTTCGATTGACACAGGTGATCTTCTTCCTGATGCTGAGTCTTATCGTCGACTTGTTGGCCGTCTCTTATATCTCAATATGTCTCGTCCGGATATCTCTTATGCTGTCCAGCATTTGAGTCAGTTTATGAGCCAGCCTCGGGTTCCTCATTATCAAGCCGCCCTCCATGTTTTGAGGTATCTTAAAGGCAATCCTGATCTGGGGTTGTTCTTTCCCAGCGCCAATTTTGTGTCCTTATCTGCTTTCTGCGACGCTGATTGGGGGAATTGTCTCTTCAGTGGTCGATCACTTACAGGGTTTTGTGTATTCTTCGGCCACTCGCTTGTTTCCTGGAAGACGAAGAAGCAGAATACTGTTTCCAAGTCCAGTGCCGAGGCTGAGTATCGCAGTCTCTCCAAAACTACTAGTGAGCTTGTTTGGCTTGAGAACTTGCTTTCTGATTTCCAGCTGCGTGTTCCTCTACCGATACCTTTACACTGTGATAACAAGGTTGCCTTGCACATCTCTCAAAACCCAGTCTTCCACGAGCGCACGAAACACCTTCGTCTTGATTGCCACTATGTCCGTGACATGTTGCAGGAAGGCTTTGTCCAGCCTCTACACGTTCGCTCTGCGCTTCAGCTAGCAGATATCTTTACTAAGCCCCTTGGTGCTGTCCAACACAATTTCCTTGTGTCCAAGCTGGGCCTTTTGGCTCTGCCTCCTGTCCCACCTTGAGGGGGGGCTCTGGAGTTAGTATAAGTTGCGATAGCTGACGTGTCCATTAGTTGGTTACAGGCTGTTTAGAATACTCTGTTCTATCTTTCCTGTATAAATATCCTATCAGTTACGCTCATTAGTAAGTAACAGAATACATTGAATAAACCCTAATTCTCTCCTTTCATGGAGGTTTCTCTTCTCTGTGTCTTCTAAGGTTCTTATCTGATAATTACTTGAGAGATTTCTTATAAAGTACCCATTGCTTTTGGTGGGTTTTTTTTGCAATTGAGTTTAAAAAGTTTTGATAGGTTTTCTGTGTTGTGGATTGTGACTATGTTGTTATGCATCTCAGCTATTTTCAAGATGGGTAATACCAAAGTTTTAGCAGTTGTATATGGACCCATAGAGGTACTACTGCTACGATACTATTTCAAGGATCTTTTTACCAATATAAGTACCAAACAAGGCCCTGGTTAGCTAGTATGAGTTTCATTATGTTTATGTCTAAATCAGCTCTTTTGGGTTCTTTACTTGTTATCTAAAAAGATTTTCTCATTTTTCTGAGTGTTTTTTTGAGAAACCATGTATGAGTGATATTCAAGTTGGGTTGACCGTCTAGTTCTCATCTCAAACATGTAATAAATGTTCTATCTTTTTTATTGGGTTATCCAGGTCAAAAATAAGGGGTAACAAATGAGTGATCGTGCATTGGTAATCTGTTGTTGGTGCTATTAGTTAACAATTTTACTTCTTGATCTTTATGGGGTCATTAGTGTTTATTCATGAGTTCTTTCTTTCAGGTCAGATATGAGTATAGCATGGCTAATTTTAGTATTGAAGATCACATGAAAAAGGGGAAGGGGGACAAGTATTTACCATTTCCTTGATGGCTTGACCTTCTGTTTTCTAGTCCTTGTTATCATGATTTCATGTTTATATATGTCTCATTGACGGGAAATAATGTGTGAGTCTCATTCTTCTACATATTATATGAGCATATAGCAGGAAATGTTGTCTTTTATGTTATCCAATTCTTTTCATCTTTTTTATGTTAAAGTTTGCAATTTCTAGAAGACAATATATTCAAAATTTAGTTTGAACTTTCCCAACAATCATGTTTTCTTAGGAAGCAAAGCAATGCTTTCATAGGTACCTTATCTAAATGCTTTGACTTTGGAATTAGTTTCTCTTAATTAAATAATGAATTTGTATATATGGCAGTAGGCGATCAACAGAGATATCAATGGTCATTCGTCAAAATATGAAAGCTTGCATAATGACACAACTCATGCCTTGTTCTCAGGTCCAATATCACCTAGAGTACTATTAGCTTTATTGCAAAATTTTGGCACACTTACCTAGAAAAGAAATTTGTGGAATATGCAGAATAACATCTATGTTCAACGGGTATAAGCGATTTGGGTGTTATGTGCTGCACTGTTTGTTGCATCTTATGGCCCAGTGGAACTGGTATGTGCATCCTCTTCCTTTCTATCTCTTTCAATGTATATTTTGTCGGTGTGAGTGACCTCTTTTCTAGTGGCTTCTAGAGTTTGGAATTGGGTATTTTCTAAGTTTTGTTGAATATTATTTGCAAAAAGTAGGGGCTTAATGGCTGACTGTTATAGTGTTATGGATTTTTTTAAATATTTTTGACATTATGGGCTTTATGATTTACCGTTCTATGGTTACATTCATCTACTCGTTTGCATATAGGCGTTGGAACAACAACAATTGCTTTAGGTTATGGTGGTGTGCAGGATATTGACACTACTATATCCTTGGAAACTACATGGCATGCTATGGAGGATCTGGTTACAAGGGGTTTAGTTCGCAACATTGACATCAAGTAAGCGAATCAAAGGAGACTTAGAGCCTACCTTTGAAAGCATAAGGGTGTAGAATGACATGAGATCGAGAGATTGTCATTGGAAATGAAGAATTATAAGGGGTCCTTTTGTTGCTTCAACTATTAAGCTTTTTAGGTGACAAGTTGTGACTATAAATTTTCCTTTCTCTAGACAAGTATGGACCTTATTAGTGTTTTAGTGTTATTCTTTCTTTAGTTATTTTATTATAGTACTTTGTCAAATTAGTTGCAGAATGTTTATCTTTTTGTAATATTGATGTATGATGTGTTGAAATGTGATATGACATTGTATTTTATCATGGCTATTACATCTTGTTTGTATGAATTAATGGATAACTAATGTGTTGAAAAGGTACCATTGATGCATTAGAATTACAAGTGAAAATATGAAAAATCAGACTGCACTTTTCTTTTAAAAGAAATGTAATATAACTCGGACTTAATAATATCAGGCTTGTATAACAAATTGAGAGAATGACAATATAACCCGGATTTAGGAACACCCGGAGTATTAAGTATGTCTTCTTTTTTTTTTGAATGAAAGGTAATTCTTCTCATTCATGGTAAGGTAAACTTACAAAAGCCTAGATATTGCTAGGTATTACAAGGATGATCTCCTAATCCCAACTCTCTCAAGCCAATTTCTGGTCTCTCGATTGTCTTTCCTCCATCTAGATAGAACACAGTTTCTAACATGAGTAATGATCATCTGTGAACATTCAACAGTACTAAAGCACCTTGATTGAAATACTTTAGCATTCCTGCATCTCCAAATGTAGTAGATAGTGGCAGTGATGCAGCAAACCCAAAATGAGAACTTAAAGCAGGATTTCACCTTAATTTTTTGGATACTCTCAATCCAGTCTTGGATGTTGTACTGTCTTCTTCCAATCTTTGCCCAAGTCAGAACTCTATACAGAACATCTTTGGAAAATCTGCATCCAAACCAAATGTGATCTACCATTTCAGATTCGCAATTGCACATCACACAAGTGTCATCTTGAATAATACTCATGCTCTTAAGTTTGGATCTAGTGTAAGCTCCTCCTTTGATGATCATCCAGCTAGTGAACGATGTTCTGGGAGTAATAAGTTTGCCCCAAATCCAGTTGTTCCAGTGAGTAGTGGGCGCAGTTAGCCGTAGCGCATCATACAAAGTTTTCCAGTCGTATTTGCCCCCTTTAGTCATGATAATCGGAATCTGGCTGTCACTGTTGACTCTATCAATAATTTCGTCTCTCATGTTCAAAAGAGTTCTCCACAAAGCACTGTCTGTTTCTTTCCTATCCAATGTCCAGAAGCACCGCCCTCTGAGAATGGTGACCCTCACCCATGAGTTCCAAAGGGAATTGGCATCATGTAGAAGGTCATAAATCAGTTCCGAGAAAGCTGCTTTGTTCCAGGAGAGGATCTCCTTTAAGCCGACACCTCCCTCTTCACGTGGTCTGCAAACCTCTTTCCATGCTAAAGGTGCTTTCCTGCCTTCATTGCATCCACTCCAAAGAAAATTCCGCATGGATGCTGTGATGTCTTTGATAATCTTCTTCGGAATGACAAAAACTTTGCACCAATAATTAGTGATACCGTAAAGAACGGCATGGACCAACTGTAATCTCCCTGCATAAGACAAGTTTCTGGATGCCCAAGAGTTAACTTTGGAGGTGATTATTTTCAGCAAGGGCTTGTAATCTTCACTCAATGCTTTCCTTCTACAAAGAGGCACCCCCAAATACTTCACTGGAAGCTCACCTTTATCCATCTGCATTGCATCAATAATTTGTATTCCAGTGTGATTGTCCACTCCTGCAATGAAAACTTTGGACTTACTTCTGTTGATAGCAAGGCCTGATTTGTTGCAGAAGTCATCAAGGTGATCTTTGACTAGTTGCATAGTGGTGAGATTTCCATGTGCAAAGATAAATAGATCATCCGTAAAGCATAGATGCGTAATCCCCATTCTAGCACATTGAGGATGATATTTGAACGCTCTCTGCCTGCTCATTTGCCTGAATGATCTGCTCAGATATTCCATCACGAAAACAAAAAGGTAGGGTGCTAAGGGATCACCCTGTCGCAGACCCCTTTTTCCTGGAAAGAATCCTGCTAATTCCCCACCAATGTTGATTGTGAAAGAGCTGCTCATGATGCATTCTTTGATCCATGTAATCATTGTGGAGTGAACTCCAAATCCCTTCAAGACTTGGAGTAGGAACTTCCAGTTGACTGTGTCATACGCCTTTCGCAAATCATTTTTTGTTGCACAACGGGGGCTTGTGTACTTTCTAGAGTACCCTTTCATCAGATCTTGGCATACAACAATGTTGTGTCTTATGGATCTCCCTTTTATGAATGCTCCTTGCACTTGGTCAACAATTTTAGGCAACACTGTTTGCAGTCGAGAAACGATAAGCTTGGTGATTGTTTTATAGATAACAGAGCATCAAGCAAGTGGTCTGTAGTTTTATAGATAACAGAGCAGCAAACAAGATTGTTTTATAGATAACAGAGTATTAAGTATGTCTGAAATGTGATGCTGATGACTTTTTTTAACTCGGACCTTTTAGCTCCGGGTTATAAAGCCTGGATACTGTGATATTTGGAGAGGATATTATAGCTCGAACATTTAAGGATCCGGGTTATATAATCTCTTTTTAACCCGGGCGTGTTTTTCACATCCGAGTTATATAGTATGTTTTATTTGCAGTGTATAGTTATGCATTTAACTCGGGCGTGCCAAAAAAGGTCCGGGTTATATAACCTATTATACCCTCACTCTGAAGGCCGGACAAAAAATGTGTCATATCCGGGTTATATTTGCTTTTATTACCGGGTTAAAAAGGCAATTTTGTAGTAGTGGAGATCTCGAAACCCTATTCTTTCTTTAGCGTAGTCAGTTCAAAAAACCCTAAATCCAATTTTTGTTCTCTTAAATCCATTCATGGTTATCTAAAAATCAGTAGATCGTTGTGTAACTCTCTCTAATGGAAAGAAGAAGAATGGTGATGCTTAGCCCCAAATCAAAATAATTTGTTTTGAACCATTTCATGCTTCTTGAAAAAGCGATATATCATTGTGTTGATCTTTGAAAGGTAAAGAAGTAAGTGATGTTATGGAGGGCAAAATCCAAATAATTTCTTTTGGATTCGTGCATACATGTAGAAGAATAATATGATTGTTGTGTTATTATGCGAAATGGAAAGAAATAGAGTGGTGATGTTGAGCCGAATTTGTTGTGCAATGTCGTCGGCAGTAGTGAGTGATATACCGAAGGGATAAGGAGTCTTAGAGATAATTCCGACGCTGGGGTGTTTGTACACCTACTTGGTGAGGTATTGGACTTGTTGTGAGGTTGAATTCAGTAATGTTTTCTCCTCCCTAAACAAACACATTAATTTGTGTGTTTTTTTTATTTTTGTTTATCTTTTATATTGTGTGATGTGTGTTATGCGAATGAATTGTGTTAGTATTGTTGATCATCTGTAGGTGGAATACGAAACGTATAAAATTGAATTTGAGTTAAAGGATGCAAATTTTTGAAATTAAATCGCCCAAAATCTTAATTCAATCCTTAGCATTGCTAAATCCAATGCAGACTTCTAGGGTTACCTATTGTAGAGCAAGAACAAAAAACTTATTGACGACACATGTTACATTTAATATATCAGTTTTGGCTTGATCTTGATCTTGTGTTAGGCTCTTATATCCCAAGCTTTTGTCAATTACCATTGGTAATAAGTCAAGTAACATGAGAGGAAATGAAGAAATGGAAATTAGAATAGTTATAGGGAAGAGAACCCGCAAATGATAGCAGTTGTTGGGTGTCGCGAATTGTATCATAAAGATGAAATGACAATCGCAAAGAAATTAGTTAAAGTAGTTTTCCTTGTGTAGTGCACTCAAAGATCTTTATTTGAAAAAAAAGTAAATGTTTAAGAAGAGTTATAGGACTTGGTGTTTTCATGGAGAAATATCATTCCTCTTGCAAGTCTAAAATGATATTTTTCCTCTTGTCAGCCCCTTAATTAGAGATCTTCCTAATAGAGTGTTTTAGAGGAAAACGTTAATGAGTGTAATTGAAATTGAATATATATGTAAAGATTGACATTACCAATAAAATGATGAAGTTTACGATATGTGGTAATTACAATAATGATTTAGGTAATGAATCTGCCACATGTTTTAAATGTTAGGTACATTACTTGTAGTTGTGTGGTTAAGTTGTTGAATGCCTCCTTGAAAACAATTATTTCTATGCGGTTGTTTGGATGCTTCCCTCTTTGAAGCATCACTATTTTGAGCCATTTAGGATATGTTACTCTAGATATTGTCACATAGTTGTTCGTGGCAGAAACGGGTTTGGGAAAATATAGACCTACATACTTCAATGATCATCCTTGGCTTTTGTTTATGTCACTGCAAAGTAAGGTAAAATAGGAAACTATCTATGCTTCATTACAAAAGTCCATTTTGTTATTCTTGAACGAGTACCTTTTTTTCCCAAATTACATCAATTAATATTTCATCCTTAATGACCCATTCACCCAAATGTGAAATGATTAGTCTCGTGTCGTTGCACAAACCTTGGATTGGGTTCACATTTCTTAGAAGCATCACATGCAAGTCTTCCTTTAGTTTTAGGATGTGTGGTTGCATTTCTGGTAATAAGATATATGGAATAATAGTTAGTAATATGGTTGTGATTGTCAGGTTTAAGGGAGTATATTTAGTTTGATCAAATATGCTGCCATACCTAGGAAATCAAGGCTATTTAGGAATTCCATGGGAGACATGTGTTCTTGTTCAGCGATGTTGGTTGATGCCATGGAAATGTCATCTAAGCTCTTGTAGGTTTTCACCGGCCCTTGTAAATTGTTGAACATATGCTCATCAATCTAATCAACATCTTCATTAAGATGTATTAGAATAGCTCTTTCTTGTAGGTACATATCATTTGTCTAATTTGGCCTAAAGTATGTGAAAATTTCATCTATTATTCTCTAAATTGGGTCATTTTCTGGTTCAACTACGAATTGACTTGAAATCTCAATCCATGTTTCCTCGTCTTCTTCTTCCATAGCTATTGCTTGTGCATTGCCATCGTCTACTTGTAGAATCCATTGATTGAATTTTTGTTTGTATGTGTTAATGCTTCCATTTCTATCTCTTTCACTTACTCTCATACTTTGTGATAATGTGAGTATTTGGCAATGCTTCCATTTCTATCCCATTGATTGAATTTGCAATCTCTTTCCCATTGATACGACTTGAAATATTTGTGTAAAATCACCTCCTAGGAGAACTGTGATTCCTCCAAATAAATTGTGTATGTATTCCTCTTGTTTGAAGCCTCAAATGTTTTACAATGTTCTATTAAGGGCTTCAAAAGCATATCTATGAGTCATTGGTGCTTCATCCCAAATAATCAATTTAACTTCAAGCATTCGTTGAGCTAAATGAGAGTTTTGAGTTATTCCACATGTAGCGTTATCCATTAACTCTAACAGAATGAAAAATCTGATGCGTGTTGTTCTTCCACCTAGTAGTAGTAACGAAGCTATACATGTTTGATTTTGTGATCATTAAATATTAAAAGATTAGCATTGGAGTAATGTAGTCTGTGTTATATTAGTACATGAACTGGAATGTGAACATCGGTTAGGATATTATTTAAAATTAAATTGGTTTCCAATTGGAATGTAAAATTGAAGAGTATTTATGGTTTTTGAATTTTATAACTGAAGATGCGATGACAAGAATGGTATTTTTTTCAGATCTTAAGCGGGGCATTATTTTCTGTCTAAATCTAACACTTTCACAGATAAGGAAACCAAGAAACAGAGTGTCCAACATCTCATAATTGTAACATAGAAGAATACGTTCAAATTGAAACTTAATTGTAGATGTTCAACAATAACTATATTGGAGCAAAGAGCATGAACAAAGCAATCTCGGTATATATTTTTGTTTCTATGAGTCCATATTTTCCACCCGACAAAACAAGCAAGTCAAACTTGATCATCTGTGTTCTGTTGTAGTTGAGATTGGAAACAAAATCATTTGATACCAAATCAGGGTATAATTGTTCTGCCAATGAGTTACCTACAACAAAGAGAAGAGATTTAGTACATTTGCACCCAAAAAATAGGTGATCTAAGTTTTCATCTACTTCCTTACAAAGGCTACATTGTGTCGGCGCTCTATTGTAATGTATGTTCAGACCTTCCGTAGTAGGGAGGCAGTCAACACAAGATTTCCATAGAAAATGCTTAATATTTAGTGGAACTTTCAATCTCCATATCCATTCCAGGTTTTTTTTTATTTTGTGATGGTCGAGCATTATTAAGGGAGGCAGTCGCAATGCGGACTGAAAACCTACCATTAGCAGTCGGCTGCCAAATGATTTTGTCCTAAAATTCATGAATTGATAAAGTTATATTCTTAATCTCGTCCACCAGATGAGTTGTTATCACATAGTTTAATTTCATATCATCCTAGTCCTTATTAGCAGTTATGAAGTTAGAAACACACATACTTGAATTCGTAAAATGAAGAGTTTCATTTAGCGATTGTGTTCCGAATCAGACATTATTCCAAAAATTGGCATGTTCCCATTTCTGATTTGCCTTCTAATGTTCATTCCGAAGTTGTCACGAATGGTAAGGAGTCTACTAAACTACCATGAGTAATTTCCTTTTTGAGAGTAAATAGAGTCATCTTTGTAATACTTTTTCTTTATTACTCGCACCAAATGTTGTCAGGTTCCGTTATTAATTTTCAAAGTAGTTTGTAATGATTTATTACAAACCTCAATAAATCTAAATCCTAGACCTCCCTAAAATGTAAGAGTAAAGATGCATTTCCATCTAGTTAGAGAAATGTAAATTAATTCATTAAAATGCCTGCATGTCGAAGAAATTAACCCATTAGAGAGGTTGTGTCCAAACTAATATTATAAATATATATAATATATGATACCTTAACTAAACTAATCGAACCGAAAGGAAAGCATGAAGAAGATCAATATCAACAACTATTTATGGAAAATTTTGAGATTTATATAAACAATTAAAAAATAGATTATATATAGCATATCTCATGGGGTTGGTTTATTTGACCATGTTATGGTTTTGGTCTGACATATTGTTGGTTCGAATCTCCACTCCCCTCTTTTAAATGTAATTAGGGGAGGATCTATGTAGGATCCAGAGGGTTAGAGTTGTCAATCAGGTCGGTCAAGTCGGGTTCAGTTCAGTTATTTCGGGTTTGGGTTGAGAACGGGTCAGGTCATTTCGGATAACAGGTCAAGCCAGTCGGGTTATTATAGGCAATGTTCTAAAAGTCGCTAGGTAGGAGTTAAGCGATGAGGGGGGCCTAGCGCCTAGGCGGCTAGGCGGGGGCCTAGGCGGGTCAAAAATTATTGTGTGGTCCATCTAATTATTTGACTATGTTCTTCTCCCAATTCCAAAATGTTTATAAAACTATGTTGGGATGAGGTTTGATATTTAATTATGGGTCTTATTTTACAAAGTCTCACCCAAAACTATGTTCTATGCATCTTCCATCTCCTAAGATGTTGCTGCTTCCACGATATATGAGTCTTCTTCTCGCCTAGGCGTCCCTAGGCGGGGACTTTTAGAACACTGATTACAGGTCAGCGGACGGTTCGGGTAAACCAACGGGTCAAGAGCGTTATTTTTTAAATGTTTTATTCACTATTTAAATATTATTAAATATTTAAAAACTAATTTAAATATGTCAAAATAAGTTGAAATGAATTAAAAATAATACTAATATTATTAATTATTGCAATGTAAATAGACCTGTCAAAAACCGACCCAACCCGAAAACCCGACCCGACCCGAAAGGACCCGAACATGAACCCGACCCGAACGTCACTTGGTCAAGAAGGACCCGAACCCGAACCCAAACCCGACCCGACTCAACCCGAATGCAAATCCGAGCTCGCGGGTCCCCTTTATTTTGTATATTTTATTTCATTTATATTAAATATTTTAATATACTTTATTAAATAATAATCTAATATTAATTGTATTATTATAATTATTTTATTAAAGTTAAAAATCATAATAATAATCATAAAAATAAGGGCATGTTCGACCCGCTGGGTCAACCCGAACCCGACCCGCCTGACCCAAAAATTTTATCAACCCGATCGACCCGAACCGACATGACCCGAACCCGACCCGCCCGACCCAGTTGACAGGTCTAAATGTAATTGATATTAGTAGACCAAATCATATTTTGTTTTTATATTTAATTGTTATTATATTAATTTATAAATTTCTACATTATAAAAAATGATATAAGTACAACAATGTTTT
The DNA here is from genome assembly GCA_027886185.1 of Rheum nobile. NCBI lineage: Eukaryota > Viridiplantae > Streptophyta > Magnoliopsida > Caryophyllales > Polygonaceae > Rheum > Rheum nobile. The sequence goes on along the minus strand of WOAB01000067.1, from coordinate 2,193,540 downwards.
TTTTAGGATATTAAGGATATTATCATTATTTATATGTCATTTATCATATATATTTTATTAATACTCCACAATTATTCGTTAATCGGGTCGGGTTCGGGTTGGTCGGGTTCGGTCTCGGTAAATTTGGGTTTAGTAACTTCGGTCAGGTCGGGTCGGGTCTAAAAGCGGGTCGGTCAGGTCGGTAAAACGGGTTCGATCACTTTTTGACAGCTCTAAGTGGGGTACAACCCCTTCTTTTTATTTTTTTCAAACATTCTTTTAATTTTTTTCATAAACAATTTTCTTCAAAAATTATCCAAATAATTTATGTAGTTTTCATTTTTTTAATAATTTGTGTGTGTAGGATTTGTTATGCGTAATTCTAAAAAATACTAAGAAAACAGAACTTCATCCAAATTTGCGTACAAATCTTTCAATAAAAATGCAATATCTTCTCTATATCTATCCTTATTTTTGTTAAAATTTTCAAAATTTAAGGTTTATGGATTTGTAAATTTTGAAATCAATTTTTTTATACACATATGTTGAAAGTATGAAGTGAAAGTAGCAAGTAATGATGAAATTTGTGCAAATTGTGTATTTTTTTTATCAATTTTGAGTAAAATTTCATTTGGGGTTCAAATATAAGGTTTGTTGTTTAAAATTGAGGTTGTTTGTGTAAGATAGATGGTAGACTGATCGGCACTATTTTATAGTGCATATGTAGGAGTTATTACCAGGTTTGAGGTGCCATTTGGATGGGTTTAGAGCACAATTGTGGAGTTGAGAGTTAGAGACTAGAAGTAAAGTAATCATGGGATTTACAGAGGTTTGAAGTGCATTGAAGAGTAGAAGAACAGTGGGTTGAATTCAAATTGTTCGTTCTCTTTACTCAGATGTCCAAATGGAGTGATTCCAATTCGAGGAGTTAGATCTTGAAGTCTACTGAAAGTTCTCAAAATATGAGCGCAATCCGAGTTGGGAATCAAAAGTTATGGCGTTTTTACGGAAGTGTCACAGAAGATGAATAAGACACCGTCACCGCACCCCGCGGCGAACCTTACAGAGAAGAGGCCGTGATTCTGGAGTACCACCGCACCCCGCGGTGGGGGTGTCACCGCACCCCGCGGTGACGACGCGCTGAAGAGATTCTTTCTGAGTTTTATTTCTGTTTTATTTTATTTCCGAGACTTTGTTTCCAAGTTTGTTATTTTCTTTTCTTTATTTCCTTATTATTTCCTTAGTATTTAAGTTAAGTTTAATACTCTTTTAGAGGGAATCCATTCTCTAACCCTAGTTGCCACCTTTCTACGTTTTTGCTCTCACAAACCCTATGGAGAACTAAACCTCCATTGTTGCACTTGACAGTTTGAAGCCAGCAATTGATTGGTTGTGAGTTTTCTACTCTTGTTCTATTTCCTATCTAGTTGTATTAATTCTCTTGTGCTTGAATGTTTATTGGTTTATGTTGATTTATTTAGACTGATCACCTAGGTTTATTGATATCTTCCTAATAGCTAGGACTTGTGATTCCGGGTTCGGGTTGCATATCTAGTAGTACACACGATTTACATAAGCGGGTTGCGAGTGTTCATCGTGAGAGAGAGTTAATTGCATGTTATAGTAACGGGTTGTTTCTATTGCATGTATCTTGTTGAATCCTTGGTTGAATGCTATTGCTTTATTGAATCTTGAAGGTTTTCGGGTTTGATTTAGTAATAAGTACTATTAGGGCTGATAGAACTAATAGTTATCTAAGATCGGGATAAGAACAACTAAAGGAAAGATAAGAACTTGAGATTAATAGAATTCAGTGATCAACCATATCTTTTGTTGTGTGGATTTTTGTCAAGTGTGGCGCCTTCCTCGTATCATATTCACATCATTTACTTTGTTTTCTTGCTTTATTCACTTGGTTCGAAATACTACAAACCCCCCCTAGTTTCTAGTTGGTGATTGCGAATTACAGAAATAGATAACCTGACTCCCTGTGGGATCGACCCTGACTTGCTTGCTATACTCTTTAGTAGCTATTTTAGGATTTCTTTGATTGGGTATACGACTTTAGGCCTATCATAGACTTAAATAGATTATATACTTTGAAATTAGGGTTTTTTGTAAGATAGACGGTAAACATTTGCTCTTCAGGATTTTTGCCCTCACTAAACTAAAATCCTCAATCCGTCCATGTATTTGACATATAAAATCCTCAATCCGTCCATGTATTTGACATATATAAATTATCTTTAAACGCTCTTGAAGTCTTTCCAGTTCTTGAATTAGGGCACAAACCCCTCATTCTAAATTTTCTTCATAAAATAGAAAAGAAATGATTATAGCATAATTTATATTTTTTTCGCTCAAGGATAAAAAATCGCTCCATCACATTTTATGTTGAACTATTTTTCTAAACAAACTTTCTTTTTGAGATAACAGTTGATCCTGAGTTTACTTCATTGATTGTTAGATTAATTATTTACTATTGTAATTATCTTCCTTGTAATCTCCTATATGTATCTTAATCAATAGAATGGCAACCCATCAGGGATTTCATTATCCTACATGGTATCAACAGCCTCTCTCAAATTAACCTAAACACTTCTTCCTCCTCCTCTAATGGCAAACAACATTATTCCGCCTACCACTGATTCCAGTAACCCCACTCATTCCCCCAATTCCTCCTCCTCCTCTCAAACCCAATCTCATCAGGCCTTCCATGTGGCCTCAATTAAAACACACGTTCCCATTCTTCTTGAAACCCAAACCCTAAATTACAATAAATGGCGAACGCTCTTCCTTGTCACTGTTGGAAAGTTCGGCCTTAAAAACCACATCGACGGCACTCCTCCACCATCCCCTACTGATGAGGACTGCCAACGCCTCGATTTTCTGGTTCTGTCATGGATCTATGGGTCCATCAAAGAGAACATCTTCTCAATTGTCATGGAGAATGATGCATCTGCTTACACAATCTGGAAGGCCATCGGAAATCTGTTCCGGGACAATAAGAAATCTCGTGCCATCCACCTTGAAGCACAATTTCGCAATTTGTCCCAGGGAAACTTGTCCATCTCTGAATACTGTCAGCAACTGAAATCCTTAGCCGACGGTCTTGCAGACGTTGATCAAGCCGTAAGTGATGAAACTCTCGTCCTCCAGACTATACGAGGGTTGAACGATGATTTTGCTACTCTAGCAGCCATCATTCCTCATCAACAACCATTCCCCACCTTCCACACGGCCCGCTCAATGCTTCTCCTTGAAGAATCACAACGTGAAACCAACAAGGCACCCGTCAGCAATAGCACCGCCCTGATCGGAACCACTACCAAGCCGACCGATCAAGTGAGACCACCGCCTCCCTTCCCACAGCAGCAGCCTCCTACACCTCAACAGTTCTACAGGGGTGGTGGCCATGTTGGCCGACGCGGAAGAGGAAGGGGCCGCGGTGGAAGTCGCTACAACAACAACTTGAATCAATTCCAGCCTTGGGGAAATCAGTGGACCCCGTCCTGGCCCACTATGCAGCAACAACAATCACACTGGGCTCCGAACAGTGCAAGAATTTTAGGAGCTCGGCCACCTCCTCCTTAGTTCAGCAACACTCCTCAATCATACCTTGTTGGCCCTCCTGCAAACTATAATCAGTGGTCTCCGTCCTCCCCTTCTTGGGATCAATCTGCTCTTATTCATGCTATGGATCAGATCTCTATGAGGCCTCCTTCTGACAACAATTGGTACATGGATTCTGGGGCTTCCTCACACATGTCTTCAAGTTCAGGTATTCTCAAAACTGTTTTTAATCATGGCATTGATTCATCACAACAAGTTATTGTGGGTAATGGACACAAAATTCCCATTCACCAAACTGGCCAACACCACCTGCAGACCACAACCCGACCCCTCAACCTAGACACGGTTCTTGTCACCCCCTCTCTCATCAAAAATTTAATTTATGTTTGTCGCTTTACTACTGATAATAACTGTTCTGTTGAGTTTGATCCTTTTGGGTTTTCTGTGAAGGACAATCCAACCAAGAAAGAGATTCATCGCTCCAATAGCAACGGTGACCTATACCCGTTTCTCGAGTCTCCCGCCACTAGTCCAAAGGCCCTCACGGCCACAATAAATCAGCCTACTCATGTTTGGCACCAGCGTCTTGGTCATCCCGGATCTTCGGTCTTTCATCAATTAGTTTCATCTCTTCATATTTTATGTAATAAAAAGTATGGTTTACATCTCTGTCAAGCTTGTCAACTTGGGAAACATGCTCGTTTACCCTTCTTTCAATCTACTTCAAACACTACTGTTCCTTTTCAAATTGTCCATGGTGATTTATGGACCTCTCCAATAAACAGTATCTCAGGTTTCAAATATTATCTAGTGTTACTTGATGACTTCACTCACTACGTCTGGGTTTATCCTCTTAAACACAAATCTGAAACCTTTCAAAAATTCCTACAATTCTACAATCTCATCAAAACTCAATTCAATTTGCAAATTAAGAACTTGCAATGTGACAATGGTCAGGAATTTAATAACTCTGTGTTCCATCATTTCTTTCATACAAATGGGTTACAATTTCGATTCTCTTTCCCACACACATCTCAACAAAATGGGAAAGCAGAGCGCATTCTCCGCACTATCAACAATACGGTTAGAATCCTCCTCTTCCAAGCCCATATGCCTCCAAAATTCTGGGTTGAAGCTTTGCATACTGCAGTCCACCTGATCAATCATCTCCCATCCAAAACGACCCAAAGCCGTACACCTTATCAATGTATGTTCGGTCGTTCCCCATCCTACCACCATCTCCGAGTCTTTGGTAGTCTCTGTTATCCCAATCTGTCTAGTGTCGTGTCCTACAAATTGTCCCCTCGGTCAACTAGGTGTGTCTTCCTCGGGTATCCTTCGGATCATTCAGGTTACCGTTGCTTGGATCTCTCAACAAACAACATTATCATATCCTGACATGTGATTTTTGATGAAAACACTTATCCATTCAGCCAAGATAATACCAGCAAATCCGCCTCAGATTACGATTTCCTTCAATTTTCAATTGAAAATCCTCCCCCTGTAACCAACCCACCTAACACGGACCCCACCTCCCCTACAATCTCTCCCTCTCAAAATATCGCATATCCTACTCCCGTAACAAACTCTCAAAACAACAACACGGCCCAACAATTGGCGGCCCACTCCCCATCACACCAACCCAATCCAATCCCCACTTCACCCTCCCATATCTCAAACTTCCAACAACCGCCATCTCCTCCTCATTCACCAACTCAACCTGCAACTCCCTCAGATATCACATCTCAAAACCCAACCGACTCCAATCTCCATCCTATGATAACCCGAGCCAAAGACGGCATCTCAAAACCTAAACCCGTGTTCAACCTCCTCTCCACCATAGCACCTATACCCAAAACCTACAAAACTGCCATTCAAAATCCACAATGGCTTGCAGCCATGCGCAATGAATACAATGCCTTAATTAAAAATGGTACATGGGAGCTTGTTCCTTGTCCGTCTTCAGCTAACATTGTTTTAGGAAAATGGCTATTTCGCCATAAACTCCATTCAGATGGCAGGCTCGCTCGGTATAAGGCTCGTTGGGTAGCCGGGGGATACTCGCAGCAGCCCGGTATAGACTTTGATGAGACTTTCAGTCCAGTGGTGAAGCAAACAACAATGCGGAATGTCTTGAGTATTGCTGTTTCCAGAAATTGGCCCATAAATCAATTGGATGTGAAAAACGCTTTCCTCCATGGAGAGCTATCTGAGATCGTTTACTACCAGCAGCCATCGGGTTTTGTTGATCCAACTCGATCAAGCCACGTCTGCAGACTCAAGAAAGCCCTATACGGACTCAAACAAGCGCCACGCGCCTGGTATAACCGCTTCGCCACTTGCATTGTCGGGCTCGGTTTTTTTGCACTGTAGGTCTGATGCCTCATTGTTCGTCTTCAACTCAGGTTCAAATTTGGCTTACCTCCTTGTCTATGTCGATGACATAATACTCACGGCCTCTACTCCATCTCTTCTGCAACGGATTATTACTGCTCTGCATACTCAGTTTTCTATGACGGATTTGGGGCCTCTTAACTATTTTATGGGTGTTGCTGTCTCAAGGGATCGAACAGGACTCCATCTGCACCAACAAAAATATGCAAACGAAATTCTGGAAAAGGCTGGTATGATAAATTGTAAGCCCTGCTCGACTCCAGTAGACACGGCTTCCAAGTTGAGTCAGCATTCTAGTACTCCCTTTGTCGATCCAACTCTTTACCGCAGCTTAGCAGGGGCTCTCCAATACCTCACATTCACTAGACCAGATATTCAGTACGCTGTACAGCAAGTATGCCTCCATATGCATGATCCCCGGGAAGCCCACTTCAATGCACTTAAGCGGATTCTAAGGTACATCCGAGGAACAATGAGTTTTGGTCTTCACTTGTCTGCTAGTAATGTGGATCAACTAACTGCATACTCGGATGCGGACTGGGCTGGTTGCCCCGACTCGCGCAAATCCACTTTGGGTTATTGTGTGTACCTTGGCGACAATCTGATATCCTGGTCGTCCAAACGACAAAATCAGGTGTCTCGATCGAGTGCTGAAGCTGAATACAGGGGAGTTGCCAATGTCGTTGCAGAGACGTGTTGGGTTCGACAGTTGCTTCAGGAACTCGGAATCACTCTCTCCAAGACAACCATAGTCTACTGCGACAACATTAGTGCAGTCTACATGTCATCGAACCCGGTTCAACACCAATGTACAAAACATGTCGAAATTGATTTGCATTTTGTACGCGACAAAGTCAGTCTTGGGGAGATCTGTGTCCTTCATGTGCCCACACAGAGTCAGTATGCAAATATCTTCACAAAGGGGTTGCCAACTACCTTATTCAAGGAATTCATATCCAGTTTACACATCCGAGAACCTACTGTCCAAACTGCGGAGGGGTGTTAGATTAATTATTTACTATTGTAATTATCTTCTAGTTATTCCTAGAATATCTCAACTGTATCTTTCTTGTAATCTCCTATATATATCTTAATCAATAGAATGGCAACCCATCAGGAATTTCATTATCCTACAGATTGTCTTTTAAACAATTTTAAAACAATAATTTTATCATTAATAAAATTAAAAGAAAAAGACAATCAAACCATTCAAATACAAAAGGATGTATGTGGAACATATTTGAAATATAAGAATTTTGGATTTATATATTTCACACACTTTAATTTCGTTAAATGGTTTGATTAAAGTGTTTATTATTTACGGATAGATTTATTTTTCTAGGTTTGATATGAATACGAAAATACATCGGTTTATCTAACATAACCAAATTAATATGAAAAAGGATTTATAGAATATGTTAAAGAAAACCCTAATGAAAAACACTCCCTTTCTCCTTGAGAAAAAACCTAATGTCGCTGCCTCAACTGTGTCTTCTCCTCCTCCCCGATCCAGCGTGCTCCACCTCTCTAAACCTCTGATTAGATGGCTCCTGGCCATTCTGTCTTCTATCCCGGGAAAGGGGTACCTTCTACAAGTCCTTTTATTCACAAAATCAAAAAGAACCTAAAGCTATGTTGGCGACCTTTTCTTTCGCCGTCATCAGTGTACTTGCTTCACCTCCCTACCTCTCAATACAGCGGATTAAATGGCTCCTTACCACGCCGTCCTTGCTCCTTGGAATTCTATACCATCCAAAGCCGATCCGACTACCTAAATCAAAAAGGCCCAATTCTAAACCTAAAAGCTACTTCGTGGAAATGGCTTCAGAGAAGTCAAAGGATTTCACCACAAATCCTCTGATTAATCTCCTTTTTATTCTTAATCGTACACAAAGTAATCTCTTACTGGGGCTCGAACAAGCTTTTTGGGTCTGTCGGAGTTCTTCCATTCCTTTTCGCAGCTCTGTTGTGTCTGGGCTGGGTGGCGTGTGGGCGGCTCCGGTGCTGAATACTACTCCCCCTAGACGATGTGACTGCTCAGTGGTGGCTGAGATTTAGGGTGTGGTTTTGTTGGTGTGAAGTTTACTCCACCTTTCACTGGCTTTGTGATTGGCTTAGGGGCAAGTCAACTCGTCGCAAGGGAACTAAGACCCTGAACAACTGTTTCGTTTATATCTCTCTTAGTTACTTTACTAATCACTTTTACATGTATTATTTTCTCTATAAACATGACACCTATATGAATCTCAACTCCACTTCATCCTTGATTAGCTTATGCTCTAGCTCTCTAAATATTTATGTGTGTGCCTCTGCCTGCAATTTACTTAGCTTGTCTGTATCCATCTACTATCATCCTTATGGATAAAGGAAAACAACTCTATTCTACTGTGCTTTGCACAGAGGCTTCACAAGCCGAGAACTCTACTCATCCTCATGCTAGTGGTTCTTCCATCGAAAATTATAACAACCCACCACATGTCTTCTCTGATCCTTGCCTTGTTCCTAATCACAAAAAGGAAGGGAGAGGGAAGCCCAAGATTGATACTCGAGCTTTCCTTTCAAGACTTTCCAAAGCTAGGGAAACTGTGAAGAAGTCTATGGATCCTCCCTTATGGGGTATATTATTGGCAACCCCATTGAGTTCTCTAAAGTTTTTGCTAAACTCAAAATGGAGTGGAGAACCCTGGAAGGGGAATTTGGTTTGTCTGACAGAAACTATAGATGGTTTGAAATAAAATTTGCTAGCCCTTTGGACCTTAAGAAAATATGGGAAGCGCGACCTTATCATATTTTTGGACAACTCTTTCTCCTTAAACCTGGAAGCTATACCTTTGACCCTCATTGTGATCCTATCTCCCAAATGGATATGTGGATCCACATTCCTCTCTTATCTATTGAGTGTTGCAATGCTGAGGCAATACAAGCTATCCTTGAGAAAAATCACTTTGCTACATTCCTTAAACTTGACCCCATTGCTGCTAAGCGCAAATAGGCTAAGATCGAATCTATGTCAATATTGACTTCTCTAAAGTCATGAACAATTTTGTCTGGATCCCTGATACAGATATGAAATACAAAAAATATAATGTAATGTATGGTTTGAGGATTTTCCTGAATGGTGTGGGAATTGTGGGGATCCTCACCACAACTTCAACATCTGTCCTTTGAGAAAGTTTGTCTCTCCCAAATTAAACATCAACTTTAAAGGATCTTCCTACAAAAACCTTGATCCTTCTTCCCGTGCCTGCTCTTCTAAGGAGGATGAGGAGGGTTGGGAAGAGGTGTTTGGCAAATATACCAAGTCCAAAATGATCCTTCGCCCAATCCCCATGGCCACAACCTCTACCTTTTTGAAAATGGAGGTGTCTCTATCACCTATGAATATGACCATGACTCTGGCTTTGAGTTTATGGACTCCCCCAAGGCCACTTAGAAGGCCACTATCTCTCCTACCATTATTGATGCCACACCTACGGCTGATGTTAACATTGTTGACCCACCTACTATTTTACCTGCTCACAACTCTCCCAATCCTGATTATGGCTTGTGATGCCCCTATGCCTTTTGCTGATCAAACCATCACTATTCCTATTGTGGAGGTTTCTATTCCACTGCAAGCTGAGGCTGGCTCCCAAGCCTCTAATGATAACTCTGATGTTATTAATGTTGATCATACAGTCCATGTTGTTATTAACCCAACTCATGCAGCTGATGATGCCCTGCTGCATTCTCTGATAACACCTAATTTATACATATTTTAGGAGTCTAGTTGCATATTAGATTAGATCATTTTCATGCATATTTCATATATTTTATAGTTAATTTTGCATTATTTTGTATTCGGAATCTACACTCGTACTTTTATTTATTTAAGGCACTTTGGATAAAAAATGGAGTGGTTCGGGACTTGCTTTGAGGATGCCAAAAAGCTAATGGACTTAAATATATTAAGAAAAGCAGTATTGGGCCGGCCCACTACAAATTTGGAGCAGTTGTAGTAGTCATGTGTCAATCCCACAGAGATCAATGTAATATTAAATGAAACACTACCAGTGAATTAGGCCAGAAAAGATTTTAATTTAGGGAAAACTATAACTAAGCTAACTAATAAAAACAAATAAAAAGATAAAATCAATTGGATAAATGTATCTAAGGTTAACGATCACCGCAACGATGCAACAGTAAATAAAATTACACTTCACCTGAATCTAGTCCAAATTATTTGAAGGTAACTATCCAAGGTAATTACTAATTTCTCTCGGATTGTAGTAAATCTGTCTAGATCTAATTAACATCCACTCTTGTGACTTGCTACTAAAAATCTAGACCCTTTGGGTGTAACACCCCCAAAACTTAACCCTTTTGAAAAAGTATTACCGCCAGTGACCCCAGTGTTCCTTATCGAGATCACCCAAGGCTTTACCGTTTAAATACAATTTATGAAATATAATGATACAAAATGATAACCTTATTTATATAAAACATGAATCCCGGGATTACATCCCAATCCCGAATAGGACAACACAGAGTTTAAACAAAGTACATCGGAAGTCTTATAAAAGATATTACAAACAAGGATCTTGACCACAATGGTCATCTCCCAAGGATCTCAACCTGATTAAAAGAAATTATTAACAACGTCGAAAAACCACCGTCGACTCCATAGTCCTTCTAGTCTTATCATCTACACTCTATCTGATGTGCCGAATCGAACGGATGACACCAGCCCACATGCAGAGAACAAAGTTCGTGGGTTAGTCTACTTGAATAGACTAGTAAGGGTAAAAAGCAGAGTGGTTCGAGTGATCGTAACCGTTTACTATCATTGTTCCTCGAATAATAACCGAAGGGACGATACATAACCCGGCACTTTCACGGAATAACAACAAGAGGTATGCACAAGAGAAGATTCTGGAAGACTTAATCTCCACAGAAATCGACTCGAAAAGAGACTCCAAGAGATTGAGTCTTTAAAGAAATATGACAAATCTGGAATGTTTAACAGAATCAAACAACAATGATTTAAAAGCTGATTGAGATGCTTCGGTTCCCGACCAACCACACCGCTTACAGCAAATCCAGATCGGAAAGAAAACGTACTACATTCAAGTCTGGATCTTACAGAACCACATAACGATGATTTAAAAACTGATTAAGATGCTTCGGTTCACGACCAACCTCACCGCTTACAGCGATTCCAGATCGGAAAGAGAACGTACTATGATCAAAGTCGAGACGAGCTTTCCTAGCTGCACTATTTACTAAGCTGCACTACTCGCCAAAGGTTTATTAATTATGTGCACTCGGGCACATATCTTATTTAATTATAAAACACACATTACTGAAGTATATTAATATTATTAAGCGCGGCACAAAGTTTAAATCACAGGGTGACAATTATGTCGACCCAAATTAATACAACACACAAACACACACACACACGCACACACGAGGCTTAATATTATTCCGAGAACAACGGAAGTTATTGTTACACAGGGTGATCTTATGTTCACCCAGATTGCACTGCCACAGCGCTTACACTTTAATTTACAGGGTGACAGTTACGTCCATCCCAATTGCACTAGCTAGGTGCTTAATACATAGGACTGCTATTAAGCTCATCCACTAGCGCTAGCAAGGCGCTTAAACACTTCAGATCCTTAAAGGTGGATAAGAAGCATAGGTCATGACCCTTAAATTATTATTCGGAAATTATCCCGAGGAATATTGCGATTTAAAGAAACGACAAATCCTTACTTGGATTAGCGTTCCCACGCATTTTAAATTATAAAGAAACGACTAATCCTTACTTGGATTAGCGTTCTTACGAACATTAAGTTATAAAGAAACGACTAATCCTTACTTGGATTAACGTTCCCACAAACACTCGTGTTAACTAAACAGTCTAACACAACAATTATTCACATTAAGGTCATCTAGGCAATCAACTTAAACATAGAGATAATAGAAACAGTTAATCCTTACTTGGATTAGTTTTCCTATTAACCCACATGCTATTCTAGCATTAAGATTAATTTCACAACAATACCATCACAGTAATTATCACATATAATAGCGTTGTTCTAACAGATATACAACCTATCATAACATTACTTTAATCACGTTTATTTATGAAATTAGTTCCCAAACAAAACAACAGTTCTAGATAAATCCACATAAATGCCCGGAAGGCGATCATAAATAATAGCGTCGTTCTAACAGATATACAACATATTATATGATTTTCCAAAACAGTTTATAAAACCATTTCCAGACAAACACAGTAATCATTCCAAATTAATTACTCAGATAAACAGCTGATAATTAATGTAAATATGGAACGATGAGCAAGAGCGAACCGCCACTTGCCTTAGTCCGCAGATCTGGAACAAGGAAGAGACAACGGGATTCCGGGCTCGACTCAGGTATAGCTCCGACAGCACAACGACCTTCGAGTCGACCCATAAGGAAACCCCAAGTTAGATTCGACATAAACTAGTACGAATCTAAGGAAAGACGAAAGGAACCGAAGGAAACGACGCCACGACGACAACCAACCAAGCCAAAGCCACGAAGGCATCCTGGGCACTGGCGGCGGTCGTTGTTCTTGGCGGCGGTCGCTGTTCTTGGCGGCGGTCGCCGCAGTTCATCACGACGGTCGCCGTGAAGAACTCAGACGACAGAAGCGGCGAGAAAACTCACCCAAATGATGCGCGTTTCGACCCCTTTATGCCTTGCCTGGGTTCTGACCTCCAAAGGCAACCAAAAGGCTTCTAAAGGGCTTCTGGAAACACCACCAAACGACACCGACGAGAGCTTCCGAACTCCGGCGAAACACAACTCCGACGACACGAAAATTTGGCAGAGGTTCGGTGTTTGGGATGGCTCAAATCCCTTCCCCAACACCTCCTTTTATAGCCAAAACATCGGGAGCACGAAGATGGGCCTACGAAAGCTAGTTCGGCGCTTGCCAGAACCACGCCGGCGACCATCGGTTAAAGACCTCTGGGTAATCACGGCGGGTGCCGCAACTTTGCCTACGGCGGGCATACGGCGGGCGCCGTAATTACGGCAGTCGCCGTTCCTAGCTCTGGCGAGCCCAGCGTAGGAGACGACGGCCTGACACATCGGGCCCAGCGACGACGGGCGCCGTTTTGCCTTTTCCCGCCCATTCAGCTTTTGGATGAGCAAGACATTAACCCGGGATAAAAATTATCGTACGCGAACGCGTATAAACATTCGAAGCACGTCGTCTGTATTTTATTTCACTGAGAAAAATATTACAGATACAGAGCACATTACAGAATGTCTCAAGCTACCTGAATTAAATCCGACGTACTAAACGGGTGCTCGGGAAAAATCCAAAAATTATCAAATTAACTTTATAAAAATTACGGGGTATCACATCACCTCTCCCGTAAAAGAAGTTTTGACCCCGAAACTTACAGGAAGCCAATGAGGACACTGCCTCGAAACCAATCTTACCACCTGGATCCAACATCCTCAGTCACTTCATCCTTGAAATGGATCACAAGAGATATTACTCTTAATTCCTTAGGATATCATTCTGAAAATGATTCATCCGTCTCAATGCTTACGGCACAAACTCGCACATGAGAGATAGCTCCTGATCTCTCCGAACGAAACTCTACAAGTTCATTCCCTTTCCTTAAGAAATCTCGGAAGAACTCAGTGTATGAGATAACGCTTACCACAATACTCCTTAGATGTATATAGACAATTCTCCTTACTGAATCTTTAACACATCGGGATCATCAACATATCCCATCCTTACTACAACCTTTCTTCTTAACACAGCAACTCTTACAACTTAATCTTCCTCAAAGAGTTGCACCCAGCCTTTTAGATGACATACTCTATGAATAAAGAAGAATCTTAGGAATGGATTTAGATTTAAACAACAGATCCGACCCTGTGATTAACCACATAGGGGACGAACATCTACGTTGCCCACAAAATTCCATCACCATAAGTCCGACAGTCCTTATCCTTACTTGGCATAAGCTGTTCTCGACACTTACGAGGTTTTGTATGAACAACTAATTCGTACTTATAACGCATTCAAATTTTTCCAAAACAAGGAAACACTTCATTATCATCCAACATTACATTACTGACAAACACACGTCGTTACTCCTTAATCTTACAGAAAGACTTAACACAAATACAACTTAAGGGATCAAGGTTCTTCTCCGTTGGCTTGGCTCATTATGAAGAGTCGTTGCCCTTGGCCTGAAGACCCCATAGGCGCTTTGCCTTTATTACGAGTCATAGACTGCTCAGGAGTAGATACCACTGGCCTTGGGTTCCGCCCACCTCCAACATTTGACGCCTGATAAGACTACATTGGTCCCTGACCCTTCAGTCTGCAGTATGTTTTTATGTGGCCTTCTCTTCCACAATTATGACATACTCTCTTTTCCTTTTGGCAATTAAAACTTTTATGCCCAACTTCACCACAGTTGTGGCACTGAATTACTCTGCTGCTCCAACCTGAGCCTCTGGCAGAGTCAGACTGAGTTGTCTCGGTCTTAGCACGACCAGACTTCTCATACTTGGTAGGCGATGCCGGTCGTTTGAATGAGCCAACCTGGCGATCCTGTTGCCCACCCTTTCCCTTAACTTGCTTTTCCCGCTTAAAGGCAGACTCCTCCAGTGTGACTTCTGTCTTGAAGGCTGCATCCACATATTGTTCTAACGTAGAACAACCATGACGCAATATTAGAGGCTTGATCTCTGGATTCATCCATCCATGGAAGTACCAGATCTTTTGCTCCTCGGTTGACACCTCAGGTCCAGCGTACTGCATCAAGTGATTGAACTTAGCTGCGAGCTCATTCATCTTTAACCCATCAGTCTGCGGGTACAGAAATTCCTTATGCTTCTCCTCCCTCATAGCTCGGGAAAAGAAACGATCGGTCATCTTGGTTTTGAACATGCTCCAATTCAGCTCGGGATGATCAGCCAGACCGGTGCTCTCCCACCATTCGCTAGCCACATCCTTGAGTTGAAGAGAGGCAATGTGCACTTTCCCAGCCTCAGTGCAATTAATGTTCCGGAGCAACCGTTCCATATGCGAGAACCAATATGTCACCCTGACTGGTTCTCCAGTACCGTCATAGCTGTCAGGCCTCATTGAACTCACGGCTTTTAACGCTTGCCCATAAGTTCCTCTGTCCCTAACAACATTGATCCATGGTACTTGCTCCACTGACTCCTCAACTTCAGGAATAGCCTGAGGAACTGGACCACCTTGTGCTTCTGGTGCAACTGGTCGCATAACATCTGTGATTGCCTGCATGACAATTCCTCGAATTGCCTCCACTGCTGCAGCATCAAACAATATCAGAGCGTTGACATGTGCTTGGCCATTGCCTCCCTGGTTATTGTTAAAGACAGACTCATGCTCTCCTGTTGGGTCTACAGCATTCCTCGCATTTGGTATGGGGTCATTACTCGGCCCAGCACCAGCACGGATAACGTTCCTTGTGTTCACCATCTATTTACCGATCAAATTCCAAGGATTTTATCACATTAGTATCATTCTGATATACTCATTGTAATAAAATCAACTTAGAATAGATCAACTTGGTAATTTCTATTGATGAACTCAAACCGAGTTACTAGGTTCTACAACCTTAACTCAAAACGAGAGAACTGGGAATTCAAGCCTTATTGGGTATGGCGAAACCACCTTGGCTTCTCCTGGTTCCTCTGAAGAGAACAGAATGCACCCATATCATACGGGGCAACGGGGAAGGAATTAGTCTTTCTAGATATAGAAGCAAGCTTACTATATCAGACTGTATAGAAGACATGACTATGAACGGTGTTTTCAAATTCTTTTCACTTTGAAAATTCAGAGTCCTTTGAAAACACTTTTCAATTAAAACGAGTAAATGGTTTTCAAATACCCAACCCGTTAAGAAAAGAACTTTTAGCTCTGATACCACAACTGTAACACCCCCAAAACTTAACCCTTTTGGAAAGGTATTACCGCCAGTGACCACAGTGTTTCTTACCGAGATCACCCAAGGCTTTACCGTTTAAATACAATTCATGAAATATAATGATACAAAATGATAACCTTATTTATATAAAACATGAGTCCCGGGATTACATCCCAATCCCGAATAGGACAACACAGAGTTTAAACAAAGTACAGCAGAAGTCTTATAAAAGATATTACAAACAAGGATCTTGACCACAATGGTCATCTCCCAAGGATCTCAAACTGATTAAAAGAAATTATTAACAACATAGAAAAACCACCGTCGACTCCACAGTCCTTCTAGTCTTCTCATCTATACTCTATCTGATGTGCCGAATCGAACGGATGACACCAGCCCACATGCAGAGAACAAAGTTCGTGGGTTAGTCTACTTGAATAGACTAGCAAGGGTAAAAAGCATAGTGGTTCGAGTGATCGTAACCATTTACTATCATTGTTCCTCGAATAATAACCGAAGGGACGATACATAACCCGACACTTTCACGGAATAACAACAAGAGGTATGCACAAGAGAAGATTCTGGAAGACTTAATCTCCACAGAAATCAACTCGAAAAGAGACTCCAAGAGATTGAGTCTTTAAGGAAATATGACAAATCTGGAATATTTAACAGAATCAAACAACAATGATTTAAAAGCTGATTGAGATGCTCTGGTTCCCGACCAACCTCACCGCTTACAGCGAATCCAGATCGGAAAGAGAACGTACTACATTCAAGTTTGGATCTTATAGAACCACATAACGATGATTTAAAAACTGACTAAGATGCTTCGGTTCACGACCAACCTCACCGCTTACAACGATTCCAGATCGAAAAGAGAACGTACTATGATCAAAGTCGAGACGAGCTTTCCTAGCTGCACTATTTACTGAGCTGCACTACTCGCCAAAGGTTTATTAATTATGTGCACTCGGGCACATATCTTATTTAATTATAAAACACACATTACTGAAGTATATTAATATTATTAAGCGCGGCACAAAGTTTAAATCACAGGGTGACAATTATGTCGACCCAAATTAATACAACACACAAACACACGCACACACACGCACACGGGGCTTAATATTATTCTGAGAACAACGGAAGTTATTGTTACACAGGGTGATCTTATGTTCACCCAGATTGCACTGCCACAGCGCTTACACTTTAATTTACAGGGTGACAGTTACGTCCACCCCAATTGCACTAGCTAGGTGCTTAATAAACAGGACTACTATTAAGCTCATCCACTGGCGCTAGCAAGGCGCTTAAACACTTCAGATCCTTAAAGGTGGATAAGAAGCATAGGTCATGACCCTTAAATTATTATTCGGAAATTATCCCGAGGAATATTACGATTTAAAGAAACGACAAATCCTTACTTGGATTAGCGTTCCCACGCATTTTAAATTATAAAGAAACGACTAATCCTTACTTGGATTAGCGTTCTTACGAATATTAAGTTATAAAGAAACGACTAATCCTTACTTGGATTAACGTTCCCACAAACACTCGTGTTAACTAAACAGTCTAACACAACAATTATTCACATTAAGGTCATCTAGGCAATCAACTTAAACATAGAGATAATAGAAACAGTTAATCCTTACTTGGATTAGTTTTCCTATTAACCCACATGCTATTCTAGCATTAAGATTAATTTCACAACAATACCATCACAGTAATTATCACATATAATAGCGTTGTTCTAACAGATATACAACCTATCATAACATTACTTTAATCACGTTTATTTATGAAATTAGTTCCCAAACAAAACAACAGTTCTGGATAAATCCACATAAATGTCTGGAAGGCGATCATAAATAATAGCGTCGTTCTAACAGATATACAACCTATTATATGATTTTCCAAAACAGTTTATAAAACCATTTCCAGACAAACACAATAATCATTTCAAATTAATTACTCAGATAAACAACTGATAATTAATATAAATATGGAACGATGAGCAAGATCGAACCACCACTTGCCTTAGTCCGCAGATCTGGAACAAGGCAGAGACAACGGGATTCCGGGCTCGACACAGGTATAGCTCCGACAGCACAACGACCTTCGAGTCGACCCATAAGGAAACCCCAAGTTAGATTCGACATAAACTAGTACGAATCTAAGGAAAGACGAAAGGAACTGAAGGAAACGACGCCACGCCGACAACCAACCAAGCCAAAGCCACGAAGGCATCCTGGGCACTGGCAGCGGTCGCTGTTCTTGGCGGCGGTCGCCGCAGTTCATCACGGCGGTCACCGTGAAGAACGCGGCGGTCGCCGTGAAGAACTCAGACGACAGAAGCGGTGAGAAAACTCACCCAAATGATGCGCGTTTCGACCCCTTTATGCCTTGCTTGGGTTCTGACCTCCAAAGGCAACCAAAAGGCTTCTAAAGGGCTTCTGGAAACACCACCAAACGACACCGACGAGAGCTTCCGAACTCCGGCGAAACACAACTCCGACGACACGAAAATTTGGCAGAGGTTCGGTGTTTGGGATGACTCAAATCCCTTCCCCAACACCTCCTTTTATAGCCAAAACATCGGGAGCACGAAGATGGGCCTACGAAAGCTAGTTCGGCGCTTGCCAGAACCACGTCGGCGACCATCGGTTAAAGACCTCTGGGTAATCACGGCGGGCGCCGTAATTATGGCGGTCGCCGTTCCTAGCTCTGGCGAGCCCAGCGTAGGAGACGACGGCCTGACACATCGGGCCCAGCGACGGCGGGCGCCGTGACTGTACGGCGGGTGCCGTGACTGTACGGCGGTCGCCGTGACTGTACGGCGGTCGCCGTTTTGCCTTTTCCCGCCCATTCAGCTTTTGTATGAGCAAGACATTAACCCGGGATAAAAACTATCGTATGCGAACGCGTATAAACATTCGAAGCACGTCGTCTGTATTTTATTTCACTGAGAAAAATATTACAGATACAGAGCACATTACAGAATGTCTCAAGCTACCTGAATTAAATCCGACGTACTAAACGGGTGCTTGGGAAAAATCCAAAAAATCCCAAATTAACTTTATAAAAATTACGGGGTATCACATTGGGCACCTAGAATTTAAGGTCAAACTGAACTAACATCCACTCTCGTGACTTGCTAAATCCAATATAATCTTAGAGTTTCTATGATAGTTATTAATCCACAAGAGAAATTAAGACGCTCTCGCAATAATAAAATCTCAGGTTCAATTCCCAGGATTCGAATAAAAGTTATTACCTCTCGGTCTCAAATCCTATCTGATTACATATTAACGTTTTTACCTCTCGGTTGCAAACACTAATAGGATCCAATTCGCATAAGCTAATATGGGTATTAAGCATCTAGGAATGAATCAAATACTATTTCAATTTAGGAAAAGAAATAATTCTAATTACATACATATCATCGCGATCACCACAACCTTAGAGCTAGGAATTTAGCCAAGCATAATTGAAGATATGCTCAATAGATTTAAACTAGTCAACAACATATATGAATTATTCAATAAATACCGGAGATAAAACTTAATCTCAATGTAAAAATAATCCAAGTTGATCAAAAGCTAGAACAATAATACCAAATCTCCAATTGTGCCAAAGCTTAAAAATCCCTTCTTGAAAATCTCTGTGCGGCTCTCTTCTCTAAACCAAAAGAAAAGAAAAGAAAGCTTTAAAAACAAAACCTAAGGGCCCGTTTGGTATTAATATCAGGATATCAAGTATGAGTATGAGATATCAGTCATACCCATATTTGTGTTTGGTATATCCTGATATCGATATGAAACTGATATTTATTGTTTGGTATATGCAGATATCGATATCAGTGATATCAAAGTGATATCAGAGATATCAAAGTGATATCAGAGTGGTATTGAAGTGATATTTTGATATCTTCCAGAAAATTGGTATATTAAACATATCACTCATATCCATATCCGATATCTTGATATCACTCATATCTATATATTGATATCCATACCGATATCATACCCGATATCTCATATTTTTGATATCGATACCAAACGAGTCCTAAGACTACGTAATCTCCAAATAAAGCTATGTAAAAACTAACTCTCAGTAAAACAAAGCTAAAAATCCCCCTCCTAATTGTCCCTTGCCCACGTGAATTCTCATATCATTAGGCCCAGAAATTTCTCTTAGTCACGTGAGCTACTACTCCAAACAAAAGTAAAGTGTCGGCCCACACCTCCTATATATCCAATCCAGCTGCCGCCAACCATTGCTTCTTTTATTAATGAGAAAATTGGGTTTAAAGGGCCTTTTTTTTACATAAATAACATGTTTAAGTTTATTTTTTTTTAAATTACAAGTGTGACCCCCTATTATTACACATATGGTTCAAAGATATTTTGAAAATGTTTTTTTAGGGTTTAGGATTTATGATTTAGAGTTTAGGGTTTAGGATTTAGGGTTTAGAGTTTATGAGAGTTTAATGACTTAGGGGATCAAGGAGCTAATTTATTTAATTAGGACCCCAAATTTTCTATTCCACCCCTCTTAAGGGGTAAAAAATCCTAAGCAAAGTTTATTAATCCATAGGCTGCTCCAAATTTGTAGTGGGCCGGCCCAACACTGCTTTAAGCTGCCACTTCCTTAAATATATTTAAGCCCATTAGCTTTTTGGCATCCTCAAAGCAAGTCCTGAACCACTCAATTTTATATCCAAAATGTCTGAAATAAATAAAAGTACGAGTTTAATTTTCGAATATAAAATTAACTATAAAATATATGAAATATGCATGAAAATGATATAATTTAATATGCAACTAGACTCCTAAAATATGTATAAATTAGGTGTTATCATTCTCCTCCTCCTGAAGTCAACCCTCTTATCTAGGTGAATGATGCTATTGTTGTTGACACTGTGTCTGTTGATATCCCTCCATATGATGACCAATTTGGTGTAGAAGCTATGCTCTCCCTCAATCGTTCTTCTCTTATGCTGGATATTGAGAATGAGAACAGCTATGGTGACCCCATTGAAGAGCCCAACACTGAAGAAGGTGACTACCCGGAGGATTATGCTGATGATCCCTTTATGAATGAGGATAATGATGAACCCTTTGCTGAGGAGGAAATAAGTGCTCTTCTTATCCCTAATGATGTTGTGATTGAGATCTCTAAGGGATGCTTTCATTCAGGGCCAGCCCAGAAGGTAGTTGAGGTAGGCGGCCGCCCTAGGGCCCAAGGTCGGGAGGGGCCCAAATCCAACTTCAAGTAGTAGTAATATAATTATTAATTAAGAGAATAAGTATAGAAAGTAAAGTTGGTATAGTGTGTGAAAATACAATTCTATTTTAAAAGGTCTTAGATTCAAATCTCAATAACTCCACTTTTACATTTATGTAGGCTCATTTATCTTTTAGTTGTTTTTTATTTTCTTTATTGTGCTAGTTATTTAACATGTGACACATTTTTTTCGTTTCTCAATTTTATTTCATTTGATATGTGAGTCAATTCATTTTCTATTTGGATTTGGTTTTTATTTAAATTTATTCTTTATATTCTTTGTGAGGTTTATTTTTCATTTTGAACATAAATAAAAAAATTATTTGAATGTTGTTAATTAATATTTCTTTCTTATATTAATTGTTTATCATAAAATCTCATTCTTCGAAAAAGATCAAACTTGTAAGTTGGACATAAAAAGTGGTTTAATTCTATCAAAAAATTATTTTATATAATTATCATATATAATATTTTCTTATTATTTTAGATATCTTTTTAAATTTAAAAATTATTTAAGCGTTACTTTTATATTTACGAGGGCATTAATATTTATTTCGCCCTAGGCCCACTAAATATTTGGAGCGGCACTGCTTTCATTCTACCCACACCATCCACTCCATCAGCTCCAACAACACCATGCTGCAGATGTTGGGCTCTCTGGGTGTTCAACACTGTGAGCTTTCCTCCTCTGGTTGTAGCAAGAGAGAGTTTGATGAAGGGGATCGGATGACGACATTGCTTCCTCCAACCTGATGGGGCCCAAAAAACCTAGAATCTAATTTATCTTGTTTCTTATGATTAGACACCGAATTCCTCCCCTTTTGGCTACCAAGATGCTTGACCTGCTGCATCTTGGTTTGTGTTTTTGCATTCCCTAGTTATCTGTCTCCCTGCTACTCAAGGCTGGAAGAATTCTGTGTCTAATCCTGATTTTGTTTGTAACTGTTATCACCTTGCTAAATTCTCTATTTTCTGTTTGTGTAATAGTTGTGTCCTGTCTGGATTTTCATCCTTTGACAGTGCATTACTCCTTTCCAGGCATCTTATGTTTATGACTTTCTGTTGAATAGTAGTATCTATCCGGGTTCCTATCCCCCCCTCCTTATTTGCTATCAGATAATTTTTGAATTGTATGCTAATTTGTACTACCACAATCATTCTGCTTACATTCCTGCCTTTCATTTAAATGAAAATTATATGAAGATTTTTATCCTTGATTACCTGCATAGCTAGCCTCTTATTTTATAACATATGGGTGCCTTTTTTTAAGACCCAACCCAAGCCTACTCTTCTGAGTTTATTATATGCACTTGTGATTACTGAGTACTCTCATAAGCTTATCAATGTCTTTGAAAAAAGCCACTCATTTGGATGTGAGGCATTAACCTGTTATATGCTTAAGTAAAAGAAGATGGTGGAACCCATCCTGGTACCTAGTAGCCATTCACTTGGATGCGATGTATCAACCTGCTAATTTCTTGACTAAAAGAAGATGGAGAAACCCATCCTGGTATCTGGTAAATATTGAACATCTAAACTCGTATTTCTCTACCTTCAAATTGAGATGGATTCAGAATCCAGCCAAGTTACATCAAATTTAACACTCTACTTGGTGTCATAAAACAATGTATTACTGTAATTATGAGGATACCTGTTTAACAGGTGATAAACCCCAGGGATTGTATTCACTAGCATTTCTAACTGATGTCTTTAATTGGGTGAACCAAATCTTGTATCATCTGAGGTACCCACTTTGTACTGTTACTAAAATTGAACCGTGACCTAGACATGTTTTGCTCAAAAACTCTTATTGGGTTTTCCGCATCTATAAGAAAAGAGTCTGGCATCCCTATAAGATTTTTATACACGTTTACTTTTCAACGCATAGGCAAAATTGCCTTTCAGCGCATAGGATCCTCACGTAACGTGTGGCATGGATCACCACGTTACGTGAGGTGAAAATAAGTCCACACGTTATGTGTGGTTATGATCCACACGTAACGTGTGGATCTGGTCCCCACGTAACGTGTGACCCTATTTTCACCTCACGTAACGTGTGGAGTTGTTACATGAAGAGGATCTACCACTCTCATCATGTTAAGTAGACCTGTTTTTTTGATTAAGTAACATTATACGAAGTATTTTGGTCTTTTTCGCTTAGTATCGAGTTTTACAATAAGATTGAAGTTACGATCGTATTGACTCATTTACATTGCTATAACCATTCTGCCCTTCCAATGTAAAGTTATTGATCGAGCCACCCCCATTCAACCTAAAGATAGTGATAACAGGTTTTCGTCGTGTAAAAACTGCTATGCAAAATATCCAAACAAACCTTAAACCTTAGTCCTAGGTAAGTAAAGGTCGAACCCACAGGGAGGCATATGTCTATCTAAATATGCAATTCGTATGTTAATCAGAAGTAACCAAAAAGGGGGGTTTTGTTTGTTTGAGTAATCTAAGCATGTAAAGGCAAGATAAACTAAAGATGATGAATTTAGTAATGGGGAAAAACACTTAGTCAAACAACATCCACTATTCGTATGACAAGTTGATCATAGATACTCATTCAAAATCACATGCAATGGAAATTCCAATTCCTTTTCAGATATAACTAATAGCACAACCAGATACTATTAGCACTAACTAATCAAACAACCCTGAAACTATCAAGATTCAGTTTAATAGCAGCGTTACGGATAGGAATATAGTTGGATATAATTCTAGCATAAAACAACCAGCTTTTATCTTAGAATGTAAATCAAATCTCTCCTGCATAAGACTAGCACAACCAGATACTAGTACGATGCAGTTGCTACTCTGAAATAGATATGCTCAACCAGTAACAATCTAGATCTAGCAATAGACCAATAACAACAAACCCTAGTTGATCAGACTAAAGAATATCAATATCAATCATAAGCAATCAAGCGAGAGAGAAGATAAATTCCATGCAATAGATTAAGAGTAAGAGTCTCACAACTAAATCACAATGAAAGCTTCAGCGTCTGACTAAGCCAGGGAGGCTTAGTTCTTCATAACGTAGAACATAGAATGAAATTAGGGTTCGAGATAATGGAAACAAGTCTCTCTCTGCCCTTAAATACCAAAGGAAATAATTCTGAAATTAACCTAAAACGAAATAATAAAACGTAATAAAATAATCCAAAAGAATAAAACATAAAAGGAAAATCGGCTCGGCAGACTTCAGACACGCACAGCGGTCGCCGTAAGTTCCACGGCGGGCGCCGCATTTAAACGGCGGGCGCCGTCGCTGTTCTTCGGTTTAGCTCCTGCAACACTTTCGTAAAAATGCCATAACTTTTGATTCCCAACTCGGATTGCGCTCATATTTTTAAGACTTGCAGTAGACTTCAAGATCTAACTCCTCGAATTGGAATCACTCCATTTGGACATCTTATTAGAGAGAACGAACCGACTGAGTTCAGCCTACCGTTCTTCTACTCTTCATTGCACTCCCTTGGCGTCTACTTCTGGTGGCTTCCTCCTGAGTGTCTACTATGATCTCCAAAACGGCTCAAACACCTCCAAATACACCAACTTCGCCCCCAAACGCCATACACATGAATGTATCTAAATCTACCCGAATGACACTAATAAAACCTTTAATGACTCTTACTTAAGCCCTACAAAGTAGTGCTTATCAGATATCGTATGTTTAAAGTTTATGGTTTATGACATGTAATAGTTGTAGTATTTATTTGTGTTTTAATGTTGTGTATGAACCATATTATTGTTTCTAAATAGGCATTAGGGGAGGGTTATCCCCATTGTAAGAACAATACAAAATGATCATTACCCTAGAAGAGAAAACAAATTGTTCATTATGCTGGTTGACTACAACCACATTTAGCACACAATACAGAAAATAATACAAATTGATCATAAACTTAGAAAAAATTAGAGAAAATATATGACACTGCTTGTAATATCCCTCAATTTTTAGTTAGGATATTTGGGTAATTTTTCCCAACCTTCGTTCAGTAATTATTTCGCTTTCAGTGGAGTTCGGATTTTCCATAACTTCCATGATATCCGAAATAATTACTTGAGTGGTATAAAATACATTCAATGTATTTTCGAAACTTAGAATATTTGTTTGGATACAAACATATAATTTCTGGGGTTTAAAACCCATACCAAATTTTATCTAGTGCAACTTGTGTCCACCGTCTCCACGTTCCACGTTCAAATCTTACCCCTGAAGTCAAATCTTATCAAGTTGCAAACTTACCTTGCAAGTATATTTTTATCTTGTGCAAATGGTGCCACGAGTTTTCTCCCTTGTGCTAAACCTTGGCACGATACTACCTCCGTGTAAACATGTCTGGGCAGATGTCAATTCTTTTGACAGCAAGCTCTCTCCTTGAGCTATATATATAGTTGGACGAATGGAAGGCTTAAGGACAGCCAACCACTCCCTCCTTCCTCTGTTTTTCTTTCCTCCATTGATGAGCTTTTTGAAGCTTAGTTGAGTGAGATTTCGAGCTCCCTCTTGAGTGTTAGGAGGTGTTCGTGAGTAGTATTAGGCAGCTTAAGGAGGTTGGAGATCAAACCCCTCTTCCTCTTGTCTCTCCTCTGTCCGAGCTCCATGTCGAGCTCCTCTGTCTCGGCTACCGCACCCCGCGGTGAAGGGAGTGCCGCGCCCCGCGATGCTACTGCTTGGTGGCTGATTTCGTGTTGCCTTCTTGGTTTGGTGTGTTGATGATATTACAATGGTGTGTTGCTGTTTCTGTTAAATTCGAATTGGTAGAGATGGTGTACAATGACCACGTGGGTCCCTCTCCTTTGTTTTATTTGTGTTGGGCCGTAAGCCCATAATCCTTTCCCGTTCAGATTTAACCCGGAATTATTACAGGCAAGTGGCGGTTCGCTCTTGCTTAATTATTATATGTTTCATTAATTATCAATTGTATTGTTGTTAATTAATTTGGATGATTTCTTGTGCATATTGGGAACAGTCTTGTTAATTATTATGATTAAAATCTGATATTATAATAGGTTGTATATCTGCTAGTATCAACGCTATTATAAATATTTATTCTGGATATTAGCTTTGATGGCTTTAATGTGATTTGTTGTTGTGTTGAACTGCTTAGTTAACACCTGTAACTTTGATATGATTTATTGATATGTTGAACTGCTTAGTTAACACTTGTATGAATTGATTTAATGCTCCCCGCCCTTGCTTAGTCTATTCTTTAGACTAACCACTTTATTTGTTATCTTCTTTGTTGTTTATTTATCTGCATCGTCATGGTGGTGTCGTCCGTCCGTTTCGGCACATACAGGTCCCAAAAGGCTAGAACGACTATGAGGATGAACGGTGTTTTGAAAATATTTTAATCAGGCTACGATCTTTGGGCATTGACTATTGAGGTCAATACTCTTGTAAATTATTTTAAGTCTTCCGCTGTATTGTAATAACTCTGTATTTTGTCGCATTTGGAATTGAGGTTCCGCGACAATGATTTAAATGAAGTTATGATGTTTATATCACACTTGTTGATTATGATTTGTGTTTAAACCGGTAAAGCCTGGGGTGGCTTCGGTGTGGAAACCGAGGTCACTGGCGGTAATACCTTTCCAAATGGGTTATAAATTTGGGGGTGTTACACTGCTTTAGCGTTTGAAGAAATTAGGGTAGTCTCTGATAAACGTTCGCTTCATATGATATCTCTGGTTTGCTAAATTTGCTTGCTCCCTACAAAGGTTGATAGTACATAAATAACATTACACAAAAGATACTACATTAATCACCTACGATGTATATCATTTAGTAGATTGAAGTTATTGTTATCAAGATCTTGATTTTCCTTAACAAGATCTTGATTTTCCTTAACAAGATCTTGTTTTTCCTGCCATTTTTGTCGAATAACCGCGTGTGCCCTGTCCTCGTACATTGGATCAATCCACTCCCTGAAACGACACCCCACTTCTGGGCATCCCCAATACCTCCTTCCGTAATTCCACTACAAATCCCAAGTTCGGACAACGACTTTCAAATTACAATAGCATAGCCTATCTGTGTTTGTTGATGATTTGGATGAAGATGCCATTATTTGGTTTCCTACAAATATCATAAATCCATTATATAAAAAGTTAGGGTTACTAAATCGATAGAAATTGGAAGAAGAAGCTTACCCAATAGTGTATCTTTAGGCGCCGCTTGTGTTGGAATTGTTGTAGTGAACAAACAACCCTAATGCTTCTTATATAGTGAAAATACAATGTGTTTGACAACTAATAACCAACCTCAAAAAGGAGAAATGTGATTGACAAATCTTTGACAGCTAATAACAAGCAGTAGTATATAGCTGTATACAGCTATAGTCACGAGTCTTTTATCCTAAACCTTAAACCCTAAACACTAACCCTAAACCCTAAACACTAACCCTAAACCTAAACCCTTAAGGGTAAAAGAAGTACCACGTTACGTGTGAATACACTCAACACGTTATGTGTGGTAGATGCTCACACGTAACGTGTGGGATGACATCCCACGTAACGTGGGGTTTCGGCTGTTGTAAAACGCATTGAATTAACCGTCTTGTCCCCACCTAACTGAATTAATGGTCCCCTCTTCATCTTTCCCGGCTAAGCCCCAATTTCGAGCCTAAACCCTTCATTTGAAACACTCAAAAATTTGTGTTTTACACTCTCATTTTTTGTAAAAAAAAATGTACAATATGAACAACAATGATGATTGGAACAACAATGTCGAAGAGGATCCACTTCCGAATGAGGTAATTTCTGTTATTTAAAAGTTTTAATTTTTTATTTGGGACATGTTCAAAGTTTTGAGCTTTAGTTGTTTAGGGTTTAGAAAACAATACATGATATTTGTTGTTTAGGATTTAGGGCTTAACCAAGTTTCACATGCTAGATTTTCAAAGTTTTGAACTTGATATTTGTTGTTTAGGGTTTAGGTATTAGAAACCAAGTTTTACATGCTAGATTTTGAGGGATACATGTGTAAGAAAGCGAGATTCACGTTACATTGAAGAACAGTTTCACACGTTATGCCCCATGCATGTCCACACGTAACGTGTGGAACATGTCCACACGTAACGTGTGGACATGTGCCCGATTGTGGTTTCACACGTTAAGTGTGTACATGTTTCACACTTAACGTGTGCAACATGTCCACACGTAACATGTGAAACCACAACCAGATTTTGGTTTCTGGCGGTTTCTGTGCCTTCTTTAAAAGGGCACGGTTTGTCACAAACCATGCGCTTTACCAGAATGTGGTTTCTGGTGGGTTATTACACATTTATATAGAGAGTATTTATGTGCCTTTAAATTGATGTCTAAGAATGCTTCCTTAAAGGGAATTATGGTTTCACAGTTGATAATTAGTTCACTACTTGATGAGACGATTCCATGTGTATGCAGACGAACTATTATTTGTACGAGGGGTTAAACAATATTTCCCTCGATGACTGGAGCACCCCACAAAAATCATTTTCTGGTTGGGAAACACCTCATCAACCGTTGCCGGAATGGAACACACCATCTGAGTATAAAACACCAGATGATATACCATCCTACTCACTTGGATCGTTTGACTATAGTTGTCCGCCTCCAGAAGCATCTTTATCTCATGAAGAGACTAAGAATTCGGCTTCTTCTAACCCACAATTTTGCTTTCCATCCCTACACACACAACCTCAGTTTAGTGTACCACCAAAAGAGGATGTTTTCATCTCTGCTGACTATTCAGAGTTCTTCACAACATACCAAATCTGGGAGTCCAGAGAAGAAGCATTTATGTGGGAGCGGGAGACTGCTATGTGTCACAAGTTCTGCATCATAAAAGGGAGGAATAAACCTTCCGCGTATAGAGCCCTTGGGGGGACTTGGTTACCGTGCGATAGGCATGGACAAAACATCCGTAAACAAGCTGACCAAGTGAGGGACACCACAAAGTCGAAGAAGTGTGGGTGTCCATTCATGTTGAGGCTGAAAGAAGGGCCGAAGGGATCATGAAAGATCAGTGTACAACATAGAACTCACAATCATGTGATAAAAGAGAATTTGTACGGTCATGAATTAGCTGGGCGACCAAACGCTGAAGAGAAGGAGATTATTAGGATGATGACAGTTAATCATTGCAAGCCTCAAAAGATTTTTACTACAATTAGGTCGTCCCCAAGAAACTTGACCAAGATGAAGCAAGTGTACAACATCATGCATGAGATACGAAAAAAAGGCATAGAAGGAAGAACAGTGGTGCAACAATTCTTCTATGAGTACAATGAGAAGGGATACTTCATGGAGCATAGATTCAATACGGAGACCAATAAGATAACATATATTTTCTTTGCAAGCCTGGACCAGTTGTCGCTACTGAAGGCATTCCCGTACATTGTGTTGCTGGACTCTACATACGCAACTAACAGGTTAGTAACACACATATCTATATTCTTCACTTGTTCATGTAATCATTAGCATGCCATAACATATCATTATGTGTGCAGTTACGATTTGCCCTTCCTTGAAATTGTCGGCATTACATCTGTTTGGAAAAACTACAATATTGCCGGGGCGTTTATGGAGCATGAGAACGAAGAGAGTTACAAGTGGGCCATAGAACAACTTTCAAAAATGTTTGTCAAGGTCCAACGAGCACCCACATGCTTTGTCACAGATCGGGAGAAGGCATTGATGAACGCCTTAGAGAAGCAGTTTCCAGAAGCAAAATTCCTTCTATGTAGGCGCCATGTGAGGAAGAATATTGAAGACTTCGGGAAGAAGGCCATGGACAAGTTTAGGGGCACAACGTTTTCCAATGATTACATGAAACTATTCAAGGAAACAACCATAGAAGGGTATGAAGAAACACTGAAGAAGATTCAACAAGATTGGAGGAAATATCCAAAATGTCTCCAGTACGTACAAAAAAACTGGCTTGACCCGTACAGGGAAAGAATCGTCTCAGTATGGACAGATACAGTGTTCACTCTTGGAACTACCACAACTAACAGGTTTGTGCATTATGTTTTTAAATTTAACTGGTTATTTGAACTTAGACTTTTACAACAACATACTGACTTCAGATTCTTGATTGTAATACATGGTTGAAGGGGCTCATTCCAGTCTTAAAAGCTTCTTCACTAGAAATGATGGCAACCTTTGCACTGTATTCGATCAATATGATACACGGTTGCACATTCATATTGGTGAGATAAGGGGGGCCTTGAATGAGAGCATAGAAAAACGATTTACGCTGATAACGAATGCACATCTTTTCTGCAAGATGCACTACAAGGTCTCTGTGATTGCACTAGCTCGGTTGATTGAGGAATACAAGAAAGGCGAAGCTCTATTGTGGAACACTATATACAGATGCCAGATGAAGGTCAGAGATGGCTTGCCTTGCGTGCATGACATGGCACGAAATATGATGAACCATGAACCAATTGAACTTAGCTCATTGCATCCGTTCTGGAGGCAATTGACCTTGTCAGAAGTGCGGACAGAAGAAGAAGCCACAGAACGTAGAGTGAATAGGTCGTTGCTTGAATAATTTGCTGCAAGCGTCTTCCCCACATTTCCAGTGCATGATCAACACAGAGCTGTCTCTTCACTAACAAGTATAGCACATCCAGAGCGGACTAAGAGCCAGCTAAAGTTAGGCATAAGGATCGGCCTCAAGGAGCTCTAAACATTCCCACCAAAAGACAACCGTCAGCATGGGAGTACACTGACCAACATATGGAGCGAACACCTCCGAAGAAGCAAAAAGGAAGACCACCTAAGGAAGCTTCAACCATGCCATGCCAACCACGGGAGCCTATGCCTTCGGGTCACACGACGTTGATCAAGAACCCTCGGCGATATATTATCCAGTTTCCCAAGTGTATGAAACCACACGTGGGAGGATGGTGGGAAATAATTGGTGATGGAAACTGCAGATAAAGATCAATTGCGCATGGTCTGGGTTTAGGGCAGGGGCAGTGGGCTTTTGTTCGACGTACCATGATCGCTACGTTGAAACAAGAGTATGAGCTATTCGCGCCAATTTGGATGTCTACGATGACACTTGAGGCAATGGAGGCGAAGCTTGCACGGTTTCCTTCGCCCAACAGGCTTGCCCCATGGGAGACGTGGTTGGACCTCTCGGATATGGGATGTTTGATGGCAACTGCATTCAACTGTGTGTTCGTCTCCGTCGGTGCTGGTGTAGGAACGACATACATGCCTATGAGGGCGAATCCAAACCAAGCGGTTGGAGAGAAGCTGAAGATGATATGCATTTGCCATGTCCAGAAAGAGCAACATTTCATTGCGGTACGTTAATACAATCAAATAAGTTGAAACTATCTTATGTTAAAACATATGTATGATGCATTGACTTTGATGTAGATTGGCCTTGCCGAAACCTCGCCCTTGCCGTACCTTTACGGGCCGTGGGTGACAAATCATGACCCGTCTGCGGGTGATTTGGTAGATCCAATCCTTGATCGATTGATGGAGTACCAAGCAGCCGCCCCAAAGAAGCAAAGAGGAAAGAAGAAAGTTGAAACTATTTTATGTTAATACATATGTATGATGCAATGACTTTGATGTAGATCAGCACATGTTTGTTGTATTTATGAGCTGTTGGTGAAATACCAAGACACATGTTTCCCTCATCCCTCGTCATTTTGCTAACCAGAAAGCCGAGAGCACCGCACGGCCTGTGCGGTAAAACGCACGGCCGTGCGGTCTTCGATGTATTTTTTGAATGAAAAGCCAAGAGTACCGCACGACCTATGCGGTAAAACGCACGGCCGTGCATTTTCGATGTAATTTTTTGGATGAAACTTGTGGAAAATAAGAAAAATTGAACCTATCTTGTATGATCTACTGTTTATCGTGATGGCGGTTTACACATAATTACGTCATCTAGTTCGTTAGCTTCACATGAATTAAAATACGGTCTCATACACAATGCAAAATGAAGACATCTTAAACTTGGGAATACACTCTCAAGAATATCATAACAAACATTCAAATAGAAGTCATAACATTCATTGTTGCCATAATCCAAAGTTCAATCAAATCCATAAAATGAAACAATTTTAATCATAAAACAGTCTCCACAGCTTCCTCAGTGATTGGGAAGGAAGGGATACATTCGCTCCAATGGCCGGCGTAGCGCCTCTGCTACATCTTCACATTCATGGTTGCGATGTGGCTCAAGATCATTGTAGCAATATTCGATGACTTGCACACAACACAAAAACATTGATATGTATAATAAATATAGATAGAGTTAATCGAAAATTAAACAACCTAAAAAATTAGTCAATTTCATACCTGTGTTGCGTCTTCAATGGTCGGGGGGTTGACGAATGGGTGTGTACGTGGGAGGTACCATCCCATGTAATCAGCGCTACAGTCACGGCCTTGCTGGATAGGAGGGCCCATCACATCTAGGGTCATGGAATGTACATTATGCGCATCCCATGCAAATCGAGCTCTGTCGTACTCCACCGTGTAGCTGCTGATCTTTGTTCCTCTCCAAGCCCTTTTAGGCACTATAAGCGCTCTTGGAATCTGCTATACACGGGCAAACTGTCTCGCCACACGGTTTGGCATGTACATCTCAGTTATCCAAAGACACAAGATAACTCCATGGAAGCACGATGGAGCGAAGCTCACATCGTTAAAGTCAACCGTACCGTATGGCATCCAATCAACCTAAACATAATATGATGCAAAATAATTAAAAATCAACGTCAACCTAAACATACCTATCAATCGTTCCAAACAGCATCCAATCAACCTAAACATAAATATATGCACTTACCATGTCCGCAGTCATCATATCGAGCTCCAATCTATAATTTCTCATTGGGTTGGGTTTCACTGAAAGGTCCCATCTATGAGCGTATGGGATCGCATGTTCAGAGTTCCAGTCTCTACTCTGTGCAGGTCTGAACATGATGAAATATTGGTATATCCACGTCTGAAAGGCAATTTTCGTAAGCAATCCATGTTACTGAATAATTACATTTACAACAATAAAATTTGGTATAAAAAATAGATTTTATAATTAAAAAAATACCTGAATCAGAGTGTAGCACGTGGACATCAATCTCGCATCTTTTCTTGTGCACTCACCCAAGCTGCGGTACACGTGGGCAAGAACGCCAGCACCCCATGCATAATCCATGGTGCACGAGTGATCATCCACAAATCCCGTATAGTACAGTGGCAATTTGTGTTGGGACTTGTCCGGAAAGAGACAAGAGCCCAACAAGTACAACAAGTACCCAGACGCACACTACTCATCATTCAGCTCTCTGCAATGCTTCCTGAGGAAATCAGCAGTTACGGTACCAGATTTCACCTCCTTAGCAAGCAACTCAAAGAATCCCTGTGCCTCCGCCACCATGGCCTTCTTCAAATCAGACACACCCAACTGCTCTTGCCAATTCCGTGGAGGTGCCATGTCTTTTCCATTGATGCTTTGCCCAAGGATCAACAATACGTCATGGAGAGTTATGGTCATCTCTCCCCATGGCATATGGAACGAGCTGGTCTCAGGTTCCCAGCGCTCAACGAACGCACCAATCAGCGTCTCGTGCACATGCTCATGCATCACATCCGAAATATGACACAACCTTGATCCAGATGCCAGTTGACCATTCCGATTCCAACTACAAAGGCCATGCACGTGTCTGTTTGCCTCGTTGTTGAAACCTCAACGGTGGCACATGCTATAAATATTTGCATTTTGAAACCAGTGTAAGCAATCAATTTGACATATTTATAATAAAATGTGAAATTACAAGAGTAAGGTTTTCCATGCAACTTACAATGCGCTGGTAAAGGGTGTACGCCACGTGACTGGCAAAACCCTTCAGAAGTTCGGGCATCTTCGGACCTCCAGGTACTCTAAATTTTACCAAAATTCAACAAAACTAACACTTCTTAAACAAATCCAACAAAACTACCACTTGTATTTGGCTATTTTCATACAAATCCAACAAAAACCCTAAACACCCTTTCATACAAATCTATCAAATTTCTACAATTTCATAAAAAATAAATACTTCAAAATTAACCATCAAATGCAAATAACTACTTCAAAATTACACAAAAACAACAAATACAAGAACAAAAACACTAAAACAATATGGATCTATAATAACCATACAAAAAACTTAAAAATAAAAATAAAAATTAACAAGATATGGGATGTTACTAACCTTTCAAGGATATGGATCTACGTAACGTGCGGATCTTGTTGATTCGTAACGAGGAGATTAGGTAGATGCGTAACGTGGGAAGGGAGAAATTTGTAGATCCAAGCGACAGTTTAGGTTAGAGGAGGAAGAAGAAGAAAATGGGCCATTTAAAGCCAGAGAGACTCCCCACGTTACATGGGGAGCCTGTTCCCACGTAACGTGGGAAGCCGTCTCCCACGTTACGTGGGGAGCCTCTCCTCACGTAACGTGGGGAGCCTGTTCCCACGTAACGTGGGAAGCCGTCTCCCACGTTACGTGGGGAGCCTCTCCTCACGTAACGTGGGGAGCCGTCTCCCACGTTACGTGGGGAGCCTCTCCTCACGTTACGTGGGGAGCCTATGCGCTGAAAGGCAATTTCGGATATGCGTTAAAAAGTATGGGCCAAATTAGATCTGATTTCGAAAAAAGATTTAAAAAAAGCAATATAAACATTACTATTCTCACAGAGTACCTTTCCAATATCAATAATGAGATTACTGCCCAAGAAAATGATGACTAACTAAAAGAGTC
Source organism: Rheum nobile (assembly GCA_027886185.1). Taxonomy (NCBI): domain Eukaryota; kingdom Viridiplantae; phylum Streptophyta; class Magnoliopsida; order Caryophyllales; family Polygonaceae; genus Rheum; species Rheum nobile. The sequence goes on along the minus strand of WOAB01000067.1, from coordinate 2,158,559 downwards.
ACAAATGAGGAAATCAAAAAAGCTGTGTTTGGTATTGGCTGCAATAAATCCCCAGGTCCAGATGGTATGTTTGCCTTATTCTATGTAAACATATTGGCACATAGTGGGACCCACTGTTATATAAGTTGTCAAAAGTTTCTTCCACTCGGGAAAAATTCTCAAGCAAATCAATCACACATTCATAACCCTTATACCCAAATGTGATAACCCAAATTCTACGAACCACTACAGACCTATAAGTCTATGCTCAACCATTTATAAAGTTATATAAAAAATCATGACTGATAGAATGAAACCTATCCAAAATCATCTAATTCACCCACTACAAGGAGCGTTTGTAGTTGATAGATCAATCCATGATAACATCCTAATAGCTCATGAAATATTCCATTCCTTTCGATTGAAGAAAGGAAACGAAGGATGAGTAGCAATTAAACTCGATATGGAAAAAGCATACGACAAGATATGGGAATTCATTCTAAAAGTCCTTGAAAAAATTGGTTTCTCCACACTATTTATCGGGTGGATTAAAGAATGTATCGAGACTGTATCCTTCTCGGTTTTAGTCAACAATGGACAATCGGATATCTTTTATCTTGAAAGAGGATTACGTCAAGGAGACCCCTTATCCCCATTCCTATTAATTTTAGGAGCATAAATCCTTGCCATAAAACTTCAAAACGAGAGCACTAGTAGTAACAATCAATTGGGATCCCAAATTTCTAGAAGGGGCACTAATATTCCCTTTTTTGCATTTGCAGATGACATCCTTATCTTCGCAAAGGCAAACCAAACTGTCTGCTCGAAAATCAAAAATATCATTAAAGAATATTGCTCAATATCTGGACAAAGTGTTAACTTCCAAAAGTTTGGTTTTCAAACTACAAACAACATTTCAAACGAAACTAACACTTAATCCAATCTGTACTAGGTATTCCAAGCACGACATTCTTTGAAAAATACCTAGGATGTCCTATCATTAATGAGAAAGTTAATCACGATACTTTCAACGAAACCATTATATCAACCACAAATCAACTTACCAAATGGATAACTAACTCTCTCTCTCTCAAGAAGGGAAAGCTACGGTAATCAAATCTAATCTAGTCTCAAAACCAAATTTCTTGATGCAATGCTTCATGCTACCATCCTGATGCGTCCCATGCTCGACTCAAGCCGCGCAACGACGAGCCCAAGATGACCAAGACCCTGGCATCCCCCTTGGTTCAAGACGTAGTCATATTTAGGCTATATTTATGTTATTTCCCCTTTTTAGCATGTTTCCTGTTTTAGCATTTCCATTTCAGTCATTTCTATTTCGGGCGTGTGCTCCACTCTTGTAGAGTGGGCTAGCCCATTAGCGTGTCCGCGACCCAAGCCCATTAGGGTTCTTGGCTGCGCCACATGTCTTTAAATACCCCGCTTTGTATTCTTATTCGTTACGTTGAAATTAAAGCTTAAGCCTTGCAGTTGAGATCATCTTCCCCCTTAAGCCTCGGCGTCACAAAACTAGTTAGACCCGATTGAACCACGTCACGGTTCACAAACACAACCTATCCCTCCATCGCTAGCTTTCGCTTGCGAGATCCTCTCGCCCCAACTTGGCCCCGCCGAGAGCAAGAGAGCCGGTAACCGAGCCCACGCTTGGTTGCTACCTATCCCGGTTACTAAGGAGAAGGATCGAGGCCGCTTCCTGCCTAGATCCGACGTCAAACGTGGTCCGAACCCATCGGACCACATCAACTGGTATCAGAGCAGCCAGGGGCACGCAACGCGCCTTCTTCTCCGACGACGCCACCACCACCACAAAAGCAAAGAAAACCACGTCAAACGTGGTCCGAACCCATCGGACCACATTTGACGTCGGATCTAGGCAGGAAGCGGCTTCGATCCTTCTCCTTAGTAACCGAGATAGGTAGCAACCAAGCATGGGCTCGGTTACCGGTTCTCTTGCTCTCGGCGGGGCCGAGTTGGGGCGAGAGGATCTCGCAGGCGGAAGCTAGCGATGGAGGGATAGGTTGTGTTTGTGAACCGTGACGTGGTTCAATCGGGTCTAACCAGTTTTGTGACGTTGAGGCTTAAGGGATGAGATGATCTCAACTGCAAGGCTTAAGCTTTAATTTCAACGTAACAAATACGAATACAAAGCGGGGTATTTAAAGACATGTTGCATAGCCAAGAACCCTAATGGGCTTGGGCCGCAGACACGCTAATGGGCTAGCCCACTCTACAAGAGTGGAGCACACGCCCGAAATAGAAATGACTGAAATGGAAATGCTAAAACAGGAAACATGCTAAAAAGGGGAAATAACATAAATATAGCCTAAATATGACTACGTCTTGAACCAAGGGGGACGCCAGGGTCTTGGTCGTCTTGGGCTCGTCGTTGCCTGGCTTGAGTCGAGCCCGAGACACATCACATCCTATATACACAAAGAGCTTGACACGATAAACATAACTTTCTTCTGGAACAAAGACTCATCATACAAACCCTTAATATGATGGGATAAAATATGTAAAAATAAAGAAAATGGAGGCCCGGTGTTGAAAGAAGGTTCCCTCAAGGAATCTTAGGTGTTTTAATGATGATTAACACCATGCATTTGATAGTTTGTTATTAAGTATTGTTTCAGGGAACAACAAAAAGCATGAGAGCTATTTGGAGAAGTTCTAAGGAACAATAGTTGTGACCAATGGACCTGTCATCCTAGGGAACAATGAGAACAAGAGCATCGGAGCTCAAGAAGAAGAGAAGGAATAGAGATTGCAGGGAACAAGGAAAACAAAGCAAAGAAAGTTGTCAAGGTTCCCAGCGAAGAGGCAAATCGCGAGATATTGCGTCTAGGGTTTTGTATGTTTGCGTGGATCAAAATGAGACGTTCAAACAAGGAAAGTCAAGATTATATTTTGGAGATAATGGATCGGAATTATCATGGAGAGATAAGATATATTTATGAAAACAAGATAATGTCAAGTTGGAAGATATTGTTTGTGGTATTTTAGGATATTGTTTGATGGAAAGATATAATGTTATTTATGGGATAATATATCATACTAGACCATATATAAATTATATAGTCGTCATCCTTTGGAGGCCTATAAATACAAGGTATTATCAACCTAGTTTGACATGCTCCCAAGAGAGAAGAAAGAGGAACATCCAAGAGAGAGACGGCATCTTTGGAGGTTTCCAAGCCATTGCAGAGCAAGAACACAACTTGGAGTTCAAGAGATGAGTTTCAAGACTGTTGGCTCAAGGGAATGACAGAACCGTTCCTACGTCAAGGAAAGTTGCGATCTTTAGGAGCTTCGTAGGGGAAGTTTCTGAGGTGAAGAAGGTAACTTTTACATGGTTTTGAGTTTGTTGTGAGTTGATAATACGTTCTAAGGGTTGTTAAGCTTAGAGAGTATTCTAGTAGGGAAATCTAGCTTACATTGGATCTTTGCTTGACTTGTGTAGCTCGTGTTTATCAATAAAAGAAGTAGACTTTGAAATCCTACTTGGGTAACACCTAGAGGTAGTGAGTATAACAGGATTTCGGCTTGCACAAGTGCTAAGCAAATGTGGGACATGTTGTGTGCGACTCATGACGGTTTCATTGAGGTTAAGAAAAACAAGATAGATCTTCTTGTCAAACAATATGAACTGTTTAAGATGGAAAAGGATGAGTCCATAAAGGAGATGTTTGCTCATTTCAATGTTATTGTTAATGAGCTAACTTGTTTGGGAAAAAGTGTACACCACTGAAGATCAAGTTCGAAAGGTGATGCAAAGTTTACCCAATAAGTGGATTCCTAAGGTAACGACGATTGAAGAAGCCAATAATCTAAGTTTCTTACCTTTGGAGCACCTCATACGATCTCTCACTTCTCATGAAGACAAGCTGGAATCTTATGAAGATGAAAGTCCTCAGAAGGGAACAATGGTCTTGAAAGTTTCCCAAGCGTTGAAGCAAGTAAAGGCGGGCAAGAAGGACAAGGACCCGAAAGTGGCTCTCATCATGAATTCCATGAGGGCCTCCTCAACAAGAATGACAAGAATCGCAAGGATCAAGACAAGTCCTTTAAGAAGAATCCTATCATTGTTTGTTATAATTGTCAAGGATAGGGGTATATTGCTAAGGACTGTCCCTAGAAGGAGTCGTAGGATGATGATGACTCTTCTAGGAAGGGAAAGGGAAAGGAGAAAGCCTTTGTTGTCACATGGGAAAGTGATTCCGAATCTGATCCAGAGTCATGGGCACGTCCCAAGTTGTGTTTGGTGGCTAAGAAACAATGTGCATCTGATTCCGAAGATGAGGTAAGCAACTCTGACATTTACAATGAATTGAAGTGTTGTAGCAAGCGTTCCCTGATAGTTTTTATTGAGAAAGTTTATAGGGAAAAAGGAAGAGTTGAGTGAACAACTTGATGCTACTAGTTGTTCCCTATCTTGTGATGAGTGTGCTGTTCTTAATTCTAACGTTGAAGATCTGAAGCTTAAGAATAAGGAATTGCATACTAGGGTAAAAAAGTCTTGAAAAGGAAAAGATAAAACTTTTAGAATAATTAGAGAATGCTAGTTCTAAGGAGGGAACTATTCCATCTGACCAAACTGAGTTGGAAAATATGAAACTTAGGGTTGATGAGCTTGTGGCTACTAACCTTAAGAATGAGAAAAAGTTGTATGTGCTGCGATTTGTTAAGGAACAACCAGGTGTCAAGGCTGCACACAAGGAGAAACTGTTCCTTCTACAAAGAAAGTTGCAAAGTGCCAACGACCCAGACAATCATTTGGAGGCTAAGGTAAATCTTATTGAAAACAATGGTTCTACTAACCAATCTAGGTATGTAGGACCGAAAGCGCACAAGATTTGGCTTAAGCAAGCCACTGGGAACAGTACCGCTGGTTTAGGCTACGTTGTTCCTAAGGCAGAATCAAGTGCACAGGGTGCAAGTAGGCACCAACCAAGGCCTGAGAAGAAGACACCACACAAGCAAACGTGGTTTCAAGAGAGAAAGGCACCACCACAACAAGAGGCTAGGCAAAGCTATGTGTGATGGGAACAACGTGAGCAGTATACTTTCAGGAATGATCGCAAATTTCCTACATCAATGAACAATGCCCAACGAGTGTAACAACCCAGCAGATGTAAGTTTTCTAATCCTTATGTGCATTCTCGCTATATGGATTATGGAACTGTTGAGTCTTTTGGTACTAGGACTAACCCAAGGGAACCCAACTTTGTTTGGGTGCCCAAGAACAAGACTTAGCTTGTTTTGTAGGTAGGTGTGAGGGAACATCCTAGGAAGAGGCGTTTCATGAAGATTAATCCATCACAACCTATATAAGAAGTTAATTGGGAACTCACTTGTGGTTTGGTAGGAAGTGCTGAAGCTTAGGGGGACAGTTCCCAGTTTAGAGAACATGAGATAACCAGTTTAGGGGGAATGATTCTCAGGAACGGTGAGGTCAAAGCGATTGGGAACTGTCTCATGGAACCAAGGAATGAGATAAGTATCTTTTTCTCAAGCATGCATGTTTACTTCATGTTTATGTTGATCCCTTGGAATGTATCTAGGAATGAAGTTCTTAGATTGACTAGTTTGGACTACTTGCAGAAGTACCCCGATGATTGGCTAGAAAAGATGAGTTAACTAAGAAGGAACTGTTACCTCATATTGCCATGTGTTATGTGATTTTGTTTTGATGTTTTATCGTCTGAGTTATTTTTTCATTCTTGTGTGTGTGAATGTATGATAACATGATTTAAAGTCAACATGGGTGTTAGAAAACGTTCTTCTTTCTGCCCAAAGAAATCAACTTGATCTTTGAACCCTCATCATAAGCCGACATGATAGTTGGATTCAAAGACCCACCCTAGCTGAGTCCAATGATGTTTGCCTCTATGAGCCCTTGTTTGTTGAGTCTGGAACTGAGGTAACACATTGGATGGTACAAAAGTCCTACCGAATTTTGATTTGGAATTCTTTGTTGAATTTTCTTAACCCTGAAAATATATAGTCCAAATGTACCTTTATATCTCTTGGATATGCCATGAGGTTGTTTCGGTTAAGGATCTTGAGGATTCCAAGAGCTTAGATGAAATTTCAATTTAAAGGGAACACTACCTAGTGAACACTAAGAGGGAACTGTTACCTCATGTTTCCATGTGTTATGTGATTTTGTTTTGATGTTTTATCGTCTGAGTTATTATTCATTATTGTGTGTATAAATGTATGATAGTATGATTCATGATTTAACGTCAACATGTGTGTTAGAAATCATTTTTCTTTCGCCCAAAGAAATCAACCTGTTCTTTGAACCCTCATCATAAACCGACATGATGGTTGATTTAAAGACCCACCCTAGCTGAGTCCAATGATGTTTTCCTCTATGAGCCCTTCTTTGTTGAGTCCACAACTGAGGTAAAACATTAGATGGAACAAAATGCCTGTCGAATTTTGATTTGGACTTCTTTGTTGAGATTTTCTCAACCATGAAAATATATAGTCCAAATGTACCTTTATATCTGTTGGATATGCCATGAGGTTGTTTTGGTTGGGGATCTCTAACATTCCAAGAGCTTGGGAGAAAGTGCAATTGAAAGGGAATACTACCCATTGAAGATTGGATGAAGTTGGAAAAGAGGGACCGTTCCCTCTACAAAAAGAAAAAGAAATCCGAATTTTACCGAATGAAAAGAAGAAAAGAGGGAAAAATTTCATGAAAAGAAAACAAATATCAGAAATGAAGAAAAATTCCAAAAGGAACAATGTGAAGATGTGTAAGAAGATGTTCCCAAAGGGAACAATGCCACAAAAGAAGCCATGAAAGGAAGTTTTCTTGAAGATGGAACAGTCCAAGTGTGGAAGGTAAAGGTCTTCAACTAGGAAACTTTGTGGCATGTCTAACACATCCCCTCTCAAAAGAATCGAGCATTTAATTCCTATTCTCTTGATTCTTTTGTAACGTTTTTGGATATTTGTGACAAACTTGCTTCTTGATGATTGTGATTTTTTGTTTTATCACTCATTGCATGCGTAGTAACTTTAAGTGGAGAACTCTTGAAGAAATTTAAGTTTCATGTTATAATATGATGTTCCTTTCCTTTAAGGTTTTCTAGGTTTTTTTATGATGTCAAAAGGGGGAAAATGCGGAAGGAATTCAGATTAGGAGGTTAAAGAGTTCGCTAATGGATATATTTATAAGGGGGAACTTATCCATGTTTGATGATTGTACATGTGCATATCTCTTGTTTTGATATTGCTTTATTGTGAATTTTGAAGATGGGGTTGTCATCATCAAAAACGGGGAATTTTTTGGAAGAATGTTCCCTCAAGGACCTTTAGGTGTTATGATGATGATAAACATCATACATTTGATGTGTGTTCTTAACTATTGTTTTAGGGAACAATAGAAAGCATGAGAGCTATTTGGAGAAGCTTCAGGGAAAAATGGAAGTGACCAATGGATCAGTCATCCTAGGGAACAATGGAAATAAGAGCACTAGAGTTCAAGAAGAAGAGAAGGAACAAAGATTCCAGGGAACAAGAAAACAGAACAAATGAGCTTTGCACAGTTCCCAACGAAGAGGCAAATCACAAGTTATTGCATCTAGGGTTTCGAATGTTTACTTGGGGCGGAATGAGACATTCAAACAAGGAATGTAAAGATTATATCTTGGAGATAATATATGGGTCAAAATTATCATGGAGAGATATGATCTATTTATGGAAACAAGATAATGTCAAGTTGGAAGATATTAGTTTTTGGTATTCTAGGATATTGTTTGATGGAAAGATATAATATTATTTATTGGATAATATATCAGATTAAGCCATAAATAAAATATATTTTCATCATCCTTTGGAGGCCTATAAATACAAGGCATTATCAACATAGTTTGACATGTTGCCAAGAGAGAATGAGGAACATCAAAGAGAGACGACATTAGGAGCTTTGGAGGTTTCTAATCAGCAATTAGAGAGCAAGAACACAACTTTTGGAGTTCAAGAGACGAGTTTCATGGTTGTTGGCTCAAGGGAATGTCGGAACAAACCGTTCCTACATCAAGTAGAGTTGCGATCTTTAGGAGCTTTATATGGGAAGTTTCTGAGGTGAAGAATGTAATTGTTGTGTGGTTTTGAGTTTGTTATGAGGATATAATACATGATATGTGTTTTTATGCTTAAAGAGTATTGTAGTAGGGAAATCTAGATTACGTTGGATCTTTGCTTGACTTGCGTAGTTTGTGATTATCAATAAAAGAAGTATACTTTGAAATCATTCTAGGGTAACACCTATAGGTAGAAGTTTTTGCTTGACTTGAGTAGTTCATGATTATCAATAAAAGAAGTAGACTTAAAAAATCGGTAATAGAAAAGACATTGAAGTAGGGAAATCTAGATTACGTTGGATTTTTGCTTCACTTGTGTAGTTTGTGATTATCAATAAAAGAAGTATACTTTGAAATCCTTCTAGGGTAACACCTATAGGTAAAAGTTTTTGCTTGACTTGTGTAGTTCGTGATTATCAATAAAAGAAGTAGACGTAAAAAATCGGTAATAGAAAAGACATTTTATCCTTAGGTCTTGAGTTCGACATTACAACACCTGAAGAGAGTTGATTGGCATTAGTAACCCCACGAAAAGGCGGCTTTTTGAGGCCAAGCCTTATAAGCGTCATCCCATACCAACCTGGGAACTTCCCAGGAGGTCACTCATCCTCGTACTACTCCCACCTAGCACGCTTAACTTCAGAGTTCTTTGTCCTCACTTGAACCCTAAAAAGGAAGAGCTCTTGTTGACATGGGTAGCACTCTAATCCTTGTAAAGGATTACAAACCCGGGGTGTTACAATCACCCCCACTTAAACCCTTGACGACCTCGTCAAGCCCCAAAGACCGCCCTCTGGGTCGAGCGACTGTCCACCGGACCAAGCCCACTCGTAACCCGGAGTCGGCTCTAATACCATTTGTAAGGCCCAAGCCTTAGAAGCGCCATCCATGCCAACCTGAGAACTTCCCAGGAGGTCACCCATCCTGGTACTACTCCCACCCTAGCACGCTTAACTTCAGAGTTCTTTGTCATCACTTGAACCCTGAAAAGGAAGAGCTCTTGTTGACATGGGTAACACTCTAATTCTTATAAAGGATTTCAAACCCGTGGTGTTACAAATCCCACTTCTACTAGTAGAAGGATTTGAGGGCGTGTTTCCAGACCCACTTCTAGCTAGTCTGTCTCCATCACGCGGCCACCAGTTCGTGTAGCCAATAATTTGAAAACAAGTTCTCACCTCATGACCAACGCGCCTACAATGAGTACACGAAGGTCGATCGGAGCATCGAGACAAATCATGGTCCACCATCACGACATTGAGCATGAAGACGTAAATTTTGTTGCGTTGAACAACAAAAGCACCACCTTCTGATATGCGAGTCTCCTTTCCCTTCGTTGCTGTTTTGTGTCGCTCTTCCTCGATGAGTAGAGCATAGACACGACTAAGGGAGGGTAAGTGGTCCTGATCGATAATGTTCAAGCGAACGGTTCCATATAGAGTGTCATCTAACCCGAGCAGAAACTAATGGACCTTCTCATTTTCTTGTTCCTTGGGGAGATCAGCCGCCCACGAGCAAGTACAATTTCCGCAGGAACAACCCTGCTCCTTCGCGTAGTTGGACAATTCATCCCATAATTTCTTGAGGTGTCCATAATACACTAGAATTGATTGGTATGTCTGCATACAACGAGTCAAATCAAAACGCAATTGTTGAATTCAAGGTCTATTCCCGATAGAGAATCGTTGTTTGAGGCTGTCCCACATCTCATTTGATGTCTCGGAGTAAGTAAGAGTGGAGCGTAAAGACGATTTGATGGATTGAACAACCCAACTAACCAACATAGAATTGACCCTTATCATGTCATCAATTTCTCTAGCTTCTTTCAGTTTCTTGATCGTTCCTTCAATGAATCCAATTTTGTGTTTTGCTATTAGAGCATTACACAAGCAAGTCTCCCATTTTTGGTAGCTCATGCCTTTGAGAACCACAAGACATATACTCATCCCGACATGATCCGAGGGATGAAAATAAAAGGGAGAGGAAGGGTCTTGACCCTGCTCCTTAGCATTAGTAACTTCAGCCAAGGCAGCAGGACGTGCTTTGGTGGTTGTGTTTAGATGGATCTAGGTTTTGGCTCTAATACCATAATTAACAATTTAGGGGAGAAATTATCAACCTTCTACCAATGCCAATTTACGTTCATATATACAACCAAGTAAGAAAGAGAAAATTCTTGCTAAGAGATATACATAAAAGATATCCTAAATATAATTATAACTAATATATATTGTTCTCTGTATAAAAACTCAAGTTCAATTTCTAGTAGTCTTATAAGAATAATCTCCTATCGATTTCATACCTTATATGAATTATCTATTATGGTTATCTCATGTCATTCTCAAACCTAATAGAAATTTAACCAACTTTCATCAATTGCATTAAAAACTCTAGGATTAAATCAAACAGAGTTTCGGGTTTCAATTCAGACACATATCAAATTCTAGTATATCTACACGTACGTTGTTGGCATCACCCAAACCCTAGAAATATGGAATTAGCCAGACATGCTTAGAGAAACAATCAAATACATCATATGAACAAGAAAATCATTCAACTAGAATATAGAAAGAAAATACTTGATCAGATCCAGGGAATCAATCTCCAAATTGTCTGAAATCTTCCAAAGAACTCCCAAAACACCCTAGGGTTAGAATGGTGAAAGCTAAGATAGTTTGAAAATTCCCCCTGGAAAATTTATTGTATTTCTCATTTACCGAACTTTCTCCTAAACTGATGTTTTCTTATTTGTTGATTCAATATAAAGCTTGCCTGTTTTGCAGCTTCGAAAAAAATTAACACCCAAGTTTTTGGGTAGACGTTGATGTTGTGTAGACAAAGCGAGAAAAATCTTTAACAGATTTGTGGGAAATTTCTTTGAAGTCAGTGTTGAAGCTCCAATGGATTAATTGTCTAAAGTGGTCTTTTCAAAAAATAGAGGATAATTTGGGGTCAATGGCTAGATAGTTTGTCACTATTAATGCATACCTTATAGCTTTCTCGTTTGATTGGAGTATTGTATTGGCATGTTGTTTGCTGGTGTAGTTCCTAGCATTCCTTTATATGTTGAATATCACCCTTATTATGATTGAATTGAATATATTGCATAATGTATTATGTTTCTTTTGTTTTATAAACATAGTTGAAGAGCAAATACAATTAGGTATATGGCAACATCTTTTGTTTTTATTCACTCATAACTATTAGTATGATTTGGGTATGTTGCATACTATTTTATACATTGTCAACTATTGACCAGTTTTTTGTGTGCATATAGTTGGTTGAATAGCTAAATGTGTTTTGCTATTGTGGCTACCTTTCAAACTAATATATTTTCTTAGTCAATCTAGAATTTAGCATTTTTAGTGATCATTATTGTAAAGGTTTGGTAGGGAGAAACAAAGTTGAAGGTTGAAGATGTTGAAATACGAACAAAGAAAAGAAATAAAGATATGAATAATGGTTGGCATATTGTAAACAAATTGTTTACAATTGTACTTCTAATTTCATGTAATTTCCTTTCATTGAATATGAGAAAGGTTAAGATTGTACTTGTAATGAGAAGTTTAAGGTTGTAATTGTAATGATCAATGAATTTCATGAGGATCTTTTCTCCCTTATTCTTATTCTCATTTATTTATTTCTTACTGCATAAAATCTCTCAATTATTCTTAAACGTCCAAGTGGGGACTGTTGAACTGAAGCATTTAAAATATTGAGTAAACAAGCTCAAACATCTTTACAACAAACTCAAAATATGTCTACAAAAAATTCAGAAAAAGACAAATGATCTATCGCAGAAAAATATGTTCTCCATGCTCAAGAATATTCTATACGAAATTTAGCAGCCAATAAAATGACTTTAATGTCTAACCAAAAAAATCTATTCTCCAAGCTACTATGATGAGTTACATGATTGTGATTTGATGGAGTTATAGTTATTTATAGATACTCTCTTGAAGATCGACTATCATCTGATATATATATATATAAATAAAGAATGCTATTAGAAGAATGAATAAAATAAATATAACTAGGCTGAGATGTATATATGTTTACTAGATGGTTGAGGCACTCCAATGCTTGTCAATAATTCCATATATATAACTAGGTTGTAGAGATCCTTAAGTAGGTTGAGTAAGTAATGGATTAAAATACATGTCACATTGGCCATTCTTTGAAGGACTAAAGTAATTGTATCCACAATGATCCCATGGATAAGAAAAACTAGATGGATGTTGTGGAAGAGGAATTTCATGCATTTGAACACTTTGGCCCACCTACAATTTGGAATTTAAAGTGGAAAAATCTAACAATATTAATACTTTATCAAAAAGTAAAATAACATATTATTAATTACATGTGCAAGATGGGAAGGAGTTGTATGTTGCTCGGTATGTTGCTTTAGTTTTCTCTTTTTCTTTGTTGCCATTTCAAGAGCACATTGGTTCCTTTAACTTGTTTGACTTCCAGATTTCGGCTTCGATTTATGCCTCTAACTTCCTTCATCATGCCATTGGCATCCAAAGGCGCATCTGTAACACCCCCAAATCTTAACCCATTTGGAAAGGTATTACCGCCAGTGACCTCGGTTTTTCTTACCGAAGCCACCCAAGGCTTTACCGTTTAAATACAATCCATGAAACACTTATGATACAAAATCATCATAATATTCGATTAAAGCATGAGTCCCGGAATTACATCCCAATTCCGAATAGGACTAAATACAGAGTTAAACAAAATATAGAGTAAATAAGTTACAGCAGAAGTTCACACACAAGGTTAGGTCATGACCGTCCATATGGTATTAGTTGGGGCTTAGCCACCTCTCTACCAAATTATAAAGAAACGACTGGATTCCAACGAGTCCAACGTTCCTGGCTACTAGTGCTAACTAAACAGTTCACACACAACAATAGTTCACAATAAATCCACATAAATGCTCTCAAGGCTATCAACATAAATATATATTCATAATAGCGTTGTTCTAACAGATATACTGTAACACCCCCAAAACTTACCCCTTTTGGAAAGGTATTACCGCCAGTGACCCCAGTATTCCTTACCGAGATCACCCAAGGCTTTACCATATAAATACAATTTATGAAATGCGATTGATACACAATGATCAAGCATTAAATTCCAAAACATAACATTGTCAAGGAAACAAGAGTTACAGGATTATAACCCAATCCCGAATAGGTCAAAACATAGTTTAAACCAAACACAGCGGAAGACTAAGAAAGTACATTACAATCGGAGTTATTGTCCAAAGTGTTAGGAAACGGAACTCTGGAACTTCGGTTCCCCTGAGAGTTCCTTTCCTCAGTTTCTCTACTTTTGAAGATGACAAATATTTTGATACTAATGTTTTATCTCAAAGATGTGTTTAGAGGAACCGCAGTACAATTACTGAAACTATGAAAGCCAAACAAGATAAAGAAACCAAGCAGGCAAGCCAAAGGAACCCAGGTGTGCCCAGAAATGCAACATGTGACTTTGCGTTTCCTGAGAAATCTGGGAACACCAAACCTCGGACAAAAGGAGGTGAAAGCGACTTGAGAGAATCTTCCAAAAGCCTGCCACCATCCAAGAGCAAGACTCCAAGATGCCTAGAACGATGAACCTCGGACAAAGGCACTGAAAACGACAACTCATAGAGATGTCGCTGTCCAGAAGACAGTTCCCAAGTGCCTAGATTGTTGAACCTCGGAAGAAGGAAGCTGGAGAATGACTTGGCTGAAGTGGTTGACTAACCTAGAAGGATTCTGAGCTACCTAGGTTGTTTGCACATGCCAAGAACAACGTGGACTAAGGAGAACCACTTATCCTAGGGCAAGCTCAATCTGTGGGAACCCAAAAAAGATTAAGCTGCGAAGAATCCTCTATAAAAGGAAGACTAACTCAAGGGTTATCTTCAAGAATTCACAATAGAATCACACTCCATAGCAAACATCAAAGTGTGAAGCTTCAAACAAGATCATCAAAGCAAACCGAGATCAAGAGGAACCAGTCAAGGAATAGAAGAGCCGAGTGCTAAGTTCCTGTGACTGTAAGTGATAGTTCCTAGATGTGAAGGTCTGTTTCTTGGATTGATTATTGATTGTGTTAAGTTATCTAGGATTGCCTAACTGTGTGTAAGGCAAATAAACTGTGTGTTTGTTCCTAGGATAAGCTGTAACCAAAAGAGATAAGAAATCATGAAGTAGACCTTGAAATCCTTTCCAAAGAAAGGTAGTGGTTTTTATCCTGGATTGCTAGTTGGCAATCAAAGGTTTCCACTATAAGGAACTTGTCATTTGTTTGATTGTTTATTTCCGTTGCAAAGGGAACTTAGAATCGATATTCTGAGTTCCTTAAGTTATTATCTAACAATCACGATCCTACAATTGGTATCAGAGCAGGAAAAGCTCTAGATCTTTGTTTAAGTTTGCAGATCTAAGATGTCTCAGTCAAGCAAGTTTGAGCTGGGAATTTCCATCAACAAACCTCACATTCGAAAGAAAGAAGAAAGGTGTTTAATAGTTAAGGAGGACTCAACGAAATCAGATGACTCTGAGGTATTCTCTTCTGACTTTACTAAATCTCTTCTTGAATGTGATAAGAAGCAATTGATTAAAATTATTAGGAAACTTGGAAAAGAGAACAGTTCCCTTCAGGAAAGACTAGATGAATGTGAAGAAGAAATTTCATGCTTATCTACTGAAAATTCTGTTTGGAGCAAGAAACTTGATGAAACTGAAAAATTGCTTGCTAGTTCCTCTAGAAAGTGTGATTCATGTACTGCTCTTGAAAAGGAACTAGCACAACTTAAAGATTCTACAAGCATGTCTAACGTTTCCCATGTTTCATGTGATAATTGTACTGCTCTTGAAAATGAACTAGCACATCTTAAAGATTTTGCAAGCATGTCTAGTGTTTCCCATATTTCATGTGATAATTGTGTTGTGCTTGAAAAGGAACTTAAGCATGCTAAGAATTATCAGAGTTCCCTTACTCCAGAAAATGATTTGCTTGTTGAGATCATAGATAAGCTTGATGTGTTGACTACTTCTATCAATGAAAAAACTGTCAATCAAACTGTGTTTGTTAAGCAAAGATATGGTATTGGTTATCCGGGAAAAGAAGATTCTGAGGATTCATGCTCTGCTGAAAATGAGAAGCTAAGAAGGGAACTAGTTGAGAAAAATGAAACTCTCAATTTCGCTCTTCAAACTTCTCGTGATAAAAACCAGTTCCTGGAAGAGAAGGTAAAGGTTCTTGAGAAGAAGCCTAAAGGTAAACAAACCTGGTTTGATGGACACAATGCTCATAAAATATACGTCAATCAAGCTCAGGGAACTAGAGGTAAGGGAATTGACTTCCAGCAGAGGAAATATGACAAACCATTTTGTCCCGGTAAAGGAAAATATGGTCATGTTAAGTATAATCGTGTTTGCTGGCATTGTGGTAAAAATGATCATTATATTCATGATTGTATTCATAAGAAAAGGCAAATTGAAGAAAGTCATAGGAAAAGGAACTTGGATGTTGAGATTAGTAGTCATGTGTATTACTCAACTAACTTGCAGGTGCAAAGGAACTCTCATTACCATAAACCCAGAAAAGCCAAGCGTGTCTGGGTGCGTAAGTCTTAATTGTATTGTAGGTTGAAGTGAGATGCCTAGTTCCCTACAAGATGCAAATTGATGATTGGGACGCATAATTGAAGTTTTGATCTAGCTCATCTCACTTCAAAGGAATAACAAGGGAAATATGTCCTTTGTTAAAGAAAGATTTGTATAAAGAAGCAGAAAACAATGAAGGGAACTCCAAACACTAATGAAAATGATGGAGGATCACATGGTGTTGACGTTAGTTTCTAATGATAATATCAATGGAACTACAAGTATCAGAAGTCAATGATTCAAGGGGAACTGAGGTAAATAAGGAAATTCGTCACCTCAACTGCTTATTGTTCCCAAGTTCTATTGTTGGAATCATCTTGGTGGTCAATGGGGAATTATCTCTACAACCTGGAAATAATAGGATGAAAGGAACTCTTAACTGGTTGTCTCTTTAAGGGGGAATTAAGGAACCCGGTTTGATGTTAAGGGGGAATATGCAATTCACTAATGATTATTCTACATCTAGTTATGTTCTGCTTTTCCTCATATATCATTCATGCCTATTTTAGATATGCCAGGTTCTACATGTTTGTCATCATCAAAAAGGGGGAAATTGTTAGGAAGTGGACTTTTGGGAACTCTAGTTCCCTAACTGGTTCCCTTCCTCAGTTTTCCTAGTTTTGACGATGACAAACACTTTGCTACTAATAATTTCACATGTGTAGTTGAGCAGGGAACTCAAGTTCATGGAAAGGAAGAATAGAACCTTAGAGGACATGGCTCGAACTATGCTCATCTCAAGTGGACTCTCTCAATCATTCTGGGCCGAGGCAATCAACACAGCTTGCTACATCATCAATCGAGCCATGCTTCGGCCAATCACAGAGAAGACTCCCTATGAACTCCTAAGAGGAAGAGTTCCCAACATTTCACATTTGAGGGTGTTCGGATGCAAATGCTTTATGCACAACAATGGGAAGGACAATCTTGGCAAATTCGACCCAAGAAGTGATAAAGGAATCTTCATTGGATATGCCTCAGGCAGCAAGGCATACAAAGTCTTCAACAAAAGGACTAAAAAGGTAGAAGAAAGTGTTCATGTTATTTTTAATAAAAAATCACTTGGAAGAATTGTACAGAACACCACCAATTCCTTTGAAGACCCGTTTCCCAAGTCATATCAAGAAGATCCAGATGAAGATGTCACTCCACCCAGTTCCTGTCCTACTGCTCGGAACCCTCCAATGGCTCCTCCACCAGTTCTCATGAATAATGAACAACAATCCATTTCTGGGAACCATGAGCATGACGACAACATCTGTGGAGACTTTAATGACTCATCTTCCCACATGATCTTCAATGGAGAAGGTGATTCCAACCAGGAAGCTGAATGTTCAACTCAGAATGTCTCCACATCAAATGCTCTAGCTCCTAACAGAGAAAGAAGAGTCATCAAGCCTCCAGTCAGGTTCGATCATCTAACCTTCTTTGCCTTCAATGCCTTCCTATCTATTGTGGAACCAAAGAACATAGGTGAGGCACTGAAGGATGCGGACTGGATCCAAGCTATGCAAGAAGAGCTTCATCAATTTGAAAGGAATAAAGTATGGCATCTAGTTCCTCGTCCCAAGGATAAGCACATCATAGGAACTAGATGGGTTTTCAGAAATAAGCTAGATGATACAGGAGCTGTGATAAGGAACAAAGTAAGACTCGTTGCTCAAGGATACAATCAACAAGAAGGCATCGACTATGATGAAACCTATGCTCCAGTGGCAAGGATTGAAGCAATAAGGTTGTTGATTGTTTTTGCATCACACAAAGGGTTCAAGTTGTTCCAAATGGATGTAAAGACGGCCTTCCTCAATGGAATTCTCCAAGAAGAAGTCTATGTCAAGCAACCACCTGGATTTGAAGATGATGATCATCCAGACCATGTCTACTTTCTAGACAAAGCATTGTATGGCCTCAAGCAAGCTCCCAGAGCTTGGTATGATCGTCTTGCCTAGTTCCTACTCTCAAATGGCTACATGCATGGAGTTATTGACAAAACTCTCTTCATCCTAGAAGAAGAAGGTAATATCTTGGTGGTTCAAATTTATGTCGATGATATTATCTTTGGTTCCACTAACCTGTCCCTTGTAGACAAGTTCAAAGACTTGATGAGCAGTGAATTTGAAATGAGTCTAATTGGGGAACTCACCTTCTTCCTCAGATTACAAATCACTCAAAAGAAAGATGGCATACAAATTCACCAACAGAAGTATGTCAGGGAACTACTGAAAAAGTTCAAAATGGATTCATGCAAGCCTCTCTCAACTCCTATCTCCACCATTGCTCATTTGGACAAGGATTATTCGAGTCCTCTTGTGGAGGAGAAACTCTATAGAGGTATGATAGGATCACTTATGTACCTAACCGCTAGTCGACCAGACATTGTTTTTGCTGTTGGTTTGTGTGCTAGGTTCCAATCTTGTCCAAGAGAAACCCACTTGGCTGTTGTGAAGAGAATACTTAGATATCTCAAGGGAACTGACTCTCTCTGCATTTGGTACCCCAAAGAGTGTCCCTTTGAGCTAATGGGTTTCACTGATGCTGATTATGCTGGATACCTGGTAGATAGGAAGAGCACCTCTGGAATGGCACAGTTCCTAGGCCCTTGCCTTGTGTCATGGGGTTCAAAGAAACAAGTCTCAGTCTCTCTCTCCACCACAGAATCCGAGTACATTACGGCTGCCTCATGCTGTTCCCAACTTCTCTGGCTAAAGCAACAACTCGCAGACTTTGGTATGTCTTATGGCCCTCTTACTGTTCTTTGTGATAACACTAGTTCCATAAACATTTCTAAGAATCCTGTGCATCATACTCGTACCAAGCATATAGACATAAGACATCATTTTCTTAGAGATCATGTTGAGAAGGGAAACATCATTATGAAATTTTGTAGAACTGAAGATCAGGTTGCAGATATATTCACCAAAGCCTTGAATAGAGTTCCTTTCGAGAACCTTAGATTGGAACTAGGAATGATTCCTATAACCTAACAGTGACCTTAGTTTGAAGGCTCCTTTCCAGTTCCCCTGATTGACTAGTTTAAGATTTTTCACTTGTTGAGTCTTGATATCTATGTGTTATATTTTTTGCTATAAACCCTCTTTTCCATAATGGTTTCTTAAAAAGGCTTAGATAAATTTTTCTAGTTTGTATCTTTTGGTCTTCATTATTCTTTCAACTTCTCCATTGCTCAAGTTTCTTTGTTGGCCCAAAAGTCACAATCTGATCATATTCTAACCCAACAATACAAGCCGAAATGATGATTGTGTACTATGACCCTCCCTTGCCTCATTGCACAATCTAATTCCCTATGATCCTCTTCTTAACCCTCTCTGGAAACTAGTGTGTAATGCGATAAATGGCCTTCCCCGATTTCTTTTATGGGAACGTACTTTTAGGTCCTATGTTTTAAAACCCACATCAAAGGTTCCCATATATCCCTCTAGCACACTAAAAATATCGCCAGAAAGGAACTAGGATGGGCTACCCCTTAAACGGCTAGTAAGAGAATTGTTCCTCCCAAGACAATATTTATGGCAAATCTCACAGCGTCAGAGACGTCTTCTCAGCCTTGAACAGTTGCCATTTTGAGCATCTAATCTTTGAATTTGTGACCGTTGCAAAGGCGCAAAAGCTTCAAGAAAATTAGCCATTTCAACTCTTCAGAGTTCCCAGAAATATCTCCAACGACTTGATTCTCAACGGCTCCAAAATTGCTCAAGGGTTATTTAAGGTTTCCTATTATACTGCCAGATTCCTTATATTTGTCATCATCAAAAAGGGGGAAATTGTTAGGAAACGGAACTCTGGAACTTCGGTTCCCCTGAGAGTTCCTTTCCTCAGTTTCTCTATTTTTGAAGATGACAAATACTTTGATACTAATGTTTTATCTCAAAGATGTGTTTAGAGGAACCGCAGTACAGTTACTGAAACTATGAAAGCCAAACAAGATAAAGAAACCAAGCAGGCAAGCCAAAGGAATCCAGGTGTGCCCAGAAATGCAACATGTGACTTTGCGTTTCCCGAGAAATCTGGGAACACCAAACCTCGGACAAAAGGAGGTGAAAGCGACTTGAGAGAAGCTTCCAAAAGCCTGCCACCATCCAAGAGCAAGACTCCAAGATGCCTAGAACGATGAACCTCGGACAAAGGCACTGAAAGCGACAACTCATAGAGATGTCGCTGTCCAGAAGACAGTTCCCAAGTGCCCAGATTGTTGAACCTCGGAAGAAGGAAGCTGGAGAACGACTTGGCTGAAGTGGTTGACTAACCTAGAAGGATTCTGAGCTACCTAGGTTGTTTGCACATGCCAAGAACAACGTGGACTAAGGAGAACCACTTATCCTAGGGCAAGCTCAATCTGTGGGAACCCAGAGAAGATTAAGCTGCGAAGAATCCTCTATAAAAGTAAGACTAACTCAAGGGTTATCTTCAAGCATTCACAATAGAATCACACTCCATAGCAAACATCAAAGTGTGAAGCTTCAAACAAGATCATCAAAGCAAACCGAGATCAAGAGGAACCAGTCAAGGAATAGAAGAGCTGAGTGCTAAGTTCCTGTGACTGTAAGTGATAGTTCCTAGATGCGAAGGTCTGTATCTTGGATTGATTATTGATTGTGTTAAGTTATCTAGGATTGCCTAACTGTGTGTAAGGCAAAGAAACTGTGTGTTTGTTCCTAGGATAAGCTGTAACCAAAAGAGATAAGAAATCAAGAAGTAGACCTTGAAATCCTTTCCAAAGAAAGGTAGTGGTTTTTATCCTGGATTGCTAGTTGGCAATCAAAGGTTTCCACTATAAGGAACTTGTCATTTGTTTGATTGTTTATTTCCGCTGCAAAGGGAACTTAGAATCGATATTCCGAGTTCCTTAAGTTATTATCTAACAATCACGATCCTACACAAAGGATCATAACCTGATTAAAGAAATAATTAAAACATTCAAAAACCACCGCCGACTCCATAGTCCTTCTAATCTTCTGAGCTACTTCTTAACTGATGGGCCGAATCGAACGGATGACACCAACCAACCATGCAAGGGAAAATATTGGTTGGCTAGTCTAAATGAATAGACTAGCAAGGGTATAAAGCGGACTGGTTCGAAGCAGTCATATTAGGTTAGACTCATCGCTTCTCGGATAATAACCGATAACGGTAGTCAACCATCATATTCCTACTGGAATAAACAAGAGGTATGCACAAGAGAAGATTCTGGAAGACTGAATCTTCATAGAAATCGACTCAAAAGAAGACTCCAACTGAAATGAGTCTTTAAGGAAGTATGACAAATCTGGAAAGTTACAAAATCATTCAATAATGATTTAAAACTGACTGAGATGCTTCGGTTTACGACCAATCTCATCGCCTACAGCGAATCCAGATTGGAAAGAGAACGTACTACATTCAAGTCAAGACGAGTTTTCCTAGCTGCACTATAACTTAGCTGCACTACTCGCCCAAGGTGTATTAATTATGTGCGTCAAGGTATCACTTATCTGATTTATGTTTCAAAAACACACATCACGTTATAGACTTTTACATGTGTACCCCACCAGTGGGACGACACATCTTAGTATACGTTTCGTCGAGAGTGACGTATACCGAAAGGTTTGTGACACCAGCTAAGTGTCCTATCTCTACACACTTGTGAAAGAGACCGATCATGATCATAGAATAGTACCAGATGGGGACGAGCCACCTCGATACCAGATTATAAAGAAACGACTGGACATAGTCCGAGTAACGTTCCTATCTGTAGGATCGTGATTGTTAGATAAAAGCTTAAGGAACTCAGAATAACGATTCTCAGTTCCTTTCGCAGCGGAAGATAAACAATCAAACAAATGACAAGTTCCTTATAGTGGAAACCTTTGATTGCCAACTAGCAATCCAGGATAAAAACCACTACCTTTCTTCCGAAAGGATTTCAAAGTCTACTTCTTGATTTCTTATCTCTTTTGGTTACAGCTTATCCTAGGAACGAACACACAGTTCCTTTGCCTTACACACAGTTAGACAATCCTAGATAACTTAACACAATCAATAATCAATCCAAGAAACAGACTTTTGCACCTAGGAACTATTACTTACAGTCACAGGAACAAATCGATCATGGGAATGAAACTAAGGGTAAACATTAAAGCTTCACTGATCATTGTTCAAAGACACACAACATCCAACAAAAAACTACAGACAATAAAAGATAACAACACAAAGACTACAAAGGCAACAACAACAATCTTAAGAAAGACAATAAAAGGGATAGAAGGGGGGAGTAGGATCCTAAGGGAAACTACTAGCTCGCTGTGGCGTTACAGCACTGGGAACCTAGAATAAGCGTTCCTATGGCGTAGTAGCGGCCTCCTCTTCTGCATCCTTGTCGTCGGTTCCTACAGTTTGGCCCGCGGCCTGATGAGCACTGATTGCACCTTGCTAGTCTTTCTGCAGAACTTCCACCAGACTCTCGACAGCAGAACTGATATACCCCAACTCTCTTACTTGATCACGGATGGCGACCGTGTTGGCAGTCGAGCCTTCCAAGATAGCTTTTTCAATACGATCCAACGCAAGGAGGATCGCAGAGGAGTCTGAAGAGGGGGGTTGCTGAGGGTGGGAACTAGAACGGCCCTGGGAACTCGCCTTTTCCTTAGGCGGGATTTCTTGTGTTTCAGCAGGGTTGGGTTGTTGTTCCTTAGATTTCAGCTTCCGAACTATATGCATTGTAAGACATTTGCTGTAGGCAGTCTCGGGGAAGTCTTCTGGGTACTGATTGAGGTTGGAGAGTAGCCTTTTGATGATGTGAGGGAAGGGTAAAGCGTGGGAGTCATGGGATGCACAGAATTGCATGTGAGCCAACACAATACGGGGAAGATCTAACTGAACGCCGGAGAGCATTTTGTCCATGTAGATGGCGTCGGTGATGAGGACTTCGTTCTTGTGCTCTTGCCTGGGAACCAAGTTGCGAGTGATCCAAAAATGCAGTAGCCGGTTTGCGATGGAGAGATCCTTCGTCTCCAAAGATGAGGGGGATGCGCCATCATAAATTTTCTTGACGATTGCTCCTTTGGACTTGAAGCCCTTTCCCTTGGGCCATCCCTTCTTCTGAGGCAGAATGCCAAACCCAGACCTCGACTCAATCCCTAGAGCAGACGCGATTAGATTGGCGGACAGGGGAAAGCTGGTTCCCTTCCATATGAGAATGGCGTCGTGACAGGGAGAGTTCTCTTTCTGGGGTACAAACTCCATGGACTGGTAAAACATCCGGACAACCTCGTCAGAAGCAGAGAAGGGCTCGCACAGCATCTCATCCAACCCTTGGAACTGCAACAGAGAGTGGAACTCATCCAAAGCTTCTCCATAGAGTTCCTCATCCTCTTCTTCTAACGCATGGGTCCAGAATTCTCTGCCGATAATGAGAGGTTTTAGGATCTTCCTTTTGGAGAAGGAGGAGGAGACATAGAGGGTGGAGGGTTTGGCCTTTTTTGTGGATTTGGTTTCATAGGGAACAATGGCTTGGGAGCTTCTCTTCCTCTGTTGCATTCTTGTGGCGACAGAGGGGCCTGGGTTGGAAGATTTGGATTTAAGGCTGATCGGGGAAGGCTCGGAGCTAAGGATCTCTTGAAGGGATTTATCCGGAGAGGAATCATGCGACCCGCCTTCAGAAACTGATTTTGTGACTGATTCTGAAGCCAAAGTGATGGCTTGCTCCTCTTCTTTGGGCATGGTTGGTTCCTCTTCCACCTTTTCCTTAGCCTTTGGTGGTTCCTCAAGCTTCTCTTCTGGTTTCTCTGTCGGTTTCGCCACATGGTTCTCTTTGGGGAGGGATTTTTGAGAGGTGGAGGGAGAAACAGGCTTGGAGGAGGAGGCTTTAGCCTTCTTTTCGCGAAATGCTTGAAGAAAAGCAGCCTCCTCTTCGTCCATAACAACGATTGGGTTAGGGTTGGCCATTTGAGAGGAGCTAAGAGGATTGCTGTGTGAAGAGCTTGTGTGATCAGAGAGATGGAGAGCTTGTGTGATCAACTCAGAGCAACTGAGCACCTCTTTAAGGGCGTTGAAGATCTGGGATGGCCAAGAGCTGAGGTGACCGTTGAAGCAAATCCAGCCGTTGAGAAGATCAAGGCAAATCCGAAGCATTGAAGAGAGTTGCAGCCTTTTTAGAACGGCTAATTTAAATACAAAAATTGACCCTTCAGAGAAGAGGGAGGTCTGCCACTGATAAGACGTGGCTTATCCCTGCCAATATGCCATAAATAGCGTCTGGGGAAGCCAAGCGAGCCGTTGGAGAGACGCGATGTTCTGGTTCCTTTCTGGCGACATTTTCAGCGAGCTAGAGGAATGTATGGGAACCTTTGGTGTGGGTGGAGACAAAGGAACTAAAAACAGTACGTTCCCATACAAGGAATCAGGGTAGGCTATTTATCGCATTGCACAGTAATTCTCAGAGAAGGTTTAGAGATGGATCATAGAGAATTAAATTGAGCAATGAGGCAAGGGTAGGTCTTAATACACAATCATTATTTCAGCTTGTAATATTGGGTTAGAAATATGATCAGATTGTGACTTTTGGTCCATCAAAGAAATTTGAACAATGGGGAGTTGAGAAATAATGATAATCAAAAGGAAACGAACCAGAAAAATTTATCTAAGCCTTTATAAGAAACCATTATGACACGAAGGGTTTGTAGCAAAAGATATAACACAAGGACATCAAGACTCAACAAGTTAAATATCTTAAACTAGTCAATCAGGGGAACTTGGAAAGAATTCTCAGAACTGAGGTCACTACTGAGTAATAGGAATCATTCCTAGTTCCAATCTAAGGTTCTCAAAAGGAACTCTATTCAATGCCTTGGTGAATATATCTGCAATTTGATCTTCAGTTCTATTCAATGCCTTGATTGTTAGATAAAAGCTTAAGGAACTCAGAATAACGATTTTCAGTTCCTTTCGCAGCGGAAGATAAACAATCAAACAAATGACAAGTTCCTTATAGTGGAAACCTTTGATTGCCAACTAGCAATCCAGGATAAAAACCACTACCTTTCTTCCGAAAGGATTTCAAAGTCTACTTCTTGATTTCTTATCTCTTTTGGTTACAACTTATCCTAGGAACGAACACACAGTTCCTTTGCCTTACACACAGTTAGACAATCCTAGATAACTTAACACAATCAATAATCAATCCAAGAAACAGACTTTTGCACCTAGGAACTATTACTTACAGTCACAGGAACTTAGCACTCAGCTCTTCTTCCTTGACTGGTTCCTCTTGATCTCGGTTTGCTTTGATGATCTTTGTTTGGAGGTTCACACTAGATATTTGCTAATGAGTGTGAGTTCTTGTTTTGGTGCTTGAAGATAACCCTTGGGTTAGTCTTCCTTTTATAGAGGATTCTTCGCAGCTCGATCCTCTCTTGGTTCCCACGGATTGAGCTTGCCCTAGGATTAGTGGTTCTCCTTGATCCACGTTGTTCTTGGCATGTGCAAACAACCTAGGCAGCTCAGAATCTCTCTTGGTTGGTCAACTACCTCAGACGAGCCTTGTGGTGTCATTGTCAAAACGCTTTCGTCCGAGGTTGAGTACGCTGGCCGTTTGGGAATCGTCTGTTGGACAGCGATGTCTTCATGTGTTGTCGCTTTCATCGTCTCTGTCCGAGGTAGAGGTTCTCTAGGCATCTTGTTCTTTAGCTCTTGGACCTTGGCAGACTTTTGGAAGCTTCAACAAGTCGTTTTCGACACCTTTTGTCGGAGGTTGTGTATCCCCAGATTTCTCGGGAATTGTAATGTCGCAAGCTTCATTTCTGGACACACCTGGGTTCCTCTTGATTCCTTCAGCTGTCTTGTTCCTTTGGTTCCCTTGTTCTGTTTGGCTTTCCTGCCTTCGGTATATTCCTGTGGTTCCTTAAAACACATCTTTGAGATAAAACATTAGCATCATAATATTTGTCATCTTCAAAAGTAGAGAAACTGAGGAAAGGAACTCTTAGGGGAACCGAAGTTCCAGAGTTCCGTTTCCTAATACTATCTAACAGTGCTAACTAAACAGTTACAACACCACAACAGTTACAGGATAAATCCACATAAAGGCCCGAAAGGCGATCACAGATAATAGCATTGTTCTAACATATATACAACCTATTATATGATTTTTGAAACAGTTATCAAAACCGTTTCCAGACAAACAGAATATTCATTCCAAATTAATTACTCAGATAAACTACTGATAATTAATGTAAATATGGAACGAATGAGCAAGAGCGAACCGCCACTTGCCTTACTCCGCAGAATAGTCTAAAGACGTCACTGGATTCCGGGCTCGATACGGTATAGTTCCGACAGCACAACAACCTTCGAGTCGACCCATAAAAGGAACCCTAAGTTAGATCCGACATAAACAGTACGAATCTAAACACGGCGAAAGAACACGAAAGGAAAGACGCCACGACGACAACCGACCAAGCCAAATCCACGAAGGCGTTCTAGGCACTGGCGGCGGTCGCCGTTCTTGGCGGCGGTCGCCGTATTCATCACGGCGGTCGCCGTGACGAACTCAGACGACACAAAACGAGAGAAATCTCACCCCAAAACACGAGCGGTTTGGCCTCCTTCGACTTGCTTTGGCTTCTAACCTCCAAGGCTAACCAAAAGCTTCACAAAGGCACTCTGGAAACACACCACAACACCTCCGGCGAGCACAAGAAAACCGACGAAACTCAACTCACTTTGAGGGAGAATTTTGGCAGCGATTCGGGGTTGTAGATGACCCAAAACCCATGCCCAAGCTCCTCTATATATAGGCAAACCCCAAGGAGTACCCAGCAAACCCTAAGACGTGGCAACCGACGCAACGACGCGCCTTGAACGACGCCGGCGACCGACGGGCAATGCCCACTGGACAATCACGGCGGTCGCCGTGATTTTGCCTACGGCGGGCACGTGGCGATCGCCGTAAATGTGGCGGTCGCCGTCGCTAGGCCTGTCGCGGCCAGCTAGAAGCTGACACGCTGACTTCTCGGGCCCAACCACGGCGGTCGCTGTTTCTAAACGGCGGTCGCCGTTTCTCCCTTTTCCCACCCATTCAGCTTTGAACGAGCTTGACGATAAACTGGGATAAAAATTATCGTACGCGAATGACAATTTAAAATCCAAGGCATGCTGTCTGTATATTATTTCACTGAGAAAAATATTACAGATACAGAGCACATTACAGAATGTCTCAAACTCTCTGTATTAAATCTGACGTACACAACGGGTACCCGGGAAAATTCCATAATTCCCAATATAACCTTACAAAATTACGGGGTATCACATCTCCTCCCCCTTACAAGAAGTTTCGACCCCGAAACTTAGGTCGAGAATAACTCGGGAAAACGCCTGAGCATATCTGACTCGGTTTCCCACGTCTCCCAAGTAACTTCTTTGGTCCCTGACTTGGACCACAACACTCGTACCAAAGGTACGATCTTGTTGCACAAATGCTTCTCCCGATGCTCCAAAATGCGCACGGGTAACTCTTCATAAGTACCATTAGCTTGAATCTCGATGTCCTCGTAACTAAGTACATGAGACTCATCTGGTACATACTTTCTGAGTAAAGATACGTGGAACACGTTATGCACCGGGTGAGCCGATGGCGGCAACGCCAAGCGGTACGCTAGAGATCCCACTCTATCCAGAATCTCGAATGGTCCCACATAGCGAGGGTTAAGCTTCCCACGCTTACCAAATCTGAAAACTCCTTTGGATGGCGATACCTTGACAAAAACCTTGTCACCGACCTCGAACTTGACAGTCCTGCACTTCCGATCTGCGTAGGACTTCTGTCGACTCTGAGCGGTCAACATCCTTTGTCTGATCAAAGCAATGTCTGAAGCCGTCCTTTCGACCAACTCTGGTCTAAGCAGAATCTTGTCGGCATTATCATCCCAACAAATCGGAGATCTGCATCTGCGACCATACAAAGCTTCAAACGGAGCCATCTTGATTGTAGCATGCCAGCTATTGTTGTATGTGAACTCAATCAGACTCAAGCTGTCCTCCCAGCTAGTCGGACGATCGAACACACAAGCTCTAAGCATATCCTCCAGAGTCTGGATGGTTCTTTCAGACTGACCATCTGTCTGAGGATGAAAAGCTGTACTGAACCTCAACTCGGTTCCCATAGCCTTATGAAGTTCCTTCCAGAATCTTGACTTGAAACGGCCATCTCGGTCCGATATAATGGTCTTAGGAATGCCATGTAAGCGGACAATCTCCTTCTGGTAAACTTCTGCTAACTTCTGGGTTTCCCATGTGGTCTTGATGGCTATGAAATGAGCACTCTTCGTAAGCCTATCCACAATTACCCAGATAGTATCTCTCTGGCTTCGAGTCTTTGGTAGCCCAGTGACGAAGTCCATGGAAATGTCCTCCCATTTCCATTCTGGTACGGGGAGAAATAGCATCTCACCACCTGGCCTGCGGTGTTCGATCTTGACTTTTTGGCAAGTTAAGCACTTTGCCACAAAGTCTGCTACGTCCCACTTCATGTTTGGCCACCAAAACTTCTTCCTGAGATCCTTGTACATCTTGCTAGAGCCAGGATGCACAGAATAAGCAGATGAATGAGCTTCTCTCATCACCAACTGACAAAGATCTTCTGTGTCATGCACACAGATCCGATCCTGAAACCAAAGTGATCCATCATCCTGAACCACAAAGCTGGGAGCCTTCCCATCCATCACTTCACTGCTTAACTTCACCAAGATGATATCATCGACTTGCTTTTCTTTGATCTGATCTAGCAGTGTAGCCTAAATTTCCATCATACTCAGGTACCCTCTACGCTGGTCATATAAGACTTCAATGTCGCATGACTCTTGGTTTGAACAGTAAGTAGAGCAACCACAGTCTCGTGTGTTGTCTTCCGGCTTAGTGCATCAGCTACTACATTAGCCTTGCCCGGATGATACAACAACTCCATGTCGTAGTCCTTGAACAACTCTAGCCAGCGGCGTTGTCTCATATTTAACTCTTCTGAGTAAATATATACTTGAGACTTTTGTGGTCGGTGAAGACTTGGCATCTTATACCGTAGAGGTAATGCCTCCAAATCTTCAGCGCAAAGACAACCGCTGCTAACTCAAGATCATGGGTCGGATAGTTTTCTTCGTAAGTCTTGAGTTGTCTAGATGCGTAAGCAATGACTCTGCCCCTTTGCATCAAAACACAACCAAGACCACACTTGGAAGCATCACTATAGACCACATAATCGTCGTTCCCCTCTGGGAGTGCTAACACGGGTGCCGAGGTCAACCGTCGCTTCAACTCTTGGAAACTGACCTCGCACTTGTCATTCCAGACAAACTTCTTGTGGACCTTGCGGAGTAGATTGGTCATAGGTAGAGCGATCCTTGAAAACCCTTCTACGAACCTTCTATAATATCCGGCAAGTCCAAGAAAATTGCGCACCTCTTTCACATTCTGGGGCTGTGTCCATTTAGCCACCGCTTTAATCTTTTGGGGATCAACCATAACCCCATTTTTATTGATCACGTGGCCTAAGAAAGCCACTTCCTTTATCCAGAATTCACATTTAGACAGTTTAGCAAAAAGCTGATGTTGTCTAAGGATCGACAAGGAAATCCGTAGATGTTCCTCGTGGACTTCTTCATTCGGAGAATAGATCAAGATGTCGTCGATGAAAACCACCACGAACTTATCCAAGTACTGGTGAAAACATTGGTTCATCAAATCCATAAAGAAAACTGGAGCATTTGTAAGCCCAAAAGGCATCACTACGAACTCGTAATGACCATATCTGGTCCTAAACGCAGTTCTAGGAATGTCCTGCTCCCGAATCCTGAGTTGATGATATCCAGATCTTAAGTCGATCTTGGAGAAAACCTTTGCTCCCTGCAACTGGTCCAACAAGTCATCAATCTTAGGCAAAGGATACTTGTTCTTTATCGTCACCTTGTTCAACTCTCGATAGTCGATACAAAGTCGGAACGATCCGTCCTTCTTTTTGACGAATAATACCAGAGCACCCCACGACGATGCACTCGGCCTGAAATAACCTTTATCAAGAAGATCTTCAAGTTGATTCTTCAATTCTTGCATCTCAGCCGGAGCCATCCGATACGGTGATTTGGAAATCGGCGCCGTACCAGGCTCGAGATCAATAGAAAACTCAACATCACGGTTCGGGGGTAATCCATGAATTTCTTCCGGAAAGACATCCGAAAACTCCCTAACTACAGGAATATCAAGAACCTCAGGTTCATCCTTCACAGGCGAATCCAAGTAGCAAAGGTACCCGACACATCCTTGTCGTAGTAGCTTAAACGCAGCCATCGCATTGATCAGCTTGCCGTTATCAGCGTCATTTCGACCTTTGAACTTGCACACGAATTGGCCCCCAGATGCCACCGTCACCGTTCTTGAACTGAAGTCGATCACCGCCTTATGACGCGTCAGCCAATCCATACCGAGAATAATGTCGTATGGAGCCATGGCTATGCAGATTAAATCTGCCTCGAATTCCTTACCCTGAATGGTAATCGGAAAATCGGACAAATGCTTGGTTCCCACCAAACGTTCTCCATTAGGAAGATTAACGACGAAAGGGTCGCACGAATCATTGCACACTAAGTCTAACTTGCTAATACAGCTATCCGAAATAAAGGAATGTGTAGCACCATAATCAAACAGAATACACACTGAAGTAGAGTGAAGGTATAGAGTACCTTGAGCAATCGGAGCGTTGGGTCCATATGCCTCACGCATCTCGTACAAGCGTTGGCCCTGACTTCCAGAAACAGCTGGGGCCTTTCCCCTGTTCTGAGCAGTCGTCTGCACTGAAGGGCTAGGAGTCTCGACATGCTTAAACCTAGGTCGGTTGCTCTGATGAACTGACCCTTGCTGCGACTCTACTCCCTTCTGCTTCCCCTGCTTGCAGAACTTTTGCAGATGACCATCACGTCCACACCCAAAGCATGGCCTCTTCTCCCTCCGACACTCAGTGCTCTTGTGCCCAGCAGTACCGCAGTTATAACACTGAACTGTACTCCTGGTCTGCCGTGACTGCTGAGTCGATCCTCCTTGCGTCATCTCTGTCTTAGCTCGGCCGGACTTGGCGAAGTTAGACGGTGGCGCAGGGCGCTTAAAACCACCTCCCTGGTTCTGATTCTGCATCGACTTCTGTCGGTTGCGCCTCTTGGTCGACTCCTCGAGAGTTACTTCCAACTTATAGGCACAATCCACATACTGCTCCAAGGTAGAGCATGTGTGGTGCACCATTAATGGCTTGATATCCGGGTTTATCCACTCGTGGAAGTACCAGATCTTTTGAGCCTCGCTGGTGATCTCGACAGTGGCGTATTGTAGAAGATGGTTGAACTTAGATGCCAACTCGGTCACTCTCAGACCATCAGTCTGAGGGTACAAGAACTCTTTATGCTTCTCCTCTCTCATAGCACGAGAGAAGAAGCGATCAACCATCTTGGTCTTGAACATCGACCAAGTCAACACTGGGCTCTCAGCCAAACCAGTGCTCTCCCACCACTCGCTAGCCTCCTCCTTCAGCTGAAGAGAAGCGATATGGACCTTCTCGGTCTCCGTACACTCCACGTTCCTGAACAGCCTCTCCATATGGGAGAACCAATGAGTCACTGCCACTGGCTCCCCTTTCCCGTTATAGCAGTCGGGTCTCATGGAAGTAATGGTCTTAAGGGCGCGACCATAGCTTTCTCTTGCTCTGACGGCAGTCTCTTGAATCACAGGGTTTCTGGGTTCCACAACATCAGGAACCGCTGCGTGAATAGGCACTTCTTGTGCTTGAGGCGCACTTGGTCTCAACACATCTGCAATTGCCTGCATCACGATCCCACGGATCGCCTCAACAGCTGCAGCGTCAAACAGTGCCGGCGCTCGGGTCTGATCCTATCCTTCACGCCTATGCTGGACATGAGACTCTGACTCGTGTTCATCCTGAACACCTTTTCCTGCTGGTCTGGGGTTTTGGCTAGTCCCAGCACCGGCTCGAGTCGAATTTCTCGTGCTTCTTGGGTTCACCATCTGTTTACCGATCCAATTCCAAGCATTCAATACATTAATATTATGCAACATACTTATGCAATATATCAACGTAAATAAATCACTCAGAATAGATCAACTTGGCATTTTATAGATGAACCTTCGAATTCTTACACAAGTTACACATAAGTTTATCATTCGAGCGTTTGGACAACATTGCTCGAAGATATAAGTGTTTCTCAGAGTACTTGCCGCAATACTGAAATATTACACAAAGTACAACTTGGAATACTAAGAAACGAAACAACTGCGATAGGCAACGCCACTCCTCCTCAAGGCGTTCCAAAATGTCTCCCATACGACTGGCTACTCGTTCATGGTCTCTTCGGGCTAGGCTCACCATCGAGCTCTGGCGATGGGTTTCGCACCCTGCTTGACCCGGAAGCACATAGTCCTAGCTCAGTCATGGTAAAGTATGGGTCGTCCATGACTGGTCCTCCTATTCCAGCCCTCCTCTGAGTACTGGTGGTCAACTCATCCCACTGACTCTGCTGTTCTGCAGAGATTACCTCGCTCTGGCGGAGGATCTCTTGCAGCTCGGATTCCGACCTCCATCTTCTTGGAGTAGGGATAGGCTGAGATTCCCTATCACTTCTCCTAATACCGTACTCGGTATACAGTGCCTCCCAATCAGCTTCTGACATGGGTGCGTACTCTGGCACTGGTGGCAATTCTGTACCGGGCTCCTGATTCTGTCCTCCAAAGTCCAACTCTAGATCCTCTTCTGGATCATCCTCTATGGGATCCTCATCCTCGGGATCATCCTCGATGGGATCCTCATCATCGGGATCATCCTCGATGGGATCCTCATCCTCGAAATCATCCTCGATCATATCCTCTTCCTTGACAGGATCTAGCTCAAGCATCTCCTATTCCTCCTCCTCGTACTCGATCTCCTCGGGAATTGGTCCTAGTAGAAAGTCGTCTTGGTAAACCCCTTGTTCATACCTTGATAACTCATCTTCCTGCTCCCATTCATGTACTTCCTCCACCCTTGGTGGCGGCACATGTACAGCCTCAAGGACCATAGCATCCCTAGCTACAAGGACAACCGACTCGGGGAGAACGTGCTTGATGTCTTCGGGCGGGCTACTCGGGCCTCCAACCTCGAAACATCGCTGAGGTAACGGAAAATATAGCCTCGGCTGATCCGACTTGGCGTCTTCCGACCCCCTACCAATAGAAAAGCAGACACCCATCCTATCGAACAATAAGGAAGGAATTAGTCTTTATAGACATAGAAGCAAGCTTACTATATCAGACTATAAAGAAGACACGACTATGAACGGTGTTTTTAAATTCTTTTAAGAATGAAAATTCAGAGCCCTCTTTAAAGCATTTCGAAAACAGATAAATGGTTTATAAAATTCCAAACCCGTTTTAAAACCTTTTGCTCTGATACCACAACTGTAACACCCCCAAAACTTACCCCTTTTGGAAATGTATTACCGCCAGTGACCCCAGTGTTCCTTACCGAGATCACCCAAGGCTTTACCATATAAATACAATTTATGAAATGCGATTGATACACAATGATCAAGAATTAAATTCCAAAACATAACATTGTCAAGGAAACAAGAGTTACGGGATTACAACCCAATCTCGAATAGGTCAAAACATAGTTTAAACCAAACACAGCGGAAGACTAAGAAAGTATATTACAATCGGAGTTATTGTATAAAGGATCATAACCTGATTAAAGAAATAATTAAAACATTCAAAAATCACCGCCGACTCCATAGTCCTTCTAATCTTCTGAGCTACTTCTTAACTGATGGGCCGAATCAAACGGATGACACCAGCCAACCATACAAGGGAAAATATTGGTTGGTTAGTCTAAATGAATAGACTAGCAAGGGTATAAAGCGGACTGGTTCGAAACAGTCATATTAGGTTAGACTCATCGCTTCTCGGATAATAACCGATAACGGTAGTCAACCATCATATTCCTACTGGAATAAACAAGAGGTATGCACAAGAGAAGATTCTGGAAGACTAAATCTTCACAGAAATCGACTCGAAAGAAGACTCCAACTGAAATGAGTCTTTAAGGAAGTATGACAAATCTGGAAAGTTACAGAATCATTCAACAATGATTTAAAACTGACTGAGATGCTTCGGTTCATGACCAACCACATCGCCTATAGCGAATCCAGATTGGAAAGAGAACGTACTACATTCAAGTCAAGACGAGTTTTCCTAGCTGCACTATAACTTAGCTGCACTACTCGCCCAAGGTGTATTAATTATGTGCGTCAAGGTAGCACTTATCTGATTTATGTTTCAAAAACACACATCACGTTATAGACTTTTACATGTGTACCCCACCAGTGGGACGACACATCTTAGTATACGTTTCGTCGAGAGTGACGTATACCGAAAGGTTTGTGACACCAGCTAAGTGTCATGTCTCTACACACTTGTGAAAGAGACCGATCATGATCATAGAATAGTACCAGATGGGGACGAGCCACCCCGATACCAGATTATAAAGAAACGACTGGACAGAGTCCGAGTAACGTTCCTATCTAACAGTGCTAACTAAATAGTTACAGCACCACAACAGTTATAGGATAAATCCACATAAAGGCCCGAAAGGCGATCACAGATAATAGCGTTGTTCTAACAGATATACAACCTATTATATGATTTTCAAAACAGTTATCAAAACCGTTTCCAGACAAACAGAATATTCAGTCCAAATTAATTACTCAGATAAACTACTGATAATTAATGTAAATATGGAACGAATGAGCAAGAGCGAACCGCCACTTGCCTTACTCCGCATAATAGTCTAAAGACGTCACTGGATTCCGGGCTCGACACGGTATAGTTCCGACAGCACAACAACCTTCGAGTCGACCCATAAAAGGAACCCTAAGTTAGATCCGACTTAAACAGTACGAATCTAAACACGGCGAAAGAACATGAAAGGAAAGACGCCACGACGACAACTGACCAAGCCAAAGCCATGAAGGCATTCTGGGCACTGGCGGCGGTCGCTGTTCTTGGCGGCGGTCGCCGTCTTCATCACGGCGGTCGCCGCGAAGAACACGGCGGTCGCCGTGATGAACTCAGACGACGCAGAACGAGAGAAATCTCACCCCAAAACACGAGCGGTTTGGCCTCCTTTGACTTGCTTTGGCTTCTAACCTCCAAGGCTAACCAAAAGCTTCACAAAGGCACTCTGGAAACACACCACAACACCTCCGGCGAGCACAAGAAAACCGACGAAACTCAACTCACTTTGAGGGAGAATTTTGGCAGCGATTCGGGGTTGTAGATGACCCAAAACCCATGCCCAAGCTCCTCTATATATAGGCAAACCCCAAGGAGTACCCAACAAACCCTAAGACGCGGAAACCGATGCAACGGCGCGCCTCGAACGGCGCCGATGACCGACGGGCAATTCCCACTGGACAATCACGGCGGTCGCCGTGATTTTGCCTGCGGCGGGCACGCGGCGGTCGCCGTAAATGCGGCGGTCGCCGTCGCTAGGCCTGTCGCGGCCAGGTAGAAGCTGACACGCAGACTTCTCGGGCCCAACCACGACGGTCGCCGTTTTTGAATGGCGGTTGCCGTTTCTGAACGGCGGTTGCCGTTTCTCCCTTTTCCCGCCCATTCAGCTTTGAACGAGCTTGACGATAAACCGGGATAAAAATTATCGTACGCAAACGACAATTTAAAATCCAAGGCATGCTGTCTGTATATTATTTCACTGAGAAAAATATTACAGATACAGAGCACATTACAAAATGTCTCAAACTCTCTGTATTAAATCCGACGTACACAACGAGTACCCGGGAAAATTCCATAATTCCCAATATAACCTTACAAAATGACAGGGTATCACATATACAACCTATTATAATATCATATTTAAATCACACAACTATAATAGCATTGTTCTAGCAGATATACAACCTATTATAATATCATATTTTAGTTCTCTAAAACAGTTACCAAAACCGTTCCCAGACGAACACAATAATCATTCCAAATTAATTACTCAATTAAGCAACTGATAATTAATGGAAACATGGAATGATGAGCAAGAGCGAACCGCCACTTGCCTTAAATCCGCTGAAGTTTAAACGAAGCTAGGTACGACGACAACTGGTTTTTGGGCTCGAAGCAGGGACAGATCTGGCAACACAGATTCCTTCGGATCGACCCATAAAGAAACCCTAAGTTAGATTCTACAACAACGAGTACGAATCTAAAGAATAACGAAAGGAATCGAAAGGAACGAAGCCCGATCGAAACCACAGAAGCCAAGGCCGAAACAAGCCAAGAGCTTCTGGGCGGCGGTCGCTGCCTGCCTTACGGCGGGCGCCGCTATGAACACCAGAAAATATACACGAGAGGCACCAAACTCACCGACGACGATCGTTTTGCCTCTCCTTTGCCTTGCTTTGGATTCTAAGCTTCCAAGGGCCTCCAAAGCTTCACTTTGCAACTGGAATAACACCAAATGGAACTCCGATGATCGATCTCAAAGTCTCCGGCGAGAGCTTAATATTCCGACGAGATGATTGTGAGGGATTTGAGCTTCGTTTCTGTGCTCAATTCGATCCCAATCCATCTCCTTTTATAGCCTCAAGCCAAGGGAACAAGAAATGACAAGCCATGCACGTGGAGGGCCGAGATCAAGCCATCCCCCGGTCGCCGGCAAGCCCCTGCAACAGTGGCGGCGATCGCCGCTGTCGACAAGAGGTCGCCGCTTTGAAAGGTCTCTTGCGGCGGTCACCGTTTTTTCTGGCGGCGGTCACCGCATCCTAGGCCACTTGCACAGGATGATGAGGATGACATCGGCTACTTGGCGGCGGTCGCCGCTAGCCTTACGGCGGTCATCGCCAAGGCCATTTTGCATCCGATTAGCCTTGGATTAGCTTTGGCCTTAGCCTGGGATAAATAATAATCATACACGAACAAGTATTAAGTCCCAAAATACGTTGACTGTATATTATTTCACTTAGAAAAATATTACAGAGATAAGCACATTATAGAATGTCTTTCTGTCTCCGAAATTAAATCGACGTACACAACAGACGTTCAGGTAATTTCCAAAATACCCTTACAGAAATACGGGGTAACACATCACCTCCCCCTTAAAAGAAGTTTCGACCCCGAAACTTAGGTCGTAAATAACTCGGGAAAACGTCTGAGCATATCTGCTTCAGTTTCCTATGTTTCCCAAGTAATTTCTTCTGTCCCTGACTTGGACCACAGAATTCATACCAACGGTACGATCTTGTTGCGCAATTGCTTCTCACGACGCTCGAGAATGTGCACAGGCATCCCTTCGTAGGTACCATTTGCTTGAATCTCGATGTCCTCATAGCTCAGCACATGAGATTCATCTGGCACATATTTCCTTAGCAAGGATACGTGGAACACATTATGTACTGGGTGTGCCGATGGCGGCAATGCCAAGCGGTACGCTAGAGATCCCACTCTATCAAGAATCTCGAATGGTCCCACGTAGTGAGGGTTAAGCTTCCCACGCTTACCAAATCTGAACACACCCTTGGATGAGGATACTTTGACAAATACTTTTCACCAACCTCGAACTCGACAGTTCTACGCTTCCGATCCGCGTAAGACTTCTGTCGACTCTGGGCGGTCAATATTCTTTGTCTAATCAAAACAATGTCCGAAGCTGTTCTCTCGACCAACTCTAGTCCGAGCAGAATCTTGTCGGCATTCTCATCCCAACAAATCAGAGATCTGCACTTTCGACCGTACAAAGCCTTGAATGGAGCCATCTTGATAGTAGCATGCCAGCTATTATTGTATGTGAACTCAATCAGACTCAGGCTGTCCCTCCAGCTAGTCGGACGATCGAGTACACAAGTTCTCAGCATATCCTATCGCCATATGCTATACTTGTACTAACTCGTGACCATTCTCAAAGTTATGATCACCACAATAGATTCGCTATACTAATTATGAGAATACATATTCTCTTACTCTTACTTCTAAACTTCTCTCGAAGTAAATACCCTAACCTCCTTAGGTTGGTATCCTTAACCAATTTGGTCTACAATCCTTACTCTCGATAGAATAGATGTAATCATCTACATGATTACCATTGCCTTAACCAGAGTATCCTTACAAAAATCTCCAATGTAACCTTGCTGTCATGCATTCTTCCTCCGGAAGACCTTAATGTCCTTTCAAAGAAGAATACAACATCTTTCTACTAACCTTCTTTTGACAGTTCGGTCCTTGAATATATACTTAGAAGTCAACAGTACTACAACTTAGTACTTCCACTTGTCATACAGACCTTACATAAACGATTCACTTGTTACCCTTATCATATCCGGCCCTTATGCCATATATTCATCTCACAATCTATGCTCATGTGATCCCATAATTAGCAATACCACAATCTATGCCTGATTACCACAACATGATTCACTAATCCATTACATAGGATTATACTCTTGTCTCACCCGAACGTTTTATAAGATTACCTTAAACAACGTGGGTTGCCTCTTTTTCTCAAGTCCACTTGATCTCATCCGCAACCTCATCTCTATATATTATACCTTTAATAGGAGAACACGCATCTCCCTCACAATTTCCTTATATGCAATATCCCAAAGTTCACATCTTAATTCCTTCCAATCCAATTGTCGACTCTTAGTAACCTCAAAACATTACATCCTCAATTTCCTTAAAGGTACCTCTTACTATTCCATCAATTATCTGGAAGTAAGTTTGACCTTATGTCATTTCTAATTTAAATCCTTTAAGATTCCCATACTTTCTCCAAGAATAATCACAACATTTATTCGTATGCTCCTCAACCCAATCACATGAGAGCTTACTCCTATTTTCTCAAAGTATCGAATTGCTAAATGATTCATTACCAACCGAATCAATCACTTGCGTCTTAATCCTTCAATAGATGTACACGAGTAACATTGTTACTTTACTCCTCAAGCATACATAAACTTAATCTATGTACTAAATCCTTCAGTTTATCGAAATCATCAACATGATCGATCCCTAAACTGAAATCCTTCCATTTAAGTGGCCTCTTCCTTAATACAGTAACTTCACAACCTGATCTTTCCAATAAGGGTTGTACCATACGCCTTATGGATGGCCTAATCACATAAAGTCCAAATATCGAATCTTGTAAATTCCCAAGTGTCATAACTCTTTATTCCTCGAAAGGACAACATTCTAACTCCAATCCTTTGGCCTACTTAAATTTGGCCCTAAAATTCACTGCCAACTCAGGCCTCTAGTTTCTTCGAAACAGGATCGCAATCAATCAATTAGCACAGTTGTGCCTAATCACTTATTTCCTTAATCTTGACATCAAATCGTCATAATATACATCAATCATTGTCTGTCTAATCTTTATATTGCTTCTCTAAAGGAAGTCTCATAACAGACCCCAAAACGAAACTTCGAATAGATCTTCCAAGATAATACTTATGACTTTGCACACTTGGATTTTCAAAAGCAACCCTTAACCATTGGTCCTACATCGGTTGTATCCACAACTCTGAACTCTAAAGTCCTACTCAAGGTCGTAATAGAGAAAACGAGTTCCCTATGAACTATCTCTCTTATACATTTCCCTTTAGTAGCGCTAATACTGGTGAAGAGGTCATATACTGTTTCAATTCCTGAAAACTGGCCTCGCACTTGTCATTCCAAACAAATTTCTTATGGACCTTGTGGAGCAGACCGGTCATAGGTAGAACGATCTTCGAAAATCCCTCTATGAATCGTCTATAATATCCGGCAAGTCCAAGAAAACTGCACACCTCCTTCACGTTTTGAGGCTGCTTCCAATTAGCCACCGCTTCAATTTTCTGGGGATCAACCATAACCCCATTCTCATTGATCACATGGACTAAGAAAGCCACTTCTCTCATCCAAAAGTCACACTTAGACAATTTAGCATACAACTCATTTTGTCTAAGGACTGATAAGGCAATCCGCAGATGTTCCTCGTGAACCTCTTCATTCGGAGAATATATCAGAATGTCGTCGATGAAGACCACCACGAACTTATCCAAGTAATGGTGAAAACCTCGATTCATCAGATCTATGAAGACTGTTGGAGCATTCTTAAGTCCAAAAGGCATTACTACGAACTCGAAATGACCATATCTGGTCCGGAATGCAGTTCTAGGAATGTCTTCCTTACGAATTCTCAGCTGATGATAACCCGATCTCAGGTCGATCTTGGAGAAAACTTTTGCTCCTTGTAACTGATCCAACAGATCATCAATCCTTGGCCAAAGATATTTATTAATAGGAAGGTTTACAACGAAAGACTCACAAGCTTCGTCGCACACTAATCCTAACTTACTAACACAACTATCCGAAATAAAGGAATGGGTAGCACCCAAATCAAACAGAATGCACACTGAAGTAGAATAAAGGTATAAAGTACCTTGTGCAATTGGAGCGTTAGGTCTATCCGCCTCACGCATCTCGTACAGGGGTTGACCGTGACCTCCAGAAGCAGCTGGGGCTTTCCCCTTATTCTGAGAAGTTCTTTGCATTGACGGACTAGGAGTCTCAGCTGGCTTGAACCTGGGCCGGTTATTCTGATTAACTGACCCATATTGTGACTTCATTCCCTTCTGCTTTCCCTACTGATAGAATTTCTGCATATGGCCTCCACGACCACATTCAAAGCATAACTTCTTCTCCTTTGGGCACACAATGCTCTTGTGCCCCGCAGCACCACAATTATAGCACTGGACTAGATTCTTGCTCCGGCCCGTCTGCTGCGTTGACCCTCCTTGAGTCGTGTCCGTCTTTGCTCGACCAGACTTAGCAAGGTTAGACGGTGGCACAGGTCGCTTGAATCCACACCCTTGATTCTGCATCGTTCTTTGTCGATTGCGTCTTTTGGTTGACTCTTTCAGAGTCACCTCTAATTTGTAGGCTGCATCCACATACTGCTCCAGAGTAGAGCATGTGTGGTGCACCATCATTGGCTTGATATATGGGCTCATCCACTCATGAAAATACCAGATTTTATGTGCCTCGCTGGATATCTCAGGTCCAGCGTACTGTAACAGATGATTGAACTTGGTATTTTCCGTTGATGAACTCAAACCTAGTTACTAGGTTCTACAACCTTAAATCTTAACGAGGGAACTGGGAATTCAAGCCTTACTGGAGATGGCGAAACCACCTCAGCTTCTTTCGAGTCCTCTGAAGAGAAACGAAAGCACCCAAAACTACGGGCGACGAAAAGAGAGTTAGTCTTTCTAGACATAGAAGCAAGCTTACTACATCAGACTATATAGAAGACATGACTATGAACGGTTTGGATTTAAAAACACCGTTTTTATTTTTGAAACTCAGAGCCTTTCTAAAACACTTTTCAATCAAGATGAGTAAATGGTTTTCAAATACCCAACCCGTTTTAAAACTTTAGTCTCTGATACCACAACTGTAACACCCCCAAATCTTAACCCATTTGAAAAGGTATTACCGCCAGTGACCTCGGTTTTCCTCACCGAAGCCACCCAAGGCTTTACCATTTAAATACAATCCATGAAACACTTATGATACAAAATCATCATAATATTCGATTAAATCATGAGTCCCGGAATTACATCCCAATTCCGAATAGGACTAAATACAGAGTTAAACAAAATACAAAGTAAATAAGTTACAACGGAAGTCTTTCTTAAAATATTACAAAAAGGGTTGTGATCATCATGATCACCTGCCCAAGGTTCTCAACCTGATTAAAACATTAAAAACATCCAAAAACCATCGTCGTCTTCATAGTCATTCTAGTCTCCTCATATCTGCGCTCTATCTGATGTGCCGAATCGAACGGATGACACCAGCCAACCATGCAGAGAACAATTTTGGTTGGTTAGTCTAATGAAAGACCATGCAAGGGCACAAATCAGAAGGTTCTAAGTAGTCGTATTAGGTTAGACTCATCGTCCCTCGAATAACAGTCGAGTACGCTAGTCAACCACCATACTCTACTGAATATATGAAAAGGCATGATCAAGAGAAGATTCCAACTAAAATGAATCTTATCGGAATATCCAAGAGAAGACTCCAAAAGATTGAGTCTTTTAGGAAGCATGACAAAGTCTGGAACATTTAAAGAATCACAGAATTACAGTATCGTATTCGAGCGACTAAAAGTTAAGATGAGCTTTCCTAGCTGCACTACTCGCCCAGGGTATATTGATTATGTGCGACAACGACACTTATCTTATGATATTCTCAAACGCACAACACGTTATATGCTTTTAAATGTATATATCCCATGGATCCTATACATATAGTATTAGGTAGGGCTTAGCCACCTCTCTACTAGATTCCGAGATTTGTGACACCAGCTAAATGCACCCCCTCTATACTCGTGTATCAGAGGTTAGGTCATGACCGTCCATATGGTATTAGGTGGGGATTAGCCACCTCTCTA
This sequence comes from Rheum nobile, assembly GCA_027886185.1. Classification (NCBI taxonomy): domain Eukaryota; kingdom Viridiplantae; phylum Streptophyta; class Magnoliopsida; order Caryophyllales; family Polygonaceae; genus Rheum; species Rheum nobile. The sequence continues at coordinate 2,116,281 of WOAB01000067.1, read as the reverse complement.
CAAAATTATAAAGAAACGACTGGATTCCAACGAGTCCAACGTTCCTGACTACTAGTGCTAACTAAACAGTTCACACACAACAATAGTTCACAATAAATCCACATAAATACTCTCAAGGCTATCAACATAAATATATATTCATAATAGCATTGTTCTAACAGATATACAACCTATTATAATATCATATTTAAATCACATAACTATAATAGCGTTGTTCTAGCAGATATACAACCTATTATAATATCATATTTTAGTTCTCTAAAATAGTTAACAAAACCGTTCCCAGACGAACACAATAATCATTCCAAATTAATTACTCAATTAAGCAACTAATAATTAATGGAAACATGGAATGATGAGCAAGAGCGAACCGCCACTTGCCTTAAATCCGGTAAAGTTTAAACGAAGCTAGGTACGACGACAACTGGTTTCCGGGCTCGAAGCAGGGACAAATTTGGCAACATAGATTCCTTCGGATCGACCCATAAAGAAACCCTAAGTTTGATTCTACAACAACGAGTACGAATCTAAAGAATAACGAAAGGAATCGAAAGGAACGAAGCCCGATCGAAACCACAGAAGCCAAGGCCGAAACAAGCCAAGAGCTTCTGGGCGGCGGTCGTCGCCTGCCTTACGGCGGGCACCGCTACGAACACCAGAAAATATACACGAGAGGCACCAAACTCACCGACGACGATCGTTTTGCCTCTCCTTTGCCTTGCTTTGGATTCTAAGCTTCCAAGGGCCTCCAAAGCTTCACTTTGCAACTGGAATAACACCAAATGGAACTCCGATGATCGATCTCAAAGTCTCCGGTGAGAGCTTAATATTTCGACTACTTGGCGGCGGTCGCCGCTAGCCTTACGGCGGTCGCCGCCAAGGCCATTTTGCATCAGATTAGCCTTGGATTAGCTTTGGCCTTAGCCCGGGATAAATAATAATCGTACACGAACGAGTATTAAGTCCCAAAATACGTCGACTGTATATTATTTCACTTAGAAAAATATTCCAGAGATAAGCACATTATAGAATGTCTTTCTGTCTCCGAAATTAAATCGACGTACACAATAGACGTTCAGGTAATTTCCAAAATATCCTTACAGAAATACGGGGTATCACAACATCAACATTGTGAACTTGTTGCCTTGTGATTGTTTTGCAAGCTAGACTACATTGGCCTTTTTGGGGAGCTTGAATCAGTTTCTCTTAGCAAATTAAGAAGACCTTCTTTAACCAACATATATCTATCATCACTTTCTACAACTTGTGTGATTAGCCGAGTAGATAGACGACATATTTCTTTGTATCGCCTTTTTGTCATCGTTTTATGATCAATCTCAACATTTGAACTCACACTAGTAGAACTGATGCTTTGCTTCCTCTTTCAGCTTTTTTTGTCCACCATCTCAAAATGTACTTATCGAAACTTTTAAAATACCTCTACAATTGAAAACCTTCAACATATGACTACAAAAGATGCCAACAAACTCAAATTTCCTACAAGTACAAGAAAAGGTTTCCTCTTTACCATCATAAGAGATAACAAAATTGAATTGATTCATAGAAGGTGACACTGTATATTTCAGAATTGCACCCATCTCACGTCAATCTTCAAGGCCACAATCATATGCTTTACATAGTTCTTCCTAAAATAGTTTATAAATTGCGGGTGTATAGATACTAGTTACATGCTTCAAAATTGTTGCAGGAAAAGACAACAATACTTTACTTTGGTTAGTCTCAAAATCATCAATCGTCTCACCATAACGACGATCATCAAGTATGTTGAATTCCTTAGGTTTTGATAAGTGACAAACATTCAACTAATCTGGGTACTAAGTGTTTCAGGAACAAAGACAGTTGTCTCAGGGAACCATTGCAGCAAAGGATCGCGGGGAGGAACAAAGCTTTGTTCATGTTCTTTGTTACCCAACAAGGAACTGATGCGACGAACGAGATCGAAGCTGCGGATGGAAAGAAGAAATCCAGCGTGACAATTATGGAAACAAATCAAAGAAGAATCACGCGGTCAAGGATTGAAGACTTCGGCTGGAAGGATCTAGCCGTTGGAGAAGATTTGGAGAGAGAAGCCCGATTCCTTATCTTAGGGAATCTTTCCTTAGATAAGTGAATTGGAGAGAGAAGAATCATATCTCATCTGATTATATTAATTTCGGGAATTTCTTCCTTGATTAATATAGACGGTTGGGATATTATTCCTCCAGCAAATCCTATCTTCTTATAACCTTACTTGGAAAGATCTTATCTTGTTACAATTAGGGTTTTTCCGTGTTGTATTTATTAGAAGTATGGATTCATTTCTAAGTAACCACGATGACGGAAAACAGAGAGAACGAAAAAGAGAAAGAAAAGAAGTGAGGTGTGTGTAAGTCTTTGAGGGTTGAGTTCGATTCATCGTTGTAGAAGAGTCTTCGAGTCTAGCTGGTTGTTTATAGGTCGAAGTCCAGGATACAAGTGTAATCGAACAAGAAATCAATAAGACAAGTACACACTTTAAAATCCTCTCAAGCGGAAGCTTGAAGGTAGTGGTTTTTCCTTGAGAAGCTAGTTTTTCTAATCAGGGTTTCCACTATACATCGTGAGTTCGTTCGTTATCTTTCTTGCTATATTAAATCCACTGCAACTTCTGTGGGAACAAAGTTTTTGTTCCCTCAGACGTAACTCTAACGATCCAACAATTGGTATCAGAGCTTGGTGCTCTAGATTGTTCGTTTTTAGTTACAGATTTTGCAGGAAAGATGTCATCGGGAAATGCCTTGAATGGAGACTCTCGAGAAGGTGATGTAAATGTTGTTCTCATCACTCAAGCCATGAATAAGATATGGTCTCGAAACAAAGGCATTAAGGGTCCGATCATGGTTCACAATGACATGAAGGAGGTTGTCTGCTTCCACTGTTATGACAATGGACACTTCGCCAAAAACGGCCTCAACAAAGCGGCAGGTTCTCCTCAGACCCGAAAAGAGGAACAAGGTTGCAAAGTGGGGTGACTACAACTCATATGATGAAGCATCTCCTCTCTCAAAGGATATCTGTTTGATGAGCTCAAAAGATCACAACATATCATAAGATGGTGCTCATAAATCCGATGAGGAAGCAAAGAAAGGCTCTTGGCACCTTGACAGTGCGTGCTCAAGTCACATGACAGGGAACAGTGAGTGGTTCACCTCTCTTCAGCCAGCCTCAGGGGCATCGATAACTTTTGGAAACAAAAGTAAGGGTGAGGTTTGTGGTATCGGTAATGTAAGACTCTCTAAATACATCACTGTGAATAACGTAAATCTAGTGAATAATCTCAAATTTGACATGTTTAGTGTGGCTCAACTATGCCAAAACAGAAAAAAAAAAGTAGTCTTTACCACCGATGATTGTCATGTTGAGTGTCTAAGTACAGGGAAAATCTTACTCAAAGGGATCTGCGACAACAACGTTTACAAGGTCGACCCTGCTTTCATCCCTGACAAGGACCTTTGTATGTCGTCTATTGCTGGGACAACAGACTTGTGGCACAAACGCTTTGGACATGCTAGCCTTCAACTCCTTTCCAAACTTCACAGACAAGAGCTGGTGAACGGTCTTCCTAAGGTTGAAGCTATGAGAAATGATGTGTGTGATGCATGCATCAAAGGAAAATAAGTCAGATCCTCTTTCAAGTCAAAAAGGGATGTAAGTACTACTCGTCCTCTGGAATTAGTCCACATGGATCTTTGTGGGCCAATGCGCACGAAGAGCCGTGGGGGAAATGCATATGTCTTTGTTATTGTTTATGACTATTCCAGGTACACATGGACTCTATTTATCTCATCAAAGGATGAAGTGTTCGCTGAGTTTGAGTCCTGGCTTAAGGCAGCCGAAAGGAGCACTGGACATTCCTTGGGGTCTATTCGCACTGATCATGGAACAGAATTCGAGAACTCTCAGTTCCTATCCCTCTGTAGGAACAGAGGTATTAACCACAACTTCTCTGCTCCCAGGACCCCACAGCAAAACGGGGTTGTGGAAATGAAGAACATGACTCTGGAAGACATGACGCGTACCCTTCTCATCTCAAGTGATCTTCCTAGGAGTTTCTGGGCCGAAGATCTGAATGCTGCTTGTTACGTTCTGAATAGAGCAACCATTCGTCCTCTCCTGAACAAAACTGCCTATGAGCTTCTTAAGGGAAGGAAACCTAATGTGTCTCATTTGCGCACATTTGGTTGCAAGTGCTTCATCCACAACAATGGGAAAGATTCTCTTGGGAAGTTTGATCCTAGGAGTGATGAAGGAACTTTTGTAGGATACTATCAGCAAAGCAAGGCTTACAAAGTATTCAACAAGAGAACCAGAAAGGTAGAGGAAAGCATTCATGTAGTGTTTGATGAATCAGTTATGGCTGGTAACAATGTGCAGGAACAATCAGGCAGTGTTCCCTCCAATACCGAGCTATCCGAAGATGATTTCTTTTAGCTTGTAGAAAGCAATGTCGGTGATGGGACCTTTCAAGATCAAGAAACTCAGAATGATCCTTCAACACTGAGAACTCCCAACTCCGCCAACTCAGATGGAAATGAAGAAAATGCTCACCCACCAGAAACACCTCAGGCACCTCAGGGGGGACAGAGCCCAAGTCACGGCACAGCGGAGCCCTCTGAGGACAGCTCTACTGCTGATAGAACTGGAGATGTCAGTCCTCATACTGATGAAACTGTTGGTGAAAGCTCAAACGCTGGCAATGCTAATTCAGAGGAGTTCGACATCAACAATCTTCAAGTTCCAAACTACCAGCAAAAGTGGGCTCATCCAGTCAAACTAATCGTCACAGACTATAGAAAGGGAGCACCTCAAAGCACTCGCTCTTCCCTACAAAACTTTTGTGCTTTCAATGCTTTTCTCTCTTTACAAGAACCTAAAACCGTAGGAGAAGCATTGAAGGATCCTGACTGGATAAACGCCATGCAAGAAGAACTTCATCAGTTCGAAAGGAACAAGGTTTGGCGGTTAGTTCCTCGTCCAAGGAACAGAACAGTGATAGGAACCAAATGGGTGTTCAGGAACAAGCTGGATGATCAAGGTCAAGTCACAAGGAACAAAGCAAGACTGGTGGTGAAATGTTACAACCAGTAGGAAGGCATCGACTATGATGAGACCTTTGCTCTAGTTGCCAGGTTAGAAGCAATAAGACTCCTAATTGCCGATTCCTCTTTCCATGGATTCAAGCTTCAACAGATGGATGTCAAGACCGCCTTCTTGAATGGAGTTCTCAAGGAGGAAGTCTATGTGGAGCAAACTCCCGGCTTTGAGGACACCACCCAACCCGACCATGTCTATATTCTAGACAAAGCTTTGTACGGTCTCAAGCAAGCCCCGAGGGCCTGGTATGAAAGGCTCTCACAATTCCTTCTGACGCACGGATACGTTCGTAGAAAGGTCGATAAGACATTGTTCCTTCTGAAGGAAGGGAAGCATATTCTGGTGGTACAAGTCTACGTGGATGATATCATCTTTGGCTCTACAGATGATAAACTGGTTCAGAAATTCTCAAAGCTAATGGCTAGTGAATTCGAGATGAGCATGGTCGGAGAACTCAAGTTCTTCTTAGGTCTTCAAGTCTCTCAGGGGGATGAGGGAACCAAAGTGCATCAAGAAAAGTATCTAAGGGAATGTGTCACAAAATTTGGAATGTCTGATGCAAAACCCTTCACCACTCCCATCTCTCCAAACAACCCAATGGGAAAAGACGAACATGAACAAGGAATTGATCCATCTCTCTACCGAGGAATCATAGGTTCGCTTCTCTATCTCACTGCTAGTAGACCTGATATTATGTACAGTGTATGTCTTTGTGCTCGTTTTCAGGTCGATCCCAAAGAAACACATCTCAAAGTAGTGAAGAGGATTCTGAGATACTTGAAGGGAACAGATGATCTATGTCTGTGGTATCCAAGGGGAGGAAGCCTCGATCTAGTCGGATACACAAATGCTGACTTCACTGGGAACAAAGTGGATAGAAAATCAACATCAGGAATGGCTCAGTTCCTTGGGTCGTGTTTAGTTTCCTGGGGGTCAAAGAAGCAGAACTCCGTCACTCTATCCACTGCAGAAGCTGAATACATAGTCACCGCTGCTTGTTGCACACAACTCCTATGGCTTAAACAACAACTCATCGACTATGATATTCTTCTTAACTCTATTCCCATTCTCTGTGACAATACCAGTGCCATAAATATCTCCAAGAATCCAGTGCAACACTCACGTACCAAGAACATCGAGATAAGACACCACTTCTTACGTGACTGTGTGGAGAAAGGGTTGGTGACAATGGACTTCTGTGGAACTAAGGATCAAATTGCTGACATCTTCACCAAGGCTCTAAACAGGGAACCCTTCGAACAGTTCCGTATGGAACTAGGTATGATCTTACTAAACTAAATGTCTATTTGTTCTGTTCCCTCGATGATTGGCTAAATTACTTGGTAAAGTGTGCAAGGTTAATCATCATGTCCTGATCTGCATCCATTTTCTTGCTCATTAGTTGGACAACTTGTTTAGACTCATGCTAATACTTCACTAATGTGCAAATTTTCATGCATGATCATCCATGCTATCTTGGCTATACATGATTCAGCCTTCTTTCAGCCCAAAAGAGTCAACTTGATGCTCAGTTTCCCCATCATAAGCCCAAATGATGGTTGATTCTACAGCTTACCTTAGCCATCATGCTTGATGCTCCCTATGAGCCCCTCTAATCATCCACATCTGGGAGCCTCTCATTCATGATAAACATTATTAAAAATTCTCGTATATATTTATGTGTGATGTTCTTTGTACCCTCTCTGGTAACATTACCCCCGCATCATACTCCTCTACTTTTTGGGAAAGTCGAGAATACGAATTGTCGCCTCTGTGGTCTGTGGCTGGGATTTGACAGGTATGATGTGTAATGATGGCTTGCAACTGCTTGATAAGTGTTCGTGCATAAAAAGTGGTGTGGTGGTTGCGTGATGGTTGTTGCGCTTGAGATTTTGTGGGCTTTGATGAATTTGGACAGAATCTTTTACAAGATTTATTTTTGGAAAATATCTTATTGGCTGTGATCTTTGGTAAAAGAAGAAAAGAAGAAGATTGGGATCATTATCCTTAATACTTGAAAAGATATGAAAAATGATTCTTGTGTTTTCTCCCCTCCTATCTATGGCGTTCTTTGCAAAGTTGTCATGTTACTCCCGTGTGCTGTTTAAAAAACTAAATAAAAATAAAATAAAAATTGGAACACCACAGGGAACACAAAGAGGGGACAAATTAATCTTTCTTCTACCGGCGGTTGGATGCTAGTAAGCTATACAAGAAGCAGTTTGCGTTGCAAAAAGGTGCTGGTTGGGTCTGAAGGGGAACATATCTGCGAAGGGTCGTGAAGAGTTTGTCTCGCGCAATATCGTTGATTGGCAGAACAACAAAGGCAACTTATGGAGGATGTGCATGCTCTAACGGCTACTCATACTCCGGATCCCTCTACAGGCACCAGTGGTACTTGATTCGTCGTTCTCTGGCTAACCAATCCCTCTTTTGTTCCCTAGCACATTTATCCCTTACTGCTTGATTTTCCTTGTCTCTGGCTCATGTGTTTCCATTGACTGGCATGTTGATCATATGTGTTATCTTTGCTTATTTTGTAGTTGTCTTTACATGCAGTCTATGTTTGTGCATTTCAATCTAATGCAAAAGGGGGTGTTGCTCATCTTGATGTGGTCGTTTTCTCTCTATCTCCTTACCTATGTTTTTTATGATGCCAAAAGGGGGAAAATGACAAGTAGCTTTGGTTGAGGAGGAACAGTACATGGTTTCATATGTTGCTGTGTTGAGGGGGAACTATTATGGTCTTGTGTGGAGAACCTTTCCCCATACAACTGTCTTTATCTCGTTTGTGTATGCCTTATTGTCAAGGATGTTTGTCACCATGAAAAAGGGGGAATTTGTTGAATTCCTTAGGTTTTGATAAGTGACAAACATTCAACTAATCTGGGTACTAAGTGTTTCAGGAACAAAGACAGTTGTCTCAGGGAACCATTGCAGCAAAGGATCGCGAGGAGGAACAAAGCTCTGTTCATGTGCTTTGTTACCCAGCAAGGAACTGAAGCGACGAACGAGATCGAAGCTGCGGATGGAAAGAAGAAATCCAGCGTGACAATTATGGAAACAAATCAAAGAAGAATCACGTGGTCAAGGATTGAAGACTTCGGCTAGAAGGATCTAGCCGTTGGAGAAGATTTGGAGAGAGAAGCCCGATTCCTTATCTTAGGGAATCTTTCCTTAGATAAGTGAATTGGAGAGAGAAGAATCATATCTCATCTGATTATATTAATTTCGGGAAGGATCTTGCTATATTAAATCCGCAGCAACTTTTGTGGGAACAAAGCTTTTGTTCCCTCAGACATAACTCTAACGATCCAACAAAGTATTTGTTAAAGTTTCCAAAAAAAACTATTCAAGTCATCCTTATGAATTGCATCGTGCTTCATAGCATTATTCATGCTTTCACTACATTGTATAGTTGTCATATCAGCACAAAATGTGTCTCTTCCATAAATCAATGCCCAATTTTATTTGATATTGAACATCCTCTTCAACGAATAATTATTTTGCAGCTCATACTTATCAACCATTTTGCTCTATGCATCCAAAAAATCTTCTTCACGCTCATGGTCATATATGTAACTACTAAAATCTCTTGAAAAATCTTTTTATTTTGCAAATACACTACCTAAATGAGTTGCTGCAACTTGAAAGATGTGCCAAATACAAAATCAGTGATAAGTCTTCAACCACTAAATAGAAAGTGCTTTTGACATTACTTCTTCCTGATCCGTCAACATTGTCTTAGGCAATTTACCACCCATAGCCTTTGAAAATGTGTCAAATAACCACACAAAGACTTCGTTGTCTATCATACAATAGTGCAACACTAAAGATAGTAGTTTGTTTATGATGATTCATTCCAACAAATAAAGCAATCGGTTGACCATTGTTAGGAAACGGAACTCTGGAACCTCGGTTCCCCTGAGAGTTTATTTCCTCAGTTTCTCTACTTTTGAAGATGACAAATATTATGATACTAATGTTTTATCTCAAAGATGTGCTTTAAGGAACCACAGGAATATACCGAAGGCAAGAAAGCCAAACAGGACAAAAGAACCAAAGGAACAAGACAAAGGAAGGAACCCAGAGGAACCCAGGTGTGCCCAGAAAGGTAGCATGCAGGGTTGCAATTTCCGAGAAATCTGGGAACACACAACCTCAGACAAAAGATGTTGAAAACGACTTGTCCGAAGCTTCCAAAAGCATGCCAATGTCCAGAGCAAAACAACAAGATACCTAGAAACACTGAACCTCGGACACAGAAGGTGAAAGCGACAGGACATAGAGATATCGCTGTCCAGAAGACAGTTCCCAAACGCCCAGCTTGTTCAACCTCGGACGAAAGCATTTGGACAACGACATAGCTAGACTCGTCTGAGGTAGTTGACCAACCAAAAGAGATTCTGAGCTGCCTAGGTTGTTTGCACATGCCAAGAACAACGTGGACCAAGGAGAACCACTGATCCTAGGGCAAGCTCAATCTGTGGGAACCAAGAGAAGAAGAAGTTGCGAAGAATCCTCTATAAAAGGAAGACTAACTCAAGGTTTATCTTCAAGCACTGAAATACGACTCACACACATTAGCAAATATCCAGTGTGAACCTTCAAACAAGATCAACAAAGCAAACCGAGATCAAGAGGAACCAGTCAAGGAATAGAAGAGCTGAGTGCTAAGTTCTTGTGACTGTAAGTGATAGTTCCTAGGTGCGAAGGTCTGTTTCTTGGATTAATTATTGATTGTGTTAAGTTATCTAGGATTGCCTAACTGTGTGTAAGGCAAAGAAACTGTGTGTTTGTTCCTAGGATAAGCTGTAACCAAAAGAGATAAGAAATCAAGAAGTAGACCTTGAAATCCTTTCGAAAGAAAGGTAGTGGTTTTTATCCTGGATTGCTAGTTGGCAATCAAAGGTTTCCACTATAAAGAACTTGTCATTTGTTTGATTGTTTATTTCCGCTGTGAAGGGAACTTAGAATCAATATTCTGAGTTCCTTAAGTTATTATCTAACAATCACGATCCTACAACCATCCTTATGCTTGTGATATGTCGTATCAAAGCAAACAACATCACCAAAGTACGCATAATCAACACCAAAAGAATAAGCATTATACAACTTGTATGTTGCATCTTCAGTCTTAAACTCCATACCAATTCTTCGAGTACTTTGCTTCGATATTTTTGAATGTAGCAATTCTATCGATTCATCATTACCAAAAGGATTTATCAAATCTTCATCTTGATCAAAATTGAGCCTACAACGTGATGTTTCTTGTAGATCATTATCCATCATGACCTTCAAAAAAGAAAAAGAAAACAATTGAATGGCCAAAACAACTAGAGCAATTTAATCACATGGAATGCTTAATGTAATATAGAAAAAAACACTAATGATTGAAACTATACATAGTACACTGATTGTGCATGTGCATATCCCTTGTTTTGATATTGTTTTATTATTCATTTTGAAGATGGGTTTGTCATAATCAAAAAGGGAGAATTTGTTGGAAGAAGGTTCCCTCAAGGATCGTTGGGTGTTTTCATGATGATAAACACCATACAATTGATGTTTGTTCTTAAGCATTATTTCGGGGAATAATAGAAAGCATGAGAGCTATTTGGAGAAGTTCCAGGGAACAATGCTTGTAACCAATGGATCAATCATCCTAGAGAATTGTGGAAATAAGAGCACCAGAGTTCAAGAAGAAGAGAAGGAACAAAGATACTGTAGGATCGTAGATGTTAGTAATCAAGGGGAACTGAGTCCTCATAGAAGTTCAGTTCCTTAGCAGCGAAATATAACTAAATAACAGATTCAAGACAAGTTCCTTTTAAGTGGGAACCTTTGATAACCAACTAGTTATCAAGGATAAAACCCACTACCTTTCTCTCGAAAGGATTTCAAAGTCTACTTCTTTTATTATAGCTTCAATTACAATCAATTAGAATAGAACACACAGATTAAAGACTTAAGACACACTTAAGACTCTCTATCTAGTTCGACCTAATCAAGCAACACAAAAGCAAGAGACTTACAACCGTTCTTCTCACAAGAACTAGCACCAATTTCTCTTCACTTTCAAGCTCTGCGTGAATGCATAAGAAATGAGAGGTTTTGATTGCCTTATTTTTGCAGTCACCCATGTAGCATAATATCTACAGTTGGCTTATTTGCAAAAATAAAATAACCAAAACAAATCAGAAAAGATAAGATTTGTTACCAAATCTTATCCTAACCGATTTTTACATCTTTTGTTTCCATAAAGAATATTTAGTTACACTCCTAATTACATGGAAAATATGAATCTAAAAGCTTCTCTCCTAAGCTAATAGATCTACCCTAGCCAGCCTCCGCACTAGATATCGTCTTCAGTAACGCGGCTTCGTTGCTTCTGAATTCCCATGTCAGTTCCCAAAACTGGCTCCTTGGTCTCCGTTCTTCATTTCCAGAACCTGAGTTCCCTGTTTACCTAAACATGTGGCAATATTAGTAGTAAAGTGTTTGTCATCGTCAAAAGTAGGAAAACTGAGGAAGGGAAGTTTGAAGGGAACCATAGTTCCTGAAAGTTCACTTCCCAAAAATTTCCCCCTTTTTGATGTTGACAAACATGTAGAACCTGACATATCTATAATAGGCATGAATGATATGAATATGATATATGACGCTAAATGTAGAAAGATCATTAGTGAATTGCATATTCCCCCTCAACAAATAAACGGATTATCTGAGTTCCCCCTTAAGATGGCAACCAGTACTAGAGCTTGGGATAGGTATCTCACGACCCTCGGATGCAACTCACCAAGAACCATGAGACGAGGTTGAACACTCATGGATATGACACACCAAGAATACCCAACCGCCTTCGGATATGACACACCAAAGGGGTTTCGGATACGACACACCGAAACAAGACTAAGACACTCAAGGATATCACACACCTTGAAGCCATCGTCCAATGAAGCTCAAATGAACAAAACACTCATGTTTTTTTTTAATCTCCAATTCAAGATTGATTGAAATACAAGGCTCGGTCACCCTTATATAGGTGCCATAATGCATTAAGGAAATTACATAATTAATTAACTACCCACTAACATAGGCCACTAACTAGTTAAGCCACTAACTGGCTAAACCCACGATCTACCCACTAATTAATTAACATAAAAATAGAAATAACAAAATAATAAAACACAAATCAACCATCTTCCGCGGAGATAGTTTCTGGCCTAACTTCAGAAGGATCGTTCTCTCTCGTCCGTGATCGGAATGGAGTGATTCCAACGCCCAGAGATAGATCCTGAAGTCTAGTTTCACTAATCAAAATTTGAGAGTGATCGGAGTTGGGAATAAGAAGATACGGCACTTTGACTGAGGTGACCCATGGTCACATCCATGCCGCTCGATTGCTTCTTCCTCTTCATTGAACCGACTTTGGCATGTCCTTGAGGGGTGACCCATGGTCACATCAACATGGAACCTGTCACTGTCCAGAAGACAGTTCCAAAGTGCCCAGATTGTCAAACCGCGGAAGAAGGAAGCTGGAGAACGACTTGGCTGAAGTAGTTGACTAACCTAGAAGGATTCTGAGCTTCCTAGGTTGTTTGTATATGTCAAAGACAACGTGGATCAAGGACAATCGTAGATCCTAGGGCAAGCTCGATCTGTGGGAACGAAGAGAAGATCAAGTTGCGAAGAATCCACTATAAAAGGAAGACTAACTCAAAGGTTATCAACAAGCACTGAAATACGAATCACACACAATAGCAAACATCAAAGTGTGAATCTTCAAACAAGCTCATCAAAGCAAACCGAGATCAAGAGGAACCAGTCAAGGAATCAAAGAGCTGAGTGCTAAGTTCCTGTGACTGTAAGTGAGATAGTTCCTAGGTGCTAAGGTCTGTTTCTTGGATTGATTATTGATTGTGTTAAGTTATCTAGGATTACCTAATTGTGTGTAAGGTAAAGAAACTGTGTGTTTGTTCCTAGGATAAGCTGTAACCAAAAGAGATAAGAAATCAAGAAGTAGACCTTGAAATCCTTTCAAAAGAAAGGTAGTGGTTTTTATCCTGAATTGCTAGTTGGCAATCAAAGGTTTCCACTATAAGGAACTTGTTCATTTGTGCTTGATTGTTTAAATTCCGCTGCGAAGGGAACTGAGAATTGCTATTCTTAGTTCCTTAGTTATTTGTCTAACAATCTCGATCCTACAATTGGTATCAGAGCGGGAAAAGCTCTAGATCTTTGTTAAGTTTGCAGATCATGTCTCAACCAAGAAAGTTTGAGCTCGGAATCTCCACCAACAAGCCACGTCTCCGAAAGAAAGGAGAAGAAACATGGTGGGAAAAGTGTATGGAAAGCCACATCAAGACCAACGACTACCAATGCTGGAGGATAGTCGAAAATGGAGATGGCTATGTCGATCTTACCATGAAGGAAGAAGACTGAAAACCAGAACACTATGTCATCATGGAAAAGAATGCCAAGGCTAGGCAGTTCATCCTCAATGGACTAGACAGAGAGGACATGGACAAGGTCATAGGCATCAAGACGGCAAAGGAGATGTGGAAGGCACTCAAGGATATGCATGAAGGAAGTGACGAACTAAAGCAAAGCAGAAAGTTTGCTTTGGAAGGAGAATACCACACCTTCAAAATGATGGAAACTGAGACCATCTCAGAGTATTACTCCCGCTTCAACAGACTGGTTGGAAAGCTAACAGCAGCGGGAGTCGAACGTGATGAAGTTTCCAAGTCCCTGGTGGTCATCAATGGACTCAACTCCAAATTCACCCTTCTCAAGGGAATCATGAAGAACACTCCAGGCATCCAATCTCTTCCCTTGACTCAAGTCATAGGAAAACTGGAGGTTGAAGAAGGAGAGCATACCAAAGCCAATACCGACAAAAAACTGGAGAAATGAATTGCTCTCAAGATCTCCAAAGCCTTCTCAAGGCTTGAAATGGAGCAAGAAAACTCAGACATAGAAGAAGAGGAGGACGAACTAACAACCCTCTTCACAAAGAACATCAAAAAATTATTTGTGAAGGGAAGGTTCCAAAAGGGCAGTTCCTCCCACAATGGACCAAAAAGAGATCTCAAGGAAGTCTCCTGTTACGAGTGCAAAGAAAAGGGGCACTACGCTAAGAACTGTCCCAACAAGGAAGACTCCAAAGAAGATGAAATACCTAAGAGAAAGAAGGCTCTCGTGGCATCATGGAGAGAAGACTCAGATGAGGAACTGGATCTGAGTGGTTTCTCTAGAGGAAGATGTCTCATGGAAAAAAGAAGATTCAAGCGACTCAGAAGACCTTGAGGTAACTTCTGACGATTTCCTAAAAACTCTAGTTGATTGTGATAAGAAACAACTTCTTAAGATCATAAAGAAACTAGGAAAGGAAACCAGTTCCCTTCAACAAAAACTTGATGATTGTGAAGATGAAATTGTTTGCTTGACTGTTGAGAATTATGTTTAGAGTAAGAAACTTGATGAAACTGAGAAAGATCTAGCTGAAACTCATTCCAAACTCATTGATATTAGAAATGTGCATGCTAGTCACTTTAAAATCTGCAAATCTTCTGATGAAACTAGCATAGATTCTGTCAAAGTTCCCTTACATGATAACCTACCTGGAAATGACATGTTTCAATCTATAATTGATAGGTTAGACATTCTCACTAACTCCATAAATGAAAAAACGATAAATCAAACTATTTTTGTGAGACAACGTTATGGAATAGGATATGTCAATACCAAAGGGAACAATGATGTTGAAGATGAAAAAGCTAGGCGAGAACTTGTTGACATGAATGAGAACCTCAGTACTGCTCTTGCCACTCTCGTGATAGGAATGAATTCCTATCAGAGAAGATCATGGTTCTTGAGAACAAGGCTGAGGTTGCCAAACGTCTTAATGAAAGCTCTCAAAGTCCTAAGAAGGAACCTAAGGGAAAAGAAAAGATGGTTCCTGAAGACCAATGGTTCACTAATTCCTTTGCTCACAAAAGGTATGTTGATATGGCTCATAGTAAGGTTAGAAACAATGTTGATTTTAATAAAAGAAAAACTAAAAAACCTTTTAGGCCATGAAAAGGAAAGTATGGACATGTTGTTTACAATCGCTTATGCTATTACTGTGGTAAAAATGGTCCTAAGAAAAGGAACTTTGAAAATGAGAAAAGAGCTTATTACCACGAAAGGAACCAGTTCCCTGGTCATTCACAGACTCGTAATGCTAATCCCCCCAGTAAAGCCAAGCTTCGCTGGGTTCAAAAGTCTTAGTTCCCTTGTATGCAGAAAGAAGAGAGGCAACCTCGACTATGGTACATTGACAGTGGTTGCTCATGCCATATGACCGGAAGAAGAAATCAAATGACCTCTCTTCAACCCATCCAAGGAGGAAACATCTCCTTTGGAGACAAAAGCAAAGGAAAAATTTGTGGAATAGGAACTGTGAATCTAAATGACCACATTAAGGTAAATAAAGTTCACCTTGTTGATAATCTTGGCTTTGATCTAATTAGTGTGTCATAGCTGTGTGATCAAGGAGACAATGAAGTTAGATTCAAGTCAAGTGAATGCACTGTCCTAGACCCTTCAGGACAAATCATCTTAAAAGGCAAAAGATTCAACAATGTGTACGTTCTTGACTCATCATATTCTCCCAACGACAAACTCTGCCTTTCAACCGTGAATGATCAAACAGAACTGTGGCATCAACGCCTTGGTCATGCTAGCACCAAACTGATCCACAAGATGCACTCAAAGGAACTAGTCCGAGGCCTTCCAAAGATAAGTAGTATATCTTCGGAACCATGCTCAGATTGCGTTAAAGGGAAACAAGCAAGGAGTTCCTTCAAGTCCAAAAACATGGTAAGTTCCTCAAGGCCCCTTGAACTCATCCACATGGATCTCTGTGGACCCATGAGAGTTCAAAGCCTAGGAGGAAACAGGTACATCTTTGTTCTTGTCGATGATTTCTCTCGCTTCACTTGGACTATCTTCATAAAATCTAAGAGTGAAGTCATTGACCGCTTTAAAGATCTGGTTCCTTTGTTAGAAAAATCTCTCGATTGCTCACTCAATTCCATTCGGTCTGACCATGGTACCGAATTCGAAAATGGAGAATTTCTAACCTTTTGCAGAAAGCATGGTATTGATCACAACTTCTCTGCACCATACACTCCTCAACAGAATAGAGTAGTGGAAAGGAAGAACAGAACTTTAGAAGACATGGATCGAACTATGCTCATCTCAAGTGGACTTCCTCAATCATTCTGGGCTGAGGCAATCAACACAGCTTGCTACATCATCAATCGAGCCATGCTTCGCCCAATCACAGAGAAAACACCATATGAACTCCTAAGAGAAAGAGTTCCCAACATCTCACATCTGAGGGTGTTCGGATGCCAGTGCTTTGTGCACAACAATGGGAAGGACAATCTTGGCAAATTTGACCCAAGAAGTGATGAAGGAATCTTCATTGGATATGCCTCAGGCAGCAATGCATACAAAGTCTTCAACAAAAGGACTAAAAAGGTAGAAGAAAGTGTTCATGTTATTTTTAATGAAAAATCACTTGGAAGAATTGTGCAGAACACTACCACTCTCTTTGAAGATCCGTTCCCCAAGTCACCTCAAGAAGATCCAGATGAAGATGTCAATCCACCCAGTTCCTGCCCTGCTGCACAGAATCCCCCACTGGCTCCTCCACCAGTTCCCATGGATAATGAACAACAATCCATTTCTGGGAACCATGAACATGACGACAATATCTGTGGAGACATCAATGATTCATCCTCTCACATGATCTTCAATGGAGAAGGTGATCCCAACCAGGAAGCTGAATACTCAACTCAAAATGTCTCCACATCAAATGCTCTAGCTCCCAACAGAGAAAGAAGAACCATCAAGCCTCCAGTCAGGTTCGAACATCTAACCTTCTTTGCCTTCATGCCTTTCTGTCTATTGTGGAACCAAAGAACATAGGTGAGGCACTGAAGGATGCAGACTGGATCCAAGCTATGCAAGAAGAGCTTCATCAGTTTGAAAGGAACAAAGTATGGCATCTAGTTCTCTGCCCCAAGGACAAACATATCATAGGAACTAGATGGGTTTTCAGAAACAAGCTAGATGATACAGGAGCTGTAATAAGGAACAAAGCAAGACTTGTTGCTCAAGGATACAATCAACAAGAAGGCATCGACTATGATGAAACCTATGCTCCAGTGGCAAGGATTGAAGCGATAAGACTATTGATTTCTTTTGCATCACACAAAGGGTTCAAGCTGTTCCAAATGGATGTAACGATGCCCTTCCTCAATGGAATTCTTCAAGAAGAAGTCTATGTCAAGCAACCACCTGGCTTTGAAGACGATGATCATCCCGACCATGTCTACTTTCTAGACAAAGCATTGTATGGTCTCAAGCAAGCTCCCAGAGCTTGGTATGATCGTCTTGCCCAATTCCTACTCTCAAATGGCTACAGGCATGGAGTCATTGATAAGACTCTCTTCATCCTAGAAGAAGAAGGTAACATTTTAGTGGTTCAAATTTATGTCGATGATATCATCTTTGGTTCCACTAACCTGTCCCTTGTAGACAAGTTCAAAGACTTGATGAGCAGTGAATTTGAAATGAGCCTAATTAGGGAACTCACATTCTTCCTCGGATTGCAAATCACCCAAAAGAAAGATGGCATACAAATTCACCAACAGAAGTATGTCAGAGAACTACTAAAAAAGTTCAAAATGGATTCATGCAAGCCTCTCTCCACTCCTATTTCCACCATTGCTCACTTGGACAAGGACCACTCAAGTCCTCCAGTGGAAGAGAAACTCTATAGAGGTATGATAGGCTCACTCGTGTATCTAACCACTAGTCGCCCAGACATTGTTTTTGCTGTTGGATTGTGTGCCAGGTTCCAATCTTGTCCAAGAGAAACCCACTTGGCTGCTGTAAAGAGAATACTCCGATATCTCAAGGGAACTGATTCACTCTGCATTTGGTACCCCAAAGAATGTCCCTTTGAGCTGATGGGTTTCACTGATGCTGATTATGCTGGATACTTGGTGGATAGGAAGAGCACCTCTGGAATGGCACAGTTCCTAGGCCCTTGCCTTGTGTCATGGGGCTCAAAGAAACAAGTCTCAGTCTCTCTCTCCACCACAGAATCCGAGTATATCGCTGCTGCCTCCTGCTGTTCCCAACTTCTCTGGCTAAAGCAACAACTCGCGGATTTTGGTATGTCTTATGGTCCCCTCACCATTCTTTGTGATAACACCAGTGCTATAAACATTTCTAAGAATCCTATTCATCATACTAGGACCAAGCATATAGGCATATAGACATAAGACATCATTTTCTTAGAGATCATGTTGAGAAGGAAAACAACATTATGAAATTTTTTAGAACTGAAGATCAGGTTGCAGATATATTCACCAAAGCCTTGAATAGAGTTCCCTTCGAGAACCTTAGATTGGAACTAGGAATGATTCTTATAACCTAGCAGTGACCTTAGTTTAAAGGCCCCTTTCCAGTTCCCCTGATTGACTAGTTTAAGATCTTTCACTTCTTGAGTCTTGATATCTCTGTGTTATATCTTTTGCTACAAACCCTCTTTTCCATAATGGTTTCTTAAAAAGGCTTGGATAAGTTTTTATAGTTCGTATCCTTTGGTCCTCATTGCTCTTTCAACTCTTTCATTGTTCAAGTTTCTTTGTTGGCCCAAAAGTCACAATCTGATCATATTCTAACCCAACAATACAAGCCGAAATGATGATTGTGTACTATGACCCTTCTTGCCTCATTGCTCAATTTAATTCCCTATGATCCATCTCTTAAACCCTCTCTGGGAATTATTGTGCAATGCGATAAATGGCCTACCTGAGAAGTTGGGAACGTACTTCTCGGTTCCATGTTTTAAACCCACATCAGAGTTCCCATATATCCCTCTAGCACACTGAATATATCGCCAAAAAGGAACCGGGATGAAATGCTCTTCCAACGGCTAGTTCGGCACCTCCCAAGATGATATTTATGGCAAATCTGCAGAAAACAGTCACGTCTCGTCAGTACAGAGCCTCCCTCTCTAAATGGGTAAATTTTTGAATTGCTTTTGACCGTTCGGAAAAGCTGCAACCTCCTTCAATGCCCCAGATCTTCCCTGATCTCCTCAACGGCCAGATTTCTCCCAACGGTCCCTTCAGCCCTCAATCCGTCTTTAAAGGGTGTCCTATTGATCCAAACTATTCCCACACTTGCCATTCTCATCTCTCTGATCCTCTGTTTCTCCCTCTCTCTCCAACACAAATTTCTGACTCCTAAAAAATGGCTGACAAGAACCCTAACCCCAACTTGATCCAAGACGAAGAAGAAGCTGCCCTTCTCAGAGCCCATAGAGAAAAGAAGGTAGCATCGTCTACCCAGCCCATTCTTGACACCACCTCTCAAAATCCCTAACCTGAGAAGAATATTGAGGAGAAAACTAAGGCAAAAGGTGAGGAGAAAGTGAAGGAAATCACTCCTGCATCGGCATCGGCTACAAAATCTGTCTCGGAAAGAGGATCCCATGACTCCTCCCCAGATAAGACCACCCAGGAGATCCTCAGCCAAGAGCCCTCACCTGCTAGCCTCAAGTCTAAACCCATCTCCAAACCTGGTCCCTCTGTTGCCACAAGGCTGAAACAACGGAAAAGAAGTTCCCAAGCTTTGGTTCCCTATGACCCACCATCCAAAGAGCAGAAACCCTCAAAAAGAACCAAATCCCTCACCCTCTCCTCTTCCTCGCTCGGGCAAGTCTCCTCCTCCTTCTCCAAGAGGAAGATTCTTAAGCCACTCATCATCGGCAAGGAGTTCTGGACCCAAACTCTCGAAGAAGAAGATGAGGAACTGTTCAGCAAAGCCCTCAGTGAGTTTCATTCTCTGCTGCAATACCAAGGATGGGATGAGCTCTTGGTCGAGCCCTTCTCCGCCTCTGATGAAGTAGTCCGTCTGTTCTATCAATCTCTCACGTTTGTGCCCGCCAAAGATAACTCTCCCTGCAACGACGCCATATTCCAGTGGAAGGGAACCATGTATCCCCTGTCCCCCAACCACATCGCGTTTGCCCTTGAGATCGAGTCCAGATCTGGTTTTGACATACTGCATCAGAAAAAGATGTGGCCCAAGGGTGAAGTAGTGAGGAAACTCTACGACGGCGACTACCCCTCAACCCTGCAAACTAAGGATCTCTCCATCGCCAACAAGCTTCAGCATTTCTGGATCATCCGAAACCTAGTTCCCAGGCAAGAGCACCGGAATACAGTTCTCATCACGGATACTATCCTCATGGATAAAGTGTTGTCTGGTGCACAAGTTGATCTTCCCCGCATAGTGTTGGCTCACATGCAGTTCTGCAAGTCTCATGAATCTCATGCCCTGCCCTTTTCCCATCTCATCAAAAATCTTCTCTCCCTGCTTCACCAGTACCCAGATGATTTGCCTAAAACTGTCTACAGCAAGCTTCTCACCATGACCACTGTCCGGAAACTCAAGACAAAAGATCCCCAAGTCCCTCTCTCTGACCCTCAGGAAGAACCGCCCAAAGCCAATGCTAGTTCCCAGGCCCCTTCAAGTTCCCTACCACCGCTCAACCCCTCTCAAGACTCCTCTACGATCCTCTCTGCTTTGGATCGTATTGAAAAGGCCATCACGGGAGGCTCGACTATCCTCACGGTCGCTCTCCGTGATCAAGTAAATGAGTTGGGAAAAATGAGCACTGCAGTCTCAAGTCTGGTGGAGGTACTACAGAAAACTTGGGAAGATGCAACCGTCGCAAATCCGGCCACGGGCCAAAATGAAGGAACTGACGACAACAAGGCTGAAGTGAAGAGGCCACTGCTCTGCCATAGGAACGCTTCTCCTGGTTCCCAGTGCTGTAACCTCACAGTGTGCTAGTAGCTTCCCTAGGATCCTACTACCCTCTTCTATCCTTTTGTTGTCCTCTTTAAAGGTTGCTTATATTGTTGTCTTTGTAGGTTGTTTTGTGATGCTTCGTAGTTTGTCTTCCTCTGAACAATGTTAAGATTTTATTAAGTTTAATGACTACTTTTGGCTACGTCTCTATGAATGATTTGTCTTTGCCTCAAATTTCTATTATGGTTTCTGTTATGGGTTTGACGCAATTGTTTATTTCCTTTGATATTCTATTCTTATCATGTCAACTGATCTTTTCGATGATGCCAAAAGGGGGAAGAAGGATAGGCACCTTGAACTTTGGAAACTACTGGGCCAATAGGAACTCTGAACTCGTTCTACTTCTCAGGGGAAATTCGAATAAACTCGTTCATCTGCTTAGGGGGAATTTGCAACCATTGAATGTTCTCTCATTATTTTACAACGTTGTAAATCCCTTAAATTCAACTGGTCTCATGAAATTCAAAGTCCTATTATGTTGCCACGTTCCTTGAATTTGTCATCATCAAAAATGGGGAAATTGTTAGCAAATGGAACTCTGGAACCTTAGTTCCCCTGCGAGTTCATTTCCTCAGTTTCTCTACTTTTGAAGATGACAAATATTTTGATACTAATGTTTTATCTCAAAGATGTGCCTTAAGGAACCACAGGACAAACATCGAAGGCATGAAAGCAAAACAGGACAAGAGAACCAAGGAGCAAGCCAAAGGAAAGAACCCAGGTGTGCCCAGAAATACAACATGTGATGTTGCGCTTTCCGAGAAATCTGAGAACACATACCTCGGACAAGAGAAAGTTGAAAATGACTTGTGCGAAGCTTCCAAAGTCTACCATTGTCCAGTGCAAAACAACAAGACGCCTAGAACACATAACCTCGGACAGAGAAAGGTGAAAGCGACATGACATGGAACTTGTCGCTGTCCAGAAGACAGTTCCAAAGTGCCCAGATTGTCAAACCTCGGAAGAAGGAAGCTGGAGAACGACTTGGCTGGAGTAGTTGACTAGCCTAGAAGGATTCTGAGCTGCCTAGGTTGTTTGTATATGTCAAAGACAGCGTGGATCAAGGACAACCGCACATCCTAGGGCAAGCTCGATCTGTGGGAACCAAGAGAAGATCAAGCTGCGAAGAATCCACTATAAAAGAAAGACTAACTCAAAGGTTATCAACAAGCACTGAAATACGAATCACACACAATAGCAAACATCAAAGTGTGAATCTTCAAACAAGCTCATCAAAGCAAACCGAGATCAAGAGGAACCAGTCAAGGAATCAAAGAGCTGAGTGCTAAGTTCATGTGACTGTAAGTGAGATAGTTCATAGGTGCTAAGGTCTGTTTCTTGGATTGATTATTGATTGTGTTAAGTTATCTAGGATTACCTAATTGTGTGTAAGGTAAAGAAACTGTGTGTTTGTTCCTAGGATAAGCTGTAACCAAAAGAGATAAGAAATCAAGAAGTAGACCTTGAAATCCTTTCAAAAGAAAGGTAGTGGTTTTTATCCTGGATTGCTAGTTGGCAATCAAAGGTTTCCACTATAAGAAACTTGTTCATTTGTGCTTGATTGTTTAAATTCCGCTGCGAAGGGAACTGAGAATTGCTATTCTTAGTTCCTTAGTTATTTGTCTAACAATCTCGATCCTACACCTACAACCCTGTCTCCGAAGAGCCGACCCCCTCCAAAAAGCCCAAATCAGCAGCCCTCTCTTCTTTGTCCACCAGAGCCATAACCTCCACCTCCACTCTGGGGAAAGTGTCTTCCTCCTTCTCTAAGAGGAAGATACTCAAGCCCCTCATCCTTGGTGAAGAGTTCTGGACCCAACCCTTAGAGGAAGAAGATGAAGCTCAATTCGGTGAAGCCCTCAGTGAATTCCACTCTGTGCTACAGTTTCAAGGATGGGACCAGATATTGGTGGAACCATTCTCAGTCTCCGACAAAGTGGTGCGTCTTTTCTATCAGTCCATGACCTTTGTGCCAGCCAAGGAGAACTCTCCCTGCAACGATGCCATAGTTCAATGGCAGGGAACCATGTTTCCCCTCAATGCAAGCATCATTGCATCTGCCTTTGGGATTGAGCACTACACTGGCTTTGACATTCTCCATCAGAAAAAGACATGGCCCAAAGGAAAAGGGTACAAAACCAAGACTGAGGTGGTAACCAAGCTCTATGATGGCGACAACCCCAGATCTCTGCTGACCAAGGGGCTTTCTCTGTCCAACAAGTTGCTGCACTTTTGGATCATCAGAAACTTGGTTCCCAGGCAAGAGCATAGGGCCACAGTTCTCATCACCGATGCAATTCTCATGGACAAGATTTTGACTGGTGAACAAGTTGACTTACCCAAGCTGGTGTTGGCCCATATGCAATTTTGCCAAAACCATGAATCCCATGCCTTGCCCTTTCCTCACATTATAAAGAACCTTCTCTCGACCCTCAAGCTGTACCCAGACAACCTCAAGGAAACACCCTACTGTAAGTTCCTTACCATGGCCTCTGTGAAGAAACTGAAAACCAAAGATCACTTGGATGCTCCCTCTGCAACTCAAGCAGAACCGCCTAAGGAAAAGGCAAGTTCCCAAGCCTCTCCAAGCTCTCTGCCACCGCTCTACCCCACCCAAGACTCCTCTGTGATCCTTACCTCTCTAGGTCGTATTGAAAAAGCTATCACAGATGGTTCCCATGCTATATCAGTTTCCCTCCGTGATCAAGTAAGTGAACTGGGGAAAACTAGAGTTGTTGTTTCCAGTTTGGTGGAGGTGCTTTAGAAAACCTGGAAGGATGCAACTGGAGCAAATCAGGCCATAAGCCCGGATGAAGGAACTGACGACAAGAAGGATGATGAAGAGGAGGCCACTGACATGCCATAGGAACGTCTCTCCTAGTTCCTAGTGCTATAACGCCACAGTGTGCTAGTAGTTCCCTAGGATCTTACTCCCCTCTTCTATCCTTTCTTTTGTCTGCTTTAAAGTGTTCTTTTGTGATCTTGTGTGTCTCTTTTTCTACTATGTGTTTGGACAATGTATTATGCTTTAATGACTAATGAACTCTTTTGGCTACGTTTCTAATGCATTTTTTTGTCTCTGTCTTAAGTTTCTATTATGGTTTCTGTCATGGGTTTAGCGCAATTGTTTATTTCCCTTTGATATCCTTTACTTGCTACGTTAATTGATCTTTTCGATGATGTCAAAAGGGGGAAGATTGGATAGGAACCTTGAACTTTTGGAAACTACTGGACTCATAGGAACTCTGAACCCGTTCTATTTCTAAGGGGGAACTTGAATAACTTTGTTCATTTGCTTAGGGGGAATTTACAACTATTGAATGTTCTCTCATTATTTTATAAAGTTGTAAATCTCTTAGCTCAACTATTCTAATGAATTTCATGTCCTTATTATGCTGTCAGGTTCCTTATATTTGTCATCATCAAAAATGGGGAAATTGTTAGGAAACGGAACTCTGGAACTTCGGTTCCGCTGAGAGTTCTTTTCCTCAGTTTCTCTACTTTTGAAGATGACAAATATTTTGATACTAATGTTTTATCTCAAAGATGTGTGTTAAGGAACCACAGGACAATTGTCGAAACCTTGGAAGCCAAACAAGACAAAAGAACCAAGCAGCAAGCCAAAGGAACCCAGGTGTGCCCAGAAATGCAACACGTGATCTTGCGTTTCTCCAGAAATCTGGGAACACCAAACCTCGGACAAAAGATGGTGAACGTGACTTGAGCGAAGCTTCCAAAAGCCTGCCACCATACAAGAGCAAGACTCCAAGATGCCTAGAACGATGAACCTCGGACAAAGGTACTGAAAGCGACAGCTCATAGAGATGTCACCATCCAGAGGACAGTTCCAAAGTGCCGAGCTTGTTGAACCTCGGACCAGAGGAGTTGGACAACGACTTGGCAGACTTGTCCGAAGTAGTTGACCAACCTATGTGGATTCTGAGCTGCCTAGGTTGTTGTTACATGTCAAAGATAGCGTGAATCGGATCACCACACATCCTAGGGCAAGCTCGCTCTGTGGGAACCAAGAGCAGATCCAACCTCGAGCATCCACTATATAAGGAAGATAAGCTCCGTTGTTATCTTCAAGCATTGAGATAGAATCACACTCCATAGCAAATATCAAAGTGTGAAGCTTCAAACAAGATCATCAAATCAGAACAAGATCAAGATGAACTAGTCAAGGAATCGGAGAGCTGTGTGCTAAGTTCCTGTGACAGTAAGTGAGTTAGTTCCTTGGTGCTAAGGGCTGCTTCTTGGATTGATTATAATTTGTGTTAAGTTATCTAGGATTGTCTAACTGTGTGTAAGGCAAAGAAACTGTGTGTTTGTTCCTAGGATAAGCTGTAACCAAAGAGATAAGAAATCAAGAAGTAGACCTTGAAATCCTTTCGAAAGAAAGGTAGTGGTTTTTATCCTAGATTGCTAGTTGGCAATCGAAGGTTTCCACTATAAGGAACTTGTTCATTTATTTGATTGTTTATTTCCGCTGTGAAGGAAACTGGAATATGTATTCTCAGTTCCCTTGTTATTAATCTAACAATCACGATCCTACATAATGGATGAAAAGCTTAGAAGAGCTGAGAGATTTTGAGAGCAGAACGTGAAGCACTTGAAGAACAAAGAAAGAAATTGAAGGCGGTGCTGAAAAGGGTTTTGTTGAATTCCTTAGGTTTTGATAGTAACAAACATTCAACTAATCTGGTAACTAAGTGTTTCAGGAACAAGACAGTTGTCACAAGGAACCATTGCAACAAAGGATTGCAGAGGGAACAAAGCATTCTCCACATGCTTTGTTACCTCTCAAGGAACATCAAAGACGAACAACGCTCAAGCTGCGAATGGAAGGAAGATATCCAGCGTGAAGATTATGGAAACAATCATGGAAGATCATGCGGTCAAGGATAAGATATTTTGGCTGGAAGGATCTCGCCGAAGAGAAGATATGGAGAGAGAAATCCGAATGCTTTATCTTAGGAATTTTTTCCTAAGATAAGATATTTGGAGAGAGAAGATTATTATCTTCAGCCATTTATATTATCTTTGGAATTCTTTCCTTAGATAATGTAAGCGGTTAAGATATTATTCTTCCAAACAATTTTAGATCTTCTTGTTACCAAGTTTAGAAAGATTTTATCTTGTTACGATTAGGGCTTAGTCGATTTGTATTTATAGGAGTGTGGATTCATTTCTATATAAGCTTCGACGATGAGGAACTGAGAGCATTAGAGAAGAAAAGGAGAGTGAAGTTGTTTGTGAGTCTTAGAGGGTTGAGTTCATATTCACTGTTGTAGAAGAGAGTTTCAAATCTAGCTAGGAAGTCTAGGGTTTGGAGTCTATGCTACAAGTGTAATCGAACAAGAAATCAATAAGACAAGTAGACACTTCAAAATCCTCTCAAGCGAGAAGCTTGAAGGTAGTGGTTTTTCTTTGATTAGCTAGTTGGCTTATTAGGGTTTCCACTATACATCGTGAGTTCGTTTCTTATCTTTCTTGCTATATTAATCCGCTGCACCTTCTGTGGGAACAAAGCATTTGTTCCCTCAGACGTAACTCTAACGATCCAACATGGTTCTTTCTATGCCTTATATAGTTGAAGTGCAAGGTCTATCCAAAAGAGTCGTTCCAGAATCTTCACAAATAAGGGAACTCCCGTTCACAACGGTCATAAGATCTTCTGCATTTAAAGGAACTAAAAAATCGCAACAGAAATCATCTCCAAAAATATCTCAGAAATCAGATCAACATCAACCATCAATCAAAGATCTCCAACGGCTAGATTTGCAATAACTGTCCTCGGGAAGCAGCGAATTACCAGCATATTTGAATTATGTCCGTTGAGAGCAGTTCCCAGTTCCTTTCCTCAAATTTCAACACGGAGTAGAATGGATATGGGTACATTTATGTAGGGAACCAAGAAACACTAAAGAAAAAAGTACATACCCATATCAAGAAAAATTAGGTTGTTAATTTTGGCACCACAAAGATAATTCCCAGATTTGGACTAAAGAGAGTTCATAGGGAATTAAGCAATGCAGTCAGGCTTAGGACGGTTTAGTAGTAAATTATCATTTCGGCTTGTAATGATGGTTAAAATAGATCAAACCGACTACTTTTTAGGCCAACAAATAGATGCAATCAAGGTCCAATTATACCATAAAATCATGAGATCATGCAAGATAATTAAGATCATGCTTTAGAATAACTATTATAGGACATACGAGGCCATCACAAGATCAAATATCATCAATATTTTCAAAGAATCATAGAAAAGATCAAGTCTAGTCAAAGAGAGGGAACTAGTAAAGGCATCTGAAACTACCTGTTTAGGGAAATCATTCCCAAAAGTAAACTTAGGGTCTCAAACGGTTCCCGATACAATGCTTTGGTGAATATATCAGCAATTTGATTCTCAGTCCTACAGTGTTCTAGCAGAATGTTCCCTTTTTCAACATGATCAAGTAAGAAATGATGCCTTATATCTATATGCTTGGTCCTAGTGTGATGCACATGATTCTTTGAAATATTAATTGCACTAGTATTATCACACAAAATCTTAAGGGGACCAAATGACATACCAAAGTCAGCAAGTTGTTGCTTGAGCCATAAAAGTTGGGAACATCAAGCGGCAGCTGCAATGTATTCAACTTCGGTGGTGGAGAGAGCAACGAAGTTCTACTTCTTAGAACCCTATGAGACCAGGCATGGTCCTAGGAACTGTGCCATACCAGAATTGCTCTTCCGATCGGCCAAGTAACCAGCATAGTCAGCATCCGTATACCCAAGGAGATGAAAGTGGCAATTCTTGGGATACCATAGACAAAGATCGTAAGTTCCCTTGAGATAGCGAAATATACGCTTTACTTCAGATAAATGAGATTCCCTTGGATCGGATTGAAACCTAGCACATAAGCAAACAGAGAAGACAATATCTGGCCTACTAGCAGTTAAATACATCAAAGAACCGATCATGCCACGATAAAGGTTTTCTTCCACTTTTTGTCCTGAGTGATCAACAGTGAGATGAGTAGCTGGGGAAATGGGAGTTGAGATTGCTTTACTGGAATCCATTTTGTACTTCTTCAAAAGTTCCTTAAGATATTTCTGTTGATGAATTTGAATTCCATCTTCCTTTTGAGTGACTTGCAGTCCCAGAAAGAAGGATAGTTTCCCAATCATGCTCATTTCAAACTCGCTGCTCATTAGATTTTTGAACTTTTCTACAAGAGCCAAATTAGTGGAACCAAAAATAATATCATCCACATAAACTTGGACCACAAGAATCGCACCTTTTACTTCAAGGATGAAGAGAGTTTTGTCAATCACACCACGACGATAGCCATTGGCTATTAGGAACTGGGCAAGGCAATCATACCAGGCTCGAAGAGCTTGCTTAAGACCATATAGAGCCTTGTCCAAAAAGTAGACATGGTCAGTGTGATCATCTTCGAATCATTGAGGTTGCTTGACATAAACTTCTTCTTGAAGAACTCCATTGAGAAAAACAGTCTTCACATCCATCTGAAATAACTTAAAGCCTTTGTGACAGTCATAAGCAATGAGCAGTCTAATGGCCTCCAATCTTGCCACAGGGGCAAAAGTCTCATCATAATCAATTCCTTCATGTTGATTGTAACCTTGAGCCACCAAGTGAGCCTTGTTCCTAGTCACTGCACTTGAGTCATCCAGCTTGTTGCGAAACACCCACCTAGTTCCTATGATGTGTTTATTCTGTGGGCGAAGAACTAATCTCTACACTTTGTTTCTTTCGAACTGATGAAGTTCCTCTTGCATGGATTGAATCCAGTCAGCGTCTTTTACAGCCTCAGTGATGTTCTTCGGTTCTATAAAAGACAAAAACACATTGCATGCACAATAAGTCATATCCTCAAAGCCATACCTGATTGGATGCTTGACAATTCTTTTGTCTCTGTTTGGAATGATAAGATCAGTTCTAGGTGCATCAACATCTTTGGATTCAACAACATTTGAAGAGGATGCGATTGGCTCAGTCACAGGAACTGGGGCAACCTCAGCATCTTGAGAGATGGAGGGAACTGGGGTGCTCATAGAGGATTCAGTAGGGATTGTATCAGCCACGGTTGAGGGAGCTACTGGAGGAGTAGGATTAGACATGTTGGGGTAAGAGTTATGCTTGAAAGGAGCTTCATCATCTGAGTCTTCATTGTCTCTTTAGAAAGGATCCGCAGAGGGAACTGAGGAATCCTGCACAGACTTTGAGGGCAATTTTACATTGAAAATAACATGAATACTTCCTTCTACCTTTTTAGTCCGTTCATTGAAGACCTTGTATGCTTTGCTACTGGAAGCATACCCAATGACGATTCCTTCATCACTTCTGGGATCAAACTTACCCAGATTATCCTTACCATTATTATGAACAAAACATTTGCATCTGAAGACTCTTACATGAGAGATGTTGGGAACTCTGTCTCTTAGTAACTCATAAGGATTCTTCTCAAGCATAGGGCGCAACATTGCCCGATTCAGAATGTAGCACGCATCATTCACAGCTTCAGCCCAATAAGATTGAGGGAGACTACTTGAGATGAGAATTGTGCGATCCATGTCTTCCAAAGTCCTATTCTTCCTCTCGACAACTCCATTCTGCTATGGAGTGTAGGGGGCAGAGAAGTTGTGATCAATTCCATGTTCTCTGCAAAAGGTTAGAAAATCTCTATTCTCGAATTCCGTTCCATGGTCGGAATGAATAGCATGCACAGATAAGTTCAGAGATTATTCAAGTAAGGGAACTAGATCTGTAAACCTTTCGAATACTTCACTTTTAGATCTTATGAAAATTGTCCAAGTGAATCTAGAGAAATCATCAACAAGTACAAGAATATACCTGCTTCCACCGATACTTTGAACTCTCATGGGACCGTAGAGATCCAAGTGAATGAGTTCCAGAGGCTTAGAGGAACTTACCACATATTTAGCTTTGAAGGAACTGCGAACCTATTTCCCTTGAACACAGTTAGAGCATAGATCCGACTTTTCAACATTGATTTTGGGAAGTCTGCGAACAAGTTCCTTTTGATGTAACTTGTGGATTAACTTGATGCTTGCATGACCAAGTCATTGATGTCATAGATTCGTCTGATCTTGAATGGACGAAAGACACAACTTCTCTTTAGGAACGAAATTTGGATCAATAACATAGACATTATTGAACCTTTTTCCCTTTAAAATCACTTGTCCTTGATTGTCTTCCACAACACATTCTTTAGAGGTAAAACGAACCTCATTGCCTCCTTGATCACACAGTTGTGACATACTTATTAGATCAAAATCCAAATTTTCAACAAGGTGAACATTACTTACCTTGATGTGATCTGTAAGCTTCACATTTCCAACTCCACAGATTGCTCCTTTTTTTCTTATCCCCGAAAGAAATATTTCCTTTGCGGTGTTGCTGAAGTGAGGACATTTTGTTTCTGTTTTCGGTCATATGGCACGAGCAACCACTATCTATATACCATTTGTCCTGTCATCTCACTTCATCCTCAGAGTCGTCTGATTCCGTCGAATCCTCCTTAGCCATTAAGCATTTTCCTCTGAAGAATCCACTTAGATCCAGTTTCTCATCTGAGTCATTGGTTTTGATATGGCTTTCCATGCATTTTTTCCACCATTCTTCTTCTCCTTTCTTTAGAATATGAGGCTTGTTGGTTGAAATTCTCAGAGTGAATTCACTTGAGCTAGACATCTTGATTTCTCCAAACTAACACAAATCTAGAACGCCTGCTATGATACCAATTGTAGGATCATAGATGTTAGTAATCAAAGGGATCTGAGTCTTCAGGGAAGTTCAGTTCCTTAGCAGCGGAATATAAGTAAATAACAGATTCAAGACAAGTTCCTTTTAAGTGGGAACCCTTGATAACCAACTAGTTATCCAGGATAAAACCCACTATCTTTCCTTCGAAAAGATTTCAAAGTCTACTTCTTTTATTATAGCTTCAATTACAATCAGCTAGAATAGAACACACGGATTAAAGACTTAAGACACACTTAAGACTCTCTATCTAGTTCGACCTAATCAAGCAACACAAAAGAAAGAGACTTACAATCGTTCTTCTCACAGGAACTAGCACCAATTTATCTTCACTTTCAAGCTCTACGTGAATGCATAAGAAATGAGAGGTTTTGATTGCCTTATTTATGCAGTCATCCGTGTAGCATAATATCTACAGCTGGCTGATTTGCCAAAATATTATAGAATCGAGTGTGTTAGTACAAGGAACGGTATAATTGTTCCTTGGGCAGCGGAATATCGTAACAGAATAACAGTGTAACAGACAAAGTTCTTTAGAGAGGAAAACTTAATCAACCAACTAGTTGACTAAGAAAAACCTCTACCTCTAGGTTTCCCTAGTAGAATTTCAAAAGTCTACTTGTGTTATTAATTCTGGAATTACAATCAAGCAAGTTTTATCTTAATCTAGTTTACTTCTAGATATCTAGACCTCCTATTGTAACGGTCCTAACAACACCTAAGACAATCAAAATCCTAACAAGTACTCAACTCACCAAAGTCTAGTCCTTGTAAGTTCTTCTTTTTCTCCGAATGCTCTACGTTCTGTGGAAATGCCGTGAATACTTGTTGAAATGAAGTAGACAACTTCCTTTCTTATAGTCTAGGAATTCTATCTAATTTACCCTAGTTTTTACTTAAGGAAAATAAGATAAAATAATCCTATACAATCTTTTCTAATCTTTCCTAACAATAAGATCTTCAACAACTTTATCTCTTGCGGCCCAAGTTGTTTCTTCAAGATCTCTTTCTATAAATAAGAGATTCGGCAATCGCAAGGGCTACAGCACGCGTCTCTGCGTTCCTTGACGCTATTCCCTTTTCTTTCCTGTTCACTAATGCGTGTCTCTGTTTCTCTTTTGTTCCAGCACGTTGTTCATCATTGTTGACTTCTCTGTTCCTTTCATTCTCTGTTTTGAGTCATCACATGGTTTTCATCGTTCCTTTAAATCACCTGTTTCTTAAAACTCATAGTCATACTAAAAACCATCAAATGCCATTGAGTTTATCATCATCAAAACTAGAGAGAACATCATAGTTCCAACAAATATAATAACCAAAACAAATCAGAAAAGATAAGATTTGTTACCAAATCTTATCCTAACCGATTTTTACATCTTTTGTTTCCATAAAGAATATTCGATTACACTCCTAATTACATGGACAAGATATATCTAAAAGCTAATAGATCTGCCCTAGCCAACCATCGCACTAGATATCATCTTCAGTAACGCGGCTTCGTTGCTTCTAAATTCCCATGCCAGTTCCCAAAACTGGCTCCTTGGTCTCTATTCTTCATTTCCTGAACCTGAGTTCCATGTTTACCTAAACATGTGGAAATATTAGTAGCAAAATGTTTGTCATTGTCAAAAGTATAAAAACTAAGGAAGGGAACTTTGAAGGGAACCATAGTTCCTGAAAGTTCACTTCCCAACAGATAACATGGAACAAGAAAAACATAGCAAATGAGCTTTGCATCGTTCCCAGCGAGGAGACAAATCACGAGATATTGCATCTAGGATTTTGAATTTTTGCTTGGGGCACAAGGAGACGTTCAAACAAGAAAAGTAAAGATTATATCTTGGACACATAATGGGTCGGAATTATCATGGAGATGAAATCTACTTGTAATTATAGAAAATCGGTAATAGAAAAGACATTTTATCCTTAGGTCATGACACTGACAACTACTTACGGTTTTTGTTCTTATTTGATAATATATAATTATAGCAACGAATCCGAGAACCCATCTTTATAAGTGGAGAATAATTAAAGGCCATGACATGATATAAAGCAGATTCCACAGATGATGCATATATCGATCTTACGCTTGAAATGCCTAACGTCCAACTCCTATATAAAGCCTCCTCCGCAGCATTGGTTATATCAAGCAAACACAGTCGTCAACATAGAAATCTCAAGCGCTTAGCTTACATTCCTAATAATATAAATCAGTTCGACCGGTCAAGATGCAGGCCCACTGTGGAGTGCAATCCGTTCACAACAAATGCAGGGAGGTGATGAAACGCCACAACCACTGCGTCGATCATCTCTCCGACAAAGAGGTCTCTTGCATGCTTAACAAAGGTGTTGTTGTTGAGTGTAACACCCAAGTTTTTGGGTAGACGTTGATGTTGTGTAGACAAAGCGAGGGAAATATTTGACAGATTTGTGGGCAATTTCTTTGAAGGCAGTGTTGAAGCTCCAATAGATTGATTGTCCAAAGTGGTCTTTTCAATATATAGAGGATAATTTGGGGTCAATAGCTAGATAGTTTGTCACTATTAATGCATGCATTATAACTTTCTCGTTTGATTGGAGTCATTGTATTGGCGTGTTGTTTGCTGGTATAGTTCCTAGCCTTCCTTTATATGTTGAATATCACCCTGTCGTGATTGAATTGAATATAATGTATATTGTATTATGTTTCTTTTGTTTGTTTAAACATAGTAGAAGAGCAAATACAATTAGGTATATGGCAACATCTTTTGTCTTTATTCACTGTCAACTATTATTATGATTTAGGTATATTGCATACTGTTTATTCACTATTAATTATTGACCAAATATTTTTGTGCATATAGCTGGTGGAATAGTTAAATGTGTTTTTTTTATTGTGGGTAACTTTCAAACTAATATATATTTTCTTTGTCAATCTAGAATTTAGCACTTTTAGTGATCATTATTGTAAAGGTTTGGTAGGGAGCAACAAAGTTAAAGGTTGAAGATGTTGCAGTACGAACAAAGATAAGAGATAAAGCTATAAATAATGGTGGCATATTGTAAACAGTTTATTTAAGATTGTATTTCTAATTTCATGTAATTTCCTTTCATTATATATGAGAAAGGTTAAAATTGTGCTTGTAATGAGAAGTTTAAGGTTGTAATTGTAATGATCGATGAATTTCATGAGGATCGTTTCTTATTCACATTTATTTATTTCTTATTGCATAAAATCTCTCAACTATTATTGAACTTCCCAATGGGGACTGTTGAACTAAAACATTTAAAATATTGAGTAAACAAGATCAAACATCTTCACAACAAACTCAAAATATGTTTACAAAAAATTCAGCAAAATACAAATGATCAATCTTAGAAAAATTTCTTCTCCAAGCTCAAGAATATTCTATATGACATTAATCAGCCAACAAAATGACTTTCATGTTTATAAAAACAACCAAAAAATCTATTTTCCAAGCTACTATGATGAGTTGAATGATTGTGATTTGATGGAGTTATAGTTGTTTATTACTACTCTCTTAAAGATCGACCATCATCTGATACATATATATATATAAAGAATGAATAAAACAAATATAACTAGGTTGAGATTTATATATGTTTACCAAATGGTGGAGGCACTCCAATGCTTGTCAATAATGCCATATAACTAGGTTGTAGAGATCCTTGAGTAGGTTGAGTAAGTAATGGCTTAATATACATGTCACATTGGCCATTCTCTGAAGGAATAAAGTAATTGTATCCACATGGATCCCATGGATAAGAAAAACTAGATGGATGTTGTGAAGGAGGAATTTCATTCATTTGAACACTTTGGTCCACCTGCAATTTGGAATTAAAAGTGAAAAAAATAACGATATTAATACTTTATCAAAAAGTAAAATAACATATTATTAATTACATGTGCAAGATGGGAAGGAGTTGTATGTTGCTCGGTATGTTGCTTTAGTTTTCTCTTTTTCTTTGTTGCCATTTCAAGAGCACATTGGTTCCTTTAACTTGTTTGATTTCCAGATTTCGGCTTCAATTTTATGCCTCTAACTTCCTTCATCATGCCATTGGCATCCAAAGGCGCATCAACATTGTGAACTTGTTGCCTTGTGATTGTTTTGCAAGCTAGACTACATTGGCCTTTTTGGGAAGCTTGAATTAGTTTTTCTTAGCAAATTAAGAAGACCTTCTTTAACCAACATATATTCATCATTACTTTCTAAAACTTGTGTGATTAGCTGAGTAGATAGACGACATATTTATTTGTATCGTCTTTTTGTCATCGTTTTATGATCAATCTCAACATTTGAACTTTGAAGGGAATCATAGTTCCTGAAAGTTCACTTCCCAACAGATAACAAGGAACAAGAAAAACAGAGCAAATGAGCTTTGCACCGTTCCCAGCGAGGAGACAAATCACGAGATATTGCATCTAGGGTTTTGAATTTTTGCTTGGGGCACAAGGAGACGTTCAAACAAGAAAAGTAAAGATTATATCTTGGACACATCATGGGTCAGAATTATCATGGAGATGAGATCTATTTGTAATTATAGAAAGGAAAGTGCCAGGTGCGAAAGCGGCTTAACGTACAAAATACGAAGTTTTTCAACCGTTCGATTTGCTTCAGTTTTTTGCATTGTTACACGCGCTTTCTAATTATTATTTTTTTCGCTACAGCCTTCTTTTTTTTCGCTCCAGCTTTTCTAATTATTTTTTTGCACTTTTTTTTTATTCATTTGCACTTCCTCTTTAACCACTTGCACTTCTGCTTAACAGCACTTTCTTCCTATTGGCTTGCACTTTCGTCATTTCGATTGCACTTATTCATTATTCTGATGCACTTTCTGTTCACTTGCTTGCACTTTACTTTGTATTCTCATGCACTTTCTTCCTATTGGCTTGCACTTCTGTTTAACAGCTTGCACTTTCGTTCTATTCGCTTGCACTTATTCATTATTCTGATGCACTTTCTGTTCGCTGGCTTGCATTTTAAATATTTTTTAATCTCATATTTGCTTGCACTTTCTGTTCACTTCCTTGCACTTTACTCTGTATTTACATGCACTTTCTTCCTATGGGCTTGCACTTTCGTCATTTCTCTTGCACTTATTCATTATTCTGATGCACTTTCTGTTCACTTGTTTGCACTTTACTTCGTATTCTCATGCACTTTCTTCCTATTGGCTTGCACTTTCTGTTATTTAATCTCTTGAACCTAAAGTGAAAGCATATAAGAAAAAAGTGCAATCAGAAAACATAAAGTGCAAGCATATAAGAAAAAAGTGCAAGCAAATCAACACAAAATGCAAGAAAATAAATGAATAAAAAAAGTGCAAGGGAATAAACAATAGAAAAGTGCAAGCCAATAGGTAGAAAGTGCATGGAAATACAGAGTAAAATGCAAGCAAGTGAACAGAAAGTGAAAGCAAATATGAGATAAAAAAATGTTTAAAATGCAAGCAAGCGAACATAAAGTGCATCAGAATAATGAATAAGTGCAAGCGAATAGAATGAAAGTGCAAGTTGTTAAAGAGAAAGTGCAAATGAATTAAAAAAAAGTACAAAGGATTAAACAACAGAAAAGTGCAAGCCATTAGGAAGAAAGTGCATGGAAATACAGAGTAAAGTGCAAGCAAGTGAACAGAAAGTGCAAGTACATATGAGATTAAAAAATATTTAAAATGCAAGCAAATAAACAAAAGTGCAAGCAGGAAAACATAAAGTGCAAGCATATAAGAATAAGTGCAGATAAAAAAATATAAAGTGCAAGCATATAAGAATAAGTGCAAGTAAAAAAATATAAAGTGCAAGCAAATAAACACTAAGTGCAAGCGAATAAAAATAAAGTGCAAGAAAATAAACGAGGAAGTGCAAGCATATAAACATAAGGTGTATTTGAAGGCAATGGAATAACACTGAGCAAATAAAGCGCGTGTAAATAAATAAAGGGTTTTTTCCTATTCTCTCCTGCCGTGGATCTCGCCACCGTTGACGGCTAATATTCTTTCGTATTTTGTATCTTAAGCGGCTTTCGTACCCGAACCGCGTCCTAGAAATCGGTAATAGAAAAGACATTTTATCCTTAGGTCATGACACTGACAACTACTTACGGTTTTTGTTCTTATTTGATAATATATAATTATAGCAACGAATCCGAGAACCCATCTTTATAAGTGGAGAATAATTAAAGGCCATGACATGATATAAAGCAGATTCCACAGATGATGCATATATCGATCTTACGCTTGAAATGCCTGACGTCCAACTCCTATATAAAGCCTCCTCCGCAGCATTGGTTATCTCAAGCAAACACAGTCGTCAACATAGAAATCTCAAGCGCTTAGCTTACATTCCTAATAATATAAATCAGTTCGACCGGTCAAGATGCAGGCCCACTGTGGAGTGCAATCCGTTCACAACAAATGCAGGGAGGTGATGAAACGCCACAACCACTGCGTCGATCATCTCTCCGACAAAGAGGTCTCTTGCATGCTTAACAAAGGTGTTGTTGTTGAGTGTAACAAGGTATATATATATATAGAATTAAAAACAAACTGGCGTACATACATACCTTTAATTACCTTGATGTTGTAAACATATATTTAATTTGTTTAACACTTTTATAACATATGCAGAAGTTTTGGCTGGATGCGAAGCACCACATGTGCGCGGAGCTGTTTGCCAGAGCTCTTAGCGTTGCCGGGAGTTCCAACTGCCAGAACTGGACCTACAAGTTTGAGAAACTGAGGTATATATATATATGTTATCTTAGTAATTAATAATATATTGTTGGTTTAATTTAATTATAGTACGTACGTACGTGTAGCTGTGGTGAAAGCGTTGAGGTGGCTGAGCTTCGAGGAGCAAACTGGCTGGAGGTGAAAGGAAGCTTCAATGCAAAGATGCTGACACCCAACACGGAATACGAAGTTCTGTTCGACCTCCAGATGAAACCCTGTGCGGACGGATTCAGCTGCCACCCGGTGAAGTTTAGCCTTACCAATCCCAAAGGATGCAAGACTGAGAGCAGCAAGTCCTTGGACCAGCTCAGAGGAAAGGGGTGGACCCAGGTCTCGGTTGGAAAGTTCCGATCTCCTTCAGAGTGCGCGTGCGAGACCAAGGTCGAGTTCGGCATGCAGGAGACCAATTGCCAGCTCAAGAAGGGACTCGTTCTTCGCGGTGTCATCCTCCGCCCAGCTGCTAACTGCGGTTGCTAAATTAAACCCTTATCTATCTATCTACAATAATCAAGGTGTATCAATTCAATGCATGTACTAATTAAATAAGGCTAAGTATTAATTGTAATCCTTACCGGCCACTTCCTACTAGTGGTTTACGGACGGTTTAACTCAATCGGCCTAGTACTCTATCATGTACTCCTACTTGATGCATCAGATCAATATATGTACCTTGTGATTTTATGTTTGCCTTCTTTCTAACTTTATATGTGCTCGATCATGTTAATTTACATGCAATTATATATACACATAACTCAAATTATAAAAGGAAGATCCCATAATATTAATATGTGGTTGTAGGGGCTCAATAAAGCTAGGCTTAAAGGCCCATTAACAATAAGAGGCCTAAGGCCCATTTCTAGAGTATAAAAAGGGGATTAGGTTAAAAAGAAGGGAGGAGAGGCAATGGAAAGGGGAGCTATAATTTAGAGGAAAAAAGGGGAGAGAGCTCTCTGGAGCTCCACCATGGGCGATAGCGGAGGAGAGCAGCCAAGAGTTTGAGTGAAGAGAAAAGCAAGGCTTGAGTGGCAGATTGAGAGCCACAATTCGCAAACACTATACGTATGACGAGTAAACACTATACGTATAATATTAATATGCATGTGGTGTCATTTCTAAATTATAAGCCGTATGATGAGTAAACACTATACGTATTATTCATATATAATATAAAATACATAACTCCATGTAGTAGCATAAACTTATATCACTCAATACGTAATTGATGATGAGAAAACTTGATCGAAGTTCAAACGTCTCGAATCTGTGCTCAAAAACGTGTCAAGGAGCGAGGTTTGGATCCCCATTTTTCCTCTGACCCGCTCAAATTAAATGTAAATAGTCATTAGGGTTCCAAGAGGGGAATAAATACATTGCCTAATTAAGAAAATAAATAAAAAGTGCATCTTCTTTTATGGGCCTTCTTGATAAATATGCCACATATCTTATAATAATTAATTTATATCATTAATGGGTTACAATATTAAATTGGAATATCAAAACAAGAAATCACCTCCTCATTTGGCCCCTCGAATCCTTTGGACTCGATCGAGGGTAAAGGATTCGAAAGCCTATCTCGATTTGATGCTTTGTGACTTGATTTAGTCGGCCCAACGATTCATAGCCTAGACCATTGGGGAGCAACAATGCACGGTGCGGGTCATGATGTGCATTCGCGCGCGCACGGACCTCTTCTATGTACAAATAGGTGTGCACGGCCCGTGCACTTCGTCGTACAGTCTGGGTGGTACTACATGTATATTGCATTGTACGATGCATAGTGGTTTATAAAACGTTTCGCATGGTCCATGTTCCTGGACGCACAGATCATATTTTCCATCGTGTACTGTCCTTGTAGAGGCTAATGCACGGTTCGTGCTTTTTTCGCACAGTCATGTGGTGACGGTGATTTTTCGAGAATATGTACAGAAGCAGAAGTACGATCTGTGCGTTTTGACGCACGAGCCCATTCACCTCCGTGCACTTTCGTTTTTCTATCCCGGGTTGCTACAATACGACGCGCACGGTCTTGCTTCTTCGTGCACGGTTTGTACATCTCTCGCTGAATGAACGTGATGGGAATCTGACTCTAGAGTCGCTCTTTGGGACTCTACTCATATTGGATTACTCCCTAACTAGTGTTTCACGGGAGGTGATGTAACATCCCCCCAAATTCGTGGCATCACAGCGTCAAGGATTCCCCACGGAACCAACCAAGCAAAGGAAATATACGGAATAACAATGACAGCGGAAGCGATTTAAGACTGGAAGCGATTTAAGACTGTCTAACCCAAGGTCAACTAGACTCATCTATAATGTTAGAGTACAAGACGAAATACAAAAGGAAACTCCAAAGCAAAATTAGCACCACTATCGAGCACCTTCAACTCCTTCATTTAGCTTTTGAAATTATGCAGAGCTAAAACCTATAATCGAAAGAAAATGAAACCAAATAGAAAGTCCTCAAAGTAACAAGGGTTAAAAGTGCAATCTCAGAAAAGAACCCGCAATTGAATCACAAATCATGAAACTAAACAGAAAAATTACAAACAAAGTTTAACCAAAGTATAAACTCAATTGACGTAGAAAGTTTACTCTGATAATCAAACAAACACAACAAAATCACGACTTAGTAACAACACACATTCACACACAACATAGATTGGCCGACTACAACACCACCATATATACAAGCAACCTCTATTCTGCCATGAGAGGACCCGTGTACGACTTCATGTAAGATACCCTATGGAGAGACCAAAACCTTACAACTTTCAGCCTCAGCAAACGTGCCTCCTTCTTGTTGGCAGGGAGTACGTCGCAAGTCAAGTAATCATAAATCAGATCCATCCAACTAGGCTCAACATCCACTAAGGTTGTTTTCTCCCTTTCAATGCTCAGTACCTCCAGTAGGCCGATGTGAACAATCTTGCTTCCCTCTTTAGAGCTTGATGATGCCAGAGTGGCGACGACATCAACCACTTCATTATGCTCTCAGGGTACATGGTGCATCATGTATATTCTCAAAATCTTGCCAACAAACATCTTGTTTTCTCCATGTATGCCAACATAGGCGTCGACTTGGAACCATACTCGCCTGTCACTTGGTTCACTATCAATTGAGAGTCAGAGAAGATAACTGATAGGGGAATAGTCGTCGTATCACCTAATCAAATAAATCCTAGTAAACCTAAACAAGTAGTTAGGGCAAGCAAGGGTCAAATCCACAGGGAGGAAGGGATTAATCTATGTGTTGTTCGCATGCAATAGTAACAAGAGGGGGGTTTTGTAGGTTGGTTGGTCACAAGCAAAACAAACAAAACAAAGTAGAATGGATGAAATATCAATAGAGAAAAACACTTAGCCAAGTAATGTCCACATAAGTCATTCAAAGGTTGTTCATAGATTAAGTCCTATCTTCCTATTCGGTTATTCCTGTCCCGATCTTATGTAAATTCAGAGGGAAACCTTCCACAAAGAACCCTTACCAATGAATAACCCTAGTACCACTAAAGGTTCAACCCAAAGGCAACAATGCATATAAGAATTAACCAGGATACACAGAACGCTCGCTCAGATGTATTTACCATGTAATTATCTCTCCCTACAATAGAACAATTTCAACCGGAGCATGTAAATTGTAGTTGCTACAGCAGAATAGGACGTTAGCCCAACAGTTTTCTAATCCTAGCAATATGAAAATCACCAATAACAACTAGTTGCGCGGGCTAGTGCAATTAATGAAATCCAATGGAATAAGCTTAGAAGAGATAATATAACTCAATAGGAATAAATAGATAGGAACAAAACCTCACAACCAGATGAATAAACTCATGCTTCCATTACCGGACTAAGCCAAAGAGGCTTAGCTCCTCATAGTCATGGTAGAAACTTCAAAAGAAAATAAAACAACGATGAATTGAAAATATGGAACTTGTGGTTCTAAAGAGTGGATGATTTTAACCCTAATGCTAAAAGAAAGTATTTATAGGGCTCTAACAAAATGACCTAACCCATTAAGAAACTAACTAAATTAAAAATAAGAAAAAGGGAAAAAGAAATCTGAAAAGATAAGCTGAGGAAAAGACGCAGCTTTCGGCGCTGATGACCCGCGATCGCGGCCCAATACCCGCGATCGCGGTTAATGCTCGATTTTCAGCTTCTGCACCACTTTCATAAAAACTAAATAACTTTTGATTCCCAACTCGGATTGCTCTCATATTTTGGGGACTTGTAGTAGACTTCCAGATCTAACTCCTCGAATTGGAATCACTGCATTTGGACATCTGAGTAGAGAGAACGAATCAATTGAATTCAGCACATTGTTCTTCTACTCTCGTGTGGACTCTCTCCTTGGTTCTTCTTCGTCTCCTCAGTGGTCAACTTCTCTTCCTCTGGATATCTTCAATTTGCTTCTCCAGACCACCAAATCCACACTTCTCCTCTCTAACTCCATACTCCTTGGTGGCTCCATAGCCCGAATCTTCAAATGTACTCCAATAAGCTCAAAACACCACCAAAACACCAATCTTCGCCCCCAAACACCATGCACATGAATGTGTCTAAATCTACCCGAATGGCACCAATAAAACCCTCTAATAACTCTTA
Source organism: Rheum nobile (assembly GCA_027886185.1). Taxonomy (NCBI): domain Eukaryota; kingdom Viridiplantae; phylum Streptophyta; class Magnoliopsida; order Caryophyllales; family Polygonaceae; genus Rheum; species Rheum nobile. The sequence goes on along the minus strand of WOAB01000067.1, from coordinate 2,074,058 downwards.
GTTAAGCCCTACAAAGTAGTGCTTATCAATAACCAAATTTGTTTCTCCTCTATTCCGTGCAGCAATCAAACCCAGAATCAGAGCTTCTCTTCTACTTCATTTTTGGTCGCTACGAATCCCAACTTTACACCGTTCTGGATGACCTCCCCTATAGAAGACGTCAAGACCAGTCCACCTCTTGCCCCCTTTCTGTTGCGTGAGCCGTCCACCCGAAGTTCCCATCTTTGTTTCTATTTTACTTGCACTCGGAAGATTTTGTTGTCCTCTTTGGGGTCCTCCCCAAAGAACTCTGCAACAAAGTCATCCATGACCTTCCCTTTTATTGTGATTATGAGTACAAAACGCAGTTCGTATTGCCCCAACTCCACGGCCCATCTAGCCGCCCTACTAGATAAGTCTGAGCCAACTAACAATACTTTGATAGGTAAAGTTGACATCATTGTTATAGGGCGAGCTTCAAAGTAGTGGTTCAGCTTTTGAGTTGCGACGATCAGAGCTATCAATAGCATGTCCATCGGGGGTTCATGGTTTTTACCTTGTCTTGCTTACGTAGTACACGGGCTGCTATGTCCCTTCAATATCTCTGACAAGGACAACACTCATGACACACTCTGAAACTACTAGATAGAGAGTCAACTCCTCTCCATTCTCGATGACTGTCAAGATAGGGGACTTTTGTAAGTACTGTTTCAGCTCTGACAAAGACTGTTCACATTGATCATCCTATTGAAAGATCATGTCTCCCTTATGTAGTTTAAAGAAAGCTCTATTTGTCGCAAATCGTTATACATAATTAAATATGATTAATCAAAATTTACTATTAGATAAATATTTATGAGTAACGAAACAAGCTAACATATGATAATAAAAAACAAAGATCGGGAAAAAGTGTTAGCGAAATTTGGAACATACTTATCCAAAATCATTTATAATATAAGATGACACAATATTATTTTATATTAATAATATGACATACACTATATATTTATGTTAGTTAGTAGAAATAGTTTCATTGAACATACTTATTTAAAATGATTTTAAAAACAATATCCATGGTAAAGTATTTCATATTTCCAATTTTTTTAATATAACTAAATTTGATTTCTATTTCATCCAACTTTAGCTTGAACTATCACGGTGGCACTTTTAAGCTATTATTGTATTTTCTATAGCATGTCAATTTCTATGCGATGCTAATGTATAAAAACTAATCATACTTTTAGTACCATGAAACTTATTGACTTCATTGATGTTCACGTTATTAAAAATATTTAGTAAATCTGAATCCCGTGCATGGCACGGATACTATGTTAGTTAATAATATAAATACATATATTATATACGATACCTTAACTAAAATAAACAAACCGAAATGAAAGCATGTAAAAGATCAATATCATCAACTATTTATGGCAAATTATGAGATTTCTTTATAGATAAATAATTAAAATGGATTTTATCATATCTCATTGGGTTGGTCGATTTGACCATGATATGTTCTCGGTCTGACATGTCGTAAGTTCAAGCTTCTACTACTTTCCTTTAGATGTATGTAAATTCTCTTTAAATGTTTCTTGAACTCTGAAGTCTTTCTTGTACTTGGATTAGGGCACTATATATCACTCATACTAAATTTCCTTTATAAAAGAAAAGAAATAGATTATAGAATAATTTTTTTTTAATATCAAGGATAAAAACTCGTTCCATCACATTTTATGTTGAATTGTTTTTCTAAATAAACATTTTTTTTAAACTGCAGTTGATATCCATGAGTTTACTTGGTTGATTCTCATTTACACATATTTAAAACAATAATTTTATCATTAATAACATAAAAATAAAAGTCAAGCAAACCATTTAAATAAAAGGAAAAAGGTTCATGTGAGAATGGGCGCTTAGGTGAGAATGTGAAAATGCCGAATGTGCATGGATTTTTGACTATATGTGCATGATTTTGGTAGGGTAAACTCATGTACATACAAGCAAGAATTCATGCACACCTCAAGATGTAAATGGACTTTTGCATGTATGTGCATAAATTTGTGACTATATGGTGACTATGTGTAAGTGAAAACTCATGCACTTATAGGCAAAAGTTCATGCACATTACAATGTGTAAGGATTTTTGCCTATATGTGCATATACTTTTTTTACTATGTGCGTGACTATCTATAAGTTAAAACTCGTGCACATAACGACAAAAGTTCATACACACCTCAAGATGTGCATAGATTTTTGCTTGTATGGGCATATATTTTTTAGTATATATGTGAATATGTGTAAGTGAAAATTCATGCACCTACATACATGAAATTTTGTATGTATGTGAGTATTTCACGTACTCACCTAAGCGCCCTTTCTCACCGGATCCACATCTAAAATAGTAAAATGATGTACGTGGAATTGATTTGAAATAAAAAAGGATGTATCATCACAATGCGCTCTTTCTCAAATTACAACCCCACAATTTAAGTGCTTGATTATCAACCACCTCACTAGCTACGCAACTAAACTCTACCCATACCCAAAACTTCCAAGTTTAAGCACCATTGATGGTGACAGAAGAAGGTCCCAGAAATAGCCCTAAAAGCAAAATAAATTTCATCAACAGATCAAGACCTAAGACAAATTATTGGCCTACAAGTGACCCAAGTTATGTTATGTTAGTGGTCAATAACAAGTCCAACACTACCCCCAACTCTACACTTGCACCTTGTGTGGACAAGTGGACTCGGGTTATGTTATGTTAGTGGCTTTTCAGAGCAACGTGGAACCCAAAATATCCATTTCTACCACTATAAATACTCGCACTTCCCTTCGATCACATTAAAGCATCAGCAACTCTTAATTGAAAATTAAGCTTATAGAGTAATTGTCCAGCAAGTTATGTGATCTCCAATTATCTTGGGACTTTGCCTTTTTTTAAGTGTTTGTTAAGTTGACCTGCAATGGCTATGGCTTTTACCACCCAAGCGACCCTCTTGCCTAAGCCGATTCTCGGTCGCTCAAAGGCGCCCGACCACGTGGTCCATGGGTTAGAATAGAATTTAGGATCGAATGTGTTTGAGTTCTTCCATTGGAGAATAAAGAGAAGCTCAATGATCTGTGTAAATTTCACTTTGTATTTGATTGAATGAATACAACAAAAGCAGAAGAAACCTATTTATGTACAACTAAATGACTCCCTATAGCCAGTGAACAAAACCGGATTCACCAGTCACTCTAACTAACTCTGACATCTCTAACTAACAACCTACATGAGCCACGTCAGTGACTCTTCAACTCAGGCACATAAATACTGCCACATTAGTGACACATAACTCAATATCCCCCCCTCAAGTTGGAAGATCTACCAAACCCAACTTGAGTGAAAGAAATTGATGTTGGTGAGCTCCAAGTGCCTTTGTCAAAATGTCAGCTAGCTGCAAGTTGGTGTGGATGTATGATGTCTGAAGAAATCCAAATTGCCCGTTTTCACGAGTAAAATAAACATCTATCTCCAAATGCTTCATCCTCTCATGAAAACATGGATTTGCGGCTATCTGTTGTACTACTTTATTATCACAAAAAAGAGTAATAGGTAAAGGAATACTCACTTTCAAATCTTTCATCATGTAGCTAGTCCAAACTAGCTCTGCAATAGTTGCTGCCATACTGCGGTATTCCGCCTCAACAAATGATCTACTAACTGTGGCTTGTTTCTTTGTTTTCCAAGAGACTAAAGAATGTCCAAGGAAAACACAGAAACCTGTCAATGATCTGCGTGTAGTGAGACATGCTCCCCAGTCTGCATCTGAAAAGCCTATCACTTTAAGTCCTTGTGGAACAGGATAAAACAATCCTTTCCTGATTGTGCATTTGAGATATCTCAAAACATGTAGTGCAGCTTGTAGATGAGGTTGTCGTGGTTGACTCACAAACTCTGAAAGATGCTGAACTGCATAGGATATATCAAGTCTTGTTAGATAAAAGTAAAGCAATCTCCCCACTAACCTCTTGTACTGCTCTCCATCTGTCAACAAAGCTCATGTATCTAACTGCAATTTCAAACCAGTAGGCAAAGGGAAAGAAGCAACCTTAGCATCTCCCATCTTTGCTCAAGTAAGTGTATATGTAATGTACTTTTGCTAGCTCAAATATGTGCCTTTATCATCTCTCACTAGTGGAAAAAACACTTTTTGAGGCTCCTTTTTAGAGGCGTACATATTTCAAAATGCCTCAACAACGACCTACGCAATCAGTTTTTTAGGTTTTTGAGGCGGATAATTATTTTATACGCCTCAAAAAAATCTATTGAGGCGGGCAAATAATTATACGCCTCAAAAAGTTTCCGAAAAAATATTCCCGCTAAAGTATTAGAGGCAGGCCAAATGTAGGCCCGCCTCTATTGCCTCATTACATTCAGCTTATAGAGGCGGGTATATTAGGCCCGCCTCTATAAGTCTACCCTAATTAAATTAAAAACATTCAGCTGTTCTTCACTCACCCCGTTTCTCCGCGGCAATTTCTACCCTAACCTCTCGCTCCTCGAGAAACCTGTCGCAGAAACCCTAATTCTGCTCTATCGCCATGAACTGCTCAAGTAAATCTCTCCCCATTCATCACTCTTGTTCGTTCATTTGTTTTGATTTTCTTCTTCTTGAACTTGTTGTTTTGTTCAGCGCAGTTTCCGGTGAGGTGCCGGAGGAGCCCGTCGTTTCGAAGACATCTGGGCTTCTCTATGAGAAGCGGTTGATTGAACGGCATATCTCCGTAAGTGTCGTTCATTTTTTTTTGGATTTTCGTGGTTTTCTTCTGGATTTAAGTGTGAAGTGAAATCCTTTCATGTAATTTCGTTGCGAATTTGTTTCGACTTCTATTGTGTGGAGGGCCTTCTTTTAGTCTGGGGATTTCGGGTTTATACCATACTTGTAACCCTAGAAGATTAGTTTGTGTCCAGATTTGGATTATGAGGTTATAATGCTTTAATGTGAACCAGTTTAAGTAAGATTATCGCGGTTCTAGTTTACTCTCACAATTTGTCTAAACAATACTCATTTACTTACTCCATCTGTACTGTTTATTTGCTTTGCTCTTTCAGATTTAATGAATCATTTTCTTTCATTACAGCCTGATGCATGAAACTTTTCTTACATCTTATAAGTAGAATAGCATGCCATCCTGTTTGTATCTGAATATAAGAATAATCTCTTGTTTTTTTTGGTTGGAGAATAATCTCTTGTTTGTCATTCTGAGTTATCTGACTTGCAGAGGAAGGGGCATATGGAGATGTTTGTACGACCCACAATATTCCCTTCTTGTTACTGCAAGGTTTGATTCTGCAATCACACTTCATCAATTTAGCACCTCCTTGCTTAATAGTGTAGAGAACCGTGATGAGGTCACCGAAGGAAGTAAAGAGCTCCTAAAACTCTGCCTCTCAAATTCATCAGAATATGCTGGATTTATGGACAAGTTAGTATATATTTGTTCCTGTTAGTCTTCATTCTTGAGACAAACTTAGTGTTTTTCAATATATTAATTATGCATTCTCAACATCAGAGTAAGTATATATTTGTTCAGGTTAGTATATATTTGTTCACTAGGTTTATTTTATTTAACCTGAAAATAATCCATATAGTTTCGAATTTGTTCTCCTATGACACAGAAACCTGCCAACGAGTACCTTGTGGCCTAGATATATCTAATATTCTTGGTGAAGGGAAACTAATTTCTTTCACAATTCTTATGCTTGCATATGAGAATACAGGTAACCAAGAAAAAATATTTTACTAATGTGTGAAGCTAAACTGTAATATTTTTCTTTTTCATTCTGTCTCCAGATGTTAAGTTTTCAAGCATCCATTCGGCTTGATAGCACTATTTGTGTGTATGGATCATCTATGAAATGTAAATTTTAAAGTTTTCATTTAGTACTTTTCTATTGTCACCTTATCTGACCTGGTATTGTCGCATACAAGTTTCTTGTTGCATTTCAATCTTGTTTGATTGTAATCAAGCACAACGCATCGTTTATAATTTCACACATTTTATGCTGTTGTTTTGTCAAATGATTTAGATGCAACTGGACTTCTTTATAAGAGTATTTCCCCTTGCTATATTTGACTTTGCTAGCTGGTATTTTGTTGTTTGTAGACTGCTTCAACCACTGCTGAAGCTGAGTTACCTCCAACTCACCCAATCCGTTTGGGTTTGGCTTTGAATTTCTCCGTGTTCTATTATGAAATTATGAACTCACCTGAAAGGTAATAAGTGGTTGACTCATCATTATGTTGTTCATCTTCCTTTTAATGGTTATTTGCTAATATGTTTTATTGTTTTCAAATAGAGCGTGCCACCTAGCAAAGCAAGCCTTTGATGATGCTATTTCTGATCTGGACACTCTTAATGAAGAGTCTTACAAAGACAGCACTTTGATTTTGCAACTTTTGAGGCATAATCTCACTTTATGGACTTCTGACATTCCTGAGGATGGAGGTAAGCTTTAAGGTTCTATAATCTCACCAAGAAGACATTGATGTGTGATTACAGCAATCTTTGTGCTAATCACCCCGTGTGTCTAAGTTGTCTTCTTTAAATATTTTCATTTGAACATATGAAACTTTTTGCTATTGCTAAATGTCTTTAATTGTGGGTCATGGTTTATGCTAATCGTTGTTGATTTTGGTCCCATTCTTGCAACACCTCATCCAAACTATACCCAATGGAATAAAAGTCTTTCCCTTCTAAGTACCAGTTAGAGGCCTTCATTTGCGTTGTTGTACTCGAATTGTTAAAATAACTTTTAGAGGCGGGTCTATGGATACTCGCCTCTAAAAGCCACTTGTTGAGGCGGGCATATAGAGGCCCGCCTCAACAAGTGGACTTTTAGAGGCGGGCCTACATAGGCCCGCCTCTAAAAGTGCCTCACTTTGGCGCCATAGTGAGGCACTTGTTGAGGCGGGCCTATGTAGGCCCGCCTCAACAAGTGGCTTTTAGAGGCGTATTTTGCCCGCCTCAAAAAGGGTCCCCACTTGTTGCAGCCCCTTCATTTGAAGCGAACGGTGTTCACCTCAATAAGTCTCCAAATGCCCGCCTCTATTAGGGTTTTTTCCACTAGTGTCTGTAAAGTTCCATTCCCAAGAAGTATATGGCTGGTCCAAGATCCTTGATTGTGAACTTCACGTGCAAGGCATTTTTCACCTATGTAACTCCTTTGAAGTCATCACCAGTGATCAAGATGTCATCTACATATACCAACAAGATCAACAAAGCATTGCAAGATGATCTCACAAACAGTGAATAATCATTGGAAGACTGTTTGAAACCCAACGACACCAAGAATTGTGTCAACTCTTGATTCCACTGCCTAGAGGCTTGTTTAAGCCCATACAAGGATCTCTTTAACTTACAAACTTAATTGTGTTGTGCCTAGATGTAACCCTCTGGTGGCTTCATGTAAATGTCTTCCTCTAAGAAACCATGAAGGAAAGCATTATTTACATCCAATTGAAATAATGGCCATTCCTTAGCTGTGGCTAAAGCAATCACAATTCTCACTGTAGACAACTTAGCAACAGGACTAAAAGTATGATTATAGTCCTTTCCAAACTTCTGGTTATAACCCTTAACAACCAGTCTAGCCATGTATCTTTCAATAGACCAATCTGGCCTAAATTTTATCTGAAAGACCCATTTAGAGCCTATAGCTGTATGTCCAAGGGGAAGAGAAGTCAAGACCCAAGTTCCATTGGTCTCTAAGGCCTGAACCTCATTTCCCATAGTTGATTCCCATTCTAGACATCATTTAGCCTCTGCATAACTGCCTGGCTCTTCCACTGCTAATACCTGAGAAAGAGATGCCAAATACTCATACTGATCTACAGCATCCATTGCATTCAACACATAACTAGTTGACCATGTTGGAGCTCTTCTCACTCTAGCAGATTTTCTTACTAGCAAAGAAGTATCAAGTGTTGATGATGGCAAAGAAGATGATGGAAAATTGGTGCCAAATGCTAGTATTGTGTGATCATATACTGAGACTATATCAATATCCAAAGGAAGAGAATCACTCACTAGTGTCATATCATCCTCATGTCTCCCACTCCTTGATTTCCCATGCTAAGCACTAATGGAAGAGGCATATCAAGAATATCTTCATCACACTCCATGGAGTGAGGAGTGTGAGTTGTAGTAGATGAAGGACTAGGATGATTAAGCTGCTTATCATGAAATAGAAATTGACTTTCATGAAAAACCACATCTCTGCTATGAAAAACTTCCTTGGTGACCATATCAAACAATTTGTAACCCTTTTGTTAGTGGGATATCCCAGCAAAACACATCTCCTTCCACGAGGTTCAAATTTATCCTTACACCTTCTAATGGTTGCTGCATAACAATAAATCCAATGATCCTCAAGTGATCATAGACTGGTTCCTTTTGAAATAACATTTGATAGGGAGTTTGCCATTCAATAATCACTAATGGCATTTTGTTGATGAGATAAGTTGTTGACAAGATGCAATCACCCCAAAATTCCTTAGGCAAATTAGCATGAATGCTAATTGCCCTGGCTGTGTCTAAGAGACGCCTATGCTTTATCTCAACTATGCCATTTTGTTGTGGTCGATAAGGCATACTCCTTTGATGAACTATTCCAAAACTATCAAATAATTCCCTGCAAGCCTGATTCATCAATTTTGACCCATTGCCTAATCCTATAGCCTTAGGCACTTTCTGAAATTGATTATTGACTAAGCAAATGAAATTCTTCATTTATCTACAACCTGATGTTTATTATGCAGCAAATAAGTCCATGTGGCTCGACTCATATCATCAACTATAGTAAAGAAATATCATTCTCCATTCAAACTAGGGACACCAAAAGGTCCCCAAAGACCCATATGCATTAGATCAAAACTAGATGCAGCTCTAGTAATACTTTTCTGAAAAGGCAATCTATGAAATTTTTCCATAGAACATGTGTCACAAAACATATCCATGTTTGATATTCCTTGAACACTAGGTACATGTAACATCTTGGTAAAAGAGATATGACCTAGTCTATTATGCAGCATATGTGTATCTAACTTGTTACTAACTAAGCAACAAGATTTAGTGACATTTTGCTCCTTATTACAGCAAGCCTCCATTCTATATAGACCTCTCAGTTCCTTGCCAACTGCCACTGTCTCCTTACTCAAACGGCCCTGTAATTTGCAATGAGAAGCATCAAAATAAGCAAACAATTGTCTATGCTTAATCATCTTGCTAACTGACAATAAGTTGAACTTGAATTGTGAAACAAACAACACATCACTAATCATCAACTCATAAGTCATCATCACATCTCATATTCTGTCAACTCTCTTTGCAGATCCATCAGGCAGTTTGACCATAATAGGGACTGCCAACTTCTTGACATTTATCAAGCAATCTACATAAGGACACATATGATATGTGGCTCCTGTGTCCACAATCCACTCATGTTTCCTGGATTCTAAAGTTGCAAGGTTAAGGTAAGAAGTACCTGCAAAATTCACTGATGAAGAGGGGGCAACAGTATTGCCTTTGAACACCTTCATCATTTCTTGACACATAGCTTGTACAAAGTCTGGATCAAGATTGGAATATTTTTTGCTTCCCGAGCTCTCCTCGTGCCACAGGGGTGTAGCTGGTGGTTCCTCATCATGCACCATATTGGCAGCTACCTTGGTGCCCTTAGACTTCCTCTTCCCCTTATACCAATCAGATATCCTATGACTTCAAAGCAAGCATCCGCAAAATGTCCATCCATGTTGCAGACTGTGCAATGTTTCTTCTCAACTTGCTTCCTATTATCTTTCCTTGTGTTTCCTCCTCCATGAGCATGTTGAGTACTATCCTGGAAAGCTACTGGCTCCAATGCGGTAGTGGATATTTTCTTTTGCTTCTCCACTTGGAGAACAAGGTAATAGGCTCGATTGACAGTGGGAACTGGTTCCATGACAAAAATTTGACTCTTGACTGAATCATAGTCAGAGTTCAAATTTATCAACAAGTGTAGCAAATTGTCTTGACTTTCCAATTCAAGCATCCTAGCCAAGACTTTGCAAGTACACTTAGCTAGATGTCCACAATTACATGGTGGAATTGCATTCAGGCAATGCAATTCGTCCCAACACCGCTTCAATTTTAAATAGTATCTGGTTACAGTTTGATTTCCTTGTACGATCTTCATTAATTCTTGCTTCAACTGGAATAAGATTGGTGCATTGTTGTGACTGTAGCGATCGATGATCTCCAACCATAAATCTCTCGTTGAATTAGTCAATATGATGGAATTCGACATCTTAGGCACCATAGAACTCAAGATCCAGCAAGCCACCATCTCATCGCATCGAATCGACCTAGGAAGATCCTTTGAACCATCCTCTAGTCGTGTAATTGTGCCATCCAGAAATCCTATCTTCCTCTTCGCTCCTAGAGCTCTTCGCAATTGCCTTCTCCATGGCACAAAGTTGATTCCATCGAACAATATTTGCGTTAGTAGAACATTCGGATTCTCTGAATTGGACATTGACAATGGATCACTTGAATTCATCACGTTGAGTTGTTGAAGTTGCTCCTGTGTTGCCATCGCTTCTGTTGACTTTCTCCGAGAAATTTGATTGAACACGTTCTTGATAGAACAATCAAGAACATATACGAAACTCTCTCAACGCTCTCTCTCTCAATCAAACTCTATGCGCTCTAATACCATATAGAATTTAGGATCGAATGTGTTTGAGTTCCTCCATTAGAGAAGAAAGAGAATCTCAATGAGCTATGTAAATTCCACTATATATTTGATTGAATGAGTACAATGAAAGCAGAAGAAACCTATTTATGTACAACTGAATGACTCCCTATAGCCAGTTAACAAAACTAGCTTCACCAGTCACTCTAATAAACTCTGACAGCTCTAACTAACAACCTACATGAGCCACGTCAGTGACTCTCCAACTCAAGAACATAAATACTGCCACATCAGTGACACATAACTAAATAGTTTGCTCCCCGGGTGCAGAGGAAGCCTAGCTTCCAAGTGTTTTGCACGTCTGAGGTACGTATAATATCATGTACTTATATATAGAAGATAAATTGAGTTTTGATCCTATTCTGATATAATATACATATATAACTGTTCCTTAGGGGGGAAAGCCACAAGCTAACATTCCTAGCCCAACCCCGGTCCCTAAACCGAAGGTAAGCACAAAGTTCGGTGATGTGTTGGGAATTAGGGGGCCAGTGCCAAAGAAGATCAAGGGTTGTCTGGCCATTCTAGGATTTGTAGCTGCGATGGCAGTGGAGGTGTCGAGGGGATCAGACTTGTTCGCTCAGATATCAGACGGCGGAGGGTAGTGGTTCGTGGGGACCAACTTGGTGTTGTCGCTGGCGTCGTTGGTCCCACTCTTTAAAGGAGTCACTGTAGAGTCCAAATCAGGGGGGTTCATGACCTCCGATGTAGAGCTCTGGAATGGGAGGCTTGCCATGCTCGGCCTCGTCGCCTTGGCCTTCACTGAATATGTCAAGGGTGGTGCTCTTGTGTAGTTTAATTGACCTTGTCGGTACCAACTTGTACGTTGTACTGTGTGTTCTTTTATAGCCTAATATAAATGCTTCTCGATCGTAAACAATCATGCGAGATTTTGTTCATATATTGGAATGAGAAATTAACAAGGAATATAATATTTTGAAATCACTGGATATTATATATGTTGGCTTCACATAATCAATAATCGATTGTGTAGCATTGTGCATTTACAGGGAAATAAGATGATGTGACTAAAATTTACCCATAAGTGTATGGGGTCAGTTGTAATTTACAAGTATCATTTTTACGAGGACTAAGTAGTATCAATTGTAACTTTGACTGGTAAGTTAAGTCGTGAAAAAGAAATTTTCCGTTTAACTAATAATTAAGAATGAAAGAAAGATTGCTAAAGATTGTTGTAAATCAATGAAGGAAAGCTTCTAGGACCAGGGATCTCCACAAAAATGACTTGGTAAACTTACTAGATATCTATCTGAAAAATGCATGAGTTCATTTGAAGGTAAGCTATCAAAGGTAATCTACTAACTCTTGTTAGATGATAGTAAACGTGCCTAAATTCCAACTAACAATCGATGTCGCGTAGGGCTAATGATATTTATCCCATTTCGGCACTTAACAATTGATGGTTTCCCGATCATCAACCTCTGTTGATGATCGGGAAACCATCAATTGCTTCTTATTCTTCCATGGAACAGGAGATGTGCCAAGTGTAATTTACTAGCCTATGAGAGAAGGACGAGTGGTCGGACAGCTAGCCCAATCTGAATCACAACAGGTAGTAAGCACGAGTGAGCTATCACAAGATAAGAAGACACCCTGACCAGGATGACTCTTCAATAAATGAAGAAATCGAAGTGAAGCATCCCAATTAAACTATTTATAAACTAAATCACACCTAGCCCTTAGAATTTTAGATAGCATCAAATTTTACAGTACATGAAATAAGAAATTGTTTTTACCGTCTTATATTTTAAAACATTTTTAATAAAATCCTAATAAAATATAACAGTATATTAGAATTAATGGACTAATGAATGACATTTAATATATAATTGTTTTATAAGATGTTATGTTTAATGGAGAAAAATCTAAGGGTGATTTTCTTTTTTCAATTTTTATTAGTTTAATGTTGTCCCTAAACATTCTTCTAGCATAATATGTATAAGTATTATTATTTGGTTATTATAAATGGTGAAATTCTTGTTTTTAATTGATACCTAAAGGGCTTATATGTCCCATTTGAAAGAGTTTAGGGGGTGAGTTGAACCGAGTTAAAGTTGAAGGGGCTATGTGTCCGAGTTAAGAATGTTTTAGGGCCAATGGAGTACTTAGGCCCCCTCGTTCTTATATAAGGGTATGAATGTAACTTTTATTTCTATTATCAATAAAGGATATGAAATTTATTATATTATTCCAAATGGGAATAGATTAATCAAGTTATTACCCTAAGTATGTTATATCATTAAGTCATGATTTATTTTAACACTATTTTAATATTAATTTAAATAAACTTATCAATTTAACATAAATTATTTAAATTAAGATTAACAATATGTTAATTTTGATTTAAATATGGTAAAACTTATGAGGAAATGTGACTTAAGCTTAGAACTAGCCTAATTTAATTTCTTACATGCTAAATTTGGTTAAAATGTATAATTAAACTTAGGTTAAATTTATAAAATAAGTTTGCGAAATTTTTATAATTCAAAATAGGGGGGTAATTTTGCAACAACCTCAAAAAGTTGGGCAAAAAAAAAAGCATAAATTGGGGTGCCTGATCGCGAGAATGACCAGCTTCTTCAGCCTCTAATTCGCATGGCTAGGGAAACTTTCATGGCTGAAATTCGACCCAAAAATTTGGCACGATTGTTCAAATTAAATTGTGGGTATTGTGGATAACATCAACACGTACCATAGCCCCTAAAATTCGGGTACCAAATCCGCCGGATTTGATCGAATTTCCCCCAAGAATGCAAGTCTCGTCGGTATGACGCGTCCGGGTATATTTTGAGAAATTCGACCTCATCCGAATAATTGGGGAACGAATTCCACGCGATTGTGAAGCCCCGGTTATGGGCTTTCTCCCCACTATATATTCGACCAAAACCATTGTCAATTCCCCATCCAATTTTGAACAAACACCCATGAAACCTATGCTCCTCCACCACCAATAGCCACACCAAGATATCCATTTCGACGTCACGGTTCCAACCACACCGGCCCCGACCCCATTGGTGCCTCAATGAGCAAGATCGAGCCACTTCTTCACCACCTCACTCGACCTTTGTTTTTAGTAAATGGCCGAATTTGGGTTTTGTGTTTTTTTTTAGTTTAATCCTAATTAGAGGTCTAATTAAGATTAATTAGTGATATGTTAGTTTATTTTATTTTATTTATAATAAAACTAAATTAAACATATTTTATATGGTATCTTAGGTTGTATAATGATAATTTTTAACATTAAAAGTATATAATATATAGATAAGTGTTAATTGATGTTGTAAATAAATTAAACAAATTTATTTATTTTTAATATGATTGTTAGATTATACGACTAAAGGAATTTATGGTATCGTATAAATTAATCGTTATAATTGTGTAACCTCGACAATTCATTTATTTAAGCATAAATCAATTCAATTAGAAACTGATACCATTTGCGTTCGTTTTTTTGTTTTTGAACAAATTATCGGATTATAATTTATTTGTGGAAATTGGCTATGTTTCAGAATTGATATTGAAAATGGAATAGAACCATGAATCCAGTTCATTGGTTAAGAGCAACTTTCTCCCGTACGACGTTACGTCGTTCAACTGACAACTTAACTTGAGGCAAGTGGCAGTTCGCTCTTGCATTTATTCCATATTTTTCTTAATTGACAATTAATATTATTTTAATTAAGTTGGGATAAATCATATCATATTGTGTTTGGGAACTTATGTGTTATAATGGTGTGGTAAAATATGAATTATAAACTAGGTTGTATATATTGCTAGAGATTACACTTGTAAATATATTATTATTGTCGTAGGGTAATTGTTGGACTTTGGTGTGGAATTGTATGCTTAGTTAGCACGGATATTCGTAGAAATACTATATACCTTGCGAGGTTTACTTGTTTCTTTATAACAATATTAGGGGGATTTTCCCTAGTACTTTTGGTCATGATTGTACCCTCATTCGAATATAAATGGCGGTGCACTTAGCTAGTGTCGTTATTCAGGATTCGTCCCATGGTTAAATCCTTGTATCGAGATGGTGTGGATTAAAGCTTTAATGTAAATGCATGTTTTGGAATTAAATAAGATAAGGACTTTTATGCACATAAGTAATAAACTTTGGGTGAGAAGTACACCGTAAAAGCCGCTCAGGCTCTTGTCTAAGTAAGTCCTCATTCCAATATGTATTTGCACAACACACATGTGGTGAGGTTGGTTGAGGACCCAATTCGTCAAAGGAGTCATTTTAAGAATCTTGGTGTGTAATGATTATAAATGTGCCCAAACAAATATATAAAATTCTTATAGGATCAAATTCATTGGAGTCTTCTCTTGAATCATGTCGTTTCTCATGTTTCAGTGGAAGTATTTTAGTTATATAACGTCTATCGGCTTTTATTCGAGAGACAATGATAAAGCCTGGATACGACCACATAGAACCTCTCATGAATACCCTTGTTTAGTCTTTCATTAGACTAACCAACCTTTCTTTTTCCTTGCATGGTTGACTGGTGTCATTCGTTTCATACGACACATCAGGTAATTCTTTCCAAGTGTGAAGAAGCAGGATTCCAACGTTCGAGACAACTATTGCTTTTTGATATTTTTGGTAAAATAAGGTTGAAAATCCTGAAGTTAGATTTTAGGCTTATAACCTATTGTGTAATTTTTTATGCTTTCCATTAAGTCTTTCGCTATGACATTTTCTATAATTTGATATTTGATTCCACTAGCTATTTTCACTACATGATTTATAAAACATTCTTATTCAATTATGAAAGTTTTATGTATTATTTTGAATTTGCGATCAATACTGTAAGCATTGGGTGATTTCAAATATGTGTTTCGAGGTCACTGGCAGTAATATTCCTAAATTACTTTAGGGATGTTACAACTTCCTATGAGACATGTACAAACCAGAATCTAAGCAACCAAACTCAATTCCCAAAAAATACTTGAGAAGACCCAAATCCTTTATATAAAAGCACGAACTAAGTTTGTAACACCCCAGACTTGGTTTATAAGGATTAAAGTGATGCCCATGTAAATAAGATTTCTTCCTTTTCATGGTTCAAGTGAGGACAAAGAACTGTGAAGTTAAGAGTGTTAGGGAAGGAGTAGTACCAAGATGGGTGACCTCTTGGGAAGTCTTCGGATTGGCATGAGATGACGCTTCTAAGGCCTCGTGCCTAACATATGGTATTATAGTCGACTCTGGGTTACGAGTGGACTTGGCCTTGAGGGCGTTCGCTCGACCCAGAGAACAGTCTTTGGGCCTTGACGAGGTTGTCAAGGGTTTAAGTAGGGGTGATTGTAACGCCCAGGATTTGTGATCCCTTGTAAGGAGTAAGAGTGTTATTAATGTCAAAAAGATCTTATCATTTTCATAGTTCAAGTGAGGACAAAGAACTTCAAAGTTAAGTGCGTTGGGACGGGAGTAGTTCCACGATGGGTGACCTCTTGGGAAGTCCCCAGGTTGGCATGGTATGACTCTTCTAAGGCCTCGTGCCTTACAAAGTTGAGCCTTAAACTTTTCAATAGCAATAGAATCAGACCCCCAATAATCAGATCGTCAACATAGATTAAAACATGAATTTATTTTCTAGATAAAGAAAATAGAGAATAAACAGCATACGACTGGCGGAAACCAAACTTATGGAGAGCCGATGCAAGCTTAGAGAACCAGTTGCGATGAGCTTGCTGAAGACTAGAAAGAGACTTCTGAAGACAAAAAACTTTACTAATCAACCAAATCGAGTAGATGTCGTGGACAAAAAAATGGAATAAGAGTAGAAGCTTCAATTTTATTGACCATGAACACCTATTGAACCATCGTCCACGATTGTTAAAAAATAAGAAGCTCCCGAAAATGAAGGAGTGCGTTAAGGTCCTCAAACGTCACAATGTATTAATCAAAAGGTTCTAAAGCATGAGAAACATTCACAAGAAAGCTAGAACGAGAATGATTTGCTTTATGACAACCATCATAAGGCTCGATTTTATTGTCTTGACAAGAACAAAGGATAACATCGGGAAGACAAGACTAGAGAGGAGGGGTGGCCTAGATGACGATGCCACAATGTATACAAGTCTAATCTAGTAACGAGAAAAGAGGGTGTAGTTGACACCACGAAACGAAACCAGCAAACCTCATTGCACTCTTCACCCGCTCCAATCAACATCATCGAAGAGTGGTCCTGCAAAATACATAGCTTATCAGTGTAATACCCCGGATTTATAATCCTTTATAAGGATTAGAGCTCTTACTTTTCAGGGTTTAAGTGAGGACAAAGAACTCTGAAGTTAAGCGTGATAGGGCATGAGTAGTACCAGGCTGAGTGACCTCCCGAGAAGTGGGATCAGAGCCGACTTTGGGTTACGAGTGGACTTGGCCTGAATGGCGGTCACTCGACCTAGAGGATGGTCTTTGGACTTGACGAGGTCGTCAATGGATTAAGTGAGGATGATTGTAATATCCCAGATTTGTAATCCTTATAAAGGATTACAAACCCAGGATGTTACAATCACCCCCACTTAAACCTTTGACGACCTCGTCAAGCCCCAAAGACCTCCATCTAGGTCGAGCGACCGTCCACCAGACCAATCCCACTTGTAACCCAGAGTTGGCTCTGATACCATTTGTAAGGCCCAAGCCTTAGAAGCGTCATCTCATGCCAACCTGGAATTTCCCAAGAGGTCACCCATCCCGATACTACTCTCACCCTAGCACGTTTAACTTCAGAGTTCTTTGTCGTTACTTGAACCCTGAAAAGGAAGAGCTCTTCTTGACATGGATAGCACTCTAATCCTTATAAAGGATTACAAACCCGTGGTGTTATAAAGCCCACTTCCACTAGTAGAAGGATTTGGGGGCGTGTTTCCAGACCAACTTCCATATGGTCTGTCTCCATCACGCGGTCACCAGTTTGTGTAGCCAATAATTTGAAAACAAGTTCTCACCTCATGACCAACGCGCCCACAATGAGTACACGAAGGCCGATCGGAGCGTCGAGACAAATCACGGTCCACCATCACGACATTGAACATCAAGACGTAAATTTTCGCTGCATTGAACAACAAAAGCACCACCTTCTGATATGTGAGTCTCCTTTCCCTTCGTTGTTGTTTTGTGTCGCTCTTCCTCGATGAGTAGAGCATAGACACGACTGAGGGAGGGTAAGTGGTCCTGATCGATAATGTTGAAGTGAACGGTTCCATATAGACTATCATCTAACCCTAGCAGAAACTAATGGACCTTCTCCTCTTCTCGTTCCTTGGAGAGATCAGCCGCCCACGATCAAGTACAATTTCCGCACGAACAACCCCGAACCTTCACATAGTTGGACAATTCATCCCATAATTTCTTGAGTTGCCCATAATACACTGGAATTGATTGGTCTGTCTGCATACAACGAGTCAAATCAAAACGCAATTGTTGAATTCGAGGTCTATTCCCGATAGAGAATTGTTGTTTCAAGTTGTCCCACACCTCATTCGATGTCTCGGAGTAAGTAAGAGTGGAGCATAGAGACGATTTGATGGATTGAACAACCCAACTAACCAACATAGAATTGACCCTTATCATGTCATCAATTTTGCCAGCTTCTTTCAGCTTCTTGATCGTTCCTTCAATGAATCCAATTTTGTGTTTTGCTATTAGAGCATTACACAAGCAAGTCTCCAATTTTTGGTAGCTCCTGCCTTTGAGAACCACAAGACATATACTCATCCCGACATGATCCGAGGGATGCAAATAAAAGGGCGAGGAAAGGTCTTGACCCTGGTCCTCGACATTAGTAACTTCAGCCAAGGTAGCAAGACATGCTTTGGTGGCTGTGTTTAGATGGATCTAGGTTTCGGCTCTAAGACCATAAATTTTTTAGGGGAGAAATTATCAACCCTCTACCAATGCCAATTTAAGTTCATATATACAACCAAGTAAAAAACAGAAAATTCTTGCTAAGAGATATACATAAAAGATATCCTAAAGATAATTATAACTAGTATATATTAATCTCTCCATAAAAACACAAGTTCAATTTCTAGTAGTCGTATAAGAATAATCTCATATTGATTTCATACCTTAACTGAATTATCTATTAAGGTTATCTCATGTCAGTCTCAAACCTAATAGAAATCTAATCAACTTTCATCAATTGTATTAAAAACTCTAGGATTAAATCAAACAAAGTTTCACGTTTCAATTCAGACACATATCAAATTCTAGTGTACCTACACGTATGTTGTTGGGATCATCCAAACCCTAGAAATATGGAATTAGCCAGACATGCTTAGAGAAACAATCAAATACATCATTTGAACAAGAAAATCATTCAACTAGAATAGAGAAAGAAAATACTTGATCAGATACATGGAATCAATCTCCAAATTGTCTGAAATCTTCCAAAGAACTCCCAAAACACCCTAGGGTTAGAACGGTGAAAGCTAAGATAGTTTGAAAATTCCCCCGAGAAAATTTATTGTATTTCTCATTTACCGAATTTTCTCCTAAACTGATGTTTTCTTATATGATGATTCAATATAAAGTTTGCCTGTTTTGCTGCTCCAAAAAAAATTAACACTCGTGTTTTTGGGTAGACGTTGATGCTGTGTAGACAAAGCAAGAAAAATCTTTAACAGATTTGTGGGAAATTTCTTTGAAGTCAGTGTTGAAGCTCCAATGGATTAATTGTCTAAAGCGGTCTTTTCAAAATATAGAGGATAATTTGGGGTCAATATGGCTAGATAGTTTGTCACTATTAATGCATACCTTATAACTTTCTCGTTTTATTGGAGTATTGTATTGGCGTGTTGTTTGCTGGTGTAGTTCCTAGCATTCCTTTGTATGTTGAATATCACCCTTCTTATGGGCATATATTTTTTAGTATATATGTGAATATGTGTAAGTGAAAATTCATGCACATACAGACAAATTTCCATGTACAACGTGTGATATGCATGAAATTTTGTTTGTATGTGCGTATTCTCACGTGCTCACCAAAGCGTCCTTTCTCACCGGATCCACATCTAAAACAAAAAAAAATGATGTACGTGGAATAGATCCATGAGTTTATTTATAGATAAATAATTAAAATGGATTTTATCATATCTCATTGGGTTGGTCGATTTGACCATGATATGGTCTCGGTCTGACATGTCGTAAGTTCAAGCTTCTACTACTTTCCTTTAGATGTATTTAAATTCTCTTTTAAATGTTTCTTGAACTCTGAAGTCTTTCTTGTACTTGGATTAGGGCACTATATATCACTCATACTAAATTTCCTTTATAAAAGAAAAGAAATAGATTATAGTATAATTTTTTTTTATATCAAGGATAAAAACTCATTCCATCACATTTTATGTTGAACTGTTTTTCTAAATAAACTTTTTTTTTAACTATAGTTAATATCCATGAGTTTACTTGGTTGTTTCTCATTTACACATATTTAAAACAATAATTTTATCATTAATAACATAAAAATAAAAGTCAAGCAAACCATTTAAATAAAAGGAAAAGATTCATGTGAGAATGGGCGCTTATGTGAGAATGCCGAATGTGCATGGATTTTTTACTGTATGTGGATGATTTTGGTAGGGTAAACTCATGCACATACAAGCAAGAATTCATGCACACCTCAAGATGTGAATGGACTTTTGCATGTATGGGCATAAATTTGTGACTATATGGTACTATGTGTAAGTAAAAACTCATGCCATTATTATGTTATATATAAAGGTAATTGGCCCAATACAATTTTGACCCATTAATTTGAAAACATTTCTCAAATAAACAATCTATTATATATCTACTAAACTATAACTTAATTACGTCATATGACTCTCCTTCATTAAAACCGACACATGACACTCTCTTATTAAAAACCTCCACATGTCTTTTTTTCTTCACTTATTTAAAATAAATAAAATTATAAATCAAAGATTTTTATCCTAAACCTATCACTAATCTCTTCCTAATTTAAATACAAATCAAGGACAAAGATTACAAGTTAATCACAAAGATTACAAATCTAGAATTTCCTAATTATATACAAATCCAAAATTATCTAATTATATGGATGATTGAGATACGAAATTATGATCCGAATATGATTTTGATATCAATATTATCCAGGGATGTTCATCGGTCCAAAACTGAACCGAATATAGCCGAACCGAAGACCGAATATAGGTTTTTAGTGGACCGAAAACCGAACCGAATATGTTCGGTTCGACTTCGGCATTTTTCGGTTCGGTTCGGCTAAAACCGAAATAACCAAAATTTCGAAGTCATGTTAACCAAACTCAATCGTTATGAACCGAACCGAATAAACCAAATTGACCCGAACTGATACTCCTAACACACTTCCAATTTCCAAACATGTTTATATAATAATAATAACATCATGTAATTATCATGCTACACAATAAAGTGCCAGGGTAAAAATATGTAGCATCATAAAAAATATTTGACTACCATTCTAAGCAGCAGTGATCTTGAAGCAAATAATTTACACTTGTATTTGATAGATAGCCGACATATAACAATAACTCAACATAATAATGGCTCATAAAAAATACACAAAATATAGAATACAAAATGGAGATAACTGGTCAACTGGATAAGAGAGATCAGCTTACGAGCAACTATGTTCAAGTCAATAATTCCAACTTTCGAGACTATACCATTTCGTGGTAAAGCCTCGAAAGAGTTTTTAGCCAACTTTTGATTCCAACTTTTGATTCTAGTAGGAACAAATTTATCGTGGCTAATTTTGAGGCTTTTAGCCAAAAAAAAGAGTTCTGAGGCAAATTTTGAGGCTATACCATTTCGTGGCTAAATATAAAGATTTTAGCCACAACTCGGCTATTTCTAAACTTGATGCTAAGTGTGAAACTAATACATATTGGCTTCAAACTCAAATTGGCCCTCAAAGTATATTCGAGGGTAAATTCATGGCAAAACATTCAATCAATATTTCATAACCAAGCCAATATTAATATAAAAACATGTAATAATATCCCATTTTGAACATTCCATGTGCATTACCATGTTCTCCAAATGACGCACTGTAATACCCCCAAAATACCCTTTGGAAATATTACCGCCAGTGACCTCAGATTACACATCTGGGGTCACCCAAGGCTTAACCATTTTATAACAAACTGTATAATAACGTAAACTTTATTAAATGACATATAACTGCCCAAATAATATTTTATTTCAAATAATGTACTTACAATTTGACAACAAAATTTAATACAAATATTCATTACAGCGGAAGTCTTGAAATAAAATGACTCAACGGGTCTTGACCTTGCGATCTTACGCCTAGGATCTCAACCTTGGAAAAACACAGAACAACGCCAACTGCCTTCACGTCGAGTCCTTGCCTATCTTGATGTGGAAACTTACCTGATGTGCCGTATGAGACGGTTGACACCAGCCAACCACGCAAGGGAAAATAACCGGTTGGTTAGTCTAATGAAAGACTATATAAGGGCACAAACAGAATGGTTCTAGTGATCGTAACCGTTTACTATCATTGTTCCTCGAATAAAACCGAAGGAACGATACATAACCCGAAATTTTCACGGAATGATTAGAATTAGACATGCACTGAAAAGAAGACTCCAAGGAATTGAGTCTTATGGGAAACGCATGACAAATGTTTGGGAATGTTATAGTTTTCACACAAGCGTTTAAAAATGACTTGATCATTTGGGTCAACGACCAACCTCACCACGCAATGCGAATCCAGATTGGAAAGAAGACTTACTCTAACCGAAGTCCGGGCGGGTTCCAAGTTGTACTTCTCGCCCGAAGGTTCATTAATTATGTGCATAACCGCACTTATCTTATTTAATTACAAAACGTATATTCACGTTAAAGCTTTTATTATATATATATATTATCTCGACACGAGAGATATCTTGGGAACATTTCCCGAATGTTTGGCACCAACTCAGTGAACCACCACCTATATTCGGATAGGGGTAGGTCATGACCAGAAAGTGTTAGGGCATTTATCCTCCTAAGCACCAAGTTATAAAGAAACGACTAGACCTCGCAAGGTACATAGCGTTCCTATGAATACTCGTTCTAACTACACATTTAAATTCACACATAAATTCACACCAATACCATCATGGTAATAACATGTATAATAGCGTCGTTTCTAGCAATATATACAACCTATTATAGAATCATATTTTAATCACATCATTTTATAAAATCTGTTTCCAAACGAAAACAACACTTTACCCCATTTTAATTAACAATCAAATAATTGATAATTAAAGAAAATATGGAATGATAAGCAAGAGCGAACCGCCACTTGCCTTAGTCTAATGAACGTTAGTTTGATCTTGCGGATCGGAAAGGCTGGATACGTGCTCAACTGCCTACTGGAATTCCCGTTGAAGTCCACCGTGGTCCCAAGGTCCATCCCGATGATGCACGCGAAACGAGGCACAATTACTCTAATTAGATACGGTACTAATAACTAAAACAACACGAAGTGAACGGACTGAGCCGCGGCTGTTATGGCCGCGATCGTGGCTTTGCTGGGCAAAGCCGTGGTCGCGGTATTCATACCCACGGTCGCGGTTTCCTGGGCAGAGCCACGGTCGCAGTATTCATAACTACGGTCACGGTTCTACCTCCCGATGCGACGCACACTCGGCCTCGAAAACTCACCGACGAGGACGAATTCTTCACCTACTTGCAATGCCACCACTCCAAGCTTCCAAAGACAATCTGGCGACCACTACAACTCCGGCGACAATTCCGACAAACTCAAGAACTCCAGCGAAACACAAAACGAGAGGAAGAGAGGAGATGAGGGCTGTGGATGATGATTCAAGGTGATGGGAGCCCCTATTTATAGGGTAAGAGGAGTCCAACGCCGAGCAACCCAAACGCCTCAAGTCCCCTCACCGGCGGAGGTTATGAACGTGCCGAAATTCGAACCGGCGAGCTCGGATAAGGACGAAGAAGAACAGAGACCCGCGATCGTGGTTTGCCCACAAGCAAAACCGCGGTCGCGGTTTTTCCCGCGCTCGCGTTCTGGCTTCTTGATCGCGGTCTTTGCTCGTGGTCTTGGCTAGATCTTATTTTTAGCACTTCTAAAAATATTCTAAGACCCGATACACCCTAAACGTATATTATTACGTCCAAATGATCTTACTGAGATTACAGAAATTGCCCATCATGTCTTTCTCGATAGTTCGGGACTTTTAGGGGTTATTACACGCACAAGGTGTGTCAGCCATCACATACCACTTAAGTTCAACAATAGTAAGTTGTTAGGCTTAAAAACTGTTAAAAAAATGTCAAACTTTAAAATCAAGAATCCTAAAAGAGTAACTAAGTCAAAGAGCCATCTAAATGCAATAACTAACTCTTTTAACTTAGTAGTTGAACCATGCTAAGGAGTTGGAATAGAGTCCCAAAGGGCAGAAGTACCTATAGAAAGAGACAAGAAGTAATTTTAGTGAAGTTATTTAGTGAATCCACTTAAGCGAACATTAATTGAAAAACAATTAATATATCTATACACGATATATGAATCTATGAATAGTAAGCACCACAAAGATTCCCACTCCCGGAAGATAAATGAAACAATTGAGAAAAAACTCACCAATTAATAAACCTATTAAGACGAGAAAATCAAAAAAGGAGTATTATTACATTTGTTAAGTGCATAAGCATAAACTAAAATGAAGGACCATTAGAGCCCATTTGGATTACCAAAAGCATGATTTATAAAGGTTATTTTATGCTTTATAATTAAACTGTTTAAAATCTTGTTTGGAAGGTAAATATAAATCATGTTTTTTTAATTTAGCAAATTAAGTAATTTTATTAGCCCAATAGAAATTCAACCGACACTTGTTCCATCTTCATCTTCTTGAAGTCTTTGCTGGGGATGGACACCACCACAGAGCCACCAAACCTCCTTGTTGACGGCGACTTTAACCCCAACGACGCCGTGCTCTTACCAATGGCCGATCTTGGGCCACTCAAGACGAGATCCCTTCTCTGCTGAACCACCTCACCTCCTACGGTGAACTCACGTTCTCGTCCAAATCCACCTCCCAATCTGAGAGAAGGGTGCTTGAATCATGAAATTGATGCTTAATTCATGTGTATTTCTGTTTAGAAGAATGATTCTTGTGTTTAATTTATTCAATTTCATGCGATTTGTGACATCGTACTGAATGTGTAAATTAGGGCTTTTTTTCTAAATTATGGTGTGAAGAGTTTCTAACTAGTTGGTGGTGGGAGAGGGAGAAGAGGAAGAGGAGTGGACATGGGTAAGGGTGGACGTTCGGGGCCGCCATGGACTGTGGTTTTGGTTATAGTGTTCCGTCGTACGGGTTGAGTTTGCCTAGTGGCTATTTGTTCGTCGGTGCCGGACACAGATGAAAAGCGGTAAAGAAAATCAAACGTAATTTATCAATAGAGGATTCATTATAAACAAGTTCTTAACATCCACATAATACAAATTCTGAAATAAACACTGATAATACAAAAAAGCTTTATAAAGCATGACGGGGCTTTATCCACCCGCCTTATGATATTGCATCTAAAGCCCCAACAAATTAGCATTGACGCAAAAATAATGATTAGAAGCTAAATCTAAATGAAGCCCCAATAAATTATATAGCATAATGTTATATAGCAAGTAGCATTGATACAAAATTCTTCCACTCCAGTATTTCATGATTGCATTCTCAACGTGAAAATCTTCCATTGCATTATTATTTAGCATTATAGTGTCATGTAGCAAGTAGCATTGAAACAGAAATAATGATTATTCATTACGAAATATACAAACCCTAACAAATTAGAAATTAAAACCAAATCCCCAATTTCAAACAAAGCACAACAGAGATGGGTAGTATATCAACCTGTAATGAGAAAAGCAATATCACAACACCCCATCACCAAACAAGCAAAAAAAACTCACATCACCATCACCAAACCCATCTAATGACCAAATAACAACTCACGACATACAAAGAGATACACTACGTAATGAATTTAAATCTGCAAAGAGGTAAACTACATATGGACTTTGAATCTTCCACTACATTATTATATAGCATAATCTGTGCGTCTAATTTTGAGAAAGACTAACAACCCACAACAGAAAAACATAAAGACGTAAACAAGCTATTCTCATAAAGTTTGAATATGCAAAGAGGTAAACTCACACAACAGAAATGGGTGCAGCAAGCCCGGAGCGAGGGACAGCGGGGCGAGGCCGGAGCAAAGGTGTTGTGCGTAAGAACATGCCAAGATCCGTACAGTACAAGACGAAGGGCGCCAAGACATTGATTTGGCAACTTCTTGGCGAAACTCTCAAAATAAGACATTTGTTGTGTTTAATTGTGACTCTAAGCAAGAACTTGATGGAGATTTGACTCAAAAACTGAAATGAATATAACTCTCATGAACGAGGTTCATGAAGAGTTTGGGATAAATATCTCTCGACCCTCGGATACGACTCACCAAGAACCTTGAGACGAGGTTGAACACTCATGGATATGACACACCAAGAATATCCAACCGCCTTCGGATATGACACACCAAAGGGGTTTCGGATACGACACACCGAAACAAGACTAAGACACTCAAGGATATCACACACCATGAAGCCATCGTCCAAGAGGCTTGAAATGAACAAAACGCTCACGTTTTTTTTTTATAATCTCCAATTCAAGTTTACCAAATACAATGCTAGGCAACCTTTAAATATGTGCCAAATAACAATACGTAAATTATAAATTAATACTAATTACCTACCCACTAACGTAGCTAAACCACTAAGGCCACTACGTATGCCACTAATTAGAAACTAACTAGCTAATTAATTAATGAGAATAACAATAAAACAAAAATCAAACATCTTCCGCGGAGACAGTTTCTGGCCTAACTTCAGAAGGTTCGTTCTCTCTCTTCCGTGATCGGAATGGAGTGATTTCAACGCCCAGAGATAGATCCTAAAGTCTAGTTTCACTACTCAAAATTTGAGAGTGATCGGAGTGGAGAATCGGAAAATACGGCACTTTTACTGAGGTGACTCATGGTCACATCCATGCAGCTCGGTTGCTTCTTCCTCTTCATTGAACCGACTTTGGCATGTCCTTGAGGGGGTCACATCATCCTCCCCTCCTTTAAGAAAGATTCGTCCTCGAATCTTCGTTGTCTTTGCTTACCAGAAAATCGAGGAGTGAGCACAACAGGGCCGACAACAACTTCCCAGAAAATCGTCCTGACTTCAACAGGGTCGTTCTCCTTGCTCCGAACTCCAAATTGGATGATTCCAGCGACAGTAGTTAGATAATGAGATCTAGTTTCCGTCATAGAAATTGGAGAGCAATTGGATCACGGAAACAAAAGTTATGACGATTTTACTGAGAGGTCGCGGTCGCTGCCTGAGATGTCGCGACGCGGTTTTCCTTTGCCTTTGGTGCGGGCGTGGCTGTTAAGCCTTCCTCGCGCTCTCCGAGCACACGAACATCCCCTCGCCTTGAGATGGCTCTGATACCAAATGTTGTGCGTAAGCACATGTCAAGATCCGTACAGTACAAGACGAAGGGCGCCAAGACATTGATTTGGCAACTTCTTGGCGAAACTCTCAAAATAGGACATTTGTTGTGTTTAATTGTGACTCTAAGCAAGAACTTGACGGAGATTTGACTCAAAAACTGAAATGGATATAATTCTCATGAACGAGGTTCATGAAGAGTTTGGGATAAGTATCTCTCGACCCTCGGATACGACTCACCAAGAACCTTGAGACGAGGTTGAACACTCATGGATATGACACACCAAGAATATCCAACCGCCTTCGGATATGACACACCAAAGGGGTTTCGGATACGACACACGGAAACAAGACTAAGACACTCAAGGATATCACACACCTTGAAGCCATCGTCCAAGAGGCTTGAAATGAACAAAACGCTCACGTTTTTTTTTAATAATCTCCAATTCAAGTCTACCAAATACAATGCTAGGCAACCTTTAAATAGGTGTCAAATAACAATACGTAAATTGTAAATTAATACTAATTAACTACCCACTAACCTACCCACTAACGTAGCTAAACCACTAAGGCCACTACGTATGCCACTAATTAGAAACTAACTAGCTAATTAATTAATGAAAATAACAATAAAACACAAATCAAACATCTTTCGCGGAGACAGTTTCTGGCCTAACTTCAGAAGGTTCGTTCGCTCTCGTCCGTGATCGGAATGGAGTGATTTCAACGCCCAGAGATAGATCCTGAAGTCTAGTTTCACTACTCAAAATTTGAGAGTGATCGGAGTGGGGAATCGGAAAATACGGCACTCTTACTGAGGTGACTCATGGTCACATCCATGCAGCTCGGTTGCTTCTTACTCTTCATTGAACCGACTTTGGCATGTCCTTGAGGGGTGACCCATGGTCACATCATCCTCCCCTCCTTTAAGAAAGATTGTTCCTTGAATCTTCGTTGTCTTTGCTTATCAGAAAATCGAGGAGTGAGCACAACAGGGCCGACAACAACTTCCCAGAAAATCGTCCTGACTTCAACAGGGTCGTTCTCCTTTCTCCGAACTCCAAATTGGATGATTCCGGCAATAGTAGTTAGATAATGAAGTCTAGTTTCCGTCCTAGAAATTGGAGAGCAATTCGATCACGGAAACAAAAGTTATGACGATTTTACTGAGAGGTCGCGGTCGCTGCCTGAGATGCCGCGGCGCGGTTTTCCTTTGCCTTTGGTGCGGGCGTGGCTGTTAAGCCTTCCTCGCGCTCTCCGAGCACACGAACATCCCCTCGCCTTGAGATGGCTCTGATACCAAATGTTGTGCGTAAGCACATGCCAAGATCCGTACAGTACAAGACGAAGGGCGCCAAGACATTGATTTGGCAACTTCTTGGCGAAATTCTCAAAATAGGACATTTGTTGTGTTTAATTGTGACTCTAAGCAAGAACTTGACGGAGATTTGACTCAAAAACTGAAATGGATATGACTCTCATGAACGAGGTTCATGAAGAGTTTGGGATAGGTATCTCTCGACCCTCGGATACGACTAACCAAGAACCTTGAGACGAGGTTGAACACTCATGGATATGACACACCAAGAATATCCAACCGCCTTCGGATATGACACACCAAAGGGGTTTCGGATACGACACACCGAAACAAGACTAAGACACTCAAGGATATCACACACCTTAAAGCCATCGTCCAAGAGGCTTGAAATGAACAAAACGCTCACGTTTTTTTTTAATAATCTCCAATTCAAGTCTACCAAATACAATGCTAGGCAACCTTTAAATATGTGCCAAATAACAATACGTAAATTGTAAATTAATACTAATTAACTACCCACTAACCTACCCACTAACGTAGCTAAACCACTAAGGCCACTACGTATGCCACTAATTAGAAACTAACTAGCTAATTAATTAATGAAAATAACAATAAAACACAAATCAAACATCTTTCGCGGAGACAGTTTCTGGCCTAACTTCAGAAGGTTCGTTCTCTCTCGTCCGTCATCGGAATGGAGTGATTTCAACGCCCAGAGATAGATCCTGAAGTCTAGATTCACTACTCAAAATTTGAGAGTGATCGGAGTGGGGAATCGGAAAATACGGCACTTTTACTGAGGTGACTCATGGTCACATCCATGCAGCTCGGTTGCTTCTTCCTCTTCATTGAACCGACTTTGGCATGTCCTTGAGGGGGTCACATCATCCTCCCCTCCTTTAAGAAAGATTCGTCCTCGAATCTTCGTTGTCTTTGCTTACCAGAAAATCGAGGAGTGAGCACAACAGGGCCGACAACAACTTCCCAGAAAATCGTCCTGACTTCAACAGGGTCGTTCTCCTTGCTCCGAACTCCAAATTGGATGATTCCGGCGACAGTAGTTAGATAATGAAGTATAGTTTCCGTCCTAGAAATTGTAGAGCAATTGGATCACAGAAACAAAAGTTATGACGATTTTACTGAGAGGTCGCGGTCGCTGCCTGAGATGCCGCGGCGCGGTTTTCCTTTGCCTTTGGTGCGGGCGTGGCTGTTAAGCCTTCCTCGCGCTCTCCGAGCACACGAACATCCCCTCGCCTTGAGATGGCTCTGATACCAAATGTTGTGCGTAAGCACATGCCAAGATCCGTACAGTACAAGACGAAGGGCGCCAAGACATTGATTTGGCAACTTCTTGGCGAAACTCTCAAAATAGGACATTTGTTGTGTTTAATTGTGACTCTAAGCAAGAACTTGACGGAGATTTGACTCAAAAACTGAAATGGATATAACTCTCATGAACGAGGTTCATGAAGAGTTTGGGATAAGTATCTCTCGACCCTCGGATACGACTCACCAAGAACCTTGAGACGAGGTTGAACACTCATGGATATGACACACCAAGAATATCCAACCGCCTTCGGATATGACACACCAAAGGGGTTTCGGATACGACACACCGAAACAAGACTAAGACACTCAAGGATATCACACACCCTGAAGCCATCGTCCAAGAGGCTTGAAATGAACAAAACGCTCACGTTTTTTTTAATAATCTCCAATTCAAGTCTACCAAATACAATGCTAGGCAACCTTTAAATATGTGCCAAATAACAATACGTAAATTGTAAATTAATACTAATTAACTACCCACTAACCTACCCACTAACGTAGCTAAACCACTAAGGCCACTACGTATGCCACTAATTAGAAACTAACTAGCTAATTAATTAATGAAAATAACAATAAAACACAGAGTTTGGATCATATGCGGAGCACTCTTCCCGTGCGGACGTGCGGAGCATGCACTTTTGGGTCTTATTTGTGCACTTTAACGTCTTATTTGTGCACTTTTTCAAAAAAAAAAAAAAATCTTTTTTAAATTTTTTTCAAGCATTTTTCAATTTTTTTACAAAAGTGCACAAATAAGGCCCAAAAGTGCACAAATAAGACCCTATAGTGCATGTCCGCACATCCGCACGGGAAGAGTGCTCCGCACCGGAACCGCACTCATAAAACACAAATCAAACATCTTCCGCGGAGATAGTTTCTGGCCTAACTTCAGAAGGTTCGTTCTCTCTTGTCCGTGATCGGAATGGAGTGATTTCAACGCCCAGAGATAGATCCCGAAGTCTAGTTTCAGTACTCAAAATTTGAGAGTGATCGGAGTTGGGAATCAGAAAATACGGCATTTTTACTGAGGTGACTCATGGTCACATCCATGCAGCTCGGTTGCTTCTTCCTCTTCATTGAACCGACTTTGGCATGTCCTTGAGGGGTGACCCATGGTCACATCATCCTCCCCTCCTTTAAGAAAGATTCTTCCTCGAATCTTCGTTGTCTTTGCTTACCAGAAAATCGAGGAGTGAGCACAACAGGGCCGACAACAACTTCCCAGAAAATCGTCCTGACTTCAACAGGGTCGTTCTCCTTGCTCCGAACTCCAAATTGGATGATTCCGGCGATAGTAGTTAGATAATGAAGTCTAGTTTCCGTCCTCAAAATTGGAGAGCAATTGGATCACGGAAACAAAAGTTATGACGATTTTACTGAGAGGTCGCGGTCGCTGCCTGAGATGCCGCGGCGTGGTTTTCCTTTGCCTTTGGTGCGGGCGTGGCTGTTAAGCCTTCCTCGCGCTCTCCGAGCACACGAACATCCCCTCGCCTTGAGATGGCTCTGATACCAAATGTTGTGCGTAAGCACATGCCAAGATCCGTACAGTACAAGACGAAGGGCGCCAAGACATTGATTTGGCAACTTCTTGGCGAAACTCTCAAAATAGGACATTTGTTGTGTTTAATTGTGACTCTAAGCAAGAACTTGACGGAGATTTGACTAAAAAACTGAAATGGATATAACTCTCATGAACGAGGTTCATGAAGAGTTTGGGATAAGTATCTCTCGACCCTCGGATACGACTCACCAAGAACCTTGAGACGAGGTTGAACACTCATGGATATGACACACCAAGAATATCCAACCGCCTTCGGATATGACACACCAAAGGGGTTTCGGATACGACACACCGAAACAAGACTAAGACACTCAAGGATATCACACACCTTAAAGCCATCGTCCAAGAGGCTTGAAATGAACAAAACGCTCACGTTTTTTTTTAATAATCTCCAATTCAAGTCTACCAAATACAATGCTAGGCAACCTTTAAATATGTGCCAAATAACAATACGTAAATTGTAAATTAATACTAATTAACTACCCACTAACCTACCCACTAACGTAGCTAAACCACTAAGGCCACTACGTATGCCACTAATTAGAAACTAACTAGCTAATTAATTAATGAAAATAACAATAAAACACAAATCAAACATCTTTCGCGGAGACAGTTTCTGGCCTAACTTCAGAAGGTTCATTCTCTCTCGTCCGTGATCGGAATGGAGTGATTTCAACGCCCAGAGATAGACCCTGAAGTCTAGTTTCACTACTCAAAATTTGAGAGTGATCGGAGTGGGGAATCGTAAAATACGGCACCTTTACTGAGGTGACTCATGGTCACATCCATGCAGCTCGGTTGCTTCTTCCTCTTCATTGAACCGACTTTGGCATGTCCTTGAGGGGGTCACATCATCCTCCCCTCCTTTAAGAAAGATTCGTCCTCGAATCTTCGTTGTCTTTGCTTACCAGAAAATCGAGGAGTGAGCACAACAGGGCCGACAACAACTTCCCAGAAAATCGTCCTGACTTCAACAGGGTCGTTCTCCTTGCTCCGAACTCCAAATTGGATGATTCCGGCGACAGTAGTTAGATAATGAAGTCTAGTTTCCGTCCTAGAAATTGGAGAGCAATTGGATCACGGAAACAAAAGTTATGACGATTTTACTGAGAGGTCGCGGTCGCTGCCTGAGATGCCGCGGCGCGGTTTTCCTTTGCCTTTGGTGCGGGCATGGCTGTTAAGCCTTCCTCGCGCTCTCCGAGCACACGAACATACCCTCGCCTTGAGATGGCTCTGATACCAAATGTTGTGCGTAAGCACATGCCAAGATCCGTACAGTACAAGATGAAGGGCGCCAAGACATTGATTTGGCAACTTCTTCGCGAAACTCTCAAAATAGGACATTTGTTGTGTTTAATTGTGACTCTAAGCAAGAACTTGACGGAGATTTGACTCAAAAACTGAAATGGATATAACTCTAATGAACGAGGTTCATGAAGAGTTTGGGATAAGTATCTCTCGACCCTCGGATATGACTCACCAAGAACCTTGAGACGAGGTTGAACACTCATGGATATGACACACCAAGAATATCCAACCGCCTTCGGATATGACACACCAAAGGGGTTTCGGATACGACACACCGAAACAAGACTAAGACACTCAAGGATATCACACACCCTAAAGCCATCGTCCAAGAGGCTTGAAATGAACAAAACGCTCACGTTTTTTTTAATAATCTCCAATTCAAGTCTACCAAATACAATGCTAGGCAACCTTTAAATATGTGCCAAATAACAATACGTAAATTGTAAATTAATACTAATTAACTACCCACTAACCTACCCACTAACGTAGCTAAACCACTAAGGCCACTACGTATGCCACTAATTAGAAACTAACTAGCTAATTAATTAATGAAAATAACAATAAAACACAAATCAAACATCTTCCGCGGAGATAGTTTCTGGCCTAACTTCAGAAGGTTCGTTCTCTCTCGTCCGTGATCGGAATGGAGTGATTTCAACGCCCAGAGATAGATCCTGAAGTCTAGTTTCACTACTCAAAATTTGAGAGTATTCGGAGTTGGGAATCAGAAAATACGGCACTTTTACTGAGGTGACTCATGGTCACATCCATGCAGCTCGGTTGATTCTTCCTCTTCATTGAACCGACTTTGGCATGTCCTTGAGGGGTGACCCATGGTCACATCATCCTCCCCTCCTTTAAGAAAGATTCTTCCTCGAATCTTCGTTGTCTTTGCTTACCAGAAAATTGAGGAGTGAGCACAACAGGGCCGACAACAACTTCCCAGAAAATCGTCCTGACTTCAACAGAGTCGTTATCCTTTCTCCGAACTCCAAATTGGATGATTCCAGCGATAGTAGTTAGATAATGAAGTCTAGTTTCCGTCCTCGAAATTGGAGAGCAATTGGATCACGGAAACAAAAGTTATGACGATTTTACTGAGAGGTCGCGGTCGCTGCCTGAGATGCCGCGGCGCGGTTTTCCTTTGCCTTTGGTGCGGGCGTGGCTATTAAGCCTTCCTCGCGCTCTCCGAGCACACGAACATCCCCTCGCCTTGAGATGGCTCTGATACCAAATGTTGTGCGTAAGCACATGCCAAGATCTGTACAGTACAAGACGAAGGGCGCCAAGACATTGATTTGGCAACTTCTTGGCGAAATTCTCAAAATAGGACATTTGTTGTGTTTAATTGTGACTCTAAGCAAGAACTTGATGGAGATTTGACTCAAAAACTGAAATGGATATAACTCTCATGAACGAGGTTCATGAATAGTTTGGGATAAGTATCTCTCGACCCTCGGATACGACTCACCAAGAACCTTGAGACGAGGTTGAACACTCATGGATATGACACACCAAGAATATCCAACCGCCTTCGGATATGACACACGAAAGGGGTTTCGGATACGACACACCGAAACAGGACTAAGACACTCAAGGATATCACACACCTTGAAGCCATCGTCCAAGAGGCTTGAAATGAATAAAACACTCACGTTTTTTTTTAATAATCTCCAATTCAAGTCTACCAAATACAATGCTAGGCAACCTTTAAATAAGTGCCAAATAACAATACATAAATTGTAAATTAATACTAATTAACTACCCACTAACCTAACCACTAAGGCCACTACGTATGCCACTAATTAGAAAATAACTAGCTAATTAATTAATGAAAATAACAATAAAACACAAATCAAACATCTTCCGCGGAGACAGTTTCTGGCCTAACTTCAGAAGGTTCGTTCTCTCTCGTCCGTGATCTGAATGGAGTGATTTCAACGCCCATAGATAGATCCTGAAGTCTAGTTTCACTACTCAAAATGTGAGAGTGATCGGAGTTGGGAATCAGAAAATACGGCACTTTTACTGAGGTGATCATGGTCACATCCATGCGGCTCGGTTGCTTCTTCCTCTTCATTGAACCGACTTTGGCATGTCCTTGAGGGGTGACCCATGGTCACGTCATCCTCCCCTCCTTTAAGAAATATTCGTCCTCGAATCTTCGTTGTCTTTGCTTACCAGAAAATCGAGGAGTGAGCACAACAGGGCCGACAACAACTTCCCAGAAAATCGTCCTGACTTCAACAGGGTCGTTCTCCTTGCTCCGAACTCCAAATTGGATGATTCCGGCGACAGTAGTTAGATAATGAAGTCTAGTTTCCGTCCTAGAAATTGGAGAGCAATTGGATCACGGAAACAAAAGTTATGACGATTTTACTGAGAGGTCGCGGTCGCTGCCTGAGATGCCGCGGCGCGGTTTTCCTTTGCCTTTGGTGCGGGCGTGGCTGTTAAGCCTTCCTCGCGCTCTCCGAGCACACGAACATACCCTCGCCTTGAGATGGCTCTGATACCAAATGTTGTGCGTAAGCACATGCCAAGATCCGTACAGTACAAGATGAAGGGCGCCAAGACATTGATTTGGCAACTTCTTGGCGAAACTCTCAAAATAGGACATTTGTTGTGTTTAATTGTGACTCTAAGCAAGAACTTGACGGAGATTTGACTCAAAAACTGAAATGGATATAACTCTCATGAACGAGGTTCATGAAGAGTTTGGGATAAGTATCTCTCGACCCTCGGATATGACTCACCAAGAACCTTGAGACGAGGTTGAACACTCATGGATATGACACACCAAGAATATCCAACCGCCTTCGGATATGACACACCAAAGGGGTTTCGGATACGACACACCGAAACAAGACTAAGACACTCAAGGATATCACACACCCTAAAGCCATCGTCCAAGAGGCTTGAAATGAACAAAACGCTCACGTTTTTTTTAATAATCTCCAATTCAAGTCTACCAAATACAATGCTAGGCAACCTTTAAATATGTGCCAAATAACAATACGTAAATTGTAAATTAATACTAATTAACTACCCACTAACCTACCCACTAACGTAGCTAAACCACTAAGGCCACTACGTATGCCACTAATTAGAAACTAACTAGCTAATTAATTAATGAAAATAACAATAAAACACAAATCAAACATCTTCCGCGGAGATAGTTTCTGGCCAAACTTCAGAAGGTTCGTTCTCTCTCGTCCGTGATCGGAATGGAGTGATTTCAACGCCCAAAGATAGATCCTGAAGTCTAGTTTCACTACTCAAAATTTGAGAGTATTCGGAGTTGGGAATCAGAAAATACGGCACTTTTACTGAGGTGACTCATGGTCACATCCATGCAGCTCGGTTGCTTCTTCCTCTTCATTGAACCGACTTTGGCATGTCCTTGAGGGGTGACCCATGGTCACATCATCCTCCCCTCCTTTAAGAAAGATTCTTCCTCGAATCTTCGTTGTCTTTGCTTACCAGAAAATCGAGGAGTGAGCACAACAGGGCCGACAGCAACTTCCCAGAAAATTGTCCTGACTTCAACAGAGTCGTTATCCTTTCTCCGAACTCCAAATTGGATGATTCCAGCGATAGTAGTTAGATAATGAAGTCTAGTTTCCGTCCTAGAAATTGGAGAGCAATTGGATCACGGAAACAAAAGTTATGACGATTTTACTGAGAGGTCGCGGTCGCTGCCTGAGATGCCGCGGCGCGGTTTTCCTTTGCCTTTGGTG
Source organism: Rheum nobile (assembly GCA_027886185.1). Taxonomy (NCBI): domain Eukaryota; kingdom Viridiplantae; phylum Streptophyta; class Magnoliopsida; order Caryophyllales; family Polygonaceae; genus Rheum; species Rheum nobile. Next base: position 2,037,466 of record WOAB01000067.1, on the reverse strand, counting down.
CGGGCGTGGCTATTAAGCCTTCCTCGCGCTCTCCGAGCACACGAACATCCCCTCGCCTTGAGATGGCTCTGATACCAAATGTTGTGCGTAAGCACATGCCAAGATCTGTACAGTACAAGACGAAGGGCGCCAAGACATTGATTTGGCAACTTCTTGGCGAAATTCTCAAAATAGGACATTTGTTGTGTTTAATTGTGACTCTAAGCAAGAACTTGATGGAGATTTGACTCAAAAACTGAAATGGATATAACTCTCATGAACGAGGTTCATGAATAGTTTGGGATAAGTATCTCTCGACCCTCGGATACGACTCACCAAGAACCTTGAGACGAGGTTGAACACTCATGGATATGACACACCAAGAATATCCAACCGCCTTCGGATATGACACACGAAAGGGGTTTCGGATACGACACACCGAAACAAGACTAAGACACTCAAGGATATCACACACCTTGAAGCCATCGTCCAAGAGGCTTGAAATGAATAAAACACTCACGTTTTTTTTAATAATCTCTAATTCAAGTCTACCAAATACAATGCTAGGCAACCTTTAAATAAGTGCCAAATAACAATACATAAATTGTAAATTAATACTAATTAACTACCCACTAACCTAACCACTAAGGCCACTACGTATGCCACTAATTAGAAAATAACTAGCTAATTAATTAATGAAAATAACAATAAAACACAAATCAAACATCTTCCGCGGAGACAGTTTCTGGCCTAACTTCAGAAGGTTCGTTCTCTCTCGTCCGTGATCTGAATGGAGTGATTTCAACGCCCATAGATAGATCCTGAAGTCTAGTTTCACTACTCAAAATGTGAGAGTGATCGGAGTTGGGAATCAGAAAATACGGCACTTTTACTGAGGTGATCATGGTCACATCCATGCGGCTCGGTTGCTTCTTCCTCTTCATTGAACCGACTTTGGCATGTCCTTGAGGGGTGACCCATGGTCACGTCATCCTCCCCTCCTTTAAGAAATATTCGTCCTCGAATCTTCGTTGTCTTTGCTTACCAGAAAATCGAGGAGTGAGCACAACAGGGCCGACAGCAACTTCCCAGAAAATCGTCCTGACTTCAACAGGGTCGTTCTCCTTGCTCCGAACTCCAAATTGGATGATTCCGGCAACAGTAGTTAGATAATGAAGTCTAGTTTCCGTCCTCGAAATTGGAGAGCAATTGGATCATGGAAACAAAAGTTATAACGATTTTACTAAGAGGTCACGGTCGCTGCCTGAGATGCCGCGGCGCGGTTTTCCTTTGCCTTTGGTGCGGGCGTGGCTGTTAAGCCTTCCTCGCGCTCTCCGAGCACACGAACATCCCCTCTCCTTGACATGGCTCAGATACCAAATGTTGTGCGTAAGCACATGCCAAGATCCGTACAGTACAAGACGAAGGGCGCCAAGACATTGATTTAAGGCCAAATTTAGAGCAAATACTAACCTGGCTCTGATACCAAATGATGAACCCTCGGATCTATGAAGCCTCTGTGCAAGAATTTGCTCTTGTTGTGGAAGAAAGTGGCCGATCTCCAAGGATGAAGAACAAGGCACTTTTCGGCGAAAATGGAACTTGTTGTGGGTAACGATGGCAAACGATTGTATGGAAGATGGATTGTGATGGATAAGCACTCTCTTATGTTTAGATTTGACACACTAAACACAAGAAAGAGACCTAGAGGGATTTGAGATGTAATGCACTCTAATCTCTCAAGGGGTTTCAATTTGATTTGACTCACAAATTGAAGAACAAAGAGAAAACTCTAAAAAACTGAAATACTCTGATTTTGATCTGAATTCAACGTGCCAAACACAAAGCCAAAATGTTTGCCTAAGTAACCTAGCATTCGGTTACCAAAGGAAATAAAAGAAAAAAACTAAAAATCAACCACTAAAGCTAACACGTGCCCACTAACTTAAACACACTTAATGGGCAGTTTAGGGAATTAAAATAAAGTCTAATAATGTTCAAAAACCAAAGAAAATAACTGGAAATGATTCGGAAATCAAAAGGGCTCCATTTGGGCTTTTAACCCGGGCGTGGCCGCCGGCGCCGAGAAACCCGGAGAGGCCTCCAAGCATGTGACCAAGCAGGGCTCGGTTTGGCTCGGCACTCCTTGAGCCATTAGACCTCCCTTGAGCTGGTGGTGAAGTGGGCCAGCTCGGCTTGGGTGATGGTGCCAGATGTAGGCTCGGGCCTATGCTCCTTCCCACGTGCGGCCGTGAATCTAGGGCGTGACCTAGGGCTCGACAAATGTTGCATTGGCTCGGCACCTTGGGCTCCAATGATCTGAAGTGACACTTTGGGAGCTGTGGGAGTCTTGGTGGCCGAGAGAAGTGGAGGATTGTCGGGTGAAGTCGCCATGTGGTCCGCCGCGGCATTAGGGTTTGCCGGCTCGGAATTAGGGTTTGCCTTGTCCTCGGCACTTGGCAATATGGGCTCCTCTTGAATGGTTGGTGCTTCACTGGCCATGAGCATAGTCATATCATCCTCCCTCCCTTGAAAGGGATTCGACCTCGAATCCAGCTCGTCAAGGTCTTCATCTCCTTCCATGCAGTGGCATTCCTTATGTGGGACGCCTCCTTGACCTACAATAGAACTACTAGAAAACCTATGCAACACCACATCCTCCTCATTAGTAGGGTTAGTCTCATAAAATGTAATGAAAGGTGGAGGACATGCAATGAATGTAGGCATAAAAGGCTTGGCCAAGAGCATATGATGCGAAGCACCACCTTTGCTTCCAATTGCCATCTTCTTACCTTGGCTTTGCTCTATGTGTTGGCCGGCCTTTCTTTGCTCCCTAGCCACATGGTCAGCTATGATTTCATGGGGCATCATAGGATGTAGAGTGATTCTTTTACCATTCATGATAAAAAAATACTCATTTGTCACCCCTTGATGGATGACACCCCTATCAAATTGCCATGGTCGGCCTAGGAGAAGGTGGCATGCGGTCATGGGCAAAACATCACACACAACCTCATCCACATATTCTCCTATAGCAAACTGGACGGTGGCTTGGTCCTTGACCTTAAGGGGTTTGTCGGAATTCAACCAACAAAGTGTGTAGGGTTGCGGGTGAGAAGTGGTCAATAGATTGAATCTACTCACCACTTCTTGATCAATCAAGTTGCAACAAGAGCCACCATCAATGATGACACTACACACCTTTCCCTTAATGGTGCACCTAGTGTGAAAGAGAGTCTCACGTTGACTAGGTGCACTAGGACTTTCCGAGATGGTTAGTGCTCTTTTGACCAAAAAGCACTCACCCTCGGCGGCCACAACATGCAACTCCTCTAAACCATCCTCATTCTTAACAAGTTCTTCCCATTCATCCTCGGACTCAATGTCCCCTATAGTGTTGAGAAGAACTTGCCTTTTTGAGGGGCAATCCTTGGCAAAATGGCCATGACCGAGACACTTAAAACACTTAAGATCCCTAGCTCGGGTCTCTCCCTCCTTTCGTTGGGTTTGATCCGGAGTAGGGGCCTCTCTTCTAGGGTGACTTGAGTTGTCACTCCTAGTGAGTTCTAAGCGTCTTGGCATAGGTTGTGGCCCCTTTGAACCACTTGATGAATTTTGCCAAGGCCGTGAGCTTTGAGCTTGGGGGCGCCTTGAATGGAATGCTTTATATATACGATTAGTATAATGAAGCACTTCTTCTATAGGGGTCCCTCTAGAGAAGTGTTGCTTGCTCACTATGGCTCGGAGCTCTGGGCTAAGGTTATTAATAAACTTAGAAATAAAATACCCCTCAGGAACCCTAAGTCTAGACCTAAAGACCAAGGTCTTTAGCTCCATATAGAATTCATCCGGGGTCTTATTCCCTTGCTCTAACAACTCCAACCTCTCATGCACCCTATCCGAAAAATCTTCCGGGACAAACCTATCTCGGAGAGCTTGCTTGAGGGCGTGCCAAGTAGTGATTTGAGGGTTTCCGAGGTACTCTCGTTCCTCTTTGTCCCCAAGCCACCATTGGTTAGCAAAACCCTCAAATTTTATGGTCACTATAGCTACTCGTTGAGCTTCTTAGTAGTTATAGTACCTAAAAATTTGATCGGTCTTTTGCTCCCAATCAAGATAGATCTCCGGGTCACATTGCAAACCAAAATATTGTACCTCCAATTTTATCCCATGAGGCCGTTGTTGGTCATATGCATACTCCTCACGATGGCCTCCAAAGTCTTCGTCATAACCTCCGAATCCTCTTTGGGGAACATAAGGCATCCTCCCACCTTGGTATTGGCCTCGGCCCATGCCTCCTCTTCCAACCATCCTCCTTCCCGGGTCTTGGTACCCATTGTATTCATTCGGCACCCCTCTTGGCTCCTCTCTATGGATGGTGCTCGACATCCCTCTTGGCTCCTCTCTATGGATGGTACTTGGTCCTGCCATGTTAGTGCACAAAGGAGGAATACTAGTAGTGCTAGGTACAAGATAAGAAGATGAGAGATTAGGAGGCAAACCGAACCCTTCCCTCGACGTAGCTACATTCGGTGGAGGATGATGAAACCCTTCACGCAAGGAGATACCCGCCAAGTCTTGGGCTAAGAGTGGTATGGTCACTTGGACCCCTTGATTGCCAAGTGATGGCTCGGCCAATGGCAGATTTTGGGCGCCACTCCCGTGGGGTACGCCTTGAGATTGGCTCGGTGATGGACTGTGGGACAGCCCCGACTTCTCCTCCATGGACTTCATGAAGGCAGCTTGCTCATCACGCAAGGCTTGCAAATCTTGGCGAGTTCGCTCTTCGGCTTGGCGAGCTCGCTCTTCGGCCTCTTCCTTGGACGATTGGATAGCCAAGAATAGGGTCTCCAAAGTAACTTCCGATCCCTCCTTAGGATCCTCCGAGACCACGTTCTTGTCCTTGGCTCTCACCATGACTTCCTACACACAAGAAAATCCAAGCACAACAGCCCACAAGATGGAAGAAAAACAAATGATCTCAAAACTAGTAAGCAAGCTACAAATTCGGTTTAATCCAAAGAAAATTCGCAACTTTTACTAGCTCAAAATTTTAGGCTGAGGTAGGGCTGTCTAGATGCTCAAATTGACTCCAAAGACAAGATAAAAGTGCACCACAACTTTAAGTTAGTCCTTGTGCTAAGTCCACAACTTTCACAACACAATGTAAGTACTTAGCCCTTGAAATTCCCTTACAAAAGTTGAGTGAACAATCTGGCCGAATAACAACAATGAGCACTTCACAAACTAAACAAAGGAATGACAAATTCCACACAAGATATCAAACTTTAAACAACCACTTTTCCAAGCCAAGTCTTTTTCTTGTGTTTTTATGGCTTCACTCTTCCGTTTTTTTTTTGATGAACACTAGAACAACTTAACAAACTGAAAATACAGAAATGATAATCGGAATCAACAATTAGGAATTCAAGAACTTTTCCTACGCAAATGTGAAGTTAGATTGCTTCGGTTTGCACAAGAACAACCCTATGTTGATTAAATGCCAAATACAAATAAAAATGACTCAAAATTACTAAACTAAATGCAGCTAATTAGGTCACGGCTGGTTGATGAAAATTGAAGGCCGAAATTCGAATTTCAAACGCATGCAACAACTTCAACAACAAACCCTAAAATCTAGGAAGAAAAACTAACCACTTCCCCTAATGATGCACGGCTGTTTAGACTCAATTAAACTGCAAATCTCGACTCCTCTCCCTTCTATGCAGACTCAAGGACTCAAATGCAATCAAACAAAGAAGAAAGAGCAAGAAAACCTACGGACAACTACACATGCAATGATGAAAGGCACGAAATGGAAGAGCAAGTACATGTCCGATTTTTCTATTGATTTAAGGCCAAATTTAGAGCAAATACTAACCTGGCTCTGATACCAAATGATGAACCCTTGGATCTATGAAGCCTCTATGCAAGAATTTGCTCTTGTTGTGGAAGAAAGTGGCCGATCTCCAAGGATGAAGAACAATGCACTTTTCGGCGAAAATGGAACTTGTTGTGGGTAACGATGGAAAACGATTGTATGGAAGATGGATTGTGATGGATAAGCACTCTCTTATGTTTAGATTTGACACACTAAACACAAGAAAGAGACCTAGAGGGATTTGAGATGTAACGCACTCTAATCTCTCAAGGGGTTTCAATTTGATTTGACTCACAAATTGAAGAACAAAGAGAAAACTCTAAAAAACTGAAATACTCTGATTTTGATCTGAATTCAACGTGCCAAACACAAAGCCAAAATGTTTGCCTAAGTAACCTAGCATTCGGTTACCAAAGGAAATAAAAGAAAAAAACTAAAAATCAACCACTAAAGCTAACACGTGCCCACTACCTTAAACACACTTAATGGGCAGTTTAGGGAATTAAAATAAAGTCTAATAATGTTTAAAAACCAAAGGAAATAACCGGAAATGATTCGGAAATCAAAAGGAAATCAAAAGGGCTCCATTCGGAAATGATCTAGGGCTTGACCTAGGGCTCGGCAAATGTTGCATTGGCTCGGCACCTTGGGCTCCAATGATCTGAAGTGACACTTTGGGAGCTATGGGAGTCTTGGTGGCCGAGAGAAGTGGAGGATTGCCGGGTGAAGTCGCCATGTGGTCCGCCGCGGCATTAGGGTTTGCCGGCTCGGAATTAGGGTTTGCCTTGTCCTCGACACTTGGCAATATGGGCTCCTCTTGAATGGTTGGTGCTTCACTGGCCATGAGCATAGTCATATCAAAAGGGCAGCGGGGCGCGACAAGGCTGGTACGAGGGGAGGCTGGGCACGACGATTCCGAAACAAGGGAGGATAATTAAGAACGACAAGGCCTAAACGAGGGCGGTTGGGCACAACGAGGCTCGAATGAAGGGTGGCTAGACGCGGAGAGGTCCGAGTGAGCAGCGGCTAGGTACGCCTGGCCACAGCGCGGTCCAATCGAGCGGCGTCATGGCAAGGATGGGCACGGTGTGGTCTGGAATGAGTGGCAACGAGGCGCCTCTGAATGTGAGAGAGGGTGAGGTAAACGGCTGCGACGATGAGATGAGATAAGGAGGAACTAGGGTAAGATATGTTTTGTTTCAAATAAAAATGAAATGTGAAAATAAAAGTGGGAGTAAAATTTTATTTCCCTCAAATCATAAGAAAAAAATAAGAGGAAGTTTACCTTTAAGCAGGAAATTTATTAAGCAACAAATTTATTATCTCAAAAACCATTCCCTTTCCCCGTAGATTCCCTCGAAAACCTTCCCCGACATTGTTGCAAAACCATCTCTCTGCAACTTCCACATCTCTCATCGGTCAACTTCTTATAGTTTCTTCAACCCTTTCTACGCCGCCCTCCAATTTATCGGATTGCTTCCTCTCCGAACTGAACTGAACCTCCATTGTTTGTACCCCGGAACCTCTAAAAAAAAGCCCTAGAAAATTGCAGTGGTTAGAGGCGGTAAAGAATTGAGCCCCCTAAAGAGCGGAGTGAAAAAGAAGAGAAAAGAAGACCCCCCACCAAGGATCGAAAGAAGAAGAAGCAGATAGACGAAGTTCAAGTGAAAGGGAGAAAAACCTCTGACAGTCCGATAGCCAAAAAATCTGGGAAGGGCAGGCCGACGACATCAAAAGTGAAAACAGTAAAGGCAAAAAAGCCCATAATCTTCAAAGGGGGTGTAAGTTTGTATACGTTTTGTCCTATCAGGCTTCGTAAATGGTTCAATTTGTTGTTTTATTAGATTTGTCATTTGGTTTGTAGATTAGGTATAGTTATTACAGAGGGGAACCATTCTACGGAAGAATTAACATTAATTGTAGGGTGCACTTTGTTCGTGAGATTGAAAACAAGTTGATACATGCGGATTGGCAACGAGTTTTGGATGGCCCGTTTGGAAAAGTAATGAAAATGTTGCATTAGATATCATTTTCTTCATAGATATTGCATGCAGTTTTGTTCAAGCAACTTGAAACAAAAAAGAAGTGGGAGTCTTGGTATGAGGTGGCAGGAAAAGAGTTGAGGTTTTCGATCAAGGAGTTTGGTCTCATCACTGGACTCAATTGTGGGGAAATTTCGTTTGTGGATACTAAAGGTGAGGGGCTAGTAATGGAGAGGTTTTTTGGTAGTCCAGGTGGTCCTAAGACGACAGTACACGATGTTTACAATAGATTCAAAGAACATCGTGAGTTGGAAAATTACAAGTTGAAGTTGACACTATTGTTGATAGTTGAGGGCCTGTTGCTGGGAGGGAATAAGAAGAGGCTGGTGAAGCCGCTTCATGTTAAGCTGTTGGAGAATATGGATAAGTTTTGAGATTATCCATGGGGAAGTTTTGCTTATGAAGAGCTTCACAAGTCATTGACCACATCACTGGCCAAAAGGATGCAAACAGTAGAGAAGGCAAAGCTACTCTCTAACCTACCAAGAATTCCATATTCCATTCAAGGCATGCCAGTTGTGTTTCAGGTAGTTATATTATGCATTTTTAACAGTGTGTTTTCTTTGCATCTTTGCATCATAGTTGTATACTTTATGCTATATTGTGACCGAATGTTTCAATTCAGGATGACAGGATCATCGTGAATATGTAGGATGTATATTTAGTTTGAAGTGTGCATTTACAGAATATGATGGTGTAACAACAAATGTGATGTTATTTTCCTTTTATATAATATATGTGCATTCCAGATTGGTTTATGTACATTCCAGTCAAATTTTAGGTTACATGGTGACTGGATTTGGAATATAGGGTGACAGGATGTCATGATTTAATGTAGGGAATGTATCATAGTTTTATGTGCATTCCATTTTTGTCTAGTTTGATAATTTGCTAATACTCAAACCACTTGTTATTGTAGATATGGGTATGGAAAGCTGTGCCAACAGTTGGTCACCAATTTGCATCAAAGTTGAGAGAATCTGCAATGCCTTAAGGTATTCGTTAGTTTCAGATGGAGTCCTGAACATGGAGTTTTGGAGTTGTCTTTGGTTGATCCAACAAATATGGTTAAGCCCATTATTATTCCCGATGAAGATGAGGTAGATATGGTGTTCGACGGCTACTATGCTGATGAAAATGATGACCGATATTTTGACAAGATTGTGAAGGAAGCAATGAAGGGTTTGTAAAAGAAGGGAAATGGGAAAACCAAGAAAGGAAAAGATGGGGCGAGCCCGAGTAATGCATCTGTGCATTCATCAGAGGTGATAAGTAAGATGTTCAGTGTGATGAAGAGGATGGATAAATGAGTGCTTGAGAGGATAAAAAGGTTGGAAAAGAGGGTATCAAACTAGGAGGAGGTGCCTAAGCAGAGGATGAGGAGGAGGTATCAAACCAATAAGAGGAAACCAAATATTGAAGGTGATGAGGGTGATTTTGAATCCTATGATGAGTCTGATGAGGACGAGGAGGAAGTTTATAAGGATGAGGATGAGCAGGAAACAAAGGATGATGAGGAGGTAGAGGATCTAGATATACAGGAATAGAAGGTTAAGAGTAAGGGGACAGATGACGATGAGGAAGTTGAGGATGATGATAATGGTGATGATGATGATAATGATGAAGATGGTGATGGTGATGAGGGTAATGAGAATGAAGAACTTCGCCATGGTGGTGATAAGAAGGATGACAAGAAGGATGAAGAGGATGACAAGAAGGATGAGGAGGAGGAGGAGAAGGAGGATGACAAGGACGATGAGGTTGAGGATGATGACAATGAGGATGAGGAGGACGATGAAGAGGAGGAGGAGAAGGAGAATGATGATGACAAGGAGGATGAGTTTGAGGTTGAGGGGGAGGAGAAGGTAAGGGCTGAGGTTGAGGAGGAAAAGGTAGAGGCTGAAGGCAAAGAGGTAGAGGCCGAGGATGAGGTGGAGAAGGTAGAGGCTGAAGGCAAACAGGTAGAGGTTGATGTTGGGGTGGAGAAGGTTGAGGCTGAAGGCAAAGAGGTATGAAATATGCTACTATGAAAAATATCATTTACTACTCTGACAATTTTATTTTTACCATGGTGACAGGATTTTGATAGTTTCTGTCAAGATTGGAATTTATATCTCTTACAATTTTGTTTGTACCATGGTGACAAGTTTTATATTTGTGTATGTCAGTAGTTTGGCATGGTTATTATTATTGCAGGATTTTGATAATTCTAATGAGCGTAGGTTGGTCTTGTATGGTGAGTCTCCGGATGTTGTAATGGGCATTGTTGAATCCCTAAATGAAAAGGCTGGCGATGCTGATAATTGCCAGGATTTTACTAATGATCTTGAAGGTGCCCCACATGAGGAGCTTACCCAGCATGAGCATAAACTTCTTGAAGTGCTAACTACAACGGCCATAGAGGTGGCCGTTGTGGTTGAGGTGGTTGATGTATCCAGCAAGGGGAAATCCAAAAGGAAACAAAATCAGACTCCCCCACCGAAGAGGGTCCTTCCTACCCGTATGACAAAGCCATCTTCCAAAAAGCTAACACCTTATACATATGAGAAGAAGGGGAAATATCTGAAGAAGATAACCAAGAATTCACAGGTGAAGGAGATGACTGCTTTGCTACAATGGATGGATGATGAAAGGTTAGTAATTCACGCAAATAGTTATGTTGAACTACCTCATGGATTGAATTATGCCTTCATTCCTTCTCAGCTCTGATCAAGAGTGGGACTTAATGGTACATCGTTGGACAAGGCCTGGTTTTGGCTATTACTGGAACCAAAAGCTTGGCTGTGTGATTATGTAAGTTATGGAGTTTTGATGTCAAATTAGTTAATTGTTGGGATTTCTTACAATGTCTGGCAGAATGATTTTTATTTTTTGAAGCACATGGATGAAGTTTGTTGTTACATCCGTAAGGCGCTTTTGGAGAATCTTGCACGCAATCATAATGTCATAGTATTGGACGTTTTCTGGTCTGCAGATTATAGAGATGCATTGAGATACTATGCCCAAAATGATCAAGTTGTTCCACCTGCAAATCAACATGCAATTATGTACTTTAGGGGAGTTAGGCCTGCATTGTATAGGTCCAGTTGGCATGATGTGGACTTCATTTATGCCCCCTTCAACCTCCTTAATAAACATTGGGTTGTTGTACACATCGATCTGCAACGATGGGATATAAATGTATATGATTGTAATATCAATTTGTACAGAAACCTGGACGTAGAGACCATGTTGTTTGGGGTGAGCAAGTTTCTTCCTCACCTCATGAGTCAGTACCCGCCACTTGCCCTGAAATTTGTAGATTGGGGTACTGAGGAGTTTAAATTTTCCATAATTCAAGAAGTGAAGCAGAACAAGCACGGGTCAGTCGAAATATCATTACACTTACCCATTTCTGTATATACTTCATCTAACTAACTTTGATATATTTTGTGTTCCTAGTGGCGACTGTGGGATTTACACTCTGAAACACATAGAGATGCTTAGTGTTGGGTGGAAAACTATTGACGTTGTGGCTGACAAATTTATCAACGGCTTCAGAAGCGATATGGATCACAGCGTGTTTGACGGGGTGTGGAGGTCGAACCCCCCGAGGTTTAAATTGGATGTTTGGATAATTTTATTCAGGTCGACAACATTAGGGTCTTTGTGGTTTGGAAGATTTTTCGAACAAGTTGGGTCAGTCAAACATTAGGGTTTTTGTGGTTTGGATAATTTTATTCAAGTCGAGAACATTAGTTTCTTTGGTTTGGTGGTTTGGGTGATTTTGTTGTTCGATAACATTAGGATCTTTGTGGTTTGGATGAATTTTTTTACATTACAATGGTATGACAACTTGAACAAAAAGCATACGGGACATGCTTACCTAAATGGTATGACAACTTGAACAAAAAGCATACGCGACATGATTACCTAAATGGTATGACAAGATACGTTCCATTTAAAGTATACTCGATAAAAGTATATGAGGTAGTACCCCCACACGGCGGCCCTTAGGCAACTTTACAGTTGTAACAATTGTGATCGGGACACCTGCTACTTCTTTGAAGTAGTACCCCCGCACGGCAGCCCTCGTACCCTGAGGGCCTTGCAAAATCGTGGAGACGCCACCGTCCTTGCCGACCTTGGTAGGATAGTGGCTTTCATTAAAATATATATCATGACCGGAGAGGTCGATGACGTGCTTCACCCACGCGACCTCCCAGACGCAGCCATGTCCTCCGCATGAGATGTGTCTATGTAAAATTTAGTATTTTATTTAGTACTTTTTTGTAGTGACTATGTAATGTCACGTAGTTATTAGTACTTTATGATAATAAGTGGAATATTTAGTACTTTATGAAGCATGTTATGTATCTTCCCTTTATATAATATAGTACTTTAAGATAATATGTCAAATACATTTAGGACAAGATTGGTTACTTCAATACGGATATGACAAGAGCATGACAGGATATCTAAAATATCATTTACTTGTGCTTATGTAGTGCAAAATATTCAATCGGATTTGACAAGAGCATGATAGGATATCGAAAATATCAGTGACTTGTATTTATTTAGTGAAAAATATGCAGTCGAATTTGACAAGTCAGGATATCTAAAGAGTATTTAAAATATCATTGACTTGTACTTATTTATTGCAAAATATTCAGACTGACAAGATATATATCAAAATACATGAAATAAAGATCGAAAACCATATATCAAACTATGACAGGATATATTGAAAATAAAAGTGCTAAAACTAAGTACGCGTGAAATTAGGGGTACAAGCGCGAAAAATGTTTCATTCAAAATGGATACAGTTCACACTTACTTTCCAGTTAATGCCCCCGACTGATTGGCCTCTCACAGTCTTCATCTATTCTTCTTCTTCACTCCCGACATTCTTCAGCTGGGGTTTGTTCGAAGCTGAATGACCATCCTTCAGGTACATTTTCTCTTCTTTTTCATCAATCTAAAATTTAAATTACGGCTTTTTGCTCCTAAAATTAGGGCTCTTCTTCACCACTTCCATTTGCTTTGAAATTAGTGCTTTTCGCTCCTAAAATTAGGGATTTTTGCTCCTCATTCTTTAGCTTAATGTGTGAATCGATATGTATCCCGTATTTGCTGCTTAATTATAGGAATGTGGGACTCTGAAAGTGACCACGTGAATGATTTTAGTCTCCCACAACATAATTCCTTCCAGTGCGACCCCGGATTGCCAAGAGAGGTGTTGGAGACACTAACTAATTTCAATGCGTCATCCCGTTGCATGCTATCTGATGACCTAAGGGTGATTTCTGTCATATCCACTCGTTTGTTTTTACCTACTTTGCCAATTATTGACCGAAATGGTATTCTCAAATGCAGGCACTTCAGGATGAGTTTAGGGAGGAAATGGTCGAGGATGAGTTCATGGAGGAAATGGCTTTATTGCAGGAAAGCCCGATTGCTTACTTTAGGCATCATACGGTTTCCGAGAATGCCCTTGCCGACTTGACAAAGAGGCTGTCTGGTTTAACAACCGCGCATCTGCTGGTTTGCATGGAACGAGATGATCTAAGAAGGTTCAACCAGGTTGCGATACCTCTGTTGATTGTAGTTGGAAACAATCCCTCAAAGCAATTGCAGTTAATGCATCTTTCAACTCTTTCTTGGTAGAAAATATATCTCCCATCTTTATCATATTATCAGCCTTGTGCTTTACTTCATCATCTTGGAATTTGTCCCATTCACCATCCTCATCCATTGCTCGGTAATACCTCTCTTCAACTTCTGCTACATCATTCATAAAAGCGGAGTCCATTTCCTCCTTGCCAAGGTTATCATTCATAAAATCAGTGTGGCCTTTCGCTTCATCGTCAGCAATTACGACCAGGTCACACCCCCTGTGCTTTGTTGCAGAAACAAGAACTTCGTCGTCGCTACTTATTGACCCACTTTTCTTGGTTGCAACTTCTTCATCGTCACTGCTTAGTGAGACAACATCTGCTGGTGTTGATTCCTGGCAAAACCATTTTCTTACATCATCCCTCTTTCTTTTTCGGTCACCATCCACATATGTCTTGTCATCCATCTAGGACGTTCCCCTTGCATCTTGAAGAACATCATGATGCAGTATATCATCTAGTATCATGTCACCCATGCTATTTTTACCTTCCTCTGTTTGGACAGGAGGTTGTGTCTGTGTTACCAATGGTGGGGGTGCACTTAACTCTACATCGATACAAGGTTTCTCCTCAAAAAACTCGCCAAACAAGTTATTTGCACCCTTCACTGTCAAGCTTGCATAAAGGGATATTGGCCAGACCCCCTCTTTACAAGATTTCATATTAAGAAATCTGAATGCTTCAAGATCATCATCGTCAGTAAGATCAAAAGGTGGTATATTTGTTTTGGAAGTTGAAGTGTAACTCAACTTCAAACAAAACATATCATGATCAACAAAGAGCTTTTCGGAAAATTTTCTCCATAACTCTTCAAATGTTGAGGTATCCGAGACCATAATTCTGTTTGCCTTCTGCGTGCCTTCATAGGTCCAAGTTTCACAACACAACTTCCACTCCCCACCGCTAATGAAAGACATCATGAACTTTGCTCAACCTACAACAAAAAGTAACCATAAGAATACAAGTGGATACAAGTGGCAGTTAATAGGCATTTTCAACTCTGAAAACAATAACAACTTACCCATGTTGTATTCAATGTTTGGAAATATTCCCTTCTTCTGAACAACTAACAAGGGAATGGCTTTAATGAAGTGTGGCAGGATTCTTTCTCGCTCAAAGAAAGGGGAATATCGTTTAATGAAGTGTGGTAGGATTAAAGAAGAAGAAGAAACAAGAGGAATGAAGATGAATGTAGTCTGGCATGAATTTCAAAGATGTTGATAAAAGTTGCAGGTAACAGAGGCAAAAGAGAGATCAAAGTTTTGATGTGACATGTGCTTTAATAAGGTTGTACTTTTTTCTTTCTTTCTTTCCCGGTTACTTTCTTTATCCTGCCAGAATTTTTCTTTCTTCTTACCTTCCAATTGTACTTGTTCATTAAAAATTCCTATTTTTTAAACTTTTTCTGGGTGTACTTGTATATTAAACAATCCCGGTTTTTATTGTTTTTCATTTCTTTTACCTTTATTTTTATGGAAATGAAAAGGTTTTCAAGTTTTTTGTATTTGAAAGAAAA
Source organism: Rheum nobile (assembly GCA_027886185.1). Lineage (NCBI taxonomy): Eukaryota > Viridiplantae > Streptophyta > Magnoliopsida > Caryophyllales > Polygonaceae > Rheum > Rheum nobile. The sequence continues at coordinate 2,022,394 of WOAB01000067.1, read as the reverse complement.
GGTAAATACAAATTGCATGGGTACCTTTTTGGGCATGATTGTAATACCAAAAGCAACTAGCCTATTTTTGCTAAATCCGCCTTCTAATTGGGTATTTTTGAAAAAATGCCAAAAAATAATAAGAAAAAAGGAGATATTTTTATAGTCCGCCAAAACATCATCTACCCTCTTATAATATTAATGTAATTAAATTAATAAGCTCGAATTAAAAGCAATCAAAGCAAATAGTTATTGATTAATTAGGATAATGTCTTTTTAGTTTAACAATTCACCTCCACTTCAGTATTAGAATCTCATGGAAAATCACATTCCTCGTCCATTGTTTTGATATCAAAGTTAGCATCGTTGCTTTCAATATTGTACGTTTTTCATATACAGAAGTTGGATCATTTAGATTTGTAGGTAATGAGTGAATTGATGGTTCTACAAATCCCTCAACCTCAATATCATCTCGTTGTAATGGTTCAAATTCTATTGGTTGATTCACACCCCATGAGCTTTATGTCCATCTTTACTATATTACGACCGTCTCAAATAAATATGATTCAACTATGGATGCCTCCACTATAAATAATTTAATTTAATTTTTATAAATTAGGCAAGAAATTATAACTCACTTCTTTATTATCAGAATTTGATTGAAAATCATCTTCATTATAACAAAAATTATAATTAAATTGATAGGTGTCATTTCATGCACCTTTACTAGCAATTATTAGCATCATTTGGAGGAGTTTAGGATGAGATTTGAGGCTAAGTCTGTGATCCAGAAGTTGTGGAGAAAAGTGAAGATATCCAAGGATTTACAGCTTAGACGGAGATGGAGATGATGAAGATGGATGAGGTTCTGCTAGAGTTTATTGGAGAAGGCTACCAACACTTGGTAGTAATGAAGAGCAGAAGAGAAGAAGAAGAGGAGCTGAAGAAGGAGTGGACGATTTCACCGCCCCGCGCCAGATGCCACCGCGACCCGACGGTGGGTCTGAGAGAAGAGCTGGTCGCGCCAGAAGAAGCCACCGCCCCGCGGTGAGGCACGTAACGCCCCGCGGCCAGAAGGATTTTATTTCCTTTTATGCATTTCGGATTTCCTTATTTCTATTATTTTATTTCCTTTGTTATTTCCATTAGGTTAACTTATTTTTCCTAAGCCTATTTAAGACCCTTTTCTAGGTTAAGAAGAGACTAAACTCTGATATCACGAGACTACTTTTACATTACGCATTTTTATTTTTTATTAGGGTTTCATTCACCTCTGAATGGAGCACTAATTTCCCTTTGTTCTACTAGACGTTTGAAGCAATACAATTGATGTGTTTGTGAGATTTCTATTCCTTGTTCCTATTCTTATAAGTGTTGGTTTGATTCTCTTGGTTATATTGAATATTGATTTATTGTTATTCCTCATAGCCTGATCAACTAGGTTGAATACTATTTATCAATTGCTAGGATTTGCATATAGTGGAATACAAGTGCATATCTAGTAGCATACATGATTGTTGCATATAGTGGAATACGAGTGCGCAATCGTGAGTGAGAATCATTTGCATGTTAAGTAGTAAGGTTTTCTTCTATTTGCATGTATCATATATCCTTGTGTGCATTGCTATTGCTTTATTAGTGGTAAGGTTTTCTTTCATTGATATTGTGATAAGTCTATCAACAACTGTGAGAATTGGTAGTACTTAAGATCAGGGTGGGAACAACCATAAGAATAGTGAAAGAACTTGGATTGAATAGATTTCAGTGATCAAATTAAATCTCTGTATTATGGATCTCGTTCTAGTGGAACTCTTTTCCCCAATCATATTCTCAACTCAATCAAACTTGCTTGCTTTATTCTCCTTGATAACTAAAACCCCCCTTCCTTGTTACTTGTCAATCATAATTGCATACTTCATCAGATCATCCCTCTGGGTTCGACCCTTACTTGCTTACTATACATCCATTTAGTAGGTCTGTTAGGACATTTACTTTGACTAGGTCATTCAACGATATTTGCATTGCATATTTCGGCCACGTCAAATTTGGCGCCGTTGCCGGGGAAGTTTTCTGCCTTGTTGTGTGTTTTCGTGATTGATTTTAGGTGGAGACCTATCTTATGGTCGACACCCGTAGTACTGACTCTCCTCTAGCTGCTTTTGACCCAGAAATCGACAGATCATTCCGTGCGAACCTACGCGATCAAGAAGAAGAAGCTGGAGTTGAGACAGTTGAAACAGTTCCTCCTGCTGCAATGGCCGGAACTCTGAGAGAGCTGACTGAACCAAACATTGGGGCACAACCCTTGGCTGTCATCATCCCTGCGCTTGGCGAAGGGGTGAACTTTGAACTGAAGTCTGGAGTTGTTGCTTATCTCCTGAAATTCCATGGTTTGAGTGGAGAGGACCCGATATCTCATCTGGGTAAATTCCACAATGTTTGCATGACTATGAAGCCAAGGAATGTGACGGAGGATCAAATCAAGATGAGAGCCTTTGGATTTTCTTTGCTAGACTCTACTAGCGACTGGTATTATCACTTGCCACCAGGGACTATAGATACCTGGACTAAACTGCACAAGGCGTTTCTTGACAAGTACTTCCCAACGAAGAAGGCGAATGCTTTGAAAAAGGCAATTCTAACATTGAGCAGGCTGGTGATGAGACGCTATATGACTATCTTGAGAGGTACAAGAGGCTTTGCTCTAGTTGCCCGTTCCACAGATACGCCAAGCAGGATCTTGTTCACTACTTGCATAATGGTCTGCTAGATCAGGAAAAAAAGGATGGTTGACGCTGCATGCGGTGGGAGTATTCTGAATCTGACACCGAACGCAGTCATGGAGAGATTTCAGGAGTTGAGTGAGAGTACCAGGAGCTTTGGAAAGACATATCAGAGAAAGGCAGTCAATGCTGTGACTCCTGCAGGACCGAGCCCAGTGCTGAATGAGTTAGCTGAGTTGAAGGAGATGGTGAAGAGAATGGCGAACCAAAACACTCCTCAACAAGTCAAGGCATGTGGGATTTGCTGTGATCAATTCCACCCTACCGATACTTGTCCTCAGCTGCAGGAGGAAGGTACTGCTGAAGTGAATGTTGTAGGAGGTTATGGACCCCCTAGACTGCAATTTGGTGGACAACCCAACTACAATCCGAGAGGGCGAGACCATCCGGGTTTCAGGTGGAGCGACCCCCAAGGTGGTCAACAGCCAGCACAACAACAATACCAACAGAGAGTCCCATACCAACAGAGGCCTCAAGGACAAACCTCTGGTGCTAGTACTGAAGAGATGCTAAAGACTCTGACTCTGCATTTCGCCACTCATGTTCAGGCTACTGAGTCAAGCATAAAGAATATGGAGAGGCAGATTGGCCAACTGGCTGATGTTGTAACCAAGATTGACCAGAGGACATCTAACTCCCTACCTTCTCAGACTATAGTGAATCCAAGGGAGAATGTGAGTGCCATCACCCTTAGAAGTGGAAAGAAGCTGGTCGTTCCTCCTATTGCTGAAGAGGAGAACGAGTCTGAGAAGAAGAATATCGGTGACCGCCCCGCGGTGGACTCCACCGCGACCCGACGACAAGTTGAGGCTGAGGCCAGGAAAGAAGGATGCATGCCACCGCCCTGCGGCAACACTAGCCGCGACCCGGCGGCAAGTCTCAGTAATCCCACCGCGACCTCACCGCCCCGCGGCGATGACCACCGCCCCGCGGTGAGCCTACCGCGACCCGGCCTCCAAAATCCTTGCTCTGCAGAAGAGATCTGTGTTGATGATTATGTTCATCCGTTTTTTCCCCCTCTTGGTTCCGAGAAGCCATCAGCACCTTTTCCTGAGGCGCTAAAGGCTAGAAGGGTCGCCGACGACAGTGATCTTTTCGAGACGTTCCGAAACTGTGAGGTGAATGTTCCTCTTCTCAAGCTTATTAAGGCTATCCCTCGATACGCCAAGTTTTTGAAGGAGCTGTGCACCGTCAAGAGGACACAAAAGCTGAAGGTCCAGAAGAAGGTTCCGGTTGGTGAACATGTCTCGGCGGTATTTCAAAGGCGTATGCCTGAGAAGTGCAAGGATCCAGGTCCGTTCACTATTCCTATTGCTATAGGTGAGCATCGATTTGGGAAAGCCTTGCTAGACTTGGGTGCCTCTATTAATGTTTTGCCTTATTCATTGATTGAGGATTTAGGAGTAGGACCCTTGCATGATACCAATATTGTGATACAACTTGCTGATGGTTCTTGTGTGCCTCCTAAGGGTATGTGGAGGATGTTCTTGTTAAGATAGGTCCTTTGATTTTTCCTGCTGATTTCTTTGTTATGGATATGGACTATGATGAGCAGGTTGCTCCTGTCATGTTAGGTCGACCTTTTATGAAAATATCCATGACGAAGATTGATGTGGATAGTGGAACTTTGACTATGGAATTCGATGGAATAATTTTTGAGGATAATATTCATAAGGCCAACTCCATTGAATTGCCTCCCCTTTGTTGCACTAGTGATATCGATAATCCTATTCAGGAAAATGTTAAGCCTAGTGTAGTGGAGACCATAGTTGAACTGTCTGCTATTGCTGAACATTTTGAGTTCCATGAATATGATGTCTTGCTTGATGACATAGGAGAGTCTATTCCCTCTAATTTGGGCACTTTCCCCCCTGCACTAACCACACAAGGCTGTAAGCCTTCATCTAGTGTCGTGCAGCGTGATCAGGTTAAGCCATATCGGCCCCCACATCGCTCTAAGTATGGGGGAGATGCTCCAAAGGGAGCAATCATGGAGTCATTGGCAAAGAGGAAACATGGTCTAAGGTCCAATTCTTTCCATGGGAAGTCCCAGTAGGAAGAGACGAGTAAGAGGATTCCGAGGGGATCCTATTTTAGGTGGTGATTGATCTGCAGTACGTCGAGCCAACGACGTTAACTAAGGCGCTGTCCGGGAGGCAACCTGTGGTAGTCTTCCTTGAGTTTTCTTTCTTTTAGATTAATTTCGTAATTTCTTTTGGTTTGTTTCGTTCGCCTGTCACTAATATTTCAGGTACGAAAGTAAATGGAGAGACACGGTGTTCCCAACCAATTCTCACCGCCCCGCGGTAGAAGCCACCGCCCCGCGGTGGAGACCACCGCCCCGCGGTGGAGGTCTGGTATGCCTTCTCAACTCCGAAAAAAAAAGAAAAAAAAAAGAATAAAGGGCCTCGAAAAAACCTTAAACGGGCAGTAAAGTATTTATTTCTTGAGTGGTAACTAAGGATTTGACGGTTTGGGCCACCTTTTTGGGCCGAGATTTCTCTTTGGGACATTGTATATGACCGGCCCCATCAACCCCTTTTCTTCCTATTCCCTTTCCCTAACCTAGCCCCCACTCTCTCAAACCCTCCATATCCAACACCCCTCTCAAGTTCTCCAAGCCAAATCCCCCATTCTCCCCCAATCCCTCTCGTTCTTGGTCCGATCCTAGCCTCCAAATACCTTAATCTTGAGTTTCCTTGCCCAATTTGGAGTCTAGCCTCACACACAAGCCAAACACCACCCCCACCGCGTCGGTGTCGCCCCGCCTCGCATTGCCCCGCCTCGCGTCGCCTGCCACCGCCCCACGGAGACCCCCGCCACGACCCGGTGTGAAGTTCCAGTTGTCTCACCGCGACCCGGCGACTCGTCCACCGCCCCGCGTCGAGACCGCCAGACTTCGTGTTTTTGCTTGTTTGTAAGTCCTATTTGGTCGCCCTTTGTTTTTAGCATCTCAATTCATTACTTATGGCACCTAGAGGTAGGAAGCAAGTATCTACGAGGGATGAGAATGAGGTCTACAATGTTGTGAAGGAGAGGAAGGTGTTGGCTACTAAATTCTTTGACAAGCCGACGTTGGCTGAGTTTGGTATGTTGGAGTGTGTATCCATGTGTTTAGCAGAGTGTGGCATGGGGACTTTCTTGAACAAGGCCGCTGATGCTTATCCTGAGCTGTGTTACCAGTTCATTGCCTCGTTTAAGAGGTATTCTGATGGCTCCGCCGACAAGATATTGATGAAGGTCACGTTCACATACAATGGTCGTGATTATACTTTGTCTGCTGAGGAGATTCGTGGTGCCCTGGGCATTACAAAGGAGTCATCTGATGGGTGGTCTGATGGCATCATTGAGACGGATATGATGGAGTTTTGGGAGGCTGCCACGCATAGGACGTTCAAGAAGGGCCAGGAGGTGAATTCGAAGTTGGTGAACCCTTGCCTAAGGTTGATCCACAAGGTATTGATGAGAGATTTCTTTGGCTATGCTGATCATGGTAAGGTCCCTTTGAAGGATTTTCAGTGGTTTTTGAGCATCTTGGAGCTTGTTACGTACACGCCGTGTTGGGCTACCCTCTTTCTGGGTTCCCTGAAGAGGATTCGTGATGGTGAGCCACGTGATATTTGTGGGGGTGGTTTGATCACCCTTCTTTGTGCTGACATTATAGCTACCGATCGGATTCCTCGACCTGTTGCTCACGCGGTGTATGATATGGCGCACATGAAAGTGTGCTCGATGCTGAAACCATTGGGCAGGGATGGTGATTTAGTTTGGTCTTCATATGATGGTCATATTCTGATTCTTCCTCGGGTTTTCACTTTTCTCCTTCATTTGCGTATTGGTGGATTCCCAGTGATAGCAGAGTTATGGCCGACGCTACCCCTGCTGCTGCTCCTTCGGGTCCGTTTGGAGAGGGCCCTAGTACTGGTGTTGCTGAGTTTGTGGGTGAGGATGCCCCTTTTCCTACCCAGTTTGATGCACCCTCGTCTTCTTATGGTCCTGCCATACCTTGGCAGGAGTTGTATGCAAGATTTGATGCATTCTCGGTGCAGCAGACGCATTGGAACACCCGAGTAGAGACCGGTCTGCAGACTTGGTAGACCCAGTTCTGCGCTGATGTAGATGAGCGTCTGGACGCTATGGACGCTCATATGAGGGACTACTTCGGGAGGTTCCCACCACCACCGCCATCAGGCCCACAGTGAGTTTATTTCTCCTGCCCCTATTTTATTTGTTGTTCTCTTTTCTACATTGAGGACAATGTTCGGTTTAAGTATGGGGGAGAGATTTAGACTTGCTATGTGTCTATCTTTTATACATAGCTTTGTTTTTCTGTAATTTCCATTCGAGTATTTCTTTAAAAAAAAAAACCCAAAAAAGATGTAAAAAGGCAATCAAAATCCTGGGATGAGCTGAAAACCCGAAAGGGCAGTTCAGGTAAGAAGCAGGTAGTCCGACTGGTATAGACCGGTGCAAAAGTGGACTGGAGTGATGCGAGTATTTGTGAGATATCTAGCAAAATGAAATGAGTGGCTAGGTGAAAACCCGAGAGGGCGCCTAGGCAAGATGAGCGGAAAAGAAGAAGAGTGATTTTAGGATTTCTCATTATTCTTGGGGAGGCGTCATAAGAAGGGGAGTCATAAGGAGGACTCGGGTAGGCCACTCTTCGAGCGATAAGGAGCTAGATTGGAGTTAGGATTAGAATTATCTTTGCATCACTTGTTTTGGTTGTCTGGAGCTAATTGTTGATATGTTGTAGTTACTGGTGTCATATTTTCTTGAACTTCCTGAGACCTTGGTGTTTGAGTGAGGGAGTGGGTTTATCATTAGCTTACTCAGGACGAGTAAAGGTCTAAGTATGGGGGAATTTGATAGGTGTCATTTCATGCACCTTTACTAGCAATTATTAGCATCATTTGGAGGAGTTTAGGATGAGATTTGAGGCTAAGTCTGTGATCCAGAAGTTGTGGAGAAAAGTGAAGATATCCAGGGATTTACAGCTTAGACGGAGATGGAGATGATGAAGATGGATGAGGTTCTGCTAGAGTTTATTGGAGAAGGCTACCAACACTTGGTAGTAATGAAGAGCAGAAGAGAAGAAGAAGAGGAGCTGAAGAAGGAGTGGGCGATTTCACCGCCCCGCGCCAGATGCCACCGCGACCCGGCGGTGGGTCTCAGAGAAGAGCTGGTCACACCAGAAGAAGCCACCGCCCCGCGGTGAGGCACGTAACGCCCCGCGGCCAGAAGGATTTTATTTCCTTTTATGCATTTCGGATTTCCTTATTTCTATTATTTTATTTCCTTTGTTATTTCCATTAGGTTAACTTATTTTTCCTAAGCCTATTTAAGACCCTTTTCTAGGTTAAGAAGAGACTAAACTCTGATATCACGAGACTACTTTTACATTACGTAGTTTTACATTTTATTAGGGTTTCATTCACCTCTGAATGGAGCACTAATTTCCCTTTGTTCTACTAGACGTTTGAAGTAATACAGTTGATGGGTTTGTGAGATTTCTATTCCTTGTTCCTATTCTTATAAGTGTTGGTTTGATTCTCTTGGTTATATTGAATATTGATTTATTGTTATTCCTCATAGCCTGATCAACTAGGTTGAATACTATTTATCAATTGCTAGGATTTGCATATAATGGAATACGAGTGCATATCTAGTAGCATACACGATTGTTGCATATAGTGGAATACGAGTGCGCAATCGTGAGTGAGAATTATTTGCATGTTAAGTAGTAAGGTTTTCTTCTATTTGCATGTATCCTATATCCTTGTGTGCATTGCTATTGCTTTATTGGTGGTAAGGTTTTCTTCCATTGATATTGTGATAAGTCTATCAACAACTGTGAGAATTGGTAGTACTTAAGATCAGGGTGGGAACAACCATAAGAATAGTGAAAGAACTTGGATTGAATAGATTTCAGTGATCAAATTATATCTCTGTATTATGGATCTCGTTCTAGTGGAACTCTTTTCCCCAATCATATTCTCAACTCAATCAAACTTACTTGTCAATCATAATTGCATACTTCATCAGATCTTCCCTGTGGGTTCGACCCTTACTTGCTTACTATACATCCATTTAGTAGGTCTGTTAGGACATTTACTTTGACTAGGCCATTCAATGATATTTGCATTGCATATTTCGGCCACGTCATAAATCAATTTGTTTAGTCACAATCTATAACACATTTAAAAGTATATGTTATCTAGATATGTCTCTTATGTATAAAACATTTTCGTTCAAAATAGAAAATGTAATAATACTTACATAATCACTAAACCATGCAAAAAAGCCATTGGCAAGAGCATTTTGATCACCTTGCCCTTCCGTATTTTGAAATTTCCTATATAAGCAAACAACCATAAAAAGTGTGATATAAAAGATATAGATAAATGCATGCATGTCTAAATATATATACATATATGTATAAATTTAATTGACTTATTGAACGTAAGAGTCGACCTTTCTACAATTGAGTAACATGTATGTATGTGCTACTTGAAAATCTATCCCCTCAATCATCCATAAAACCTTACACTTCTCACTTCCACGTCTAGGATGGTTGAAGATTGAAATGTGAGGATAGTTGTCACCACTTACATTATCTCGTTCCTTTTAGCTTTTCTTCTCTTGTACGGGTCTTGAGGCTTGAAATAGTGTTGAATGAAATTTGTGACCTCCTCAAATAAATATGATTCAACTATGGATGCCTTGACCTTTTATGGATTTAGCATGTTGTAATCACTACTAGAAAACATGTCGTTTATAGACGCTTGCTTTAGCCATTCTCGACATTAAAAAGCGTCGAGAATTTCAATATCTCATACGCTTTTCAATGTCATGAGCATCAGCATGCGCCGACCGTTTTTAATGTCGACAATTCTCGATACTTATTGTTGTCAATGTTCACATACTTTCTAAATTCATAGAACCTACCTCTTGTGACATCAAAAAGCGTCGAGAACTCCATTTGTTTTTTAAAAAAAAGTTACTGTTTTTCCCCTTTAGTTATTGGTTTGAAGTTTTAATTAAGATGGATAATATATATACACACCAATGAAAATATGGCATGGATCAATCTATTTGAATAACAAATATATAGAATTCATATTGCTTGGACAACAAAGAATTCATGTACACATACTTAGAAAATTCAAATAAGTATACAAGTATATATAATCAAGACATACTGAAAGCACCCTAGATGTATTCACTCTTGCTTGTTCACAAATTCATAAGTCTACAAGCCGATGGACTCGATAGATCTTCTCTAGGCAACTCATTGGGATGTAACTACTTTTGTTGTATTCAAACAACTAGCTTGTCAAGTATAATCACACGAACCCTTGTTGTAAGCCTACCACTGTAAAAATCAAAAGAGTGAGCAAAAGAATATATTAAATTGTATAATAAATATTTTTATAGATTAGCTTGATATAATGGAGGATAGAACATATATATATGCTCCACAATAGAAATACAATACAAATAAGAACTTAGTAAGTTAATAAGTAAAAGAGAAGTTAACCTTGAAATAAATAAATAAAAACATTAGTGATAGCTTAAAGGCTGTATAAGAATTCAACTTGAAGACAAGAAAAGCTTATTTAGATTTTCTTATCATTTTCAGAATAGTTGGGCCAGCATTTGTACTTGTACAAATTGATTTTACTTATTGCTCAATATAATTTTGTTTTCCAAATAAATCATATTGCAAACTCAATTTCTTTGTTGAATTAGCACTTATATAATGGCACAAGGTTCATAAATCTGGATAACTTTGTAGCTAGTGCTCAAGCAAATCCAATGTTATACTACTACAATAAACTTAGAAGCTTGAAGTTTTACAGAAATCCCAATCTTACTTGCTCAAGATCGGATGACCCAAAGGTTGGGAGCCCCATCTCTGCTGGCAGGTATAACGAAGTTCCTCGTGTTTTCAAAGTACTAATAAGATAACAAAGGTGCTCTATCGGGTAAAGCAACAAGATCATTTGGGATCTCTCAACCACCTAAAAGATTCACTAGAAAAGTATCAAAACAACATAGAAAACAACAACAAATAAAGACTTTTTAAGGCAAAATAGATAATCATACCAACTTCTTTAACCAAAAATTCAAAAAAAAATTAAACTAAGCCTTCAAATGGAGAACTTTATATAAGGCTATTAAGATCTCATAGAACTATGGAATGGTATATTTACTGAAGGATTACATGCTTAAACAAATGTCAATCTTTCAAGTATAAAGTAAAAGCTTCTACTCTAATAGTTGTAACTTGTAAGTGTTTTGATGCGTTAAATATTAATCTAGTTTTACAAATGGAATGACCATCAACAACTCTCATTTCCTACTGAGTCTAGGCATTAAACAACCACACAATAAGAGGACTGACAAGAGAGAGAAAGATAAAGTCTTAACCATGATTCACACTGTTGGTAGATATCATCAATATCTGCAAAAAAAAACAACAACTCAAAACAACACTTGGAAATGCTTTGATATCCTTAGGGCCTCAATAATATTGATTTTGCACTCCAAACCTGCAAAGCAATTGACACTCCAACCTGTAAAAAGAGGTGAAGGAAAGAAGAAAGAGAAAAATGGAAAGCAAAAAGGGAATACTTTGTTGTAGGTTAGATTTTTTATCCTCACACAAGACACCCATTATGATAAATGTTCTTGACAAGTAAATGTAGTGAACAAAAGAGTAACATGGTGTAAAGACTATCAAAACTATAGATGACTATTATGGATATGGTCTTTGCCTATAAAACAAAAATGTATGCTGATATATATACAAGGTGGAGTAACTTTCTAATATTCTAGTAGAGAGATTGTCTTAGAATATGTAGATGATAGTAAAGTATCATTGTAATCTAAGATCCCTTGACTCGATGCACCTAAATAGTCTTAATTATAGGGAATTCTTCAGTTGTAGTGTAAGTAACTATAGCAAAAGATGTTCGTTGTTTTTTGCAAGAATTGGTCAATAAAAATCTTTTCAACTTGGGAATGTCACATCTTTATAATATCGGGTAATGATTATTTTTAAGATTAAGCAGTCTATCAGCTTCGGATAATAACTGCACTCTGGAACGTTTGATAAATCATTCTTTGAACATCAGCAAAAAGAAAAAAAAGCATGATACACACCACAATCCAACCCTATCTTCTATACTTTTCCCATTATCATATAGTAAGGATTAACCAAAGTTGTGAGCAGGCTGATACGCTCTACTTTGTAGTGCGTAACTAGGAGTTGTTATCGGAGTTTTAGGTGCCATTTATGTGTGTTTAGGACACAATATAGGAGTATGGAGTTGTAGAGAAGAAGTGCTGATTTGGTGGTGTTGAGAGCTTAATTGAAGATTTATTGAAGATGGAGGCGAAGCCACCAGAGAAGACCACAAGAGAAGAAGTAGACGCTGCAGAAACCAAACCATGGGTGCGGAAAAGCCAGCCGCGATCGCGGAAATACGCCAGAGACAGCGAACACTCCAAGGACTAATCCGCGGGCGCGGAAATCTGTCCGATGTCGCGGCTACTGTTCACACACGGGCGCCGATATTTTATTTCGTCCGAGACTTGTTTTACTTTATTCCTTTTTTATTTTATTTCTTTTATTCCGTTAATTTCCTTTTAGAAATATTTAGTTTCTTATCTTTTAGATTAGGGCTTGCTAGGTTTTTCATATTAATTAGTTAGCAGCCTTTTCATTATGGAAGTTGATCACATTATCGTTCGGTTTTTCCCTTAGAGTTTTTACGCTTTAAGGACTATGAAGAACTAAGCAACCTTTGCTTAGTCCGACGATTGAAGCCTTCGTTTGTATTTGGTTGTGAGATTATAACTCTATTTCCTTTCCTTTGATTATATTGATTCTCTTTGAGCTTCATCCCATTGATTCTTGCTGATTTGACTAGTCTTATCATCTAGTTGATATTAGTGATTGTCTATTGCTAGGGTTTGGATATTTCTAGTTGAAATCCCTTATCTTGTGTAGCAACCGCAATTTACAGGAACTAGTTGTGAATGTTTATTGTGAAGAAAATTGATTACATGTCGAGTACTGACTAGTTGTTAAGTATTGCATGTATCCTGGTTAATTCCTATGCTTACTACTGCCGTTAGATTGAATCTTGATAGTTTCTTGATTGTTTAATGGTAAGTATTTTCAAGGCTAGTTGACCTGTCTATATACATAAGATTGGGACAAGAATATTCATTGGTAGGAATTAGAGATAATCTAGGATCAACCAATCAAACTGAAGTGTGGATATTTGTCTGGCTAAGTTATTTCTCACCCATTGATTACATCATTTGCTTTGATTTACTTTGTTACTTGATTACAAACCAAAACCCCCCTTTTTGTTACTATTGGCATACAACTTTTGCACTTAGAAGATTGCTTACCTCCCTGTGGGATTCGACCATTGTTTGCCTACTATACTTAGTTAGGTTTTTTAGGATTACTTTGATAGGTATCACGACTTTAGCCTCATCAAATTTGGCGCCGTTGCCGGGAAGGCTAAAGTTTTAATTTTTCTTTGTGTTTGTTTGTGTGCCAACTATTGTGTGGACCTATCTTATGGTCCACACTTGTGCTACTGACTCTCCTACTTTAGATCTTGATCCAGAAATCGAACGAACACTTTCCAAGAACAGTAGAGAAGTTCGTGAGCAACTCGAGATGGCTGAGGAACAGACTTTGAGGCAGTTGACTGCGCCGAATCTAGAGCAGCAACCGCTTGCTGTGCAGTTTCCAGAGTTGGTGGATGGCGTGAATTTCGAGCTCAAATCTGGGTTGATCCATTTGCTACCCCAGTTCCATGGGATGAGTGGAGAAGACCCCAACAAACATCTTTCTGAATTCCATGATGTCTGCAACAACATGAAGCCAAGGAACATTACTGAGGACCAGATCAAGCTGAGTGCCTTTCCTTTCTCTCTGAAGGATTCGGCCAATGATTGGTTCTATTATTTGGCCCCAGGAAGCATAGACACATGGGCAAAGATGAAGAAAACCTTCCTAGAGAAGTACTTCCCTGCAACGAATTAAGCTCAATAGCTTGAAGAGGAACATCAACAATATTGAACAACATGCTACTGATACGTTGTATGAGTACTATGAGAGGTTAAAGAGGTTGATTTCAAGCTGTCCATACCATGGTTATTCTGACCAAGACCTCGTGCTATATTTGTATGGTGGGCTTCTTGATGATGAGCGCCGGATGGTGAACGCAGCCTGTGGCGGTAACATTCTCAACAAGACACCGGCTGCAGCATTTGAGATATTCTTTGAGCTATCTGAGGGCTCAAGACAGTTTAGCAAGAGGGCGAGCGCCTAAGCAGTTAAGGCCACAGACTCTCAGCCATCGTCCTCACTACTTTCTGAGATGTCTGAGATGAAGGAAATGATGAGGAGGTTTATGATGAAGGGAAACCAGCAGCAAGTCAAGTCTTGTGGAATATGCTATGACACGATGCACCCTACCGATGCGTGTCCCACACTGCAGGAGCCCACTGCTGAAGTGAACACTATAGGAAGTTTCGGCCCTTCAAGGCCGAGATATGACCCATACTCCAACACCTACAATCCAGGGTGGAGAGATCACCCTAATTTGAGGTACGGGAACCAGCAGAATCTGCCTCAGGGTCGTGATGATCATGAGTTCCACCAAAGGCCGCTCCAGTTCTTACAACATCAATAATTTTAGCGGCCTGAAGGTCAACAACAACAATTGGGAGCCCAATATGACCCTAGACCTCAAGGCCAGAGCGCATGTTCGTCTATGTCCGATGATGACATGATCAAGTCTCTCGCCCAGAGAGTATCGACATTGGCAAGCACTGTGGTCCAACAAAATAAGTCTCTTGCTCAGAGTGTATCGACGTTGGCAGACACTATGGTCCAACAAAGTCAAGAGATGAAGTCTAGTATTCAGAACCTGGAAAAGCAGGTGGGGCAGATTTTCCTAGCAGTGAGCAAACTGGAGGCCCGGGATTCGGGGAAACTACCATCTCAAACGGTAGCAAACCCGAGGGCGAATGTATGTGCGATGACGCTAAGGGGTGGAACACAAATGAAGGAAGTGACGGAAGCTGCAAAGGAGAATCCGCGACCGCGGAACATTTTTCGGGACCGCAGATTGCTTACTAACGAGGAAGTTATTGGGAAACAGAACAAATTCCGTGACCGCGGAAACACACCTGAAGGCAGTGATTTTTCCAAATATTTTCCACGACTACGGCCAGAAATTCGCGACCGCGGAATTGTGTCTGGAGGAGAAGAACATTCTAACGAAATTCCGCGACCACGGAAAAGTCGCTGGTACCCCCGTAACGCCAGATGTTGAACCGCGACCACGGGTCCCAAACCGTGATTGCGGTTTTCCTGTTGATGTCAAAGACGATTATGTTTGTCCCTATTTTCCTCCGCTCGGTTCGCTGAAGTTGCCCGCGCCCTTCCCTGAGGCATTGAAGGACACTAGAAGGCCGGAAAACGACAAGGAGATCTTTGAGACCTTCAGTAATTGTGAGGTAAACATTCATTTGATCAAGCTGGTTAAGAGCATTCCTCGTTATGCACATTTTTTGAAAGAGTTATGTAAGATCAAGAGGAAGAAAACAGTGAAAACAAAGAAGAAGGTCCAGGTGAATGAGAATGTCTCCGCTATGCTGCAAAAACGGTTGCCCAAGAAGTGTAGTCACCCAAGCATGCTTAGTATTCCTTGCGAGATAGGTGACACCACGTTCGATAAAGCCATGCTGGATTTAGGTACATGTATAAATGTGTTGCCTCTCTCGCTGTATGAATATTTGGAGCTTGGACCATTACAGAAGACATGGACGGTGATTCAATTGGCGGATATGTCCTATGTGTATCCCAAAGGAGCCGTGTAGGATGTTCTGGTAGAGGTTGATAAGCTGATTTTCCCTGCTGATTTCTTTGTGATGGATACGGGGCAAGACAAGCATGCAGCCCCTGTGATATTGGGTAGGCCGTTTATGAAAACGGCGAATACAAAAATTGATGTGAGTAGTGGTTCGCTCACAATGGAGTTTGATGGGGTGAGGGTCGAACACAACATTGATGATGCAAAGAGACACCCTCCTGATTGTGACCCCAAGTGTTTGATTGATGTGAGCAACCCAAGTTAATTTGAAGGGCACTATGTCGAGCCACGACAATAACCAAGGCGCTGCTCGGGAGGCAACCCGAGGTATGTAATTCTTTTCATGTCTTTTCCTTTCTAGTTTTCATTATTGTTGTTTCATTTTGTTTTTTTTAGACTAACCTGCAGGTAGGAGACTCAAAGACAAGAGTTTGAAGACAGTGTTCGTCTCGCAACAGACGCGAAACCGCGACCGCGGAAAATTTTCCGCGATCGCGGTTTGACCATTATAAGTCCCCTTACATAAAAAAAAAACTCAAAAAAAAATAAATTTAAAAAAATTAAAAAATTTGAAGACTCTGCGACCGCGGCCTTAAAACCGTGATCGCGGCCCAACTGTCCGAGTTTTACTTTGAGAGACGGTGCACATCATGCTGCCAAGGATGAGACATAAGCCCGACATTCGACAGCTGACGAGGAGGAGCTCCAGCGCCAACTACAGATATGATGAATGATATGGAGCGATGGAGCCCGCTACACGATTACACTTGGGCTCCAATTCTGTGTTCGGTGAAGGCCCGTGCAACCCCGTTTCTTTGATGTGGCACTTCACCTTTGGATATATTTGGTTGCACGTGGATTTTGCTTGAGTAGGACCGCGTAACACCAGCGCCATGTGGTTTCACTGCTTTACCGCTAGCACCAACGTCCCCATCCAGACCACCTCGGCGACGGTGTGAGTACTTTTCTACCTTTCCTTGTGCTTCATCTTTTTGTATTTCATTACACTGAGGACAATGCAATATTTAAGAATGGGAGAGTGATCTATACTTGCTAGTCGTCTGAATAAAAAATTTGAAAAAGTCAAAAATGTGAAAAAAAGATATAAAAGAAAATCCTGGGATAAGCTGAAAACTTGAAAGGGCGGCTTAGGTAATAAGCAAGTGGCTTGGACCAACATTAGGCTGGGGTAATAAGAGGTCAAGAGTGATGTGAGTTTGTGTGAGCCCATCTATAGAAAAATGAAATGAGTGGCTTGGTGAAAACCCAAAAGGGCGCCTTGGCAAAATGAGTGAAAAGAAGAAGAATGATTATTAGGATTCTTCATTTTTCCTGGCGTGGTGACATAAGAAGATGTGATATAAGGAGGAGTCAGGTAGGTCACTTTGGGAGTTATAAGAAGATAGATGAAGGCTAGGATTAGATGGTCACTTTCACTCTATGGTGTTCGGGTTAAGTTTGGGGGAAGTACTCTGCTTTCCTTTAATCTTGTGTGTTGTGTTAATGTGTTGGTGCCCTGGAGATTCATGATTAGGTGCAGTTCTTAGTGGAGATAGTTTTTATGCGCTTCCTGAGACCTTGGGTATTTCATTGGAGGAGTAGGTTTCTATTAGCTTACTCGAGGACGAACAAGGTTTAAGAATAGGGGAATTTGATACGCTCTACTTTGTAGTGCGTAACTAGGAGTTGTTACCGGAGTTTTAAGTGCCATTTATGTGTGTTTAGGACACAATATAGGAGAATGGAGTTGTGGAGAAGAAGTGTTGATTTGGTAGTTTTGAGAGCTTAATTGAAGATTTATTAAAGATGGAGGCGAAGCCACAAGAGAAGAAGAAGACGTTGTAGAAACCAAACCGCGGGCGCGAAAAAGCCAGCCGCCATCACGGAAATACGCTAGAGACAACGAACACTCCAGAGACAAATCCGCGGGCGCAGAAATCTTTCCGCGGTCGCGGCTACTGTTCACACGCGGGCGTCGGGATTTTTTTTCGTCCGAGACTTGTTTTACTTTGTTCCTTTTTTATTTTATTTCTTTTATTCTGTTAATTTCCTTTTAGAAAGATTTAGTTTATTATCTTTTAAATTAGGGTTTGCTAGGTTTTTCATATTAATTAGTTAGCAGCCTTTTCATTATGGAAGTTGATCACATTATCGTTCAATTTTTCCCTTAGAGTTTTTACGCTTTGAAGACTATGAAGAACTAAGCAACCTTTTCTTAGTCCGACGATTGAAGCCTTCGTTTGTATTTGGTTATGCGATTATAACTCTGATTCCTTTCCTTTGATTATATTGATTCTCTTTAAGCTTCATCCCATTGATTCTTGCTGATTTGACTAGTCTGATCATCTAGTTGATATTAGTGATTGTCTATTGCTAGGGTTTGGATATTTCTAGTTGAAATCCCTTATCTTGTGTAGCAACCGCAATTTACAGGAACTAGTTGTGAATGTTTATTGTGAAGAAAATTGATTACATGTCGAGTACTGACTAGTTGTTAAGTATTGCATGTATCTTGGTTAATTCATATGCTTACTGTTGCCGTTAGATTGAATCTTGATAGTTTCTTGATTGTTTAATGGTAAGTATTTTCATGGCTAGTTGACATGTCTATATACATAAGATCGGGACAGGAATATTCATTGGTAGGAATTGGAGATAATCTAGGATCAACCAATCAAACTGAAGTGTGGATATTTATCTGGCTATGTTATTTCTCACCCATTGATTACATCCTTTGCTTTGATTTACTTTGTTACTTGATTACAAACCAAAACCCCCCTTTTTGTTACTATTGGCATACAACTTTTGCACTTAGAAGATTGATTACCTTCCTGTGGGATTCGACCCTTGCTTTCCTACTATACTTAGTTAGGTTTTTGAGGATTACTTTGATAGGCATCACGACTTTAGCCTCATCACAGGCCTTGTTCCAAATTTCATCAACATGCAAACAACTTCAATCCATATCCTGAACGAAAGGGAATCTTTCCTTGGACAATGAAACAGGATTTTAAGGAAACCTTGTTTCATATGTATCATGGTATAAACTGATTTACACAATGAGTCTTCAATATAAAGATAGAATTGTTGATTAAAAAGACTGCATTTTTAAAGAAACATAGATGTGAAGAAACCTACCATGGTTGGTCCAAAAATAAAGCCATTCAACTTGTTACATTGCAAAGTGGGTGACAGCATGGTGCACCGACAACCTGTATTTGTAACTTGGTCTGGAATTTTTGAAGGAAAAAAACATATATAGCAAGAAAAGTTTCCTCTGGCCTATTAACTTGAAAGATTGGCATCATGTAAAGCATCAACCTAGAATGCAAAAACAAAAAAACATTGTTGCGTCATAGCATTTCCAAGGAAATCCTTCCGAATAACCAACAGTATATCAAGATAATGAACCATAACATTTCATCTATGACCAACCAGAACTTGAATATTATTTTAGCATCAATTGATGAAAATTAGAAACACTTCAAAAGAAATCTCTACAACATATGTAAGCCCTTCACTAATCAACGAAACCCTAGCCCCCAAATATCGGATCTCAACCAATTCGTCCCACTCAATAAAAAATCAGAAGAGAAGTAATTAATGCTGCAAATTCGCGATTCAAATAAACAAATTTCATCCAAATCTTACAAGCTAGCCTAATGGATGAGTAAATTTATCACTCACACTAAATAATCAAACCAAATAAGTTGTATAAGATACATGTTCACTAAGGAATGGAAGCGGAAGCAACTCACCAGTAAGCCACAACTATTTATCAATCTTGCGTGGAGAAAACAACTCAAGATGATGAGAGTAGAGGATTTGAGGGTGGATCGTCTCGATCTCGACTAGCAGCGGCAGCGGAAGGTAGATGTAAAAGAGAATTTAGGCTTAAGAGGAAAAATAGTGAGACCTATGTGAGGAGTACGGGACGCGTTTGACTACACATACTTAAGGGGCGATGCTTTAAAACGCCTTATGTACTTGTGTTTTTTCGTCGACAAAAAAAATGTCGAGCATTACTTGATTCGGACGCGCGTCCAAATATTTCATCGACGGTATCTCAAAGTATCGATCATGAAGAGTCATAAAAAGACACATTTTTTAGTAGGAAATTTATTGGCAAACTGGGAGATTATAAATCATCTTCTTTGTGTTGTAACTGATGGGCTAGCTTTTGTGAACTTATGAGGCTTTCAAAAAATAAGTTGCTTTGTGTACTTATGAGTTTCACCATAACCATCTGAAAATTGACATGGTGACTCCATAGAACTTGGTAAATCTTGAATATGTTCCCACATTAGTTGACTACACACAAATAAGGAATAAAAGATTCATCCTAAACTCGCCATTTGTAGAAAAAAAATTTCTCCTTCTTTAAAGCATGATCTAATTCCAATAAGCACCTATGACAATCAAATCATGAACCTTTTCTTCCATGTTGTAATTGATAGGCTTTTGTTTTATCCTTGTAGTGAGGATACAAATACATACTTGCAATACTCCATCCACACATGCAACAACCAATATGCTAGAAAGTCATTCATTGTCCACATAAGAGTTTTATGCATCCTGAAGCATTCCCTTGTAAAGACTTCAAATGTTGATTATTGTCACACCCTATCTTCCATAAAACTAGTAACTCATCAATCAAAGGTTTTATGCAAATATTTGTCATTTTAGAGTTTTATGTAACGCTTTATTGGTGAGTTACGAGGTATATTATTGAAAGTTGCACATATTGATATACTCGATGCAAATTCTTTTTACTTATTGGTTAAAAACGAGACAAGTAGTTATTAAATTGTAAATTTTGGAATATGTTTGTAATATTTTAGCTTAATGATGGTATTTTTTAATAGTTTTGTCAAAGGCTTAAATATCACTTATTTATCAACTTATGAAGGAATTTAGTATCGCATTTAGCCACTGATATGCGATATATTGTATAGCGCATCTAGTGGTTATTAGCATGATTTAGATGATGTTTAGATATGTTTTGATTGTAATTCTGTAATCCGGAAGAGAAGACGAGAAGTGAAGAAATCATGAGATTTACAGAGATTTGAAGTACATTGAAGTGAAGAGTTGAAGAGCTGCACAAAAGAAGCAAGAAGAAGCAGCTGAAGAAGAAGAGTCTATGGTATCTTCACCGCACCCGCACCCATACTCACCGCACCTGCGGTGGACTTGCTGAAGCGAAGACAGCTGGAGCCGACCGAAGACCCACCGCACCCGCGGTGGGATGACCGCACCCGCGGTGGTGCCGAGCTGGAGCTTTTTCTCGGATTTTATATCCGAGATCTTTCTTTCCTTATCTTTATTCCGAGATGTTATTTTATCTTATTTTCCTTTTCTTTATTTCTAAACTATTTGTTTTCCTAGTATTTAAAGGTTTTAACCTACACTTGGTTAGAAAAAACCTCGTTCCATCTTTCAGAGTTTTTTCTCTCAAAACCTTATGGAGAACTAAACTTCCATTGTTGCACTTGACGTTTGAAGCCTTCAATGATTGGTTATGAGTTTTCTACTCTTGTTCGATTTCCTATCTAGTTGTATTAATTCTCTTGCGCTTGAATGTTTATTGAATCTTATTGATTTATCTAGACTGATCACCTAGGTTTATTGATATTATCCATATAGCTAGGACTTGTCAATTCCGGGTTCGGGTTGCATATCTAGTAGCAAACATGATTTATATAAGCGGGTTGCGAGTGTTCATCGTGAGAGAGAGTTAATTGCATGCTTATAGTAACGGGTTGTTTCTATTGCATGTATCTTGTTGAATCCTTGTTTGAATGCTATTGCTTTGTTGAGTCTTGAAGGTTTTCGGATTTGATTCAGTAATAAGTACTATTAGGGCTGGTAGAACTAATAGTTACATATGATCGGGATAAGAACAACCAAAGGAAAGATAAGAACTTGAGAATAATAGAATTCAGTGATCAACCATATCTCTTGTTGTGTGGATCTTTGTCAGGTGTGGCGCCTTCCTCATATCATATTCACATCCTTTGCTTTGCTTTTCTTGCTTTATTTACTTGGTTCGAAATACTACAAAACCCCCCCTAGTTCCTAGTTCCTAGTTGGTGACTTGCGAATTACAAGAATTGATAAACTGATTCCCTTGGGTTCGACCCTGACTTGCTTGCTATACTCTGTTTAGTAGGTACATTAGGATTTCTTTGATTAGGCACGACGACTTTATGCCTGTCAAATTTGGCGCCGTTGCCGGGGAATCAAAATTTCTGTTTTTGTGGTTTTGTTTGTTACCAACTTTGGTGTGGACCTATCTTATGGTCCACACTTGTGCTACTGACACACCTCTTGTTGATTGTGATTCAGAAATCGACAGAACATTCCATAGGAATCGCAGAGAACACTTTACACCACAAGTTGCAATGGGTGACCAAACGCTTCGGCAATTGACTGCACCTAATCTGATGCAACAACCTTTAGCTGTGGCTATTCCGGCCATAGGAGAAGGCGTCAACTTTGAGTTGAAGCCATGGCTGATTCATTTGCTCCCGTCATTCCATGGACTAAGTGGTGAAGACCCAATCAAGCATATGGGTAAATTCCACACTGTCTGCATGAGTATGAAACCGACTAACGTCACTGAGGAACAAATCAAGATGAGAGATTTCGGGTTCACCCTCAAGGATGCAGCCGATGATTGGTACTACCATCTACCCACTGGAAGCATAGATACTTGGAACAAACTGCATAAGGCTTTTCTCGAAAAGTATTTTCCGGCCAAGAAGTCAAATAGCTTGAAAAAGGCTATAAGCAACATCGAGCAAGAGGCTGACGAGACCTTATATGAGTACTACGAGCGGTTCAAGAGACTTTGCTCAAGTTGTCCATTCCATGGTTACACGAATCAAGATCTAGTGCTTTATCTTTACAATGGTCTGCTGGACAATGAAAGAAGGATTGTTGACGCTGCATATGGTGGCAACATTCTCAACACAACACCGGTGGCGGCCATGGAAAAGATTCAAGAGATGGCAGAGGGGACGAGACACTTCGGTAAAACTTCTACCAAAAAAGGAGTCAATGCTGTGGACTCCGAACGCTCTGACCTAGTAAGCGATATTGCTGAATTGAAGGACATGGTGAGGAGACTAACGCTGAAAGGAACTCCTCAACAACTCAAAGCATGTGGGATTTGTGCTGATCAATTCCACCCCACCGATGCATGTCCTCAATTGCAAGATGATCCGAATGCTGAGGTGAACACTATAGGAGGTTATAGACCTCCAAGACCTCGGAACGATCCCTACTCCAGCACTTATAATCTGGGATGGAGAGACCACCCAAATTTCAGATGGAGGGATCAACCGAACCAACAACAACCTCAACTTCTACAAAGGTCACAAGGTCAACAACCCGGTACTTCTGCTTCAACTGAAGATATGCTCCAAACCTTGACTAAGCACTTTACAACTCATGTTCAAACTACGGAGTCAAGCATCAAGAATCTAGAGAAGCAGATGGGACAAATGGCTAAAGCTATCACAAAGATCGATGTAAAGATTTCGGGAAATCTACCATCTCAAACGGTAGTGAACCCACGGGCAAATGTTAGTGTTGTGATGCTTCGAAGTGGTAAGCAATTGAACGTCGTTCCTAGTGCTGAAGAGGACGACGCCGAAAAAGAACTCTCTGTACCCACACCACCGCACCCGCGGCAGGACGTCGCACCCTGCGGTGTGTCTACAGAAGCTCTGGAGAACTTGCCGCACCTAGCGCCCACCTTGGCGCACCCAGCAGCGAAATCAACATATGGGTCTGCAACACAACCGCACCCGCGGTGGGATGACCGCACCCGTGATGGGACTCCAGAAGAGCAACTGAGCTCTCAGTTGACATCACCGCACCCCGCAGTGGAGGACCGAACCCGCGGTGACGGTATCGAGAAAGTTCGAGAATTCTCAGTTGGGACGACCGCACCCGCGGTGGAACCTGACCGCACCCGCAGTGAGTTTTCTGGAAAGGTGAAAGAGCCCTATGTCGACACCTATGTTCGTCCATACTTTCCCCCTCTCAGTTCAGAGAAGCCACCCGCCCCATTCCCAGAGGCGCTTAAGGAGAGGAGGATCGTCGACGATAAGGATCTCTTCGAAACATTTAGCAAGTGCGAGGTAAACATCCCTTTACTCAAACTTGTTAAAAGTATTCCCAAATATGCTCGTTTCTTGAAGGAACTTTGCAAAATCAAGAGGACACAGAAGCAGAAGCAAAAGAAGCAGGTCCAGGTGAGCGAGCAAGTATCTGCTGTGTTTCAAAGGTGTATGCCCAAGAAGTGCAGTGATCCAGGTATGTTCTCTATCCCTTGCATCATCGGTGAGACAAATATTGATAAAGCTATGCTAGATCTTGGTGCATCTATTAATGTCTTACCATCGTCATTATATGAGTCTCTTGGTCTGCCACCATTACAGGACACTAGGCTAGTTATTCAATTGGCTGATGGAACCAATGTCTACCCGAAAGGGGTTGTTGAAGATGTCCTTGTTATGGTAGATAAGCTGATTTTCCCACTGATTTTTATGTGTTTGATATGGGTAGTAGTACAGGTGCACCTATGCTGTTAGGGAGACCATTCATGAAAACTGCGAATACCACAATTGATGTCAGAAGTGGGAAATTAACTATGGAATTTGATGGGGATGGAGTTGAATATAACATATATGATATGAAACCTGTCATTAACACCTCTTTAAACTTTGTTGATGTAATGAGTCCTAATCCTTTGGATGAATTGCAACGCATAATAGAGGAGTCCATAGTTGACTTGCCTATCGGTATTACTATATCTTCTAATCTGCAGGCAGTCACGGCTTTATTGGAAGAGAAGGGTGAGTCTCCTACTTCTCTTTTGGGCAGTTGCCCCACCTTACTGACTCCATAGGGCAAGAAGCCGTTCCCTTTTGTTGTGCATAATGAACAGTCAGAGGTTAAACACCCCCCTGATCGATCTAAGTATGGGGGAAAGGCGACTAAGAAGGTCAAGGTGAAAGAGCCGGTTAAGAAGAGGAATGGTCTAAGGTTCAAACCTTTCCATGATTGGTTCAGAAAAGAGGTGCTGAATGAGAGGGTTCCTAATGAACCTGATGCTGTGGGTTGAGGTTGTCTGAGTCTCATGTCGAGCCAACGACATTAACTAAGGCGCTGCTTGGGAGGCAACCCAAGTTAGGTTGGTTAAATTTTTGTATTGTTTTAGTTCAATTTAATTGTCATTTACTTTTTCTGCGGGGAAGAAGGCGGAGAGCCCAGCCGCACCGCACCCACGGAGAGCAGCCCACCGCACCCGCGGTGGGCATCCCTTTAATTTCTAAGTTTTCTAAAAAAAAACAAAAAAACCTTAAACGGATTTAAAAAAATAAATAAAATAATCGAAAACGCAACAAAAAAGAGTTCTACCGGAGCCAGCTGTTCGGGTTCCCCATGGAGAAGGTGCGCATCATGTTGTCAAGGAGGAGACATTCGCCCCCCACATTATTTGGCAACGATGATGGCCCTACAGTCGACAGTTGAAGAGGAGGAACACCAGGGCCCACACCACGAACACATCTGGGCCCATTTTTTTTTGTGTTCATTGAAGGCCGTGCAACCCCGAATTCTTTGATATACCACTATTCACCAAAGTGGTTTCCTTTTGGTTGCACGGTAGATGAAGATTATGGAGTTGATGAAGACACTAGCCGCAACACCAGAGACCTGAGCGTTTATTGTTATACCGCCAGCAACAATGGAAGTGTCCAAGCAGCTCGGCGACATTTGTGAGTTCTTTCTTTATCTTCCCTATGCTTCTATTCTTTTGTCTTTCATTACATTGAGGACAATGCAATGTTTAAGCATGGGGGAGAGTTTTGTACTTGCTATGTCGTTGAGGAGAAAAGAAAAAGCCAAAAATTTGAATAAAAGGCTAAAATAGAAATCCTGGGATAGGTCGAAAACCCGAAAGGGCGGCCTAGGTAATAAGTAGGTGGCTTGGACCAGCATTAGGCTGGGGTAATAATTGGTCAAGAGTGACGTGAGCTTATGTCAGCACATCTATTGGAAAATGAAACGAGTGGCTTGGTGAAAACCCGGAAGGGCGCCTTGGCAAAATGAGTGAAAACAAGAAGAGTGATTTTTAGGATTCCTCATTGTTCTTGGCGTGGTGACATAAGGAGAGGTGATATAAGGAGGATTCGGGTAGGCCACTATGGAGTGATAAGGTGTTAGATGGGAGTTAGGATTAGATTAGTCTTGCATCACTTGTTTTGGTTGTCTTGGAGCTTATTGTTGATGTGTTGTAACTACTAGTGTCATATTTTCTTGTACTTCCTGAGGCCTTGGAGCATGATTGATGGAGTGAGTTCAATTTTTAGCTTACTCGGGACGAGTAAAGGTCTAAGTATGGGGGATTTGATATGCGATATATTGTATAGCGCATCTAGTGGTTATTAGCATGATTTAGATGATGTTTAGAGATGTTTTGATTGTAATTTTGTAATCCAGAAGAGAAGACGAGAAGTGAAGAAATCATGAGATTTAAGAGATTTGAAGTAAATTGAAGTGAAGAGTTGAAGAGCTGCACAAAAGAAGCAGCTGAAGAAGAAGAGTCTCTGGTGTCTTCATCGCACCCGCGCCAATACTCACCGCACCCGCGGTGGACTTGCTGAAGGGAAGACAGCTGGAGCCGACCGAAGAAGCAGCGGAAGAAGAAGAGTCTCTGGTTTCTTTCCTTATCTTTTATTCTGAGATCTTGTTTTATCTTATTTTCCTTTTCTTTATTTCTAAACTATTTGTTTTCCTAGTATTTAAAGGTTTTAACCTAGACTTGGTTAGAAAAAACCTCATTCCATCTTTCATAGTTTTTTCTCTCAAAACCTTATGGAGAACTAAACATCCATTGTTGCACTTGACGTTTGAAGCCTTCAATTGATTGGTTGTGAGTTTTCTACTCTTGTTCGACTTCCTATCTAGTTGTATTAATTCTCTTGCGCTTGAATGTTTATTGAATCTTATTGATTTATCTAGACTGATCACCTAGGTTTATTGATATTATCCATATAGCTAGTTGTATTAATTCTCTTCCCCTCGTGTTCCAAACGTCGGGGAGGTGGATCGGTTGGCTTGCTCGGCATTGAGGTTGGAGGCCTCCTTCTGAGCCTATAAATAGGAGGGGATGCCGAGCTTCTCCTTCATCCTCAAGCTCTCTTCCTTCTCTTCAAAAGTTCTTGTGTTCTTCACCGGAGTTGTTCGTGGCCGGAGTTTTGGTGGTCGTCGGAGGTCGCTCATGGCTTGTGCGTGATCCTTGGAGTGGTGGTGGTACGCGGTGGTTCAGAAGTGGAGTGCAAGCCTCGTTGTCGTCGTTGTCGTCGGTAAGGCTTCGAAGCCGCCCTAAACTCGCGCCGGGATGGAGACCCACGACCGCGGCTCCATCCACCGCGACCGCAGGCTTGGCCCAGAAAACCGTGACCGCGGTTATGCTAACTGCGACTGTGGCTTTGCCCAGCAAAGCATAATCGCGGCCATGTTAACCGCGACTGCGGCTCAGGCCTTTTTTCCTTCGTTTCGTTTCGCATCTTTGTATCCTATCTAACTTAGGGTTCCATCTTATAACTCGTCGTCGTCGTAGGAATCCGTACTCAGATTCAAGTTCCAGATTTCAAACTCGATCTCTTCGTTCGTCTAAACTAAAGGCAAGTGGAGATTCGCTCTTGCTCATTATTCCATGTTTCCCTTAATTATCAATTATTTGATTGTTAATTAAGATGGGATAAAAGTTGTTGTTTTATGTTTGGGAACAAATTTAATAAAACAATGTGTTAAAATATGAATCTATAATAGGTTGTATATATTGCTAGAAACAACGCTATTATGTATGATATTACCGTAATGGTTTTGGTGGGGATTTATGTATGAACTTATATGTGTATCTAGAATGAGTATTCGTAGGAACGCTATGTACCTTGCGAGGTCTAGTCGTTTCTTTATAACTGGTATTAGGAGGATTGTTGCCCTAGTACTTCTGGTCATGACCGTACCCTTACTCAGGGTAGGTGCACTTAGCTAGTGCCAACGTTCGGGATTCATTCCCAGAAATATCTCTCGTATCAAGATGATGTGGATTAAAAGCTGTAACGTGAATGTATGTTTTGGAATTAAATAAGATAAGTGCTTTTACGCACATAATTAATATACCCTCGGGCGAGGAGTATAACGTGGAAACCGCCCGGACTCTTGTTAGATTAAGTCTTCTTTCAAATCTGGATTCGCATTGCGCGGTGAGGTTGGTCATGGACCCAAATGATCAAGGTCGTGTTTTAAACTTGTGTGAAAACTTAACGTTCCCAAACACTTGTCATACGTTTCCCATAAGACTCAATTCCTTTGGAGTCTTCTCTTCATATATTTCCCATAAGACTCAGTTCCTTTGGAGTCTTCTCTTGATCATTCATTTTCTTGTGTTTCCGTAGAAGTGTTGTAGTTCACTATCGTTTATCGGCTATTACTCGAGAAACGATGGTTGTAACTTGATATGACTACTCAGAACATTTTTATTTGTACCCTTGCATAGTCTTTCATTAGACTAACCAACCGGTTTTTTTTCCTTGCATGGTTGGCTGGTGTCATCCATCTCATACGGCACATCAGGTAAATTTCCTCCTCCGTGACGGCTAGATTCCGACGTCAAAGGCAGTTGATATTTTAAGTGTTTTTCCAAGGTTGAAGATCATGGCGTGCGATCACTCAATTCAAACCCCTTTATGGCGTTTATTTATTTCAAAGACTTCCGCTGTAATAAACATTTCTGTATTTGGTTTTGTATCAGTTGTAACCAATGACGTTGGTTTGAATATTATTTGGTCAACTTTCATGTTATTTAACAAAGTTTACAACATTATATTTTTTGTTATAAAAACGGTAAACCTTGGGTGACCCCGGTGGTGTAGTCTGAGGTCGCTGGCGGTAATATTTCCAAAGGTATTTTGGGGGTGTTATAGATTTGGTATCAGAGCTAAAAGTTTTTAAAGTGATTTAAATCTTCAAATCATTTTATTTTAAAACAAAAATTTTGTAAATCATTCTTCGTTCATAGTAAGTAAATTAAATGGGTATTTCAAAAAGACGAGTCAAAATTTTGAACAAGATTATACTTTTGGGTAAAATGTAATATTTTAAAACCTCTGTCATTCTAGTCGTGCCTTCTTCTTCTGTCTAATATAGAAAGTTAGCTTCTATATTTAGAAAGTTCTAATTCTCTTCCGTCACCTCGCAAGAAATGGATGTTGTCGTGTCTCAACTAAAGGGAAGGATGGATGCTAAGGTAGCTTCTCCACCTAAGGCCGAGCTTGAGTCCCCTATTCTTCCGGAGTGTGCTCAGGTCGGGGTTCCGGATAGTCCTCAAGAGAAGGAGAATACCGTTCTCGAGGAGTCGGTAGTTCTCATATCCGACAAGTTGGAGGATCCCGATAAAGACCCCGAGGAAGATCCTGAGGAAGACCTACAGGAGGACCCCGAAGAGGATCCTGAGGAGTACCTCGAGGAGTACGATACTGATCTAGGTCTGGAGCACTTGCTTATGGATGGTGAAGATCCAGGGATGCAGTTCATCTTCCCGAGCCCGGAGATTCCACCGTTTCAGGAGTACGCACCTTTGTCCCCTGCTGCTTGGGAGACACTTGGGGTGTCCGGGTGGAGTACGAGCCATTGGATGCACCAGTGGGTCCGCATCATGTCCACACACCTAGAGAGCCGATGATGAGCCCTGCGTCTCGTAACGTGCACAATCAGAGTGAGATGGCTTCCACCGAGGCTCGTCGCGAATTAGAGGAGTTGACGGAGCAAGCTCGTAGGTGAGCGAGACCGTGGGAGGCTCCTGTGGATGTTCCCGCTCAGCAGGCAAGGGTCAGACCCCGTGTGCTAGTGGAGCACATGGATGAGTGGTTGGATTCATTGTACACTATGGATGAGTGGGCTTACGATGTTGAGTCCAGTCTCTCCCTCATGTTGGATGACTTCCGCGAGCTTCAGGACAACATTAGGCAGGCCAAGCATCTGATCAACCCGCACTACCAGCTTGACGTGGCAGATTTTTGCCCAGGGTTTTTGGATCGGTTTTTCTATCCACATGTGCCTGGTGTGAGGCCAATTGTACCTGTGCCTGGGGAGAGGCCAAGCGTTCCGATGCCTAGGGAGGAGCCGAGTGTTTCGGGTCCTAGTAGCTCGAGGAGGCCAGTTCCAGAACTAGAGGACAGGTCACCTCCGAAGAGATATCAAAGGGATGATGATTACAGGAATCTCTTCAAAGACCCTTCGGGAGGGTACTAGCCAATTGTAGTGATCTTTTCTCGTTGTTTTGTGTTTCGTTATTTTTAGAGCCTTAGCCTTCTAGACAGTTTTGTCTTATCATTTAGGAGGGTAGTTGTAAAACTTATCAACCATGGTTTCAGTTCTTCTATCAATAAAGTTTTCCAGTTTAATCTACTCCGAAGCAATTACATCTATCGTGCGTCTTTAGGTGTGATATTAATGTTGTGAAATACTTTAATAATTGATCGGCAAACAGATGGTGAACACAAGAAACACAACCCGTTCTGGTGCTGGGCCAAGTAACAACCCAAGATTGAACCTGAGAAGTGCCGCTAATCAAGGGGATGAGAGCGAGTCTGCCTCTCACAATAACCCCGCAGGCAATAGCCATGTTCAGGTTAACCCTCACGTTGTCTTCGATGTTGTGGCCATAGAGGCCAGTCGTGGGATCGTTATGCAGGCGGTCACCGAGATAATTCGGCCAGCTGTACCACAAGCGCAAGGTGTTCCAGTTCCTCAGGTTATTCCTGAATTTGAGGAGCCAGTGGATCATGTACCTCAGGTCGATACCGTCAGAAATAGAGGGAACTACGGTCGGGCTGATACGCTCTACTTTGTAGTGCGTAACTAGGAGTTGTTACTGGAGTTTTAGAGACCATTTGTGTGTGTTTAGGACACAATATAGGAGAATGGAGTTGTGGAGAAGAAGTGTTGATTTGGTGGCTTTGAGTACTTAAATGAAGACATATTGAAGATGGAGGCGAAGCCACAAGAGAAGACCGATGGCGAGAAAAAGAAGAGCTACAGAAGCTTTTCCGTAGGCGCGGAAAAGCCAGCCGCGGTCGCGAAAAGAAGACAAATAGCGAGAAGCTACAGAGACAAATCCGCGGTCACGGAATCCTTTCCGCGGTCGCGGTTACTGTTCACGCGCGGATCCGGGATTTTATTTCGTCTGAGACTTGTTTTACTTTATTCCTTTTTATTTTATTCCATTTTATTTCCTTTTAGGAAGATATTATTTCTTATCTTTTTAGACTAGGGTTTGCTAGGTTTTTCTTATTAGTTAGTAGCAGCCTTTTCATTATTCATTCAACACATTATCATTCAGTTTTTCCCTTAGAGTTTTATGCTTTGAAGACTATGAAGAACTAAGCAACCTTTGCTTAGTCCGACGATTGAAGCCTCCGTTTGTATTTGGTTGTGAGATTATAACTCTATTTCCTTTCCTTTGATTATATCTTTTCTCTTGTGCTTCATCCCATTGATTCTTGCTGATTTTACTAGTCTGATCATCTAGTTGATATTAGTGATTATCTATTGCTAGGGTTTGGATATTTCTAGTTAAAATCCCTTATCTTGTGTAGCAAACGCAATTTACAGGAACTGGTTGTGAATGTTTATTGTGAAGAGAAATGATTACATGTCAAGTACTGACTGGTTGTTAAGTATTGCATGTATCCTGGTTAATTCCTATGCTTACTGATGCTTTTAGATTGAATCTTGATAGTTTCTTGATTGTTTATTGGTAAGTATTTTCAGGGCTGGTTGACCTGTCTATATACATAAGATCAGGACAGGAATATTCATTGGTAGGAATTTGAGATAATCTAGGATCAACCAATCAAACTGAAGTGTGAATATTTGTCTGGCTAAGTTACTTCTCACCCATTGATTACACCTTTTGCTTTGATTTACTTTGTTACTTGATTACAAACCAAAACCCCCCTTTTGTTACTATTGGCATATAACCTTTTGCACTTAGGAAGATTGCTTACCTCCCTGTGGGATCGATCCTTATTTACCCTACTACATTATTTAGGTTTTTGAGGTTTACTTTGATAAGCATCACGACTTTAGCCCCATCAAATTTGGCGCCGTTGCCGGGGAGGCAAAGTTTTAATTTTTCTTTGTGTTTGTTTGTGTGCCAACTATTGTATGGACCTATCTTATGGTCCACACCCGTGCTACTAACTCTTCTACTGTACATCTTGATACAGAAATCGAGAGAACACTTTCTAGGAACCGCAGGGTAAACAGATCAATCACTCTTGTCCTGTTTTGACAACCCGTGTTTTGAGATGGCTGAGGAAGTACCGACGTTGAGGCAGTTGAATGTGCCGAATCTAGAGCAGCATCCGCTTGTTTTACAATACCCAGAGTTGGAAGATGGCATGAATTTTGAGCTCAAATCTGGGTTGATTCACTTATTACCCCACTTCCATGGGATGAGTGGAGAAGACCCCAACAAACATCTTTCTGAATTCCACGTTGTCTGCAGCAGCATGAAGCCCAGGAATATCACTGAGGACAAGATCAAGCTGAGGGCCTTTCCTTTCTCTCTGAAGGATTTGGCCAATGATTGGTTCTATTATTTGGCCCCAGGAAGCATAGACACATGGGCGAAGATAAAGAAAGCCTTCTTGGAGAAGTACTTCCCTATAACGAAGCTCAATAGCTTGAAGAGAAACATCAGCAATATCGAGCAGCATGCTACTGAGACATTGTATGAGTACTATGAGAGGTTCAAGAGGTTGATATCAAGTTGTCCATACCATGGTTATTCTGACCAAGACCTCGTACTTTATTTGTATGGTGGACTTCTTGATGATGAGCGTCGGATGGTGAACGCAGCCTGTGGTGGAAATATTCTGAACGAGACGCCGGCTGCAGCATTTGAGATATTCTTTGAGCTATCTGAGGGCTCAAGACAGTTTAGCAAGAGGGTGAGCGAACAAGCAGTTAAGGCCGCAGATTCTCAGCTATCGTCCTCAATACTTTCTGAGATGAAGGAGATGATGAGGAGATTTATGATGAAGGGCAACCAACAGCAAGTCAAGTCTTGTGGAATCTGTTATGACACGTTGCACCCTATTGATGCGTGTCCCACGCTGTAGGAGCCCACTGCTGAAGAACGCTATAGGAGGTTTCGGCCCTCCTAGACCGAGATATGACCCGTACTCTAACACTTACAATCCAGGGTAGAGAGATCACCCTAATTTGAGGTACGGGAACCATCAGAATCCTCCTCAGGGTCGTGATGATCAAGAATTCCACGAGAGGCCGCCACAGTTCCTACAACAACAATAATAGTTTCAGCGGCCTATAGGTCAACAACCATTTAGAGAACAATATGACCCTAGACCCCAAAGCCAAAGCGCAAGTTTATCTATGTCCAGTGATGACATGATTAAGTCTCTCGCTCAGAGTGTATCAACGTTGGCAACCACTATGGTCCAACAAAATCAAGAGATGAAGTCTAGCATTCAGAACTTGGAGAAGCAAGTGGGGCAGATTTCTCTAGCAGTAAGCAAACTGGAGGCCCGGGATTCGGGGAAACTACAATCTCAAACGGTAGCAAACCCGAGGGAGAATGTCTGTGCGATGACGCTATAAGTCTCTTTTGCCTGTAAAATAAAAGACGGTGTTCAGTTCGCACCAGACACAAAACCGCGACCGCGGAAATTTTTCCGCGATCGTGGTTTCGCCACTATAAGTCTCTTTTGCCTGTAAAATAAAAATAAAAATAAATAAAAATCAATAAATAAGTTTGAAGACTCCACGACCGCGGCATTAAAACCGCGATCGCGGCCGAGCTGTCCGAGTTTTATTTTGAGAGACGAGGCACATCATACTGTCAAGGAGGAGACAATAGCCCGACATTTTTATTTGGCACCGATGATGACCCGACATTCGATAGCTGATGAGGAGGACCTACAGAGCCAACTACAGATATGATGATTGATATGGAACACCAGAGCCCACAACACGATTACATTCGGGCTCCAATTTTGTGTTCGTTGAAGGTCGTGTAACCCCGTTTCTTTGATGTGCCACTTACCTTACAGTGGATCTGATTGGATGCACGTGGAGTTTGATTGAGTAGGACCTCCGCAACACCATGGACGTGTGTTTTTAAAGTTTTACCGCCAGCCCCGACATCCACATACAGGCCACCTCGGCGACGGTGTGAGTACTTTTCTGCTTTTCCCTATGCTTCATCTTTTAGTCTTTCATTACATTGAGGACAATGCAGTATTTAAGCATGGGGGAGTGGTCTATACTTGTTAGTCGTCTGAATAAAAAAAATGAAAAGAAATAGTCAAAAATATGAAAAAAAAGACAAAAGAAAATACTGGGCTAAGTCGAAAACCTGAAAGGGCGTCTTAGGCAATAAGCAGGTGTCTTGGACCAGCATTAGGCTGGGGTAATAAGAGGTCAAGAGTAATGTGAGTTTATGTGAGCCCATCTATAGACAAATTAAATGAGTGGCTTGGTGAAAACCCGAAAAGGCGCCTTGGCAAAATGAGTGAAAAGAAGAAGAGTGATTATTAGGATTCCTCATTTTTCCTGGCGTGATGACATAAGAAGAGGTGATATAAGAAGGATTCGGGTAGGTCACTTTGGGAGGTATAAGAAGATAGACTGGAGCTAGGATTAGATGGTCACTTTCACTCTATGGTGTTCGAGCTAAGCTTGGGGGAAGTACTCTGCTTTCCTTTAAGCTTGTATGTTGTGTTGATTGTATTGGTACTTGGAGATTCATGTTTAGGTACAGTTCTTAGTGGAGATAGTTTTGTTGTGCTTCCTGAGACCTTGGGTATTTCATTGGAAGAGTAGGTTTCTTTTAGCTTACTCGAGGACGAGCAAAGTTTAAGCATGGGGGAATTTGATACGCTCTACTTTATAGTGCGTAACTAGGAGTTATTACTGGAGTTGTAGGTACCATTTATGTGTGTTTAGGACACAATATAGGAGAATGGAGTTGTGGAGAAGAAGTGTTGATTTGGTGGCTTTGAGTACTTAAATGAAGACATATTGAAGATGGAGGCGAAGCCATAAGAGAAGACCGATGGCGAAAAGAAGAAGAGCTACAGAAGCTTTTTCGCGGGCGCAGAAAAGCCAGCCGCGGTCGCGGAAAGAAGACAAACAGCGAGAAGCTACAGAGACAAATCCGCGGTCGCGAAATCCTTTTCGCGGTCGCGGTTACTGTTCATGTGCGGATCCGGGATTTTATTTCGTCCGATACTTGTTTTACTTTATTCCTTTTTATTTTATTTCTTTTATTCCATTTTATTTCCTTTTAGGAAGATATTATTTCTTATCTTTTTAGACTAGGGTTTGCTAGGTTTTTCTTATTAGTTAGTAGCAGCCTTTTCATTATTCATTCAACACATTATCGTTAAGTTTTTCCCTTAGAGTTTTATGCTTTGAAGACTATGAAGAACTAAGCAACCTTTGCTTATTCCGACGATTGAAGCCTTCGTTTGTATTTGGTTGTGAGAATATAACTCTATTTCCTTTTCTTTGATTATATCTTTTCTCATGTGCTTCGTCTCATTGATTCTTGCTGATTTGACTAGTTTGATCATCTAGTTGATATTAGTGATTATCTATTGCTAGGGTTTGGATATTTCTGGTTGAAATCCCTTATCTTGTGTAGCAAACGCAATTTACAAGAACTGGTTGTGAATGTTTATTGTGAAGAGAATTGATTACATGTCGAGTACTGACTGGTTGTTAAGTATTGCATGTATCCTGGTTAATTCCTATGCTTACTGCTGCTTGTAGATTGAATCTTGATAGTTTCTTGATTGTTTATTTGTAAGTATTTTCACGGTTGGTTGACCTGTCTATATATATAAGATCGGGACAGAAATATTCATTGGTAGGAATTTGAGATAATCTAGGATCAACCAATCAAACTGAAGTGTGGATATTTGTCTAGCTAAGTTACTTCTCACCCATTGATTACACATTTCGCTTTGATTTACTTTGTTACTTGATTACAAACCAAAACCCCCCTTTTGTTACTATTTGTATATAACCTTTTGCACTTAGGAAGATTGCTTACCTCCCTATAGGATCGATCCTTATTTACCCTACTACATTAGTTAGGTTTTTGATATTTACTCTGATAGGTATCACGACTTTAGCCCCATCACGGGCCTTGAAGGCCATTAGCTCAATGAGGCTAGACAGCTATGATGGTACCAAAGAACCAGTCAGGGTGGCGTATTGGTTCTCACATATAGAGCGGTTATTCAGGAACGTCGATTGCACTGAAGCTGAGAAAGTGCACATTGCCTCTCTTCAACTAAAGGCTGTGGCTAGTGAATGGTGGGAGAGCACTGGACTAGTTGATCACCCCGCGTTGAATTGGGGTATGTTCAAGACGAAAATGATCGACCGTTTCTTTTCCCGTGCTATGAGGGAGGAGAAACATAAAGAGTTCCTTTACCCCAAGATGGATGGGCTGAAGGTGACTGAGCTAGCTGCAAAGTTCAATCACCTGTTGTAATATGCTGGACCGGAAGTGTCGAGTGAGGAGGAGAAAATCTGGCACTTCCATGAGTGGATGAACCCGGATATCAAGCCGTTGATGGTGCTCCATGGCTGCTCTACTCTGGAGCAGTATGTGGACGCCGCCTACAAGCTAGAAGTGACTCTAGAGGAGTTGGCAAAGAAGCGCAATCGCCAGAGACCGGCACAGAGCTAGCCTCGGACTAGTGGGTTTAAGTGACCCGCACCACCGTCGCACTTTGCCAAGTCTGGTCGGGCAAGAACTAAGGTGACACAGTCAGGCCCTACAAACGCTCGGGCCAGAGCAAGAACCCGATTCAGTGCTATAATTGCAGAACGTCGGGGCATAAGAGCAATGAGTGCACAAAGGGTAAGAGAACGTGCTTTGTTTGTGGGAATGAGGGGCATTTGCAGACATTTTGTCCTCAAAAGAGGCAAAAGGAGGCTGAATCGCAACAAGGGTCAGTTAGCCATAACAACCGACCCCGATTCAAGCCTGTTGGAGCTCTGAGTACCTCGATGTAGACAACTACTCAGAACAAGGGGAAAGCCCCAGCTGCTCCAGTGGGTCAAGGTCAGCGGCTGTATGAGATACGCGAGGCTGGCAGACCCAATGCTCCAATTGTTCAATGTACTCTATACCTTCACTCTACATCAGTTTGCATATTGATTGATTCGGGTGCTACTCATTCCTTTATTTCAGAGAAGTGTGTGAGTAAGTTAGGGTTGAGGTGCAATGAATCTTGCGAACCATTTGTGGTGAATCTTCCCAATGGTGAACAATTAGTGGGGACCAAGCGACTGTCGGAATTTCCGATTACTATTCAAGGTCGGAAGTTTGAAGCCGACTTGATCTATATAGCCATGGCTCCATACGACATCATTCTCGGGATGGAATGGCTGACGCGTCACGGGGTGGTGATCGATTTCCGCTCAAGGACAAGGTTTTGGGGCGAAAAGATCAGACGACCTAAATCGTCTTAGACGGGGTAACTAGTCGATCGGGTGATAGAAATCAATCCAAACCAAGTAGATAATCAACGAGTAAAAAGAAAATATGAAATAGCGAGATGATTTTATTAGATATAGTATTGATCGAATCGAATGGAGGTATAACTTATCGTAGTAAGACAAGGGATTTTATTGAACTCGACCGGTGACTTCTAGGTTTCGACCGGCGGAAAACATGCGTGATTGACTCCTGGTGAGCTAGGCTAGAGCAAGTGTGTCTCCGTTTTCTTTCAGAGCAAGTTCGAGTGAGTGTGTAACATAATCGTATGAATGTGTCTTCTTTATCTTCTCCTCCCCCATATATGGTAAGTCTTTCTCCTTTTTACCGTTTATGATTTAATCCTATCGTATCTTCAACGCCGAGAGTGATTGCAGGGATTCTGCCATTAATTACTGCTATTACGGTGGTGTTTGAATGCTGTGGCCATTGCTCAATCTAAGCATTTAATGCTCTGCGGGATCTTCGCGACCTGTCGGATAGTGTTCGACCAGAGAAGCTTCGATGCCTCCTTTGGACTCTCCCCTGTTCCTCCGATCTATCTTGGGCCTGGGCCCGTTTTGCTCGATCCATCTTCCAAGGGGGATGCTAGGCCCAACAATAGCCCCAAGTTGCTTTGGGCTTTCGGCTAGGCGAGCAGGTGAAATCCGAGGCAACTTCTTTAGCCATGATCTCCACCATCCTTTTTTGGCGCGGTTGTCCAGGGCTACGTGGCGGGAGATTGGAGCACGATGCGACATCTCTGCAGATCATCATCTCCCTCCATAAATTCGGAGCGGACGCTTGGCGATTGGACTTCACTTCTTCTTCTCTTGCAAGCTTCTCTGGTAGGTTTCTCAACCCTTTTCGCCATAGCTCTTCGATTTCCTTCTCTTTATGTTCTTGAGATGGTTTCTAATGAAGCCTCTGAGTCGTCGAATACTCTCTCTGACTCGCGCGAGGGCGAAGCTCCTCCCCTCTTTATTCTGAAGGAGTCTGATGCTTTAACAAGTACTTTGTCCCAGGCGGAGCTCGAACAAATACTTCAAGTTGGAGGCTTTCCCCCGGAAACGGTCGCCAGATTGCCTCACTCGGATGAGAGGGCCGATGCCCGATATGAGGGTTGGGTTTGTTTTTATGCGTATCCATTTCGGATTGGTCACAGGTTCCCTTTTTCTCCCCTTGTTAGGGATTTTTTTGCCACTTTGGCGCTGACGCCATGTCAGGTGATGCCACAGGCATGGAGGGTTCTCAGGGTCTTGGACCTTGTGAACGTCCGATCTAGGGCTGGTTTTGATTTTGATGCCTTGTGGTACAATTATTTCCTTGGGTCAAAGAGTTCTTCCCGTGTCCAGTTACGCATTCGATAGGGTCGGAAGCCTTTGGTGCAGAATCTTGATGTCAACGACCGCGGATGGGGGTCGAAGTTCTTTTTTGTCGAGCGTTCATCTCTGGAGAAGGGGGGAGAGTGTTCGTTCTTGTTGACAGAGTGGCGAGTAGAGAGTATGTGTTTGTTCTCTCCTTTGCTTGTTTATGCGTCTTAACTCTTTGCTTTAACTTTTCCTTTTTGTAGTCCCTGAGGCACAAGATTTGGAGGTGAGCGCTCGGTCGGAGGGTTTGTCCAGAATTGTTCTTGTTGTTCCGGCGTCGGAGAGGAGTTTTGTCAAGGTCAACCTGTTGTCGACATCCCCTGCCGCTCAAGACGACATGTCGACTGTTTCGTCATCTCGCGTCAAGGATAAGCTTTCGACCTTGGGAGTTTTCTCTGTACTTTTTCACTTTGTCGCATGCTTTATGATATTTTTATGTCTGTCGTGTTAGCTTCCCCTGGTGGTCGAGCAAGTGCTCGTTTGAAGGGAGTGTCTGGGAAGGGCCTGATCGAGCAAAGGAAGGCGGCAGCCAAAATCGCATCGAGTAAGTCGGTTCTGATGGATCCGGCGCCTCAAGTAAAAGGTGGCTTAAAGAGGAAAGCGGGTGTTTCCCCTGGTGATGTCAAAGAAGAAGAGCCTCCTAGGAAGAAAGAGGCGATCGCTGAAGGGATCGACAAAATCGGCACGGTCGGTCAATCGATTTCCGACCTCTTTCACGCCCAGGATCCGTCTTTGAAATCGGAGGTCGACGACATCTCTCCCCTGGACTGCATTGGTGAAGCGGGGTGTTCCGCGTGGAGGGTGAGTTGTCTCTGTTCCTGTTTCTCTTTCTCTTTCCTCGACTGTGTTTTCTGATCGTGTTATATTTTCTTGCTTTAGACTTTTCAGTACCTCTTGGGAGCATACTCCAGTGTCAAGATGATGGTCGTCAAGGCCGAGGAAAGGGCTGCCAGGTCGGAGTCCGCCCTTGCGTCCTTGAGGACCAAGCTAGAGGGAGCATAGAGTCGTTGTCGAGAGACTGAGCGCCGCCTTACGAGGGAGCTGAAGAGTTGTCAAGAGGAGTTGGTCGCAAGCCGGAAAGAGTTTGAAGAGAGCCGATCAGGCGTCGAGGAAGAGGTGAAGCAGGCTCAAATCACAGCTGGCCAGATCGCAGGCGACGTCGGTGCTTTTTATGCATTGAAGTCGCGTGTCGAAATGATAGAAGAGTTTGACGATGGCAAGCATGAGCTCTAGGATCTGAAGGCAGAGAAGGAGACTTTGGACTCCATGTTCCCGAAGGGAAATACTGGTCATGAGCTCTTCCGCTTGGCTGGCGTCGGAGAGGAAGCCGCGGATGGGGGCGTTGGCGAGGACGAGGCCCATTCCGGCGATGTCGAGCCGGTTGATGGCGTAGCTTCTCTTAAGTCAGCCCCTGTTGAAGGTAGTGCCATCGTCCCTGATGCCTGACTTATTTTTCTTGCGTAGTTTGACTTGTTGTCCCACTTGTGTGTGGGTTTGGATATTTGGTGTTTTTGGCGACCCGTCCACCATCGCGGGTCGCAGAATATTTTTAAGTGAATGTTGATGAAGTCCTACAGGTATATAGGCAGACAATATGTTTTGGCGACCCGTCTACCATCGCGGGTCGCGCATTTGTATAAAAATGTTCGTGCTTTTATTTGATGCGATCTGCTTTTACATATAGAATTGTATGTCCATTTGTTTCGTTTATGTCGTCAGACTTTCATGGAGATCGTCGATGACGTTGCATATTTCGTATGTCGGTTTCACCCGTGTTCTCCGTCGAGTGGGGCTCGCCGTATGTATATGTGTAGAGAAGGCCTGTAAATGTTGGTGTATGTATTAGTCATGACTTTATGCCGAGGAGGTAAGCAATATGTTTCTATTGCGTAAATGTAATAAGATGTCGTACCTTATGTTTTGTATAAGGCAGGCG
The DNA here is from genome assembly GCA_027886185.1 of Rheum nobile. Lineage (NCBI taxonomy): Eukaryota > Viridiplantae > Streptophyta > Magnoliopsida > Caryophyllales > Polygonaceae > Rheum > Rheum nobile. The sequence continues at coordinate 1,981,811 of WOAB01000067.1, read as the reverse complement.
GTGTGCCGACATGCCTGTGTTGTTCATCTCCCCGTGTTCCGATCGATCGTGTAGATGTAATATAAGTGCTTTTTGCGGATGACTGGATCCAATGTATACGTCAATGCTGTTCTGCATTCGTGTTTTTGTAAGGAGGAAGTCCTCACTTAGTGTCACATGCTAGTTGTTTAAAGAATAGAGATGCATATGCGATAATGAGCGATGTGTGAAGTTATGTAATGTTTTACCTTGTTGGCTCAGAAATGGTATAGCTTTAGGTGTGCCGCATTCCAACTTCTTGGGATTGGTTGTTTGTCTTTATCTTCCAACTGATATGCTCCCTGTCCGACCACTTCGGTGATTAGGTAGGGTCCTTCCCATTGTGGTGCGAGCTTTCCGTCGGATGGATTCTTGGTATTCTGGAAAGTTTTCCTGAGGATCCAATCTCCGACTTTGAATGCCTTGATCCGGATGTTCTTGTTGTAACTCCTTGTGACCTGTTGTTGGGACTTGACCATCCTGATTCGGGCTCTTTCTCTGATCTCGTCCACTGTGTCCAGGTTGTGTGCCAGTTCGATGTCATTTTGCTCGTTTGTCTGAAGGTTGCAACGGGCTGTCGGGACCAGTAACTCGGCCGGAATGACTGCCTCACTCCCATAGACGAGAGAGAAAGGTGATTGTCCAGTCGCATTTTTAGGAGTAGTCATGTCGGACCAGAGAATGAATGGGAGTTCGTCTGCCCATTTGCCCTTAGCCCCAGTGAGGCGTTTCTTGAGGTTGTTGATGATGATTTTGTTGCTGGATTCGGCTTGTCCGTTGGATTGCGGATACCGAGGTGTGGACGTGACCAACTTGATGTTCCATCGATCGCAGAAGGCTCGAGTCTTATGACTGATGAATTGGGAGCCATTGTCGCACACAATTTCTAATGGGACGCCAAATCTGCACAGGATATTGCGTTTTATGAATGAGATGACGTGTTGATCTTTTACCTCTCTGTAGGCTTCGGCTTCGATCCACTTGGAAAAGTAATCCGTCATGGCCAAGAAGAAGACTCTTTGACCCGACGCGGGCGGGCGCTTCCCGACGATGTCCATTCCCCACCTCATAAAGGGCCATGGAGCCAGAGTCGGGTGGAGGAGCTCTGAATGTTGATGATGGACGGGTGCATGCCGCTGATAGGCGTCGCACTTTTTGGTGTATTCCATAGCGTCTTTGTTCATCTTGGGCCAGTAGTATCCGTTTCATAGGGCTTTCCCCGAGAGGCTTCGTCCACCGGTATGGTTTCCACATTCTCCTTCGTGTAGCGATTGCAAGATGCGTCCGACTTCTGGAGTCTTAAGGCATCGTAGAAGTATCCCTATGACAGACCTTTTGTACAAGATGTTATCTATGATATCGAAAGAGAGTGCTTGTACCTTGAGCCTTTTTGCTTCCGTTTTGTCGTCAGGCAGGTTGCCGTCCTTTAACCACCTGATGTAGGGTAGCACCTAGTCGTCGTCGGTGTTGACGATGTCTTCTTCTGGTCGATCTCCTATCTCCATGGCGACGAGCTCTTCTAGTGGTGTGGTAGATTCGACGGGTGTTCTTGGGACGGATGGCGTCATGATGTGTGCTAATGGTATGTATGGAAATTATTTCGGGTCCAAGACGGATCCTAGGTTGGCAAGTGCGTCAGCTTGGGAGTTAAGATCCCTGGGTACCTGTCTGATGTCGAATGTTTGGAATTGTCCGATCAGCTTCTTGGCTACCTCCAGGTAGGCTATCATTCTGACGTCCTTAGCGTTGTACGGCCCTTGTATCTGGTTCACGACCAGCAAGGAGTCGCAAATGACTTCGATCTCTCAGACCCCTAGGTCGCGAGCCAGGATGAGTCCAAATATGAGTGCTTCATACTCAACTTCGTTGTTAGTAGCATCCCACTCACATCTTACGGCCTGAGCTATCTTTTCCCATTGTGGCGATTTCAGCACGACCCCTAGCCCTGATCCTCTGGCGTTTGACGCACCATCTATGTGGAGTTCCCATGTGCATGTTTCTTCTGTCACGAGCAGTTGTGTTGCCTCTCTTGTGGCTTCTAGCTCTAGGGTCGGACTGAAATCGGCCACAAAGTCGGCTAAGGCTTGCGACTTGATCGCTGTCCTGGGCTCATACTCGATGTCGTAACCGCTGAGGTGTATAGCCCATTTGGTCATTCATCCTGTGAACTCGGGTTTCCTCATGATGGCTCTCATGGGATGATTAGTGCGAACAGTAATAGTATGGAATTCAAAATAAGGTTTGAGTTTGTTCGAGGCCATCACCAATGATAGTACGAGCTTTTTAAGTGACGAATACCTCGTTTCTGCTGGTAACAGTGTCTGACTAATGTAGTATATCGGTGACTGCTTACCATCTTCTTCTCTGACCAATACTGCGCTTACGGCTGATTCTGACACTGCTAGATATAGAAATAAGGGCTCATCTCCTTTAGGTTTGGTTATTAGCATGGGACTGGCCAGGTATTCCTTCAAGTTCTGGAACGCTGCCTCATGTTCTTCCGTCCACTGAAAGGACTTGTTCTTCTTGAGAACGTCGTGTAAGGGTTTGCACTTGTCGGACGACTTTGAAATGAATCTATTCAGGGCTGCTATCCGACCTGTAAGTTTTTGTACGTCCTTGATGCATCGGGGGGATCGAAGGTTGATGAGAGCCTTGGTCTGTTCTGGGCTGGCTTCTATTCCTCTTTGTGTCACCATGTACCCCAAGAACTTTCCTGATGACACTACGAAGGAACACTTAGTAGGGTTTAGTTTCATGTTGTACCTTTTTAGCACCTCGAAGTTGTCGCGAAGATGGTCTATATGATCTTCTTTCTTTTTTGACTTGACCAACATGTCGTCTATGTAGACTTCCATCGTGTCCCTAATCTGGTCTTTGAACATCTTGTTGACTAGTCGTTGATAGGTAGCCCCTGCATTTTTTAGACCAAAAGGCATTACTTTGTAACAATAGATACCTTGACTAGTGACGAATGCCGTTTTTTCTTGATCTTCGGGTTCCATGAGGATTTGGTTGTAGCCACTGAAAGCATCCATAAAGGTAAGCATTTCATGTCCTGCCGTAGCGTCGACCATGGCGTCAATGTGGGGAAGTGAGAACGAGTCTTTAGGGCAAGCTTTGTTGAGATCTGTGAAGTCGATGCAAACTCTCCACTTGCCATTCTTCTTCTGGACTATGACTACGTTGGACAGCCACTCGGGGTAGTGGACCTCCCTTATCTTCCTTGTTTCTAATAAGCTTTTGACTTCGTCGTCGACTATCTTGTTCCGCTCGGGGGCGAACTTCCTGCGTTTCTTCTTGACATGGGGATGAGATGGATCTATATTTAATTTATGAGTAATAATATTTGGAGATATTCCGACCATGTCCTCATGCGACCATGCAAAACAGTCGGCATTGGTCTTGAGAAAATCGAGGAGTTGTTGTCTGGTCGAGTCGTCCAGGTCCGACCCGACCCTTACCGTTTGGTTTGGCTTTGAAGGATCTAGTACGATCTCGTCGAGCTTTTCCATTTCTGGTTCGACGTACCGACTAGGTCCTTCGCCGCTCTGTGGTTGCTATGCGGTCTTGTGTTCGACTGCGCTCTTCATAGAAGCGACGTAGCACTCCTTAGCGGTCCTTTGATCTCCTTTGATTTCTTGGACTCCCCATTCAGTGGGGAACTTGATGACTTGATGATATGTCGAGGGTACCGCCTTCATAGCGTGTATCCATGGCCTGCCAAGAATACAATTATAGGGAGACGGACAATCCAGGACTAAGAATTTCACCTGTTGGTTGACTCCTCCAGCATAGGTGGTTAGAATGATTTCGCCGGTCGTATGCTTAACCTCACCGCTAAACCCGACCAGTGGGGTCAACTTTTTGATTAAGTCATTCTCAGTCAGACCCATTTATTTAAGGGCGTCGAGGGTTAAAATATTGGTTGAACTCCCTGTATCGATTAGTACTCTTCGTGTTAAGCAATTACCAATGGACAAAGAGATTACCAGACCATCGTGATGGCTATCCGACCCGTCGGAGTCGGACTCGTCGAACATGACCGTCAGAAGGTCGGAGGTCTTTCTTAGCTTGAATCCTGACGCCTCGGGTTTATCACCCTTGTTTTCCTTTGTATGCCGTTTAGCCGCGGAGTATGTGTTTCCACATATGTCTGAACCACCTGAAATAGTATTGAAAACTTTTGTATGGATGGGAGATGGGGGTTTGTTTTGTTTTACCAGATCTCGTCGTTCCATGGTGGCTTTTGCCCGCTCCGAGATTACGTCGTGTAGGAGCCCATGTGCGAGCAGCCTAGCGACTTCCTTTCGTAGGGCAATGCACTCGTCGGTCGAATGACCGTGGTCGCCATGGAACTCGCACCATCGACTCATGTCCTTTTTGACGTCCGGTCGATCGCTCTTTCGGGGCCATCTTACCTCTTTTCCATACTTGTCGAAACTCTTGACGAGCTCCGACACGGAAACGTTGAAGTTATAAGATTGGACCCTAGGAGGCAACGCCGGACTGTCTCTCCAATCCTGTGACCTATCTTGGAAAGAGTTTACCTGGTTTGGCTCATTTCGATTACGAGAATAGGGGTGAGGACATTTGTCTCGACGGTTGTCGGAGGGATTTTTACGATCAGACGGATCGGGTCCGTGTGAGGCTTTACGCGACTCACGGTCCTCTTCCAATCTTACCTCGGCCATGGTCTTGGCCTGGACATCTTCGAAACTTCTACACGGGTACTTGGTGATCTCGTTGTAGAGATTGCTGTCTTTGACTAGACCTTGTCGGAAGGCTTCAATGGAGGTGGTGACGTCGCAATGGGGGATCGCCACTTTCTCTTTATTGTACCTGTTGAGGTAATTTCGGAGAGGTTCGTTATACCTTTGTGTGACTCGGTAGAGGTCACTCGATTGTCCTTCGAGCCTCCGACTGCTGGCGAACTGACTCTTGAAAGAGTTGACCAGATCCGCAAATGATGCAATCATTCCCTGAGGCAAACGCATAAACCAAGTTAGTGCGGGACCCGCGAGGGTCGTGCCAAAGCTTTTGCACATCACGGCCTCGCGGCTCTCCCTTGAAACAGATGTAGCCATTAGTTTTTGTTTATAGAGAGAGATATGGTCATCTGGGTCGCTGGTGCCGTCGAATGTCGCCATGTTGGGGAGATGAAACTTCTTGGGGATCTCGACCCTTGCGATTTCTTCGATGAACGGGGATTCTTCGAATCCGCCGGACGCTTCTCTCTCGATTGGTTGTGGGACTCCTGGAAGTCTGTTGAAGCGATCGTCGATCGTCTTCATGTGTCGGTCGGACGTCTGCTAGAAAAGAGCTAGGACATCTGGCGGATTGGTAACCTGCGGTTCGTCGATTCGGGCCCCTGCCGACCCGATCGGTGTGGAAAAGGTGACATTGTTAGTCGAAAACGGATTAGCAAAAGGAATTCGAGATGTACCCTCTGTGTGTCCGGGCCGTCGTATGCTCGCAGGTGTCAGCTCGATGCTATCCATATCGAGGTGCGTTCGGACGCTGCTGTGGATGGGCATGTTCCTAGACCTTGAGGCCATTGATTGTACCTGCGACTTAAGAGACTCATTTTCACGAGTTAGCTGTGCGATTTCGGCCTCGGATTGGGTCAATAGGGCGGCTAGGTTTTCGGTCTTTTGGCATTGCTGGGCTAGTTCGTCTTGGAGGGCGGTCATTTTCTGGGAAAGCTCTTGGAATTGGGTTGGAGTAGGATTTTCGGTCGTGTTTCCTGGAGCTTGGGTTTCGTCTTTGAGAGGCGGTTCTTCAGTGTTGGTAGGTGGGTCGATAGTCATGGTTGGAAAGTTTCGAAAGGGTGATCGGCAAGTTGCCCCACGGTGGGCGCCAAATTGTTTTAGGGCGAAAAGATCAGACGACCTAAATCGCCTTAGACGGGGTAACTAGTCGATCGGGTGATAGAAATCAATCCAAACCAAGTAGATAATCAACGAGTAAAAAGAAAATATGAAATAGCGAGATGATTTTATTAGATATAGTATTGATCGAATCAAATGGAGGTACAACTTATCGTAGTAAGACAAGGGATTTTATTGAACTCGACCGGTGACTTCTAGGTTTCGACCGGCGGAAAACAAGCGTGATTGACTCTTGGTGAGCTAGGCTAGCGCAAGTGTGTCTCCATTTTCTTTCAGAGCAAGTTCGAGTGAGTGTGTAACGTAATCGTATGAGTGTGTCTTCTTTATCTTCTCCTCCCCCATATATGGTAAGTCCTTCTCCTTTTTACCGTTTATGATTTAATCCTATCGTATCTTCAACGCCGGGAGTGATTGCAAGGATTCTGCCATTAATCGCTGCTATTACGGTGGTGTTTGAATGTTGTGGCCGTTGCTCAATCTAAGCATTTAATGATCTGCGGGATCTTTGCGACCTGTCGGATAGTGTTCGACCAGAGAAGCTTCGACTCCTCCTCTGGACTCTCCCATGTTCCTCCGATCTGTCTTGGGCCTGGGCCCGTTTTGCTCGATCCATCTTCCAAGGGGGATGCTAGGCCCAACAGACAGTGACAATTTCATCTGAGGGCCAGTTTGTGTGCAAGTTCAAAGGTCGTAATGACGCTGATAACGGAAAGCTCATCAATGTGATGGCTGCGTGTAAGCTACTTCGACAAGGTTGTGTCGGGTACCTGTACTATCTGGATAAGCCCAAGAAGGATAAGACTTCAGTTCATGATGTTCCTGTCATATGCGAGTATCTGGATGTTTTTCCTGAGGAGATTCCCGGTTTACCCCCGAATCATGACATAGAGTTCACTATTGATCTAGAACCTCGCCGATTTCTAAAGCACCTTATCGGATGGCTCCAGTGGAGATGCAAGAGTTGAAGAAACAACTTGAGGAGCTACTCGAGAAAGGATATATAAGGCCGAGTGCATCACCTTGGGGCGCTCATGTCTTGTTTGTCAAGAAAAAGGATGGATCATTCAGACTTTGTATCAACTATCGAGAGTTGAACAAGGTCACCATCAAGAATAAGTATCATTTGCCAAGGATAGATGATCTATTGGATCAACTGCAGGGAGCAAAAGTCTTTTCCAAGATCGATCTGAGATCTGGTTACCATCATCTCAGGATTCATGAGGAAGATATTCCGAGGACTGCGTTCCGGACGAGATATGGACATTACGAGTTCGTAGTCATGCCATTTGGGCTTACAAATGCTCTGACAGTCTTCATGGATCTAATGCACATATGTTTTCACCAATACTTGGACAAGTTTGTGGTGGTCTTTATCGACGATATCCTGATCTACTCTCCGAACGAGGAGGCTCACGAGGAGCATCTTCGTATCACATTGTCGGTCCTTAGACAAAATCAATTTTATGCAAAGTTGTCTAAGTGTGATTTCTGGATTAAGGAAGTGACTTTCTTAGGCCATGTGATTAATGAGAATGGGGTAATGGTTGATCCTCAAAAGATTAAGGCGGTAGCCGACTGGAAGCGACCTTAGAATATGAAGGAGGTGCGCAGTTTCTTGGGACTTGTAGGTTATTATAGACGGTTCGTGGAGGGATTTTCAAAGATCGCTCTACCCATGACCGGGTTGCTCCACAAGGTCCATAAGAAGTTCATATGGGACGACAAGTGCGAGGCAAGTTTTCGGAAGTTGAAAAAGTGCCTGACGTCCGCACCAGTTTTGGCGCTACCAGAAGGAACTGATGGTTATGTGGTCTTTAGTGACGCTTCAAAGCATGGGTTAGGATGTGTATTAATGCAAAAGGGAAAGGTTATTGCATCGCATCTCGACAATTGAAGACCTATTAAGCAAACTACCCAACGCATGATCTAGAGTTAGCGGCAGTGGTTTTCGCGCTGAAGATTTGGAGACACTATCTCTATGGTGTTAGATGCCAGATCTTTACCAACCATAAAAGTCTCAAGTATGTGCTCACTCAGAAGGAGTTGAATATGAGGCAACGTCGCTGGTTAGAGCTACTCAAGGATTACGACATCGAGTTGCTGTATCATCCGGGCAAGGCTAACGTGGTAGCCAATGCTTTGAGCCGAAAGACGCCGCACGAGACTGTGGTAGCTCTGCTCACTACCTAAACCAAAATGCGTCAAGGATTGTGCGAGATTGATGTCTTGTACGATCAGCGTCGAGGATGCCTTAGTATGTTGGAGATTCAGGCTACGCTACTTGATCAGATCAACGAGAAGCAGGTTGATGATGTGATCTTACTGAAGTTAAGCAGTGAAGTGGTGGATGGGAAAGATCCGGGATTCGTGATTCAAGATGATGGATCACTCTGGTTTCAGGACCAAATTTGTGTGCTTGACATAGATGGCCTTCGTCAATTGGTAATGAAGGAGTCCCATTCGTCAGCTTATTCTGTACATCCAGGATCCAGTAAGATGTACAAAGACCTCAAGAAGAAATTCTGGTGGTCCAACATGAAGTGAGACGTAGCAGAATTTGTGGCGAGATGCTTGACTTGTCAGAAGGTCAAGATTGAACATCACAGACCAGGTGGTGAATTGTAACCTCTCCCAGTGCCAGAGTGAAAGTGGGAGGATATTGCGATGTACTTCGTCACGGGGTTGCCAAAGACTCAGAGTCAGAAGGATGCCATATGGGTGATCGTTGATCGACTCACGAAGAAGGCTCATTTTGTGGCCATCAAGTCAACTTGGGGAACCCAAAGGCTATCAGAAGTTTTCCTACACGAGATTGTCCGATTGCATGGTATGCCAAAAACTATTGTATCGGATCGTGATGGCCGATTCATCTCGAGGTTCTAGAAGGAACTCCACAAGGCCATGTGAAACTGAATTAAGGTTCAGTACCACGTTTCATCCACGTACGGATGGACAGTCTGAAAGGACCATTCAGACACTAGAGGATATGCTTAGAGCTTGTGTGCTGGATCATCCGACCAGCTGGGAGAACAACGTAAGTCTGATTGAATTCACGTACAACAACAGTTGGCATTCCACCATCAAGATGGCTCCATTCGAGGCTTTGTACGATCGAAAGTGTAGATCTCTGATTTGTTGGGATGAGAATGCCGACAAGATTCCGCTCGGACCGGAGTTAGTCAAGAGGACTGCCTCAGATATTGCCTTGACTGGACAGAGGATGCTTACAGCTCAGAGTCGACATAAGTCTTATGCTGATTTGAAGCGCAGGAATGTCGAGTTTGAGGTTGGTGACAAGGTGTTTGTCAGGGTATCGCCATCCAAAGGTGTGTTTAGGTTCGGCAAGCGTGGGAAGCTCAACCCTCACTACGTGGGACCATTTGAGATCCTTGACAGAGTTGGATCTTTAGCATACCGGTTAGCATTGCCGCCGTCGGCGCATCCGATGCATAACGTGTTCCACGTGTCTCTGCTAAGGAAGTATGTACTAGATGTGTCTCATGTGCTGAGTTATGATGACATCGAGATTCAGGCAAATGGTACATACGAGGAGAGACCTGTGCGTATTCTCAAACGCCACGAGAAGCACTTGAGGAGCAAGGTGGTACCATTAGTACGGATCCTCTAGTCCAAGTCGGGATCCGATGAGGTAACTTGGAAAACATGGGAGACTGAGTCTGATATGCTTAGTCGTTTTCCCGAGCTATTTTCGGCCCAGTTTCGGGGTCAAAACTTTTTTTTAAGGGGGAGGTATCGTAATAACCCCTAAAAGTCCCAACTGTCGTTTTGTAAGCAAGACGTGTTGGGAAATTTCTGTAACCTCTATAAGAATCATTTTTAACGTATTGTTATACGTTTATTAAGAATATGGGGTCTTAAATTAATTATGGAATGCTAAAAGCGTAATTTAGCATGACCTCGAACAAGACCCGCGACCAAAGACCCAGAAACGCGAGCGCGGCAGTTTCGCGACCCCGGTTTGAAACCGCGGGCGCGGTTTTGCCCAGGGGCAAACCGCGATCGCGGCTCTAAAACTATGACCGCGATTTCCTCTGTTCGTCTTCCTCCCATGCTTCCAGAAGTCCGACGATCCGGATTTCCCCTCGTGCTCCGAACGCCGGGGAGGTGGATTGGTTGGCTTGCTCTGCGTTGAGGTTGGAGACCTCCTTCTGAGCCTATAAATAGGATGGGATGCCGAGCTTCTCCTTCATCCTCAAGCTCTCTTCCTTCTCTTCAAAAGTTCTTGTGCTCTTCGCCGGAGTTTTGGTGGTCGTCGGAGGTCGCTTGTGGCTTGTGCGTGATCCTTGGAGTGGTGGTGGTACGCGGTGGTTGAGAAGTGGAGTGCAAGCCCCCTCGTCGTCGTCGGTAAGGCTTCGAAGCCGCCCTAAACTCGCGTCGGGATGGAGACCCGCGACCGCGGCTCCATCCATCGCGACCGCGGGCTTGGCCCAGAAAACCGTGACCGCAGCTTTGCCCAGCAAAGCGCGATCGCGGCCATGTTAACCGCGACCGCGGCTCAGGCCTTTTTCCCTTCGTTTCGTTTCGTATCTTCGTATCGTATCTAACTTAGGGTTTCATCTTATAACTCATCATCGTTGTAAGAATCCGTACTCAGATTCAAGTTCCATATTTCAAACTCGATCTCTTCGTTCATCTAAACTAAAGGCAAGTGGCGGTTCGCTCTTGCTCATTATTCCATGTTTCTCTTGATTATCAATTATTTGATTGTTAATTAAGATGGTATAAAAGTTGTTGTTATATGTTTGGAAACAGATTTAATAAAATAATGTGTTAAAATATGAATCTATAATAGGTTGTATATATTGCTAGAAACAACACTATTATGTATGATATTACCGTAATGGTTTTCGTGTGGATGTATGAACTTACATGTGTAGCTAGAACGAGTATTCGTAGGAACGCTATGTACCTTGCGAGGTCTAGTCATTTCTTTATAGCTGGTATTAGGAGGATTTTTGCCCTAGTACTTCTGGTCATGACCGTACCCTTACTCAGGGTAGGTGCACTTAGCTAGTGCCAACATTCGGGATTCATTCCCAAAAATATATCTTGTATCGAGATGAAGTGGATTAAAAGCTGTAACGTGAATGTATGTTTTGGAATTAAATAAGATAGGTGCTTTTACGCACATAATTAATATACCCTCGGGCGAGATGTACAACGTGGAAACCGCCCGAACTCTTGTTAGAGTAAGTCTTCTTTCTAATCTGGATTCGCATTGCGCGGTGAGGTTGGTCGTGGACCCAAATAATCAAGGTTGTGTTTTAAACTTGTGTGAAAACTTAACGTTCCCAAACACTTGTCATACGTTTCCTATAAGACTCAATTCCTTTGGAGTCTTCTCTTCATACATTTCCCATAAGACTCAGTTCCTTTGGAGTCTTCTCTTGATCATTCATTTTCTTGTGTTTCCATAGAAGTGTTGAAGTTCACTATCGTTTATCGGCTATTACTCGAGAAACGATGGTTGTAACTTGATATGACTACTCAGAACCTTTTTATTTGTACCCTTGCATAGTCTTTCATTAGACTAACCAACCGGTTTTTTTTTCTTGCATGGTTGACTGGTGTCACCCGTCTCATACGACACATCAGGTAAATTTCCTCCTCCGTGAAGGCCAGATTCCGACGTCAAAGGCAGTTGATCTTTTAAGTGTTTTTCCAAGGTTGAAGATTCTGGCGTGAGATCACTCAGTTCAAACCCCTTTATGGCGTTTATTTATTTCAAAGACTTCCGCTGTAATAAAAATTTATGTATTTGGTTTTGTATCAGTTGTAACCTATGACGTTAGTTTGAATATTATTTGGTCAACTTTCATGTTATTTAACAAAGTTTACAACAATATATTATTTGTTATAAAAACGGTAAGCCTTGGATGACCCCGGGTGTGTAGTCTGAGGTCACTGGCGGTAATATTTCCAAAGGTATTTTTGGGGTGTTACAAAAAACTTTATTCTAGGGTAATTAGCCATAAATATTTATTTTGTGGCTATATTTGGAAGCTAATACCTCTAAAATTAGTCACAAATTATTGTGTGGCTAAAATTTCGTGGTTATTGCCGCGTTTTCTAGTAGTGCTAGTGTAGTAGTAACTATGTTTTATTTGGCCAAAAAAATTAAAACTAAACTCTGGAATTTGTAGATATTAAATACGTTCATTATAACCTTAAATCATCCCCAAATCGCTTCATCTCTTTCACTCCCATTCGGATCCTTCTCTTAACGTTTTCATTATCTTGTTTCCTTGAATCATCATCTTAAGAGACCCTCTCATCTACATTTGCAATATACGAGATTTTTCGAGGTTGCACAATGCTGACCCCACGACACCGCCTAATTCTTATCCCAAAATTACCTTTCCTATAATTCTTATCCCACAAAATTACCTTTCTTATCAATTGTTATTCTATATAAATATAATTGTTTACTATTAGCATAGTTTTTCATGAATTGGGTATTTGAATAGTTGGACAAAATATTTGAATTCGGAATTGGAAGTGGGTATAAAGTAAAATTTGGTATTTGGATAAAAATGGGAGTTGCAGAGTTAAATGACAACTTAATTGGAAATTGGAAGTTGGTATAAATGGATGGAATTGGAAATTTGGAATTTGGAAGTGGGTATAATGGTGTTGCACAAGAACTAGTAGGCATAAATTTAGATCGAATAGTCTGCATACTAGTTAGTGGGTATGGGTGTATTTTTTGTTATATAGGTGTATCTTAATTTTGATGTGTATTATATATTTCTATTTTCCCTCTTTTAGAAGGAAAACATAATTATATTTTGTATGTATGTGACTTGTTGTAATCTCTAAGTTTATTGTATTTCTTCTTTAGTGCAGATTTAGATTGTGTTACTTGTTTACCTACTTCTTCCTCATAGAGGTGTTGTTATTTCTTTTTCAATTCATCTTATAATTGCTTGGGTGGCTTGTTGTATAAGAATCATTTGTCTACAAATGAAAGAAGGAAAAAAAAAGACACCATCTGAACTGTTCACAAAATGCATTTCTTTGATGTATCATAATTTTAAAATCTATAATTTTATTTGTTACATTGGGGCCTTCAATTTTATTGCGCCCTTGGGCCTATTGAATGTCTGGATCGGGGGCTGCTAGTAGCTTATTTAACCTTGTCGGTACCAACTTGTATGTTGTAGTGCGTGTTCTTGTATAGCCTATAAATGCTCCTCGATCGTAAGCAATCATGCTATATTTTGTTCCTATATTGGAATGAGAAATTAACAAGGAATATAATATTTTGAATTTACTGGATATTATATATGTTGGCTTCACATAATCAATAATCGATTGTGTAGCTATGTGCATTTATAGGGCAATTCAATAAGATGATGTGACTAAAACTTACCGATAAGTGTATGGGGTCACTTGTAATTTTCAAGTATCATTTTTACGAGGACTAAGTAATATCAATTGTAACTTTGACTCGTAAGTTAAGTCGTGAAAAGGAAATTTTTCGTTTAACTAATAACTAAGAAAGAAACAAAGATTGCAAAAGATTGTTGTAAATCAATGGAGGAATGTTTCTAGGACTAGGGATCTCCACAACAATGACTTGGTAAACTTACTCGATATCTATCTGAAAAATGCATGAGTTCGTTTGAAGGTAAGCTATTTAAGGTAATCTACTAACTCTTGTTAGATGATAGTAAATGTGCCTAAATTCTAGCTAACAATTGATGTCGCGTAGGGCTAAAGAAATTTAGACCCTTTGGGCACTTAGAATATAGGGATAAACTGAATCAACTTTCACTGTCATGTTCAGTTAAGTCCAAATAAACCTAAGATTTCTATGATAGCTTAGTATTCCACAAGAATAATTAAATTATTGTCGCGTAATAATACTAATGAACAATTTAGGGGAGAAATTCTCATTGTTTTACCAATGACAATTTACGTTTATACATATAACCAAGTAAGAAAGAAAAAATTACTACTAAGAGATATGCATAAAAGATATCCTAAAGATATTTACAGTTAATATATGTTATTCTCTTCATACTCTCCCTTAAGTTGGAGCATGAGGATCCCAAAAGCCCAGCTTGCTGAGAAGATATTGAAATTAATTATTGCCAAGGGCTTTAGTGAGAATGTCTGCAGGCTGCGAATGTGTTTGAATATGATGCTTGTCAATAAGGCCCCCTTGCACGAGATTTCAGACAAAGTGAGAGTCCATCTTAATATGCTTGGTGCGATCATGGAAAACTGGATTGTCAACAATATAGAGAGCAACTTGGCTATCATAAAATAAGCGCATAGGGGCTGAAATAGAAACTCTGAGGAAGAATAGTAACGACTTCAGCCAAACGAGCTCACAACATACACAAGCCATCGAACGATATTCAACCTATGTCGATGACCGAGAAACTATCGGTTGCTACTTAGTCTTCCAAGAAACATGAGATGTGCCAAGCTTAATGTACTAGCATGTGAGAGAACGACGAGTGGTCGGACAGCTAGCCCAATCTGAATCACAATAAGTAGTAAGCACGAGTGAACTATCACAAGATAAGAAGACACCCTAACTAGGATGACTGTTCAAATAATGAAGAAATCGAAGAGAAGCATGCCAATGATCGATAGTAGGGGCCTGCATAAACTGAGCCAATGTATGAACAACATAACAGAGTTCATTGTTGTCAAGAAGATTTACCTTAGCCTCCAAGTGCTTGTTCCGGTCGTTGGCACTTTGAAACTTCCTTTATAGAAGGAACGGTTCCTCCTTGTCTTCATCCTTGACACCTGATTGTTCCTTAACAAACCGCATCTCATGCAGCTTTTTCTCATTCTTAAGATTAGTAGCAACAAGCTCATCAACCCTAAGTTTCATCTTTTCCAACTCAGTTTGGTCAGATTGAACAGTTCCCTCTTTAGAACTAGCATTCTCCAAGTCTTCTAACAGTTTTAACTTTTCTTTCTTAAGACTCTTTACCCTAGCATGCAGTTCCTTATTCTTCAGATCTTCAACATTAGAATTGAGAATAGCACACTCATCACAAGATAGGGAACAATTGGCAGCATCAAGTTGTTCACTCAACTCTTCATTTTCCCTATAAACTTTATCAATAAAGACTATCAAGGAACGCTTACTATAATACATCAATTCATTGTAAATGTCAAAGTTGCTTACCTCATCTTCAGAATCGGATGCACATTGTTCCTTAGCCACCAAACACAACTTGGGACTTGCCTATTACTCCGGATCAGATTCGGAATCACTTCCCCATGTGGCAACAAAAGGCTTGCCCTTTTTTTCCTAGAAGAGTCATCATCATCCTCCGACTCCTTATTATGGGGACAGTCCTTAGCAATGTGCCCCTTCCCTTGACAAGTGTAGCAAACAATGTTAGAATTCTTCTTAAAAGACTTGTCTTGATCCTTGCGATCCTTGTCTTTCTTGTTGTGGAGGCCCCTAATAGCATTCATGATGAGAGCCACTTCCAGGTCCTTGTCCTTCTTGCCCGCCTTTACTTGCTTCAACGCTTTGGCAACTTTCAAGGCCATCGTTCCCTTATGGGGACTTTCATCTTCATAAGATTTTAGCTTTTCTTCATGAGAAGTGAGAGATCCTATGAGGTGCTCTAAAGGTAAAGAATTCAGATCCTTGGCTTCTTAAATCACCATTACCTTAGGGTTCCACTTCTTGGGTAGACTTCGCATCACCTTTCGAACTTGATCTTCGGTGTTGTACAATTTTCCCAAACAAGTTAGCTCATTAACAATAATATTGAAACGAGGAAACATATCCTTTATGGACTCATCCTTTTCCATCTTAAACAATTCATATTGTTTGACAAGAAGATCTATCTTGTTCTTCTTAACCTCAATGGAACCGTCATGAGCCGCACACAACAAGTCCCATATTTGCTTAGCACTTGTGCAAGCAGAAACCCTGCTATACTCACTATCACAAAATGCATGGATAAATAGTTTCATAGCCTTGTGGTACACTTAGCTAGTGTCGTTATTCGGGATTCGTCCCATGGTTAAATTCTCTTATCGAGATGGTGTGGATTAAATCTTTAACATAAATGCACGTTTTGAAATTAAATAATATAAGTGATTCTATGCACATAATTAAAAAACTTCGGTTGAGAAGTACAACGTGGAAACCGCTCGGGCTCCTATCTAAGTAAGTTCTCTTTCCATTTTTAATTTGCACAACAAGCATGCAGTGAGGTTGGTTGAGGACCCAATTAGTCAAAGGAATCGTTTTAAAAATCTTGGTGTGTAATGATTATAAATGTTCTCAAACAAATACATAAAATTCCTATAAGACTCAAATTCATTGCAATCTTCTCTTGAATTATGTCTTTTCCTATGTTTCAGTGTAAGTATTTTAGTTATATATCGTCTATCAACTTTTATTCGAGAGACAATTATAGTAACTGGATACGACCTCATAGAACCTCTTATGAATACCCTTGTTTAGTATTTCATTAGACTAACCAACCTTTTTTTCCTTGCATGGTTGGTTGGAGTCATCCGTTCCATACGACACATCATGTAATTCTTTCCAAGTGTGAAGAAGCAGAATTCTGACGTTGGAGGCAACTGTTGCTTTTTGATGTTTTTGTTAAAATAAAGTTGAAGATCCTAAAGTTAGATTTTAGGTTCATAACCTATTGTGTATTTTTTTATGCTTTCCATTAAGTCTTTCGCTACAACATTTTCTATAATTTGATATTTGATTCCACTTGCTATTTTCCGCAACATCATTTGCAAAACATTCTTATGCAATTATGAAAGTTTTATGTATTATTTTGTATTTGCGATCAATATTGTAAGCCTTGTGTGATTTCAGATATGTGTTTCGAGGTCACTAGCGGTAATATTCCTAAGTTAATTTAGGGGGTGTTACTACTTCCTCTGAGACATGAACAAACCAGAATCTAAACGAGCAAACTCAATGCCCAAAAAATACTTGAGAAGATCCACATCCTTCATATAAAAGCATGAACTAAGTTTGTAACACCCCAGACTTGGTTTATAAGGATTAAAGTGCTACCCATGTAAACAAGAGTTCTTCCTTTTCATGGTTCAAGTGAGGACAAAGAACTATGAAGTTAATTGTGTTAGAGCAGGAGTAGTACCAAGATGGGTGACCTCTTGGGAAGTCTTCGAGTTGGCATGAGATGGCGCTTCTAAGGCCTCGGGCTTTACAAATGGTATCTGAGTCGACTTTGGGTTACGAGTGGACTTGGCATTGAGGGTGATCGCTCGACCCAGAGGGCAGTCTTTGGGCCTTGACGAAGTTGTCAAGGGTTTAAGTGGGGGTGATTGTAACACCCTGGATTTGTGATCCCTTATAAGGATTTAAAGTGTTATTCATGTTAACAACAACTCTTCCTTTTCATAGTTCAAGTAAGGACAAAGAACTCTAAAGTTACATGTATTAGGGCAGGAGTAGTGTGATACCCCGTATTTTTGTAAGGTTATTTTGGGAATTATGGAATTTTCCCGAGTACCCGTTGTGTACGTCGGATTTAATGCAGGTAGCTTGAGACATTCTGTAATGTGCTCTATATCTGTAATATTTTTCTCAGTGAAATAATATACAGACAAGGTGCCTTGAATTTTAAATTGTCGTTCGCGTACGATAATTTTTATCCCGGTTTATCGTCAAGCTCGTTCAAAGCCGAATGGGCGGGAAAAGGGGAAAACGGCGACCGCCGTTCAGAAACGGCGACCGCCATGGTTGGGCCCAAGAGGTCAACGTGTCAGCTTCTAGCTGGCCGCGATAGGCCTAGCAACGGCGACCGCCGCATTTACGGCGACCGCCGCATTTACGGCGACCGCCGCGTGCCCGTCGCAGGCAAAAATACGGCAACCGCCGTGATTGTCCAGTGGGCTTTGCCCGATGGTCGCCGGCGTCGTTCGAGGCGTGTCGTTGCGTCGTTTGCCGCGTCTGAGGGTTTGCAGCTCATTCCTTGGGGTTTGCCTATAAATAGGTGAGCTTGGGCATGGGTTTTGGGTCATCTACAACCCCGAATCGCTGCCAAATTCGCCTCTCGCCGGAGTTTTGTTTTTGCCGATTTCCTTGTGCTCGCCGGAGGTCTCGCCGGTGTTGCTTTGGTGTGTTTCCAGAGTGCCTTTGTGAAGCTTTTGTTTAGCCTTGGAGGTTAGAAGCAAAGCAAGTCGAAGGAGGCCAAACCGCTCGTGTTTTGGGGTGAGTTTTCTCTCGTTTCAGTCGGCCGTGTTCTTAACGGCGACCGCCGTGTTCTTAACGGCGACCGCCGTATTCTTCACGGCGACCGCCGTGTTCTTCACGCCGACCGCCGTGGTCTTCACGGCGACCGCCGTGGTCTTCACGACGACCGGCGTGGTCTTCACGGCGACCGCCGCCAAGAACGGCGACCGCCGCTAGTGCCCAGAACGCCTTCGTGGCTTTGGCTTGGTCGGTTGTCGTCGTGGTGTCTTTCCTTTCGTGTTCTTTCGCCGTGTTTAGATTCGTACTGTTTATGTCGGATCTAACTTAGGGTTCCTTTTATGGGTCAACTCGAAGGTCGTTGTGCTGTCAGAGCTGTACCGTGTCGAGCCCGGAATCCAGTGACGTCTTTAGACTATTCTGCGGAGTAAGGCTAGTGGCGGTCCGCTCTTGCTCATTCGTTCCATATTTACATTAATTATCAGTAGTTTATCTGAGTAATTAATTTGGAATGAATATTCTGTTTGTCTGGAAACGGTTTTGATAAACTATTTTGAAAATCATATAATAGGTTGTATATCTGTTAGAACAACGCTATTATCTGTGATCGCCTTTCGGGCCTTTATGTGGATTTATCCTATAACTGTGGTGGTGCTTTAACTGTTTAGTTAGCACTGTTAGATAGGAACGTTACTCGGACTCTGTCCAGTCGTTTCTTTATAATCTGGTAGAGGGGTGGCTCGTCCCCATCCAATACCATTCTAAGATCATGATCGGTCTCTTACACATGTGTGTAGAGACATGACACTTAGCTGGTGTCACAAACCTTTCGGTATACGTCACTCTCGACGAAACGTATACTAAGATGTGTCGTCCCACTAGTGGGGTACACATGTAAAAGTCTATAACGTGATGTGTGTTTTTGAAACATAAATCAGATAAGTGCTACCTTGATGCACATAATTAATACACCTTGGGCGAGTAGTGCAGCTAAGTTCAGTGCAGCTAGGAAAACGCGTCTTGACTTGAATGTAGTACGTTCTCTTTCCAATCTGGATTCGCTGTAGGCGATGAGGTTGGTCGTGAACCGAAGCATCTCAGTCAGTTTTAAATCATTGTTGAATGATTCTGTAATATTCCAGATTTGTCATTACTTCCTTAAAGACTCATTTCTGTTGGAGTCTTCTTTCGAGTCAATTTCTGTGAAGATTCAGTCTTCCAGAATCTTCTCCTGTGCATACCTCTTGTTTATTCCAGTAGGAATATGATGGTTGACTACCGTTATCGGTTATTATCCGAGAAGCGATGAGTCTAACCTAATATGACTGCTTCGAACTAGTCTGCTTTGTTCCCTTGCTAGTCTATTCAGTTAGACTAACCAACCAATATTTTCCCTTGCATGGTTGGCTGGTGTCATCCGTTCGATTCGGCACATCAGTTAAGAAGTAGCTCAGAAGATTAGAAGGACTATGGAGTCGGCGGTGGTTTTTGAATGTTTTAATTATTTCTTTAATCAGGTTATGATCCTTTGGACAATAACTCCGATTGTAACTTACTTTCTTAGTCTTTCGCTGTGTTGGGTTTAAACTATGTTTTGACCTATTCGGGATTGGGTTGTAATCCCGTAACTCTTATTTCCTCGACAATGTTATGTTTTGGAATTTAATGCTTAATCTTTGTGTATCAATTGCATTTCATAAATTGTATTGATTTGGTAAAGCCTTGGGTGATCTCGGTAAGGAACACTGGGGTCACTGGCGGTAATACATTTCCAAAAGGGTTAAGTTTTGGGGGTGTTACAGTTGTGGTATCAGAGCCAAAAGTTTTTAAAACGGGTTTGGGATTTTATAAATCATTTATCCGTTTTTGAAAATGCTTTAAGAGGGCTCTGAATTTTCATTCTGAAAAGAATTTAAAAACACCGTTCATAGTCATGTCTTCTTTATAGTCTGATATAGTAAGCTTGCTTCTATGTCTAGAAAGACTAATTCCTTCCTTATTGTTCGATAGGATGGGTGTCTGCTTTTCTATTGGTATGAGGTCGGAAGACGCCAAGTCGGATCAGCCGAGGCTAGATTTTCCGTTACCTCAGCGATGTTTCGAGGTTGGAGGCCCGAGTAGCCCACCCGAAGACGTCAAGCACGTTCTCCCCGAGTCGGTTGTCCTTGTAGCCAGGAATGCTATGGTCCCTAGACCTGCACTTGTGCCGCCACCAAGGGTGGAGGGAGTACAGGAATGGGAGCAGGAAGACGAGTTGTCAAGGTACGAACAAGGGGTTTACCAAGATGACTTTCTGCTGGGACCCATTCCCGAGGAGATCGAGTACGAAGACGAGGAAGAGGAGATGCTGGAGGTAGATCCTGTCGAGGACGAGGATACGATCGAGGATGATCCCGAGGAAGAGGATCCCATAGAGGATGATCCAGAAGAGGATCCAGAGTTGGACCTTGGCGGGCAGATTCAGGAACCCGGTACAGGATTGTCACTAGTGCCAGAGTACGCACCCATGTCAGAAGCTGATTGGGAGGCACTGTATACCGAGTACGGTATTGGGAGAAGTGACAGGGAATCTCAGCCTATCCCTACTCCAAGGAGATGGAGGTCGGAATCCGAGCTGCAGGAGATTCTCCGCCAGAGCGAGGTAATCTCCGCAGAACAACAGCGTCAGAGGGATGAGCTGATCGCCAGTACTCAGAGGAGGGCTGGAATAGGAGGACCAGTCATGGACGACCCATACTTTACCATGACTGAGCTAGGACTATGTGCTTCAGGGTCAAGCAGGGTGTGAAACCCATCGCCAGAGCTCGATGGTGAGCCTAGCCCGAAGAGACCATGCACGAGTAGCCAGTCGTATGGGAGACGTTTTGGAACGCCTTGAGGAGGAATGACGTTGTCTATCATAGTAGTTTCGTTTCTTAGTATTCCAAGTTGTACTTTGTGTAATATTTCAGTATTGCGGCAAGTACTCTGAGAAACACTTATATCTTCGAGCAATGTTGTCCTAATGCTCGAATGATAAACTTATGTGTAACTTGTGTAGGAATTCGAAGGTTCATCTATAAAATGCCAAGTTGATCTATTCTGAGTGATTTATTTACATTGATATATTGCATAAGTATGTTGCATAATATTAATGTATTGAATGCTTGGAATTGGATCGGTAAACAGATGGTGAATCCAAGAAGCACGAGAAACTCGACTCGAGTCGATGCTGGGACTAGCCAAAACCCCAGACCAGCAGGAAGAGGTGTTCAGGATGAACACGAGTCTGAGTCTCGCGTCCAGCAGAGGCGTGAAGGTCAGGATCAGACCCAGGAGCCGACGTTGTTTGACGCTGCAGCTGTTGAGGCGATCTGAGGGATCGTGATGCAGGCTATCACAGATGTCTTGAGACCAAGTGCGCCTCAAGCACAAGAAGTGCCTATTCATGCAGCGGTTCCTGATGTTGTGGAACCCAGGAACCCTGTGATTCAGGAGACTGCCGTTAGGGCAAGGGACAGCTATGGTCGCGCTCTTAAGACCATTACTTCCATGAGACCCGACTGCTATAACGGGAAAGGGGAGCCAGTGGCAGTGACTCATTGGTTCTCCCATATGGAGAGGCTGTTCAGGAACGTGGAGTGTACGGAGGCTGAGAAGGTCCATATCGCGTCTCTTCGGCTGAAGGAGGAGGCTAGCGAGTGGTGGGAGAGCACTGGTTTGGCTGAGAGCCCAGTGTTGACTTGGTCGATGTTCAAGATCAAGATGGTTGATCGCTTTTTCTCTCGTGCTATGAGAGAGGAGAAGCATAAAGAGTTCTTGTACCCTCAGACTGATGGTCTGAGAGTGACCGAGTTGGCATCTAAGTTCAACCATCTTCTATAGTACGCCACTGCCGAGATCACCAGCGAGGCTCAAAAGATCTGGTACTTCCACGAGTGGATGAACCCGGATATCAAGCCATTAATGGTACACCACACATGCTCTACCTTGGAGCAGTATGTGGATTGTGCCTATAAGCTGGAGGTAACTCTCGAGGAGTCGACCAAGAGGCGCAACCGACAGAAGTCGATGCAGAATCAGAACCAGGGAGGAGGTTTTAAGCGCCCTGTGCCACCGTCTAACTTCGCCAGGTCCGGCCGAGCTAAGATGGAGATGACGCAAGGGGGATCGACTCAGCAGTCAGGGCATACCAGGAGTTCAGTTCAGTGTTATAACTGCGGTACTACTGGGCACAAGAGCACTGAGTGTCGGAAGGAGAGGAGGCCATGCTTTGGGTGTGGACGTGATGGTCATCTGCAAAAGTTCTGCAAGAAGGGGAAGCAGAAGGGAGTAGAGTCGCAGCAAGGGTCAGTTCATCAGAGCAACCGACCTAGGTTTAAGCATGCCGAGACTCCTAGCCCTTCAGTGTAGACGACTGCTCAGAACAGGGGAAAGGCTCCAGCTGTTTCTGGAAGTCAGGGCCAACGCTTGTACGAGATGCGTGAGGCAGATGGACCCAACGCTCCGATTGCTCAAGGTACTTTATACCTTCACTCTACTTCAGTGTGCATTCTGTTTGATTCTGGTGCTACGCATTCCTTTATTTCGGATAGCGGTGTTAGCAAGTTAGACTTAGTGTGCAATGATTCGTGCGACCCTTTCGTCGTTAATCTTCCTAATGGAGAACGTTTGGTGGGAACCAAGCATTTGTCCGACTTTCCGATTACCATTCAGGGTAAGGAATTCGAGGCAGATTTAATCTGCATAGCCATGGCTCCATACGACATTATTCTCGATATGGATTGGCTGACGCGTCACAAGGCGGTGATCGACTTCAGTTCGAGAATGGTGACGGTGTCATCCGGGGGCAAATTCGTGTGCAAGTTCAAAGGTCGAAATGACGCTGATAACGGCAAGCTGATCAATGCGATGGCTGCGTTTAAGCTACTACGACAAGAATGTATCGGGTACCTTTGCTACTTGGATTCGCCCGAGCGGGATGGACCTGAGGTTCTTGATATTCCTGTAGTTAGGGAATTTTTGGATGTCTTTCCGGAAGAAATTCCTGGATTACCCCCGAATCGTGACGTAGAGTTTTCAATTGATCTCGAGCCTGGTACGGCGCCGATTTCCAAATCACCGTATCGGATGGCTCCGGCTGAGATGCAAGAATTGAAGAATCAACTTGAAGATCTTCTCGATAAAGGTTATGTCAGGCCGAGTGCATCGTCGTGGGGTGCCCCGGTTTTGTTCGTCAAAAAGAAGGACGGATCGTTCCGACTTTGTATCGACTATCGAGAGTTGAACAAGGTGACGATCAAGAACAAGTATCCTTTGCCTAGGATTGATGACTTGTTGGACCAGTTGCAAGGAGCAAAGGTTTTTTCTCCAAGATCGACTTAAGATCTGGATATCATCAACTCAGGATTTGTGAGCAGGACATTCCTAGAACTGTGTTTAGGACTAGATATGGTCATTACGAGTTCGTAGTGATGCCTTTTGGGCTTACAAATGCTCCAGCTGTCTTTATGGATTTGATGAACCGATGTTTTCACCAGTACTTGGATAAGTTCGTGGTGGTCTTTATAGACGACATCTTGATCTATTCTCCGAATGAAGAAGTCCACGAGGAACATCTACGGATTTCCTTGTCGATCCTTAGACAACATCAGCTTTATGCTAAATTGTCTAAATGTGAATTTTGGATGAAGGAAGTGGCTTTCTTAGGCCACGTGATCAATAAAAATGGGGTTATGGTTGATCCCCAAAAGATTGAAGCTATGGCTAAGTGGACACAGCCCCAGAGCGTGAAAGAGGTGCTCAGTTTTCTTGGACTTGCCGGGTATTATAGAAGGTTCGTAGAAGGATTTTCAAAGATCGCTCTACCTATGACCAATCTACTCCGCAAAGTCCACAAGAGGTTTGTCTGGAATGACAAGTGCGAGGTCAGTTTCCAGGAGTTGAAGCGACGGTTGACCTCGGCACTCGTGTTAGCACTCCCAGAGGGGAATGACGATTATGTGGTCTATAGTGATGCTTCCAAGTGTGGTCTTGGTTGTGTTTTGATGCAAAGAGGCAAAGTCATTGCTTACGCATCTAGACAACTCAAGACTTACGAAGAAAACTATCCGACCCACGATCTTGCGTTAGCAGCGGTTGTCTTTGCGCTGAAGATTTGGAGGCATTACCTCTACGGTATAAGATGCCAAGTCTTTACCGACCACAAAAGTCTCAAGTATATATTTACTCAAAAGGAGTTAAATATGAGACAACGCCGCTGGCTAGAGTTGCTCAAGGACTACGACATGGAGTTGTTGTATCATCCGGGCAAGGCTAATGTAGTAGCTGATGCGCTAAGCCGGAAGACAACGCACGAGACTGTGGTTGCGTTGCTTACTGCTCAGAACAAGCTAAACCAAGAGTCATGCGACATTAAAGTCTTGTATGACCAGCGTAGAGGGTACCTGAGTATGATGGAAATTCAGGCTACACTGCTGGATCAAATCAAAGAAAAGCAAGTCGATGACATCATCTTGGTAAAGTTAAGCAGTGAAGTGATGGATGGGAAAGCTCCCAGTTTTGTGGTTCAGGATGATGGATCACTTTGGTTTCAGGATCGGATCTGTGTGCCTGACACAGAAGGTCTTCGTTAGTTGGTGATGAGAGAAGCTCATTCATCTGCTTATTCTGTGCATCCTGGCTCTAGCAAGATGTACAAGGATCTCAGGAAGAAGTTTTGGTGGCCAAACATGAAGTGGGACGTAGCAGACTTTGTGGCAAAGTGCTTAACTTGCCAAAAAGTCAAGATCGAACACCGCAGACCAGGTGGTGAGATGCTACCTCTCCCCATGCCAGAATGGAAATGGGAGGACATTTCCATGGACTTCGTCATTGGGCTACCCAAGACTCGAAGTCAGAGAGATGCTATTTGGGTAATTGTGGATAGGCTTACGAAGAGTGCTCATTTCATAGCCATCAAGACCACATGGGAAACCCAAAAGCTAGCCGAAGTTTACCAGAAGGAGATTGTCCGCTTACATGGCATTCCTAAGACCATTGTATCGGACCGAGATGGCCGTTTCATGTCAAGATTCTGGAAGGAACTTCATAAGGCTATGGGGACCGAGTTGAGGTTCAGTACAGCGTTTCATCCTCAGACAGATGGCCAGTCTGAAAGGACCATCCAGACTCTGGAGGATATGCTTAGAGCTTGTATGCTCGATCGTCCGACTAGCTGGGAGGACAGCTTGAGTCTGATTGAGTTCACGTACAACAATAGCTGGCATGCTACAATCAAGATGGCTCCGTTTGAAGCTTTGTATGGTCGCAGATGCAGATCTCCGATTTGTTGGGACGATAATGCCGACAAAATTTTGGTTGGACCAGAGTTGGTCGAAAGGACGGCTTCAGACATTGCTTTGATCAGACAAAGGATGTTGACCGCTCAGAGTCGACAAAAGTCCTACGCAGATCGGAAGCGCAGGACTGTCGAGTTCGAGGTCGGTGACAAGGTTTTTGTCAAGGTGTCGCCTTCCAAAGGAGTTTTCAGATTTGGTAAGCGTGGGAAGCTTAACCCTCGCTACGTGGGACCATTCGAGATTTTGGATAGAGTGGGATCTCTAGCGTACCGTTTGGCGTTGCCACCATCGGCTCACCCGGTGCATAACGTGTTCCATGTGTCTTTACTCAGAAAGTATGTGCCAGATGAGTCTCATGTGCTTAGTTATGAAGACATCGAGATTCAAGCTAATGGTACTTACGAAGAGTTGCCCGTGCGCATTTTGGAGTGTCGGGAGAAGCATTTGCGCAACAAGATCGTACCTTTGGTACGAGTGCTGTGGTCCAAGTCAGGGACCGAAGAAGTTACTTGGGAGACGTGGGAAACCGAGTCAAATATGCTCAGGCATTTTCCCGAGTTATTCTCGACCTAAGTTTCGGGGTCGAAACTTCTTGTAAGGGGGAGGAGATGTGATACCCCGTATTTTTGTAAGGTTATTTTGGGAATTATGGAATTTTCCCGAGTACCCGTTATGTACGTCGGATTTAATTCAGGTAGCTTGAGACATTCTGTAATGTGCTCTATATCTGTAATATTTTTCTCAGTGAAATAATATACAGACAAGGTGCCTTGAATTTTAAATTGTCATTCGCGTACGATAATTTTTATCCCGGTTTATCGTCAAGCTCGTTCAAAGCCAAATGGGCGGGAAAAGGGGAAAACGGCGACCGCAGTTCAGAAACGGTGACCGCCGTGGTTGGGCCCGAGAGGTCAACGTGTCAGCTTCTAGCTGGCCGCGACAGGCCTAGCAACGGCGACCGCCGCGTGCCCACCGCAGGCAAAAATACGGCGACCGCCGTGATTGTCCAGTGGGCTTTGCCCGATGGTCGCCGGCGTCGTTCGAGGCATGCCATTGCGTCGTTTGCCGCGTTTGAGGGTTTGCAGCTCATTCCTTGGGGTTTGCCTATAAATAGGTGAGCTTGGGCATGGGTTTTGGGTCATCTACAACCCCGAATCGCTGCCAAATTCGCCTCTCGCCGGAGTTTTGTTTTCGCCGGTTTCCTTGTGCTCGCCGGAGGTCTCGCCGGTGTTGCTTTGGTGTGTTTCCAGAGTGCCTTTGTGAAGCTTTTGGTTAGCCTTGGAGGTTAGAAGCCAAAGCAAGTCGAAGGAGGCCAAACCGCTCGTGTTTTGGGGTGAGTTTTCTCTCGTTTCAGTCGGCCGTGTTCTTAACGGCGACCGCCGTGTTCTTAACGGCGACCGCCGTGTTCTTCACGGCGACCGCCGTGTTCTTCACGCCGACCGCCGTGTTCTTCACGCCGACCGCCGTGGTCTTCACGGCGACCGCCGTGTTCTTCACGGTGACCACCGTGATGAATACGGCGACCGCCGCCAAGAACGGCGACCGCCGCTAGTGCCCAGAACGCCTTCGTGGCTTTGGCTTGGTCGGTTGTCGTCGTGGCGTCTTTCCTTTCGTGTTCTTTCGCCGTGTTTAGATTCGTACTGTTTATGTCGGATCTAACTTAGGGTTCCTTTTATGGGTCAACTCGAAGGTCATTGTGCTGTCAGAGCTGTACCGTGTCGAGCCCGGAATCCAGTGACGTCTTTAGACTATTCTGCGAAGTAAGGCTAGTGGCGGTTCGCTCTTGCTCATTCGTTCCATATTTACATTAATTATCAGTAGTTTATCTGAGTAATTAATTTGGAGAGAATATTCTGTTTGTCTGGAAACGGTTTTGATAAACTGTTTTGAAAATCATATAATAGGTTGTATATCTGTTAGAACAACGCTATTATCTGTGATCGCCTTTCGGGCCTTTATGTGGATTTATCCTATAACTGTGGTGGTGCTTTAACTGTTTAGTTAGCACTGTTAGATAGGAACGTTACTCGGACTCTGTCCAGTCATTTCTTTATAATCTGGTAGAGGGGTGGCTCGTCCCCATCCAATACCATTCTAAGATCATGATCGGTCTCTTACACATGTGTGTAGAGACAGGACACTTAGCTGGTGTCATAAACCTTTCGGTATACGTCACTCTCGACGAAACGTATACTAAGATGTGTCGTCCCACTGGTGGGGTACACATGTAAAAGTCTATAACGTGATGTGTGTTTTTGAAACATAAATCAGATAAGTGCTACCTTGACGCACATAATTAATACACCTTGGGCGAGTAGTGCAGCTTGGAAAACGCGTCTTGACTTGAATGTAGTACGTTCTCTTTCCAATCTGGATTCGCTATAGGCGATGAGGTTGGTCGTGAACCGAAGCATCTCAGTCAGTTTTAAATCATTGTTGAATGATTCTGTAATATTCCAGATTTGTCATTACTTCCTTAAAGACTCATTTCTGTTGGAGTCTTCTTTCGAGTCGATTTCTGTGAAGATTCAGTCTTCCAGAATCTTCTCCTGTGCATACCTCTTGTTTATTCCAGTAGGAATATGATGGTTGACTACCATTATCGATTATTATCCGAGAAGCGATGAGTCTAACCTAATATAACTGCTTCGAACCAGTCTGCTTTGTTCCCTTGCTAGTCTATTCAGTTAGACTAACCAACCAATATTTTCCCTTGCATGGTTGGCTGGTGTCATCCGTTCGATTCGACACATCAGTTAAGAAGTAGCTCAGAAGATTAGAAGGACTATGGAGTCGGCGGTGGTTTTTGAATGTTTTAATTATTTCTTTAATCAGGTTATGATCCTTTGGACAATAACTCCGATTGTAACTTACTTTCTTAGTCTTCCGCTGTGTTGGGTTTAAACTATGTTTTGACCTATTCGGGATCGGGTTGTAATCCCGTAACTCTTATTTCCTCGACAATGTTATGTTTTGGAATTTAATGCTTAATCTTTGTGTATCAATTGCATTTCATAAATTGTATTTATTTGGTAAAGCCTTGGGTGATCTCAGTAAGGAACACTGGGGTCATTGGCGATAATACCTTTCCAAAAGGGTTAAGTTTTGGGGGTGTTATAAGTAGTACCAGGATGGGTGACCTCTTGGGAAACCCCGGGTTAACATGGTATGACGCTCCTAAGGCCTCGTGCCTTACAAAGTTAAGCCTTAAACTTTGCAATAGCAGTAGAATTAGACCCCCAATAATCAGATCATCAACATATATTTAAACATGAAGTTAAATGCCTTTTTCTAGATAGAGAAAATAGAGAATAATCAACATACGACTGGCGAAAACCAAACTTATGGAGAGTCAATAAAGCTCAAAGAACTAGTTGCGATGAGCTTGCCGAAGACCATAAGGACTTATGAAGACGACAAACTTTTCTTGGAGTAGGTAAAGAATACCTAGAAGGGAGCTTCATGTAGACCTATTCATCTAAATCTCCATGTTGGAAAGCATTGTGAACATCCATTTGATGGAGTTCCTAACCCTTACAAACAACAACTGCAAGAAAAATACGGAGCGATACAAATTTTGCAATTGGAGCAAAAGTTTCATTAAAATCAATACCTTCCTTCTTATTATTGTCCAAGAAACCTAAACGCGCCTTGTAGCGCTCAACGGACCCATCAGATATATATTTAATGCGAATACCCCACTTACAACCAATAGGTCTATTCCATGCACGAAGATCAACAAGTGTCCAAGTACAATTTCGTTCAAGAGCATCAATTTGAGCATGATTGCATAGCGCCAGTGAGGATGCTGAAAGGCTTTTGCAAAAGACATAGGCTTTCGACTAGTAGTAACAACAACTAAGAAACCAACACGAGAAGGCGGAAATCTATTGTATGTCACAAAATTAGCTATGGGATAGGACATACCAGATGATGCCAAAGGGGAAGATAAGAGTGACAAGGAGTCATGGAGACTGTGTTACAAACGGAACCACGTAGCCTTGCCGACGGAATTCGAGGATGTGTACTGTGATGAGTCGACGTCTGAGCAGGATGAAGCTCGTTGTCATAAATAACAGGGTGAGGAGACGAGAGGATGGGCTGTGGGCTAGTGGGTTGGTTTGATCAATGAAAGGAAAATGTTGTTTATTGAAAACGACGTCCGAAGAGGTAAAGAAAACATGGGTGTCAAGGTCATAGAGACGCCATCCCTTTTGGCCATCAGGATACCCATTAAAAACAAATTTTCATCCTCGGAGCTCAAACTTGTTGGTTGGACAATAGATCGTAGATGCATAACATAAACATCCAAAGGTACAAAGGTGAGCAAAATACAGAGGGTGACCATGAAGGATCTTAAAAGGGGTTTTGTTTTTCAACAAAGGTGTAGGATTCCTTTTGATGAGATACCCGACAATAAGGACACATTCCCCCCAAAACCGAAGAGGTAGATGAGCTTGAAAGCATAGGGCATGAGCAATATTGAGAATGTGGCAATGTTTTCGCTCGATCCTACCGTTTTGTTGAGGGGTACCTACACAAGAGGTTTCCAAAGAAATACTATGTTGATCATAAAAAGAACACAAAGTCGTAAATTCGGTCCCATTATCACTGTGGATTCTCTTTACTTATCGACCAAATCAAGTAGATGCTAGGGCATACAAATTTGGAATAAGAGTACAAACTTCAATTTTATTGACCATGAGATAAATCTAAAGACCTCTTGAACAATCGTCCACGAATGTTAAAAAATAAGAAACTCTTGAAAATGAAGGAGTGCATTAAGGTCCCAAAACATCACAACGTATTAAATCAAAAGATTCTAAAGCATGAGAAATACTAACAAGAAAGCTAGAACAAGAATTCTTTGACAAGAACGAAGGCTAACACTGGGAAGGAAAGACAAGACTAGAGAGGAGGGGTGGCCCAGACTATGATGCCACAATGTATACGAGTTTGATCCGGTAACGTGAAAAGAGTGTGCAGTTGGCACCACCGAACGAAACCAACAAACCCCTTTCACTCTTCACCCGCTCCAATCAACATTATTGAAGTGCGGTCCTGCAAAATACATAGCTTATAAGTAAGTGTAACAATACAATGTTGATCTTTTAATCAATTGGGCAGTGAAGATCAAATTGCAATTTCATTTGGGCACAAACAGGACATTTAGCAGAATCAATCGATCATTAAAAACAACATTTTCGGCCTTATTCGTTGTAGCTAACAATCCATTGGGCAATAAAATTGATCAAGAAGCAACATCAGTAACATTAGAAAGTAAGGCTCAGTTTCCAGCCATGTGAATCGAAGCCCAGAGTCGACAACCCATGTGAGACAATTCCTACCGGTCATATTTTCAGAGGAAGAAGGTCTTTGAATGTATTAAAACAAAGACACAAGATTGCCCCATTGTGTGTCTGTCATACCTGGAAGAGCACCCATGTCAATAGAGTTCAGGGAGTGGGACATTGCAACACCTGAAGAGAGTTTAGTGGCGTTAGTAACCCCACGCAAAGGCGGCTTTTTGCGGCCAATCCCACTTCCACCAGTAGTAGGATTTGAGGGCGTGTTTCTAGACCAACTTCTAGCATGTCTGTCTCCATCATGCGTCCACTAGTCCAGGTAGTTAATAATTTGAAAACAAGTACAAAGGATTAAACAACAGAAAAGTGCAAGCCATTAGGAAGAAAGTGCATGGAAATACAGAGTAAAGTGCAAGCAAGTGAACAGAAAGTGCAAGTACATATGAGATTAAAAAATATTTAAAATGCAAGCAAATAAACAAAAGTGCAAGCAGGAAAACATAAAGTGCAAGCATATAAGAATAAGTGCAGATAAAAAAATATAAAGTGCAAGCATATAAGAATAAGTGCAAGTAAAAAAATATAAAGTGCAAGCATATAAACACTAAGTTCAAGCGAATAAAAATAAAGTGCAAGAAAATAAACGAGAAAGTGCAAGCATATAAACATAAGGTGTATTTGAAGGCAAGGGAATAACACTGAACAAATAAAGCGCGTGTAAATAAATAAAAGTTTTTTTCCTATTCTCTCCTGCCGTGGATCTCGCCACCGTGGACGGCTAATATTCTTTCGTATTTTGTATCTTAAGCGGCTTTCGCACCCGAACCGCGTCCTAGAAATCGGTAATAGAAAAGACATTTTATCCTTAGGTCATGACACTGACAACTACTTACGGTTTTTGTTCTTATTTGATAATATATAATTATAGCAACGAATCCGAGAACCCATCTTTATAAGTGGAGAATAATTAAAGGCCATGACATGATATAAAGCAGATTCCACAGATGATGCATATATCGATCTTACGCTTGAAATGCCTGACGTCCAACTCCTATATAAAGCCTCCTCCGCAGCATTGGTTATCTCAAGCAAACACAGTCGTCAACATAGAAATCTCAAGCGCTTAGCTTACATTCCTAATAATATAAATCAGTTCGACCGGTCAAGATGCAGGCCCACTGTGGAGTGCAATCCGTTCACAACAAATGCAGGGAGGTGATGAAACGCCACAACCACTGCGTCGATCATCTCTCCGACAAAGAGGTCTCTTGCATGCTTAACAAAGGTGTTGTTGTTGAGTGTAACAAGGTATATATATATATAGAATTAAAAACAAACTGGCGTACATACATACCTTTAATTACCTTGATGTTGTAAACATATATTTAATTTGTTTAACACTTTTATAACATATGCAGAAGTTTTGGCTGGATGCGAAGCACCACATGTGCGCGGAGCTGTTTGCCAGAGCTCTTAGCGTTGCCGGGAGTTCCAACTGCCAGAACTGGACCTACAAGTTTGAGAAACTGAGGTATATATATATATGTTATCTTAGTAATTAATAATATATTGTTGGTTTAATTTAATTATAGTACGTACGTACGTGTAGCTGTGGTGAAAGCGTTGAGGTGGCTGAGCTTCGAGGAGCAAACTGGCTGGAGGTGAAAGGAAGCTTCAATGCAAAGATGCTGACACCCAACACGGAATACGAAGTTCTGTTCGACCTCCAGATGAAACCCTGTGCGGACGGATTCAGCTGCCACCCGGTGAAGTTTAGCCTTACCAATCCCAAAGGATGCAAGACTGAGAGCAGCAAGTCCTTGGACCAGCTCAGAGGAAAGGGGTGGACCCAGGTCTCGGTTGGAAAGTTCCGATCTCCTTCAGAGTGCGCGTGCGAGACCAAGGTCGAGTTCGGCATGCAGGAGACCAATTGCCAGCTCAAGAAGGGACTCGTTCTTCGCGGTGTCATCCTCCGCCCAGCTGCTAACTGCGGTTGCTAAATTAAACCCTTATCTATCTATCTACAATAATCAAGGTGTATCAATTCAATGCATGTACTAATTAAATAAGGCTAAGTATTAATTGTAATCCTTACCGGCCACTTCCTACTAGTGGTTTACGGACGGTTTAACTCAATCGGCCTAGTACTCTATCATGTACTCCTACTTGATGCATCAGATCAATATATGTACCTTGTGATTTTATGTTTGCCTTCTTTCTAACTTTATATGTGCTCGATCATGTTAATTTACATGCAATTATATATACACATAACCTTTAATTGCACAATCAAATTATAAAAGGAAGATCCCATAATATTAATATGTGGTTGTAGGGGCTCAATAAAGCTAGGCTTAAAGGCCCATTAACAATAAGAGGCCTAAGGCCCATTTCTAGAGTATAAAAAGGGGATTAGGTTAAAAAGAAGGGAGGAGAGGCAATGGAAAGGGGAGCTATAATTTAGAGGAAAAAAGGGGAGAGAGCTCTCTGGAGCTCCACCATGGGCGATAGCGGAGGAGAGCAGCCAAGAGTTTGAGTGAAGAGAAAATCAAGGCTTGAATGGCAGATTGAGAGCCACAATTCGCAAACACTATACGTATGACGAGTAAACACTATACGTATAATATTAATATGCATGTGGTGTCATTTCTAAATTATAAGCCGTATGATGAGTAAACACTATACGTATTATTCATATATAATATAAAATACATAACTCCATGTAGTAGCATAAACTTATATCACTCAATACGTAATTGATGATGAGAAAACTTGATCGAAGTTCAAACGTCTCGAATCTGTGCTCAAAAACGTGTCAAGGAGCGAGGTTTGGATCCCCATTTTTCCTCTGACCCGCTCAAATTAAATGTAAATAGTCATTAGGGTTCCAAGAGGGGAATAAATACATTGCCTAATTAAGAAAATAAATAAAAAGTGCATCTTCTTTTATGGGCCTTCTTGATAAATATGCCACATATCTTATAATAATTAATTTATATCATTAATGGGTTACAATATTAAATTGGAATATCAAAACAAGAAATCACCTCCTCATTTGGCCCCTCGAATCCTTTGGACTCGATCGAGGGTAAAGGATTCGAAAGCCTATCTCGATTTAATGCTTTGTGATTTGATTTAGTCGGCCCAACGATTCATAGCCTAGAGCATTGGGGAGCAACAATGCACGGTGCGGGTCATGACGTGCATTCGTGCGCGCACGGACCTCTTCTAATTACAAAGAGGTGTGCACGGCCCATGCACTTCGTCGCACAGTCCGGGTGGTACTACGTGTATCTTGCATTGTACGATGCATAGTGGTTTACAGAACATTTTGCAAGGTCCGTGTTCTTGGACGCACGGACCATATTTTCCATCGTGTACTGTCCTTGTAGAGGCTAACGCACGGTTCGTGCTTTTTTTCGCACAGTCATGCGGTGAGGGTGATTTTCCGAGAATATGTACAGAAGCAGAAGCATGGTCTGTGCGTTTTGACGCACGAGCCCGTTCACCTCCGTGCACTTCCGTTTTCTATCCTAGGTTGCGACAATACGACGCGCACGGTCTTGCTTCTTCGTGCACGGTTTGTACATCTCTCGCTGAATGAACGTGATGGGAATCTGACTCTAGAGTCGCTCTTGGGGACTCTACTCATATTGGATTACTCCCTAACTAGTGTTTCACGAGAGGTGATATAACACCCCCTCCCCCAAATTTGGGGCGTCACAGCGTCAAGGATTCCCCACGGAACCAACCAAGCAATAGAAACATACAGAATAACAATGACAGCGGAAGCGATTTAAGACTGGACCCAATACAATTAATGATGGAAATGAAATGAAACTCTAACCCAAGGTCAACTAGACTCATCAATAATGTTAGAGTACAAGGCGAAATACAAAAGGAAACTCCAAAGCAAAATTAGCACCACTATCGAGCACCTTTAACTCCTTCATGTAGCTTTTGAAATATGCAGAGCTAAAACCTATAATCGAAAGAAAATGAAACCAAACAGAAAATCCTCAAAGTAACAATGGTTAAAAGTGCGATCTCATAAAAGAACCTGCAATTGAATCACAAATCATGAAACTAAACAAAAAATTATAAACAAAGTTTAACCAAAGTTTAAACTCAATCGACGTAGAAAGTTTACTCTGATGATCAAACAAACACAATAAAATCATGACTTAGTAACAACACACACTCACACACAACACGCAACATAGATTGGCCGACTACAACAACGCCATACATACAAGCAACCTCTGTTCTGCCATGAGAGGCCCCGTGTACGACTTCATGTAAGATACCCTATGGAGACACCAAAACCTTACAACTTTCATCCTCAGAAAATGTGTTTCCTTCTTGTCGGCAGGGAGTATGTCGCGAGTCAAGTAGTCATAAATCAGATCCATCCAACTGGGCTTAACATCCACTAAGGTTGTATTCTCCCTTTCAATGCTCGGTACCTCTAGCAGGCCGATGTGAACAATCTTTCTTCCCTCTTTAGAGCTTGACGATGACAGAGTGGCGACGACGTCAACCACTTCATTTTGTTATCAGGGTACATGGTGCATCATGTATATTCTCGAAATGCTTCCAACAAACATCTTGTTTTCTCCATGTATGCCAACATAGGCATCGACTTGGAACCATACTCGCCTGTCACTTGGTTCACTATCAATTGAGAGTCAGAGAAGATAACCAAATTTGTTTCTCCTCTATTTCGTGCAGCAGTCAAACCCAGAATTAGAGCTTCTCTTCTACTTCGTTGTTGGTAGCTACGAATCCCAACTTTATAGCTCTGGATGACCTCCCTTGTAGAAGATGTCAGGACCAACCCACCTCATGCCCCCTTTCTATTACGTGAGCCATCCACCCGAAGTTCCCATCTTTGTTTCTATTTTACTTACACTCGCAAGATTTTATTGTCCTCTTTGGGGTCCTCCCCAAAGAACTCTGCAACAAAGTCATCCATGACCTTCCCTTTTATTGTGATTATGGGTACAAAACACAGTTCGTATTACCCCAACTCCACGGCCCATCTAGCCTCCCTACTAGATAAGTCTGAGCCAACTAACAATACTTTGATAGGTAAAGTTGACATCATTGTTATGGGGCGGGCTTCAAAGTAGTGGTTCAGCTTTCGAGTTGCGACGATCAGAGCTATCAATAGCATGTCCATCGGGGGGTACATGGTTTTTACCTTGTCTTGCTTACATAGTACACGGGCTGCTATGTCCCTTCATTATCTCTGACAAGGACAACACTCACGACATGCTCTGAAACTACTAGATAGAGAGTCAACTCCTCTCCATCCTCAACGACTGTCAAAATATGGGGCTTCTGCAAGTACTGTTTCAGCTCTGACAAAGACTGTTCACATTGATCATCATATTGAAAGATCATGTCTCCCTTATGTAGTTTAAAGAAAGCTCCATTTGTCGCAAATCGTTATACATAATTAAATATGATTAATCAAAAAGTACTATTAGATAAATATTTATGAGTAAATAAACAAGCTAACATATGATAATAAAAAACAAAGATCAGAAAAAAGTGTTAGCGAAATTTGGAACATACTTATCCAAAATCGTTTATAATATAAGATGACACAAAATTATTTTATATTAATAATATGCCATACACTATATATTTATGTTAGTTAGTAGAAATAGTTTCATTGAACATACTTATTTAAAATGATTTTAAAAACAATATCCATGGTAAAATATTTCATATTTCCTATTTTTTCAATATAACTAAATTTGATTTCTATTTCATCCAACTTTAGCTTGAACTATCACGGTGGAACTTTTAATCTATTATTGTATTTTCTATAGCATGACAATTTCTATGCGATACTAATGTATAAAAACTAATCATACTTTTAGTACCATGAAACTTATTGACTTCATTGATTTTCACGTTATTAAAAATATTTAGTAAATCTGAACCCCGTGCATGGAACGGACACTATGTTAGTTAATAATATAAATACATATATTCTGTATGATACCTTAACTAAAATAATCGAACCGAAATGAAAGCATGTAAAAGATCAATATCATCAACTATTTATGGCAAATTATGAGATTTGTTTATAGATAAATAATTAAAAATGGATTTTATCATATCTCATTGGGTTGGTCGATTTGACCATGATATGGTCTCGGTTTGACATGTCGTAAGTTCAAGCTTCTACTACTTTCCTTTAGATGTATGTAAATTCTCTTTAAATGTTTCTTGAACTCTGAAGTCTTTCTTGTACTTGGATTATGGCACTATATATCACTCATACTAAATTTACTTTATAAAAGAAAAGAAAAGAAATAGATTATAGAATATTTTTTATTTTTTTATATCAAGGATAAAAACTCATTCCATCACATTTTATGTTGAACTGTTTTTCTAAATAAACCTTTTTTTTTGAAATTGCAGTTGATATCCATGAGTTTACTTGGTTGATTCTCATTTACACATAATTAAAAGAATAATTTTATCATTAATAACATAAAAGTAAAAGTCAAGCAAACCATTTAAATAAAAGAAAAAGGTTCATGTGGAATGGGCGCTTAGGTGAGAATGTGAGAATGTCGAATGTACATGGATTTATGACTGTATGTGCATGATTTTGGTAGGGTAGACTCATGCACATACAAGCAAGAATTCATGCACACCTCAAGATGTGAATGGACTTTTGCATGTATGTGCATAAATTTGTGACTATATGGTGACTATGTGTAAGTGAAAACTCATGCACTTACAGGAAAAAGTTCATGCACATCACAATATGTGTTTGGATTTTTGCTTGTATGTGCATATACTTTTTTTACTATGTGCGTGACTATGTATAAGTTAAAACTCATGTACATATCGACAAAAACTCATGCACACCTCAAGATGTGCATAGATTTTTGCTTGTATGGACATATATTTTTTAGTATATATGTGAATATGTGTAAGTGAAAATTCATGCACATACAGACAAATTTTCATGTACATCGTGTGATGTGCATGAAATTTTGTATGTATGTCAGTATTCTCACGTACTCACTTAAGCGCCCTTTCTCACCGGATCCACATCTAAAACAAGAAAAACGATGTACGTGGAATAGATTTGAAATAAAAAAGGATGTATCATCACAATGCGCTCTTTCTCAATTTACAACCCCATAGTTTAAGGGCTTGATTATCAACCACCTCACTAGCTACACAACTAAACTCTACCCATACCCAAAACTTCCAAGTTTAAGCACCATTGATGGTGACATAAGAAGGTCCCAGAAACAGCCCTAAAAGCAAAAGAAATTTCATCAACCGATCAAGACCTAAGACAAAATATTGGCCCACAAGTGACCCGGGTTATGTTATGTTAGTGGTCAATAGCAAGTCCAACACTACCCCCAACTCTACACTTGCACCTTGTGTGGACAAGTGAATCCATTGGCTTTTCAGAGCAACGTGGAACCCAAAATATCCATTTCTACCACTATAAATACTCGCCCTTCCCTTCCATCACATGAAAGCATCACCAACTCTTAATTGCAAATTAAGCTTACAGAGTAATTGTCCAACAAGTTAAGTGATCTCCAATTATCTTGGGACTTCGCCTTTTTCTAAGTTGTTGTTAAGTTGACCTGCAATGGCTATGGCTTTTACCACCCAAGCGACCCTCTTGGCTAAGTCGATTTTCGGTCGCTCGAAGGCGCCCAACCACGTGGTCCATGGGTTAGCATAGAATTTAGGATCGAATGTGTTTGAGTTCCTCCATTGGAGAAGAAAGAGAAGCTCAATGAGCTGTGTAAATTTCACTATGTATTTGATTGAGTGAATACAACGAAACCAAAAGAAACCTATTTATGTACAACTGAATGACTCCCTATAGCCAGTTAACAAAATCGGCTTCACCAGTCACTCTAACTAACTTTGACATCTCTAACTAACAACCTACATGAGCCACGTCAGTGACTCTCCAACTCATGCACATAAATACTGCCACATTAGTGACACATAACTCAATATTCCCCCCTCAAGTTGGAAGATCTACCAAACCCAACTTGAGTGAAAGAAACTGATGTTGGTGAGCTCTAAGTGCCTTTGTCAAAATGTCAGCTAGCTGCATGTTGGTGTGGATGTATGATATCTGAAGAAATCCAGATTGCACCTTTTCACGAGTAAAATGAACATCTATCTCCAAATGCTTCGTCCTCTCATGAAAACATGGATTTACGGCTATATGTTGTACATCTTTATTATCACAGAAAAGAGTAATAGGTAAAGGAATACTCACTTGCAAATCTTTCATCATGTAGCCAGTCCAAACTAGCTATGCAGTAGTTGCTGCCATACTGTTGTATTCTGCCTCAGCAGATGATCTACTAATTGTGGCTTGTTTCTTTGTTTTCCAAGAGACTAAAGAATGTCCAAGGAAAACACAGAAACCTGTCAATGATCTGTGTGTATTGAGACATGCTCCCCAGGCATTTTTCACCTCTGTAACGCCTTTGAAGTCATCACCAGTGATCAAGATGTCATCTACATATACCAACAGGATCAACAAAGCATTGCAAGATGATCTCACAAACAGTATATAATCATTGGAAGACTGTTTGAAACCCAATGACACCAAGAATTGTGTCAACTCTTGATTCCACTGCCTAGAGGCTTGTTTAAGCCCACACAAGGATCTCTTCAACTTACAAACTTCATTGTGTTGTGCCTTGATGTAACCCTCTGGTGGCTTCATGTAAATGTCTTCCTCTAAGAAACCGTGAAGGAAAGCATTATTTACATCCAATTGAAATAATGGACATTCCTTAGCTGTGGCTAAAGCAATCACAATTCTCATTATAGGAAACTTAGCAACAAGGCTAAAAGTATGCTTATAGTCCTTTCCAAGCTTCTGGTTATAACCCTTAACAACCAGTCTAGCCATGTATCTTTCAATAGACCCATCTAGCCTAAATTTTATCTTAAAGACCTATTTAGAGCCTATAGCTGTATGTCTAGGGGGAAGAGAAGTCAAGACCGAAGTTCCATTGGTCTCTAAGGCATGAACCTCCTTTACCATAGTTGATTCCCATTCTGGACATCCTTTAGCCTCTACATAACTGCATGGCTCTTCCACTACTAATACTTGAGAAAGAGATGCAAAATACTCATGCTGATCTGCAACATCCATTACATTCAACACATAATCGGTTGACCATGTTAGAGCTCTTCTCACTCTAGCAGATTGTCTTACTGTCAAAGAAGTATCAAGTGTTGATGATGGCAAAGAAGGTGATGGAAATTTGGTGCCAACTGCTGGTGTTGTGTCATCATCTACTGAGACTATATCAGTATCCAAAGGAAGAGAATCACTCACTGGTATCATATCATCCTCATGTCTCCCAATGATATCTCATTGATTCCCCATGCTAAGCACTGATAGAAGAGGCATATCAAGAATATCTTCATCACACTCCATGGAGTGAGGAGTGTGAGTTGTAGTAGATGAAGGACTAGGATGATTAAGTTGCTTATCATGAAATGGAAACTTACTTTCATGAAAAACCACATCTCTGCTATGAAAAACTTCTTTGGTGACCATATTAAACAATTTGTAACCCTTCTGGTTAGTGGGATATCCCAGCAAAACACATCTCCTTCCACGAGGATCAAATTTATCCTTACCCGTGGAAAACAGGATTTTTACCACGATTATTTTGCAAAGGTTACCAAAGTTGTGAACCGTGGTAAACTTTGCCGTGGTAAACTTGTTTACCACGGTTACCATTTTACCGCGGTTACGATGAACCGTAGTAAAATGGCAATCGTGGTAAACTGGTAACCACGGTAAAATAGTAACCGTGGTAAACTTGTTTACC
Source organism: Rheum nobile (assembly GCA_027886185.1). Taxonomy (NCBI): domain Eukaryota; kingdom Viridiplantae; phylum Streptophyta; class Magnoliopsida; order Caryophyllales; family Polygonaceae; genus Rheum; species Rheum nobile. The sequence goes on along the minus strand of WOAB01000067.1, from coordinate 1,941,215 downwards.
ATGGTTACACGGTTATCACGGTTCTTGAACCGTGGTAAATATTTACCAAGGTTCTTGAACCATGGTAAATGTTTATCACGGTTGCACATTTACCACGTTTGATGTTTACCACGATTGTATATTTACCACGGTTCATGAACCGTGGTAAAATTGTAACAGTGGTACATTTTCTCCGCCGTGGTAAAAATGTATAACTGTGGTAAAATGGAATCGTAGTAAATTTGATCGAACCGCGGTAAATCGTAGTCAATTTGATCAAACCGCATAAACTGAGGTAAATGTGCACCTCTTTTAATTATAATTCCTACTTTATATTATAAATTATACCATACACACAATCACCTATTATCAAAATAGATCAAATAATGTCAAAATAACATACATCAATATATTGTCATAAATTCAAAAGGTTGAAGTCTTACAAACATAAGTTGGAAAAACCTAGTCATATATATGCTACTAAGTAAATTAAGTGCAAAATGTAGCAAATAAAGTATGAATAATATTATTCTACGTACTAACTAATCTATGAAACTTTGCACAAACGTTGCCCATTGATATCGAATCTCATCTATCTTGTCCTCTGAATATGGCATGGATCCACCGAACTCTGGATAGTACTGTTATATATAAACTTAGATCAGAAATGATTTAAAAGATTAATATAGATTAATTACTAAAAAATAGATATACCTTTTCAGGGATAAAGTATTGTTCTTTACGGATGATCTCGTGTATAAATCGAAGAACATAATATCCACAATCTATATTATTGCTTTGCTTAGGGCACTACAAAGCAAAGAATCATTAAATATATCAAGTGTGTTGCAAAGAGCAATGTATTATTTGTCGTAGAAATTCATATGAAACTAATCTTTATCTCAACCCACTTTATCGGCCTGTTAGGTTTGTTTGCATTGTTTCCAGCAATCCATATTTTCAAAGACCTGTGTAGATACAAGTAAATGATTATCACAATGTCATCAATAACTAGTAATTATATAAAATATAAATACATAAATACTTATATTTCAACTACACGTTTTATATCATCCCTTAACTTTCCTCCAATTGGGTCAAGCCAAAATACAGTTGGCTTAAGAGGATGAATAACACATAGCATCCAATGTCTCCTACATGATAAGAATATATTCACAATAAACTAATTTATGATAAACATATTATGCATTCAAATAGGAAAATGAATAAGTTTAACTTACTTGTAATTATATGGACCAAAAAAAATTTGATTTCTCTTTGCATTTTCCCTTGCCTTTGCAATATATCGTGCTCGTTCTATTGCACACTCTTCTTTAAGTACCCCAGCTGGTTGCTCATTATTTGCTCGTTCTTGATTAAATAGCACCAGAATTTCAGCTATTTTGTGCGGACAAAAAAAACCAAACCGATCTAGTTGGTTCTTATCTTGATAAGTGTACAACAAATACCTATCACATGAATTTTAAAATGAAAATTAGATTAAGACATAAATACCTTACCCAATATATCAACTACAAATAAAATCAAAATGGAGATGTGTAGGCATCCGGCTAGCTAGTTCTGAAGTCCACTCAGTGCAAAACAAATGGACAACTTCAGCAAACACAAAGCTGCACAATTTTGAAATAAAAATATAAAATAGACATGTATGAATTGATGATCAATATAACTTACCCAATGTACAAGGATATATGTGTTGCTTGAATTTATTCATGAAATATCCACTGAAAGATCTCATCCTTAGTAACCCACAATTCACCATGAAAGCCGAAGTCTTTATGAATTGTAATGGAGAGGGTTTCCATTTTTTGAGCAATCTTATACATCATCTGCATGGTAACCGTTGAGAGTTTTGAAAGTTTTTTTTGTTGTGACAAATTCATCGCTTTGTGCCTTCCTTGGGCGACCCGTGTTGGTTGTGTTAGACGATTCTGAATATGCATTCAAGTTGGCACTCTTTATCTTATTATTTTCACCATTTGGTTGTTGTAGTCCCTTCAACATTAATAAATCATATAAAAATGTTAGATAATGCTAAAATGACAATTACTTAAATTTAATTTATTTTTTACCTTGTCTAGGAAAATAAAATCTTTTGGCCATTGAACATAAGAACCCACTGCTTCAAATACAACACATGCTTCCTCTGTAGGTACTAGAAGAGGCGCTTCTAGTATCTTAGGGTCAATTATACTAACTTTCATGTGTCCAGGCCGTAAAGGTATATGATGAATTACAATATCCTACATGTCAAGGGCATTAAGGACCTTCCCTATGGCCACTATTGGATGGCCATGGTCTAGAGAAGCCAATTGACATTCAGTCCAGCCCTATTAAGCATTGAAGTAGTAAAGACACATTAGGTAATTAGAAAAAAAGAATGTGCATATATACAATAAAGAAACATGAAGTTAACTTAGATTTTACCTCTGGAAAATTAATGTTTGGACAACTTTCTTTTTCGCTTTGAACTTCAGCTCGTCCTTCATAGTTTTGGTGCCTTTTACTTTGACCTGCCAATTCTGCATTCTGCCTCTTTAAGAAATCAATCTGAGCTTTCAATGATTTCATTCTCTTGGAGATCTTTATCATTCTTTCTTCCAATGTATTGGGTAATAATCACCCCTTTTCCTGCGGCCAAAACACGACCCAGATGCTCTTTCCTTCCTAGTACTGTAGCTAACAAGTCTTCTCGTCCAGAAAGTGTAATCTCACCTTGAGATGCTTGTTGTGATACCACCTCCTAATAGTAGAACTTCACATATTACAAAAAACTGAAAAGTATAATATGAAGTAGTGAAAAAAATGTTTCATTGTATCGAAATAACGACTTACCATCTAGGCTACACTTTTCTGAACGGGCTCATCCAAATTTCCATCTCGACCTTTCCTAGTTGTTATCCACAATTCATGTCGTGGTATTTTAATTGAGGATGCATGTGTAAGAGATGCGTCAAAATTTGGTAGTTCGTTTTGAACTTGTAAAACCTACAACACATACATGGCACATTAGGTTAGAATATTAAAGTCGATGACAACTAGTCGTCAGTTGATTGCTTACCATTTCCTCTTCAAGGCACGCATATACCTTACGAGACAATCTATAAGGATAGAGATTCATCTTGGCAACCTTTCGATGTTTTTCACTTTCTGCCTATTGATACAAAAAACAATTTATAGATAGTCAAATATGTTTAAAATGAAATAACAATTAACAAAAACACTACCTTAAACTCTGGACTCTGTCTAGTAGCAATAAATTTGTCCCACATTTTTTGATCAATGAATGTATATTTGGGTGGAGGATGAGGGTTGACTATTGTTTTTTCTTTATCTAAGTACATAAATATGTTCTTCAAGTTATATCTAAACTCCTTCAACCGCTCAGCAGCTTGAGACATAAGCCAACGTCGCTTGTGTTCAGTAACATAAAACGCACCTTGTACATATCAATTTAAATATAAAGTATAAGTAACATTTCACCGAAACAAGAAAAAAAATAAGCAAGATGGTTTTTTTACCGAGACATATGTCCATATAGCATCTTTAATGTGCTTTGGGACTTGATTCCATCGAGCAATATTGATATTCACATGAGAATGAGTACACATCCCAATGTAACTCTTAAAGCTTGCACTTGTATTCCCTACAACGTCTCCATTCCAACCCCATTTCATCTTAAATTTCATATTCTTATCTTTATGCCTAATAACCTTTGCTAGAAGAGTGCGTCCTCGTGTGACTTTTGTGTCTTTCTTAGGAGGTGAAGAGATGTTATTGTTATTTTCTTCCGCCATTTCATCTTCATGATCACTTAAGGAGGACATGCCTATAAAACATAAAAATAAAATACTATAAATATAATAGCATGAAGTGACAATAGATGTTAATACAAATATATGACTACACGACATAAAATAGAAGTTGATATGTTTCTTTATAAGAATATTGCTAAATTTTGCTCAATATATAGCTAAATATTAAAGGAGTGATTGTGCAGTGGGTCACACTTAATTGGGTATAAAATAGAAGTAGATATGTCTCTAAAAAAAATACATGTGAATGCTACTATGAAGTAGCCATTCTGGAGAGAACATAATTGTTCAAAGGTTATAAACACACAACCATGCATGAATACACACCAACTTACCTCCCTGAGTTATAACAGCTGATCCCTGGTGTAGTGAACTTGGTCGTGGCTTTCAAACCGGGAGTCTCCAGTCTACATAGAAGTAAGCTGCAATTAGTGGGTAAGCTCCACATCTAAAAACTACAGCTATTTATGAAATCACCTATTTGTGCAAAAAAATGATACTTCCAATTCCAAACTACACCAATGTTCATTTAGAAGTGGGTAAATGAACACACATCTCAAAGTTTCTTACATAAGGCAAGGTTTCTGAACTGGACATAAGAACTAATTCATTGTCCATTCCCTGATATGCATACATTAAGCTCAACTAGCCTATAGGAAACTAAAATATCAACAACATAACATAGAAGTATGACATATGAAGGGCATTTATCATGTACTTCATCAAACAAATAAATGGGCTTTGACGTGAAGCCAAAAGATAAAAATTTTGGCTAATCGCTTGGATGTTGCACCATTCAAAAGCAAACAGCGGAACCAAATTAGAGAGCATGAGTTAGTTAAGCCAACTCTAGTTGTAGTTACAGAAAACGAGATGAAAAGTCAACAGCTTGCAAATGTCAGTAGGTTCTTTATAGGAAATCTGGAACTCTCCAATTGCCTACCTAAAACCCTACAATTAACTTTCCGTCCATATTTACAACATGCAACACATTTTAAGTTTCATGCCAAGAATTAGGATGTCATCCTACGGTCAAACAAAGACAATACATATAACCCAGCTACTCGCCCCTCAGACAACTTCTGAAGCTCATGTTTTCCCACAGTAGCAACAATCATATGCAAAAAAGTTGTAAATTAGAGCAGTGCTAGAACACAAACAGTAAAAGAAGCAACTCACAACCACTAGATATTCCAAAATTGTTTAGCAATACAACAGAAGTTAGAGAGGAAACATTATCATCAAGAGGAAACATAGTGCCAGACATATCAAGTCCCTAAATCTAGGATAGGATTATAATTTGTAGGAAGTTGACAGTGAAAAAAGACAAGGGCAAAAAAACATTATTTTTAAGAAGAGGATAAGGAGAGCGCAGAGGGAGGCTGCTTGCTTGGGTTTGGGCGTAGGATGGGAGTCAGATGTTTTGTCTGAATGCGCGACGGATCGAAGACCTCGTAAAACCAAAACGCGGCAACCCAGTTGGATTTGAACAACAATTCATATAGAAGAAGTAACAGTTCTGAAACAAATCATCACCAAAAGCAAGCAACTTTGAAAGAAAAAAAGATTTCAACATGGAAGTTACCAGACAGGGTGTCTCGCTTGGATCGTCTAAAACAGAGCAGCAGGCGGAGGGAAATAGAGAGTAGAAGAAGCCTCTTGAAGTAACGAACGAGCGAAGCTTGAGCAACAAAATCACGGCCTCTTGAAGCAACGAACGAGCAGAACTTGAGCAAGCCCTCTTCAAGGAACAATCGAGTGCGAAGAAAAAATAAAAGGCAGAACTTGGACGCGTGGGGATGAATTGAGTTAGGGTTTTAATAAAATCACTTAGAAAATTTTTGAAAAGGAGAAAAAAACATTTTTTTTACACAGCGACTTTGAATTTTTTTAGAAGCGAAAAATGCACAGCTTGTGCGTTGCTCTCGACTTTGAATTTTATTATAACAGCGAAAAACGCACGGCCTGTGTGGTAAAGCGCACAGGCCGTGCATTGCTCTCGACTTTGAATTTTATTTTAACAGGGAAAAACGCACGGCCTATGCGGTTTACCGCACAGGCTGTGCATTGCTCTCGACATTGAATTATATTATAACAGCGTAAACCACACGGCCGTGCATTTTACCGAACGGACCGTGCATTGCTCTTGACTTTGATTTTATTTTAATATTGTAAAACGCATGACCGTGCGTTTTATCGCACGGGCCGTGTGTTTTGTTATGTAATAGTGTTATTGTTGAAATATTCTGTACCACCGTTCTTTGTGATTGCATGCAAAACTCTAGGCAGTTTGAGTACTCATGTATGCCTCATAATTTGTAAATTTGTACAATAGCAGCAAAATCCTCCAAATTCATGTCTAGCATTCACCAGAAGCAACTAGTTTTCTAAGTTTATTAGTTAGCACGTGAAAAAATAACAATTGTCATGAAAGTTATAATCTATAGAATTTGATCATATATGTATAATTAGATATATAAAACAATGCTGAACAAAAACAAAATGCTGAATATGGCTGAACAAACCCATAAAAGGGCCAAACTCATCCAAATCACCTAAAAACAAGAACCTTAAGAAATAGGGCCAATGAGAATATCCAACTTCAAAACTTAGAAAGAAAAAAACAAAACAATTCCGAGAAAGAAGTAACCAGAAGTCGATGGCAGTCGCAGTAAAAGAAGCCAGTTGAGACATAAAAAACTGCTACCTCGATGCAAAAGATCAGAAAGTCACCTGAGAATATAACAATCATGTAGTTTGAATCACAACACTAAAAAATAAAGCAAATAACAACAGATGACAACGCCAAACCAGACAAGAGGACATAATGCAACAAATCTATCACTAAAAAAACAAGCGTCAAAGACTCACGAGAACCTTTAAGCTCCCTCATCAAGTCAACATTGTTGTTTATCCTTTGATTAATGGCGACGTTTTTTCGATCCACCAGTAGCCTCTTGAATATACAACCCTTCATCATGATCGTCTCTTACGTAGAACTCTCTATCAATGTCTGCATCATTGAGTGTTGGAACCATAGAGCAAATATTCCCTTCAGTAATATCCTCAACGTCATTTTCAAGTTCATCACTAGCAAATCTTTTTCTCGCTGACAGAACAATTGACCATTTCTTGTTTGATGGATCTGAGATATAAAACACTTGTTTTGCTTGTGATGCAAATATGAACGGATCTTCTTTATGACCTATTTTGCTAAGGTCCACAAGGTTCAAACCTAACTCATCAACTTTGACTGCACTATTGTTGTCAACCCATTTGCAACCAAATACTGGAACTTTGAAGTTGGTGTATTCCAATTCCAAAATCTTCTCAATCACCCCATAATATTGCATGGACGCATAAACTTGATTTTTATCTTTAGCACTTGCAACATGGAGGGCTTGCACTATAAGACTGACCCTACTGTTCTGCATTGGACTTTTATCATCACGTTCTTTTGTGTAGAATGTATAGCCATTAATAATGTATGCAGTGTAATGAAAGGCTTCCATCTTAGGCCCATAGGATAACCACTTCAATTTTTCAGACATAGAATTTGGCGACTTAACTAATTCTGCAGCAATCTTTTGTTCAAACCATGTGGTAAATGTGCAGTTGTGCTCGTTCAAAATCCATCTTTCACTTTTACCCCGATTTTGGCTTCTCAAAATGCCCTTGTGCTCCTCTACATACGGCTCGACTTCATCAACATTATGAAGGACATAGAGGTGTGCTTGTTGACGCATACGAGGACACATGCTAATTAGTTTGGCTCCTGAAATCCCACGCCCTTCTATTGTATCTACTCGTTGAGCTTTAGGGAGACCGATAGGCTCAACATTAGATAAATACTCACTACAAAATTCCACTGCCTCTTCAACTATATACCGTTCAGCAATCGATCCCTCGGGACGGTTTTTGTTCTTCACATACCCCTTTAACACTTTCATATACCGTTCAAATGGGTACATCCATCTCAGAAAAACTGGACCACATAATCTCACCTCTCTTACCAAGTGAATGACCAAATGGACCATGATGTCAAAGAAAGTTGGCGGAAAATACATTTCAAGCTCACACAAAGTAATAATAACATCATTCTGTAGGGAATTCAAATGAGCGGGGTCAATTACTTTGCTGTAAATTGATTTGAAGAAAAAACAGAACCTGGTGATTGTTAGTCGAACACCTCTCGGCAAAATTTCACGTAGACCTATCGGCAAGATCTCTTGCATTAAGATATGGCAATCATGAGACTTTAGGCCAACTAACTTCAAATCCTTCATCGAAACAAGACTTCTAATGTTAGAAGAATATCCATCAGAAACTTTAACTTCAGCCAAAAAATCACAAAACTTCAACTTTTCATCTCAAGATAGAGTGTGGCACGCAGGAGGCAAATAAGTGCGTTTCTCCCCCTCCTCTAGATGTAATTCTGGCCTAATTCCCATTTTCACTAAATCACGTCTAGCTTGGATACCATCTTTTGTCTTTCCCGGGATATTAAGCAATGTGCCAGTTATACTATCACAAACATTCTTTTCGATGTGCATCACATCAAGGCTATGTCGCACGAATAAAAATCTCCAATATGGAAGGGAGAAAAATATTGATTTTTTTCCAACCATTGATAGCTTTGGGTTCCTTCTTCTTGCCAAATTCATCATTCTTGCCAAAACTGTAATTTATATCTTTCACTCTTTCATAAACTTGCTCACCAGTCAAAGGAGTTAAAGCAATCTTTTCCTCTACAGCTCCATTGAAATTCTTTTTCTGCCAACGATAATGATGACAAGCATCTAGAAATGTGCGATTGCCCATGTAGACTATCTTGTATGTAAGATGATCAAAGTAAGTATCCGTCTCACAGACAGGGCAAGCATTATGACCTTTGGTACTACAACCAGAGAGATTTCCATAAGCTGGAAAATCATTTATCGCGCAAAACAGAATTGCTCTCAAATTGAATGTTTCTTGCTTATGTGCATCAAAAACATCAACACCCTCCTCCCACAATAACTTCAAATCTTCAACTAAAGGTGCCAAGTAAACGTCGATGTCATTGCCCGGTTGCCTTGGCACCGAAATCAACACCGACAACATCAGATACTTCCGTTTCATGCATAGCCAGGGAGGTAGGTTATAAATTGCAATCAAGACAGGCCATAAACTGTAAGTGCTACTAAGAGTACCATATGGACTCATTCCATCAGTGGAAAGTGGAAAGTGCAAAGCGTAAATTTCTCGACTCTTTAGCAAATTCAGGATACTTAGAATCTATATACCTCCATTGAGGGGAGTCAGCTGGGTGTCTGAGTTTACCATCTTTTACCTATTCTTCCTCGTGGCACCTCATATTCTTTGCATCTTTTAGAATTCTAAACATACGTTTCAACCTTGGTATTATTGGAAAATACCAAAGAACTTTAGCAGGAACCTTGTCCTTCTTATATCGTGATGCTTTACAACTCGGACAACTCTCCAATAAGGCATACTCCTTCCGATACAAAATGCAATCATTAGGAAAAGCATGAATCTTCGCATAACACATTCCCATATGTGACAAAATCTTTTTTGCCTCATAATTATTACTCGGAAGAACATTATCATTTGGAAGCATAGCTTTCAGAAGCTCTAATAAAGAAGTAAAGCTTTTATCACTCCACCCATTACCTTCTTTGAGGTTATATAACTTTAGAACAACCGATAATCTTGTAAACTCCGAGCAACCGGTATACAACGACTTTTTAGCATCACGTAGCAAGCAATCAAATCCATCTAGTGAGCCTTCTACGGGGTCTTGAGCAACAGCATATATCATATCTTCTAATCTCTCATCCTCATCACTCTCACTATTTTTCAAGCCAACATCATCTATCTCACCATGCGATGTCCATCGTGTGTAACTTTTATCAATCCCAAACATGATTAAATGTTCTCTTAATTGATCAATGTAAACTCGCTGAATATTGCCACATCTTAAACAAGGACATGGTATTTTTTCACTTTCTTCAAAATGGTTAAGTACTTGATTAATAAAGTCCCCAACTCCATTCTCATATTCTTTCGACAACCGATTTGCATACATCCAACTTCTATCCGTGATAACAGCCTCTTTCCTATACATAAGAGATTAAGTTGAATAAAAAAATCTAGTAAGTTTGTGATATAACATAACACAAAAGCGTAAGAGTATAACAACAGTACGTTAGCATATAAGATGAGTTAATGTACATACCCTAAGCATAATTAAAGAGAATAAAATACAGTAACCATAAGTAAATAACATACAATAAGCATAATATGATCAGTTAACGTACATACCCTAATCATAATTAAAGAGAATAACATACCGTAAGCATAAGAGGAATAAAGAGAAATTTGGGTTTAAAGAGTGGATCGGAGGAACATATATACGTACAGTAAGCATAAAGAGAAGTTTAAGAGGAGTTAATTAAATACGTACCTTACGTAAGAATTGACAATGGATCGAAGGAATCAAAATTTGCAGACAATCTTTGGGAAGCCGAGTTCAGTAGTTTGCTGCTTGTATAATATATTGAAGAAGCTTAATTTGGGTTTAGAGAATTGGGTTTAAAGTTACGTAACTGATCGAAGAAGCTTTGGGTAATTGAACAAGCTTCAGTAGTTACGTAATTGACTTTAAATTTATTTTTTGGTTAGTTGATAAGCTTTAATTTGGTAATGATTAAATATCTAAAATATATACCTGCATAAATATCTTAATATGATTGAGATATATCTTATATATATGTTACCTAAATTAATCATATAAAAAATTTATAATATATATGATCTTGATCAACATTAATTCCTCAAAGTGATTGTTAATAAAATAATAAAAATAATTTGAATGTAGCTAAAATCCAAACGCACACAAAATTACTACGGTCGATGATTATTGTAGTAATTCGGTTAACATATTTACCCCGGTTATGACTAAAACCGTAGTAAACGATACCGAAGTAAAATCAATGTCAACGACAACGGTTCTGTAGCAACCGTAGTAAATTGATTTACCATGGTTAAAACCTAAACCGTACTAAACTGGTTACCATAATACCACAGTTGTCAAGACACCGGGGTATTTGTACCAATATGTTATAATTTACCACGGTTCAAACTCAAACCGCAGTAAATTGGTTACAATAATACCACGGTTGTCAAGGCACTAGGGTATTTGTACCAGTATTTTAAAATTTATCACGGTTCACAAAAGAACCGTATTAAATAAATTGGTTACGATAGTATCACGGTTATCACGGAACCGGGGTAAATGTACCAGTATGTTAAAATTACCACGAAAAAAACAGAACCGTCGTAAAACACAATACCCATTTACCTCGGTTCTGTTAGGGACCGTGTTATATTGGTTGTCATAGTAAACAGTATACTTAAATACACCGGTTATTGACATAACCGTGGTAAAAGTACCACCAATTTACCTCAGTTGTTTGTTGAACCGTGGTAAAAAAGCCAATGATGTAAATTTACCACGAAATAATGCGGAACCGTGGTAAATACTATCGTAGCCAAAGCCCCCTTTTCTACTAGTATCCCTTCTAATGGATGTTGCATAACAAACACATCCAATGATCCTCAAGTGATCATAGACTGGTTCCTTTTGAAATAACATTTGATAGGGAGTTTGCCATTCAATACTCACTAATGGCATTTTGTTAATGAGATAAGTTGCTGACAAGATGCAATCACCCAAATTCCTTAGGCAAATTAGCATGAATGCTAATTGCCCTGGCTATGTCTATAAGATGCCTATGCTTTATCTCAACTATGCCATTTTGCTATGGTCGATAAGGCATACTCCTTTGATGAACTATTCCAAAACAAGAAAATAATTCCTTGCAAGCCTGATTCATCAATTCTGACCCATTATCTAATTTCACAGCCTTAGGCACTTTCTGAAATTGATTAATGACTAAGCAAATGAAATTCTTCACTATATCTACAACCTGATGTTTATTATGCAACAAATAAGTCCATGTGGCTCGACTCATATCATCAACTATAGTAAAGAAATATCTTTCTCCATTCAAACTAGGGATACCAAAAGGTCCCCAAAGATCCATATGCAATAGATCAAAACTAGATGCAGCTCTAGTAATACTTTTTCTGAAAAGACAATCTATGAAATTTTGCCATAGAACATGTGTCACAAAACATATCAATGTTTGATATTCCTTGAACACTAGGTACATGTAACATCTTGGTAAAATAGATATGACCTAGTCTATTATATATGCAGCATTTGTGCATCTAACTTGTTACTAACTAAGCAACAAGATTTAGTGACACTTTGCTCCTTATTACAACAAGCCTCCATTCTGTATAGACCTCACAGTTCCTTGCCAACTGCCACTGTCTCCTTACTCAAACAACCCTGTAATTTGCAATGAGAAGCATCAAAATAAGAAAACAATTGTCTCTACTTAATGATTATGCTAACTGACAGTAAGTTGAACTTGAATTTTGGAACAAACAACACATCACTAGTCATCAACTCAGAATTCATCATCATATCTCTTGTTCTGTCAACTCTCTTTGCAGATCCATCAGGCAGTTTGACCATAATAGGGACTGACAACTTCTTGACATTTATCAAGCAATCTAGATAAGGACACATATGATATGTGGCTCATGTGTTCACAATCCACTCATGTTTCCTGGATTCTAATGAAGAGGGGGCAACATTATTGCCTTTGAGCACCTTCATCATTTCTTGACACATAGCTTGTACAAAGTCTAGATCAAGATTGGAATATTTGTTGCTTCCTGAGCTCTCCTCTTGCTGCAGGGGTGTAGCTGGTAGTTCCTCATCATGCACCACATTGGCAGCTACCTTGGTGCCCTTAGACTTCCTCATCCCCTTATACCAATCAGGATATCCTATGACTTCAAAGCAAGCATCCGCAAAATGTCCATCAATGTTGCAGACTGTGCAATGTTTCTTCTCACCTTGCTTCCTATTATCTTTCCTTGTGTTTCCTCTTCCCTGAGCATGTTGAGTACCAGCCTGGAAAGCTACTGGCTCCAATGCAGTAGTGGATATTTTCTTTTGCTTCTCCACTTGAAGAACAAGGTAATAGGCTCGATTGAGAGTGGGAACTGGTTCCATGGCAAGAATTTGACTCTTGGCTGAATCATAGTCAGAGTTCAAATTTACCAAGAAGTGTAGCAACTTGTCTTGACTTTCCAATTCAAGCATCCTAGCCAAGACTTTGCAAGTACACTTAGCCAGATGTCCACAATTACAAGGTGGAATTGCATTCAGGCAATGCAATTTGTCCCAACACCGCTTCAATTTTGAATAGTAACTGGTTACAGTTTGATTTCCGTGCATGATCTTCATTAATTCCTGCTTCAACTGGAATAAGATTGGTGCATTGCTGTGACTGTAGCGATCGATGATCTCCAACCATAAATCTCTCGTTGAATTAGTCAAGATGGAGGAATTCGACATCTCAGGCACCATAGAACTCAAGATCCAGCAAGCCATCATCTCATCGCATCGAATCCACCTAGGAAGATCCTTTGAACCATCCTCTGGTCGTGCAATTGTGCCATCCAGAAATCCTATCTTTATCTTCGCTCCTAGAGCTCTTCGCAATTGCCTGCTCCATGGCACATAGTTGGTTCCATCGAACAACATTTGCGTTAGTTCAACATTCAGATTCTCTGAATTGGACATTGACAATGGATCACTTGAATTCATCACGTTGAGTTGTTGAAGTTGCTCCTGTGTTGCCATCGCTTCTATTGACTTTCTCTGAGAAATTTGATTGAACACGATCTTGATAGAACAATCAAGAACATATACGAAACTCTCTCAAAGCTCTCTCTCTCTCTCTCTCTCAATCAAACTCTATGTGCTCTGATACCATATAGAATTTAGGATCGAATGTGTTTGAGTTCCTCCATTGGAGAAAAAAAGAGAATCTCAATGAGCTATTTAATTTCCACTATGTATTTGATTGAATGAATACAATGAAAGTAGAAGAAACCTATTTATGTACAACAGAATGACTCCCTATAGCCAGTTAGCAAAACCTGCTTCACCAGTCACTCTAAATAACTCTGACAGCTCTAACTAACAACCTACATGAGCCACGTTAGTGACTCTCCAACTCAAGCACATAAATAATGCCACATCAGTGACACATAACTGAATAGTTTGCTCCCCGGGTGCAGAGGAAGCCTAGCTTCCAAGTGTTTTGCATGTCTGAGGTACGTATAATATCATGTACTTATATATAGAAGATAAATTAACTTTTGATCCTATTATGATATAATATACATATATAATTGTTCCTCGGGGGGGAACGCCACAAGATAACATCCCTAGCACAACCCCCGTCCCTAAACCGAAGGTAAGCACAAAGTTCGGTGATGTGTTGGGCTTCAGCGGGCTAGCGCCAGAGAAGATCAATGGTCGTCTGGCCATGCTAGGATTTGTAGCTGCGATGGCAGTGGAGGTGTCGAGGGGATCGGACTTGTTCGCTCAGATATCAGACGGCAGAGAGCAGTGGTTCGTGGGGACCAGCTTGGTATTGTCAGTGGCGTTGTTGGTCCCACTCTTTAAATGGGTCACTGTAGAGTCCAAATCAAGGGGGTTCATGACCTCCGATGCAGAGCCCTGGAATGGGAGGCTTGCCATGCTCGGCCTCGTCGCCTTGGCCTTCACTGAATATGTCAAGGGTGGTGCTCTTGTGTAGCTTAATTGACCTTGTTAGTACCAACTTGTATGTTGTACTTGGTGTTCTTGTATAGCCTAATATAAATGCTTCTCGATCGTAAACAATCATGCTAGATTTTGTTCATACATTGGAATGAGAAATTAACAAGGAATATAATATTTTGAAATCACTGGATATTATATATGTTGGCTTCACATAATCAATAATTGATTGTGTAGCATTGTGCATTTACAAGGCAATAAGATGATGTGACTAAAATTTACCCATAAGTATATGGGGTCAGTTGTAATTTTTTTGTTCATATATTGGAATGAGAAATTAACAAGGAATATAATATTTTGAAATCACTGGATATTATATATGTTGGCTTCACATAATCAATAATCGATTGTGTAGCATTGTGCATTTACAGGGCAATACGATGATGCGACTAAAATTTACCCATAAGTGTATGGGGTCAGTTGTAATTTTCAAGTATCATTTTTACGAGGACTAAGTAGTATCAATTGTAACTTTGACTGGTAAGTTAAGTCGTGAAAAAGAAATTTTCCGTTTAACTAATAATTAAGAAAGAAAAAAATTGCAAAAGATTGTTGTAAATTAATGGAGGAAAGCTACTAGGACCAGGGATCTCCACAAAAATGACTTGGTAAACTTACTAGATATCTATCTGAAAAATGACTTGTTAGATGATAGTAAACGTGCCTAAATTCCAACTAACAATCGATGTCGCGTAGGGCTAATGATATTTATCCCCTTTCGGCAATTAAAATCTAGGGATAAACTTAATCAACTTTCGCTTTCATGTTCAGCTAAGTCCAAATAAACCTAAGATTTCTATGATAGCTTAGTATTCCACTAGAATAATTAAGTTGTTGTCGCATAATAATACTAATGAACAATTTAGGGTAGAAATTCTCATCCTTTTACCAATTACAACTCACGTTTATATATATAACCAAGTAAGAAAGAGAATGTTACTACTGTAATACCCCTCATTTTTAGTAAAGAGTATTTTGGTAATTTTCCAAACTCTCGTACTATAGTCGGATTAATTTCAGAGAAGTTCAGACATTCTGCAAAATTCTTGATCTCTGTAATATTTCCCTGAGTGGAATAAAATACATTCAACGTATTTTTGAGGTTTAGAATATTTGTTCGGATATGAATATATTTAACCCGGGGTTAAAAACCATGCCCATAATCCTTCCCGGACAAAAGAGGACAAAAGGCACAGAAAATGGCCTTGACCGCACCCGCGGTCGGTCCACCGCACCCCGCGGTGTCATCATTTCTTCTCTACAGCGCCGGACTTCAGACGTCGCGTCGTCTTCGCCTCTGCAACTGTCCCATCCGGTCGTTGTAGGCGCCTACCATGAGTAACCTGGTTGCTTGACCTCCTTGCTTGGGCTATAAAAGGAAAGGAGCTGGAGTGGAGTTGAATCACAGCTCTCAAACTCTCTCTCTTAAATCTCTCATTTCCATTGTTACCGGAAAGCTCAAGCTTTCGCCGGAGTGTCACCGGAGCTACCATAGGAGGAGAAGGTACTCTCTAAGTGGTGTTTGGAAGTGCAAGGAGTTGGGAAGTCGAAGCCCATGCTAATCGAATCCAAACGCGTCGATCACGGTGAGTTTTCGTCGTCGTCATGTCGTCGCTGTAGCTCGACCGCACCCGCGGCAGGGCCGGCGCACCCGCGGTGTGTCTGGGCTCGTGGTGTGGCTTTGGGCTTTGTGGTCTCGATCGAGGCTTTGTTCCTTCGATTTAGTTCGTCTTTCTTTAGATTTGTATATTTGGTTATCGAATCTAACTTAGGGTTCCATTATGGGTCGTTTCGTAGGAATCCATAATCTGAGATCTGACCTCGTTTCGGACCCGGAAACCCATTGTCGTTGAGCTTTGTTAAGCTTCGTCTAATCTAAGGCAAGTGATGGTTCGCTCTTGCTTATCATTCCATATTTCTATTAATTATCAATTGCTTAATTGTTAATTAAATTGGGATGAATTACTGGTTTCGTTGGGAACAGTTTTCTTAAAATAATACGATTAAAATGAATATTATAATAGGTTGTATATATTGCTAGAAACAACGCTATTATATCTGTTATTACCGTGATGGTATTGTTGTGGATTTTTATGCAAACTTGAAATATAGTTAGCAGTGGATTTTATGTTCACTTGAGATATAGTTAGCACGAGTATTCGTAGGAACATTGCTTACCTTGAGAGGTAGCCGTTTCTTTATAACCAGGTGGATAGGATGTTCAAGCCCTATCACCGTTTTTCTAGTCATGACTATCCCCTATCCGAGTATAGGGGAGGTGCACTTAGCCGGCGTCAAACCTTTAGGGATTTATTCCCGACTATATATCTCTATATCCTGAGGGATGAGATGATTATGATAAAAGCTTATAACGTGAATATACGTTTTGGAATTAAATAAGACAAGTGCGATTATGCACATAATTAATGAACCTTGGGCGAGAAGTACAACGTGGAAACTCGTCTGGGCTTCGATTAGAGTAAGTCTACCTTCCGAATTTGAATTCGCATTATGCGGTGAGGTTGGTCGTGGACCCAAATAGTCAAGTCGCTTTTAAACGTTTGTGTGAAACTTTAATGTTCCCAAACACTTGTCATACTTCCGATAAGACTCAATTCGTTGGAGTCTTCTCTTCATATTGTTTTCGTAAGACTCAATCTTTTAGAGTCTTCTCTCGATCATTATTCTTTGGATATTTTCAGTAGAAGTATTGAGGTTTACTATCGTCATCGGCTTTCATTCGAGAAGCGATGGGTCTCTAATACGACTACTTAGAACCTTTCTATTTTACCCTTGCATAGTCTTTCATTAGACTAACCAACCGGTTATATTCCTTTGCATGGTTGGCTGGTGTCATACGGCACATCAGGTAAACTGCAGTTCCATGAAGGCTAGAAACGACGGTGAAGGCAGATGGAATTTTAAAGAGTTTTGTCATGTTGAGATCCTAGGCGTGTGATCGCTAGATCAAGACTTTTGTGTCATTTATTTTAAAAAGACTTCCGTTGTAATATATTTTGGTTGTATTTGGATTATGGATGTAATTCCGAAACTTTGATTTAATCCAATACTATGACATTTCGTATTATAAATGTTGTTTTATGATTTGTATAAACTGGTTAAGCCTTGGGTGGCTTCGGATGTGGAATCTGAGGTCACTGGCGGTGATACCTTTCAAGGATATATTTTGGGGTGTTACAGATTTGGTATCAGATCCGAATTTTTTTTTAAACGGGTTGGGATTTTATAAACCATTTACTCATTTTGAACTGAAAAATATTTTTGAAGGATTTGAATTTCCAAATAAAATTTTCCGCTTGAAAAAAAAATTATGCCGTTCTAGTCTTGCCTTCTCTTTAGTCTGATATAGTAAGTTCGCTTCTATATTTAGAAAGACTAACTCTCTTCTCGTCGCCCGTAGATATGGGTGCATTCTGTTCTCTTCAAAGGAACTCGGAAGAAGCCGAGGTGGCTCCGCCATCTCCAGTGAGGCTTGAGTTCCCGGTTCCCCTACGATGCTTTGAGATCGGAGAATCTAGTAGTCCACCCGAGAAGGTGAAGACCGTACTCCCTGAGTTGGTAGTGCTAGTGTCCAATGACGAGTAAACACTATACGTATAATATTAATATGCATGTGGTGTCATTTCTAAATTATAAGCCCTATGATGAGTAAACACTATACGTATTATTCATATATAATATAAAATACATAACTCCATGTAGTAGCAGAAACTTATATCACTCAATACGTAATTGATGATGAGAAAACTTGATCGAAGTTCAAACGTCTCGAATCTGTGCAAATTGGCTAGAGGTGAAAGGAAGCTTCAATGCAAAGATGCTGACACCCAACACGGAATACGAAGTTGTAGGATCGAGATTGTTAGACAAATAACTAAGGAACTAAGAATAGCAATTCTCAGTTCCCTTCGCAGCGGAATTTAAACAATCAAGCACAAATGAACAAGTTTCTTATAGTGGAAACCTTTGATTGCCAACTAACAATCCAGGATAAAAACCACTACCTTTCTTTTGAAAGGATTTCAAGGTCTACTTATTGATTTCTTATCTCTTTTGGTTACAGCTTATCCTAGGAACAAACACACAGTTTCTTTACCTTACACACAGTTAGGTAATCCTAGATAACTTAACATAATCAATAATCAATCCAAGAAATAGACCTTAGCACCTAGGAACTATCTCACTTACAGTCACATGAACTTAGCACTCAGCTCTTCGATTCCTTGACTGGTTCCTCTTGATCTCGGTTTGATTTGATGAGCTTGTTTGAAGATTCACACTTTGATGTTTGCTATTGTGTGTGATTCGTATTTCAGTGCTTGAAGATAACCTTTGAGTTAGTCTTCCTTTTATAGTGGATTCTTCACAGCTTAATCTTCTCTTGGTTCCCACAGAGCGAGCTTGCCCTAGGATGTGTGGTGATCCTTGATTCTTGCTATCTTTTACATGTAACAACCACCTAGGCAGCTCAGAATCCTTCTTTAGTTGGTCAACTGCTTCATCCAAGTCGTTCTCCAACTTCCTTCTTCCGAGGTTCGACAAGCTGGGCACTTTGAAACTGTCTTCTGGACAGCGACAGGTTCCATGACAAGTCGCTTTCATCTTTCTCTGTTCGAGGTTATGTGTTCTAGGCGTCTTGTTGTTTTGCTCTGGACAATGGCAGACTTTGGAAGCTTCGCACAAGTCGTTTTCAACTTTCTCTTGTCCGAGGTTGGTGTTCCCAGATTTCTCGGGAAGCGCAACATCACATGTTGCATTTATGGGCACACCTAGGTTCCTTCCTTTGGCTTGCTACTTGGTTCTCTTGTCCTGTTTGGCTTCCATGCTTTCGGTAATTGTCATGTGGTTCCTTAACACACATCTTTAAGATAAAACATTAGTATCAAAATATTTGTCATCTTCAAAAGTAGAGAAACTGAAGAAAGGAACTCGTAGGGGAACTAAGGTTCCAGAGTTCCATTTCCTAACAATTTCCCCTTTTTTGATGATGACAAATACAAGGAACCTGGCAACATAATAGGAATTTGAATTTCATGAGATCAGTTGAATTTAAGGGATTTACAACGTTGTAAAATAATGAGAGAACATTCAATGGTTGCAAATTCCCCCTAAGAAGATGAACGAGTTTATTCGAATTCCCCCTTAGAAGTAGAATGAGTTCAGAGTTCCTATTGGCCCAGTAGTTTCCAAAGTTCAAGGTTCCTATCCTTCTTCCCCCTTTTGACATCATCGAAAAGATCAGTTGACATGTTAAGAACAGAATATCAAAGGAAATAAACAATTGCGTCAAACCCATAACAGAAACCATAATAGAAATTTGAGGCAAAGACAAATCATTCATAGAGACGTAGCCAAAAGTAGTCATTAAACTTAATAAACTCTTAACATTGTTCAGAGGAAGACAAACCACGAAGCATCACAAAACAACCTACAAAGACAACAATATAAGCAACCTTTAAAGAGGACAACAAAAGGATAGAAGAGGGTAGTAGGATCCTAGGGAAACTACTAGCACACTGTGAGGTTACAGCACTGGGAACCAGGAGAAGCGTTCCTATGGCAGAGCAGTGGCCTCCTCTTCGTCAGCCTTGTTGTCGTCAGTTCCTTCATTTTGGTCCGTGGCCTGATTTGCGCCGATTGCATCTTCCCATTTTTTTGTAGTACCTCCACCAGACTTGAGACTGCAGTGCTCATCTTTCCCAACTCATTTACTTGATCACGGAGAGCGACCGTGAGGACAGTCGAGCCTCCTGTGATGGCCTTTTCAATACGATCCAGAGCAGAGAGGATCGCAGAGGAGTCTTGAGAGGGGTTGAGCGGTGGTAGGGAACTTGAAGGTGCCTGGGAACTAGCCTTGGCTTTGGGTGGTTCTTCCTGAGGGTCAGAGAGAGGGACTTGGGGATCTTTTGTCTTGAGTTTCCGGACAGTGGTCATGGTGAGAAGCTTGCTGTAGACAGTTTCAGGCAAATCATCTGGGTACTGGTGAAGTAGGGAGAGAAGATTTTTGATGAGATGGGGAAAGGGCAGGGCGTGAGATTCATGGGACTTGCAGAACTGCATGTGAGCCTCACTATGCGGGGGAGATCAACTTATGCACCAGATAACACTTTATCCATGAGGATAGCATCCGTGATGAGAACTGTATTCCGGTGCTCTTGCCTGGGAACTAGGTTTCGGATGATCCAGAAATGCAGAAGCTTGTTGGCGATGGAGAGATCCTTAGTTTGCAGGGTTGAGGGGTAGTCGCCGTCGTAGAGTTTCCTTACCACTTCACCCTTGGGCTTATAACCCTTTCCTTTGGGCCACGTCTTTTTCTGATGCAGTATGTCAAAACCAGATCTGGACTCGATCCCAAGAGCAGACGCGATGAGGTTGGGGGACAGGGGATACATGGTTCCCTTCCACTGGAATATGGCATCGTTGCAGGGAGAGTTATCTTTGGCGGGCACAAAGGTGAGAGACTGATACAACAGACGGACTACTTCATCAGAGGCGGAGAAGGGCTCGAGCAAGAGCTCATCCCATCCTTGGTATTGCAGCAGAGAATGAAACTCACTGAGGGCTTCGCTGAATAGTTCATCATCTTCTTCTTCGAGAGTTTGGGTCCAGAATTCCTTGCCGATGATGAGTGGCTTAAGAATCTTCCTCTTGGAGAAGGAGGAGGAGACTTGCCCGAGCGAGGAAGAGGAGAGGGTGAGGGATTTGGTTCTTTTTGAGGGTTTCTGCTCTTTGGATGGAGGGTCATAGGGAACCAAAGCTTGGGAACTTCTTTTTCATTGTTTCAGCCTTGTGGCAACAGAAGGACCAGGTTTGGAGATGGGTTTAGACTTGAGGCTAGCAGGTGAGGGCTCTGGACTGAGGATCTCCTGGGTGGTCTTATCTGGGGAGGAGTCATGGGATCCTCCTTCCGAGATAGATTTTGTAGCCGATGCCGATGCAGGAGTGATTTCCTTCACTTTCTCCTCAGCTTTTGCCTTAGTTTTCTCCTCAATATTCTTCTCAGGTTGGGGATTTTGAGAGGTGGTGTCAAGAATGGGCTGGGTAGACGATGCGGCCTTCTTTTCTCTGAAGGCCTTGAGAAGGGCAGCTTCTTCTTCGTCTTGGATCAAGTTAAGGTTAGGGTTCTTGTCAGCCATTTTTGAGGAGCTAGGTTTTGTGTTTTTTAGAGAGAGATAGAAAATCAGAGGAAATGGAGAAGGCAAGTCTGGTGTAATGCTTCGATCAACAGGACCCCCTTTTTTAAAACCTGTTGAGAGCTGAAGGGACCGTTGGGCAGGATCTGGCCGTTGAGGAGATTATGGAAGATCTGGAGCATTGAAGGCGGTTGCAGCTTTTCCGAACGGTCAAAAGCAATCAAAATCTTACCCATTCAGAGAGAGAGGCTCTGTACTGACGAGACGTGACTGTTTTCTGCAGGTTTGCCATAAATATCGTCTTGGGAGGTGCCGAACTAGTCGTTGGAAGAGCATGTTCTCGAAGGGAACTCTATTCAAGGCTTTGGTGAATATATCTGCAACCTGATCTTTAGTTCTACAAAATTTCATAATGATGTTTCCCTTCTCAATATGATCTCTAAGAAAATGATGTCTTATGTCTATATGCTTGGTCCTAGTATGATGCACAGGATTCTTAGAAATGTTTATAGCACTGGTGTTATCACAAAGAATGGTGAGGGGACCATAAGACATACCAAAATTCGCGAGTTGTTACTTTAGCCAGAGAAGTTGGGAACAGCAGGAGGCAGCAGCGATGTACTCGGATTCTGTGGTGAAGAGAGAGAGATTGAGACTTGTTTCTTTGAGCCCCATGACACAAGGCAAGGGCCTAGGAACTGTTCCATTCCATAGGTGCTCTTCCTATCCACCAAGTATCCAGCATAGTCAGCATCTGTGAAACCCATCAGCTCAAAGGGACATTCTTTGGGGTACCAAATGCAGAGTGAATCAGTTCCCTTGAGATATCGAAGTATTCTCTTCACAGCAGCCAAGTGGGTTTCTCTTGGACAAGATTGGAACCTGGCACACAATCCAACAGCAAAACCAATGTCTGGGCGACTAGCGGTTAGATACATGAGTGAGCCTATCATACCTCTATAGAGTTTCTCTTCCACTGGAGGACCTGAGTGGTCCTTGTCCAAGTGAGCAATGGTGGAAATAGGAGTGGAGAGAGGCTTGCATGAATCCATTTTGAACTTTTTCAGTAGTTCCCTCACATACTTCTGTTGGTGAATTTGTATGTCATCTTTCTTTTGGGTGATTTGCAATCCGAGGAAGAAGGTGAGTTCCCCAATTAGGCTCATTTCAAATTCACTGCTCATCAAGTCTTTGAACTTGTCTACAAGGGACAGGTTAGTGGAACCAAAGATGATATCATCGACATAAATTTGAACCACTAAAATGTTACCTTCTTCTTCTAGGATGAAGAGAGTCTTATCAATGACTTCACGCCTGTAGCCATTTGAGAGTAGGAACTGGGCAAGACGATCATACCAAGCTCTGGGAGCTTGCTTGAGACCATACAATGCTTTGTCTAGAAAGTAGACATGGTCGGGATGATCATCGTCTTTAAAGCCAGGTGGTTGCTTGAGATAGACTTCCTCTTGAAGGATTCCATTGAGGAAGGCAGCCTTTACATCCATTTGGAACAGTTTGAACCCTTTGTGTAATGCAAAAAGAAATCAACAATCTTATTGCTTCAATCCTTGCCAATGGAGCATAGGTTTCATCATATATAGTCGATGCCTTCTTGTTCATTGTATCCTTGAGCAACAAGCCTTGCTTTGTTCCTTATTACAGCTCATGTATCATCTAGCTTGTTTCTGAAAACCCATCTAGTTCCTATGATATGTTTGTCCTTGGGGCGGGGAACTAGATGCCATACTTTGTTCCTTTCAAACTGATGAAGCTCTTCTTGCATAGCTTGGATCCAGTCTGTATCCTTCAGTTCCTCACCTATGTTCTTTGGTTCCACAATAGACAGAAAGGCATTGAAGGCAAAGAAGGTTAGATGTTCGAACCTGACTGGAGGCTTGATGGTTCTTCTTTCTCTGTTGGGAGCTAGAGCATTTGATGTGGAGACATTTTGAGTTGAGTATTCAGCTTCAGCTTCCTGGTTGGGATCACCTTCTCCATTGAAGATCATGTGAGAGGATGAATCGTTGATGTCTCCACAGATATTGTCGTCATGTTCATGGTTCCCAGAAATGGATTATTGTTCATTCTCCATGGGAACTGGTGGAGGAGCCAGTGGGGGATTCTGTGCAGCAGGGCAGGAACTGGGTGGAGTGACATCTTCATCTGGATCTTCTTGAGGTGACTTGGGGAACGGATCTTCAAAGGGAGTGGTAGTGTTCTGCACAATTCTTCCAAGTGATTTTTCATTAAAAATAACATGAACACTTTCTTCTACCTTTTTAGTCATTTTGTTGAAGACTTTGTATGCCTTGCTGCCTGAGGCATATCCAATGAAGATTCCTTCATCACTTCTTGGGTCGAATTTGCCAAGATTGTCCTTCCCATTGTTGTGCACAAAGAACTTGCATCCGAACACCCTCAGATGTGAGATGTTGGGAACTCTTCCTCTAAGGAGTTCATAGGGTGTTTTCTCTGTGATTGGGCGAAGCATGGCTCGATTGATGATGTAGCAAGTTGTGTTGATTGCCTCAGCCCAGAATGATTGAGGGAGTCCACTTGAGATGAGCATAGTTCGAGCCATGTCTTCTAAAGTTCTGTTCTTCCTTTCTACTACTCCATTCTGTTGAGGAGTGTATGGTCCAGAGAAGTTGTGATCAATACCATGCTCACTGCAAAAGGTTAGAAATTCTCTATTTTCGAATTCGGTACCATGGTCAGACCGAATAGAATTGAGTGAGCAATCGAGAGATTTTTCTAACAAAGGAACCAGATCTTTAAAGCGGTCAATGACTTCACTCTTAGATTTTATGAAGATAGTCCAAGTGAAGCGAGAGAAATCATCGACAAGAACAAAGATATACTTGTTTCCTCCTAGGCTTTGAACTCTCATGGGTCCACAGAGATCCATGTGGATGAGTTCAAGGGGCCTTGAGGAACTTATCATGTTTTTGGACTTGAAGGAACTCCTTGCTTGTTTCCCTTTAACGCAATCTGAGCATGGTTCCGAAGATATACTACTTATCTTTGGAAGGCCTTGGACTAGTTCCTTTGAGTGCAACTTGTGGATCAGTTTGGTGCTAGCATGACCAAGGCGTTGATGCCACAGTTCTGTTTGATCATTCACGGTTGAAAGGCAAAGTTTCTCCTTGGGAGCATATGATGGGTCAACAACGTACACATTGTTGAATCTTTTGCCTTTTAAGATGATTTGTCCCGAGGGGTCTAGGACAGTGCATTCACTTGACTTGAATCTAACTTCATTGTCTCCTTGATCACACAGTTGTGACACACTAATTAGATCAAAGCCAAGATTATCAACAAGGTGAACTTTATTTACCTTAATGTGGTCATTTAGATTCACAGTTCCTATTCCACAAATTTTCCCTTTGCTTTTGTCTCCAAAGGAGATGTTTCCTCCTTGGATGGGTTGAAGAGAGGTCATTTGATTTCTTCTTTCGGTCATATGGCATGAGCAACCACTGTCAATATACCATAGTCGAGGTTGCCTCTCTTCTTTCTGCACACAAGGGAACTAAGCCTTTTGAACCCAGCGAAGCTTGGCTTTACTGGGGGGATTAGCATTGCGAGTCTGTGAATGACCAGGGAACTGGTTCCTTTCGTGGTAATAAGCTCTTTTCTCATTTTCAAAGTTCCTTTTCTTAGGACAGTCAGTGTTGTAATGACCATTTTTACCACAGTAATAGCATAAGCGATTGTAAACAACATGTCCATACTTTCCTTTTCCTGGCCTAAAAGGTTTTTCAGTTTTTCTTTTATTAAAATCAACATTGTTTCTAACCTTACTATGAGCCATATCAACATACCTTTTGTGAGCAAAGGAATTAGTGAACCATTGGTCTTGAGGAACCATCTTTTCTTTTCCCTTAGGTTCCCTCTTAGGACTTTGAGAGCTTTCATTAAGACGTTTGGCAACCTCAACCTTGTTCTCAAGAACCATGATCTTCTCTGATAGGAATTGATTCCTATCACGAGAAGTGGCAAGAGCAGTACTGAGCTTCTCATTCATCTCAACAAGTTATGGCCTAGCTTTTTCATCTTCAGCATCATTGTTCCCTTTGTTATTTACATGTCCTATTCCATGACGTTGTCTCACAAAAACAGTTTGATTTATAGTTTTTTCATTTATGGAGTCAGTGAGAATGTCTAACCTATTAATTATAGATTGAAACATGTCATTTCCAGGTAGGTTATCATGCAAGAGAACTTTGACAGAATCTATGCTAGTTTCATCACAAGATTTGCAGATTTTAAGGTGACTAGCATGCACATTTCTAATATCAATGAGTTTGGAATGGGTTTCAGCTAGATCTTTCTCAGTTTCATCAAGTTTCTTACTCCAAACAGAATTCTCAACAGTCAAGCAAGCAATTTCATCTTCACAATCATCAAGTTTTTGTTGAAGGGAACTGGTTTCCTTTCCTAGTTTCTTTATGATCTTAAGAAGTTGTTTCTTATCACAATCAACTAGAGTTTTTAGGAAATCGTCAGAAGTTACCTCAATGTCTTCTGAGTCGCTTGAATCTCCTTTTGCCCTGAGACATCTTCCTCCAGAGAAATCACTCAGATCCAGTTCCTCATCTGAGTCTTCTCCCCATGAGGCTACGAGAGCCTTCTTTCTCTGAGGTCTTTCATCTTCCTTGGAATCTTCCTTGTTAGGACAGTTCTTAGCATAGTGTCCCTTTTCTTTACACTCGTAACAGGAGACTTCCTTGAGATCTCTTCTTGGTCCATTGTGGGAGGAACTACCCTTTTGGAATCTTCCCTTCACAAAGAATTTTTTGATGTTCTTTGTGAAGAGGGCTGTTAGTTCGTCCTCCTCTTCTTCTAGGTCTGAGTTCTCTTGCTTCATTTCAAGCCTTGAGAAGGCTTTGGAGATCTTGAGAGCAATTCCTTTCTCCAGTTTCTTGTCGGTATTGGCTTTTGTATGCTCTCCTTCTTCAACCTCCAGTTTCCCTATGACTTGAGTCAAGGGAAGAGATTGGATGCCTGGAGTGTTCTTCATGATTCCCTTGAGAAGGGTGAATTTGGAGTTGAGTCCATTGATGACCACCAGGGATTTGGAAACTTCATCAAGGTCGACTCTCGCCGCTGTTAGCTTTCCAACCAGTCTGTTGAAGCGGGAGTAATACTCTGATATGGTCTCAGTTTCCATCATTTTGAAGGTGTGGTATTCTCCTTCCAAAGCAAACTTTCTGCTTTGCTTTAGTTCGTCACTTCCTTCATGTATATCCTTGAGTGCCTTCCACATCTCCTTTGCCGTCTTGATGCCTATGACCTTGCCCATGTCCTCTCTGTCCAGTCCAATGAGGATGAACTGCCTGGCCTTGGCATTATTTTCCATGATGACATAGTGTTCTGGTTTCCAGTCTTCTTCCTTCATGGTAAGATCGACATAGCCATCTCCATTTTCGACTATCCTCCAACATTGGTAGTCGTTGGTCTTGATGTGGCTTTCCATGCACTTTTCCCATCATGTTTCTTCTCCTTTCTTTCGGAGATGTGGCTTGTTGGTGGAGATTCTGAGCTCAAACTTGCTTGGTTGAGACATGATCTGCAAACTTAACAAAGATCTAGAGTTTTTCCTGCTCTGATACCAATTGTAGGATCGAGATTGTTAGACAAATAACTAAGGAACTAAGAATAGCAATTCTCAGTTCCCTTCGCAGCGGAATTTAAACAATCAAGCACAATGAACAAGTTTCTTATAGTGGAAACCTTTGATTGCCAACTAACAATCCAGGATAAAAACCACTACCTTTCTTTTGAAAGGATTTCAAGTTCTACTTATTGATTTCTTATCTCTTTTGGTTATAGCTTATCCTAGGAACAAACACAGTTTCTTTACCTTACACACAGTTAGGTAATCCTAGATAACTTAACACAATCAACAATCAATCCAAGAAACAGACGTTAGCACCTAGGAACTATCTCACTTACAGTCACAGGAACTTAGCACTCAGCTCTTCGATTCCTTGACTGGTTCCTCTTGATCTCGGTTTGCTTTGATGAGCTTGTTTGAAGATTCACACTTTGATGTTTGCTATTGTGTGTGATTCGTATTTCAGTGCTTGAAGATAACCTTTGAGTTAGTCTTCCTTTTATAGTGGATTCTTCGCAGCTTAATCTTCTCTTGGTTCCCACAGAGCGAGCTTGCCCTAGGATGTGTGGTGATCCTTGATTCTCGCTATCTTTTACATGTAACAACAACCTAGGCAGCTCAGAATCCTTCTTTAGTTAGTCAATTGCTTCAGCCAAGTCGTTCTCCAACTTCCTTCTTCCGAGGTTCGACAAGCTGGGCACTTTGGAATTGTCTTCTGGACAGCGACAGGTTCCATGACAAGTCGCTTTCACCTTTCTTTGTCTGAGGTTATGTGTTCTAGGCGTCTTGTTGTTTTGCTCTGGACAATGGCAGACTTTGGAAGCTTTGCACAAGTCGTTTTCAACTTTCTCTTGTCCGAGGTTGGTGTTCCCAGATTTCTCGGGAAGCGTAACATCACATGTTGCATTTCTGGGCACACCTGGGTTCCTTCCTTTGGCTTGCTACTTGGTTCTCTTGTCCTGTTTGGCTTTCATGCTTTCGGTAATTGTCCTGTAGTTCCTTAACACACATCTTTGAGATAAAACATTAGTATCAAAATATTTGTCATCTTCAAAAGTAGAGAAACTGAGGAAAGGAACTCGCATGGAAACTAAGGTTCCAGAGTTCTATTTCCTAACAGAAGTTCTGTTCGACCTCCAGATGAAACCCTGTGCGGACGGATTCAACTGCCACCCGGTGAAGTTTAGCCTTACCAATCCCAAAGGATGCAAGACTGAGAGCAGCAAGTCCTTGGACCAACTCAGAGGAAAGGGGTGGACCCAGGTCTCGGTTGGAAAGTTCCGATCTCCTTCAGAGTGCGCGTGTGAGACCAAGGTCGAGTTCGGCATGCAGGAGACCAATTGCCAGCTCAAGAAGGGACTCGTTCTTCGCGGTGTCATCCTCCGCCCAGCTGCTAACTGTGGTTGCTAAATTAAACCCTTATCTATCTATCTACAATAATCAAGGTGTATCAATTCAATGCATGTACTAATTAAATAAGGCTAAGTATTAATTGTAATCCTTACCGGCCACTTCCTACTAGTGGTTTACGGACGGTTTAACTCAATCGGCCTAGTACTCTATCATGTACTCCTACTTGATGCATCAGATCAATATATGTACCTTGTGATTTTATTTTTGCCTTCTTTCTAACTTTATATGTGCTCGATCAAGTTAATTTACATGCAATTATATATACACATAACCTTTAATTGCACAATCAAATTATAAAAGGAAGATCCCATAATATTAATATGTGGTTGTAGGGGCTCAATAAAGCTAGGCTTAAAGGCCCATTAACAATAAGAGGCCTAAGGCCCATTTCTAGAGTATAAAAAGGGGATTAGGTTAGAAAGAAGGGAGGAGAGGCAATGGAAAGCGGGGCTGTAATTTAGAGGAAAAAAGGGGAGAGAGCTCTCTAGAGCTCCACCATGGGCGAGAGCGGAGGAGAGCAGCCAAGAGTTTGAGGGAAGAGAAAAGCAAGGCTTGAATGGCAGATTGAGAGCCACAATTCGCAAGACCAATGAACCTCGATTCAACACCATACTCGACCTCGACCCGAACTTCAACTCGTCTCCTATATTGGCTCGCTGATGACTTCGATGCGCCCCTTCACGAAGCCCCTTCACGAAGCTCCTTCACGTAAGCTCCTTCACGAAGCCCCTTCACGTAAGCTCTTTCACGTAAGCTCTTTCACGAAGCCCCTTCACATAAGCTCTTTCACGTAAGCTCCTTCACGTAAGCTCCTTCACGAAGGCCCCTTCACGTAAGCTCCTTCATGAATCCCCTTCACGAAGCCCCCTTCACGTAAGCTCCTTCACGTAAGCCCCTTCACGAAGGCCCATTCACGTAAGCTCCTTCACGAAGCCCCTTCACGAAGCCCATTCACGTAGCCCCTTCACGTAAGCTCCTTCACGAAGCTCATTCACGTAAGCTCCTTCACGAAGCCCCTTCACTAGGGTCCTTCGTGAAGTTCCTTCACGAAGACATCGTTTCATGGTATTTTATTGATGCAACTTTAAACTCTAAAGAGAGACTTGGTTGGTTGATGAATGTAGTGCTCATAAGCTTCATACATATGTCTTTGGTGGAAGGATTAATGTTCGAATACTTGACTGATGAAATAAGGTAATAAGTGAACTTATTCAAGGTAATTCGATGGATAAGTAAATCTCTCAACCTTAGCTTTCTACATACATATAAATATGCTCTTCGTATGAAAAACTGACTTGACGTACGTCGCTAGATTCGTCGCTAATGTTGACGAATGCTTCGGCCCGTCTCAGCAACACCATAAGCAATGAATGTACATCCGTCGCTATAGCGGTTGCTATGGTCGTCGCTATTGTCGTAGCTAGAGTCGTTCTACTGTGGTTGTTGTTGTTGTCGCTACTGTGGTTGCTATTATCGTTATTATGGTCTCTCTTAGCGTTGCTATGGTCGTTGCTAGAATCGATGCTATTGCCGATGCTATTATCGTTACTATGGGTCGTGGCTTGTAGCGTTTCTATGGTGGTTGCTAGAATCCGTTACTAATATCGTTGCTATGGATGTTGCTAAGATCGTTTCTATTGTTGTTCCTATGTTCGTTGCTATACCGCTACTATATTATTCTTCGACGTCGTTGCTATCCGTATGTCATTTCTATATCCGTAGCTATACTCGTAGCTAGCTATTTATGGGTCGTGGCTATGGTAATCGCTAACTGGCATTGCTATTAGATCCTAAAGCTATTTCGTACCTAAAGTCATTGCTAATTTACAGGTTTAGCTACAATTATAGGTAGATACACGGCTATTTGTTATTGATTAAACATGTATACACAACACATTTATATAGTATATTTTGTAATTTAAGATGATAATAAAGAATTATAGTTGACGAATATTAATTAAATCTAAAACATCAAACATGACTAAACCAAATCATCAAAAGGTTTCTACAACAAACCTAAAAAATAATATCCTAGAATATCAAACAAACAAAAAGTTTTACCAAGAGCTAGTTCCACCTAACTGTTGTTTTCTACCTTACTGTTGTTTTCTATCATCTGAGTCTGGACTTCCTCAACAGTAATGTGCATCTCCTCCACTTTATCCTCCAAGTTTGTCACTTTTTCTCCAAAGTCTTCATTCATCCTTTCTTCCAATTGTGTTAGTTTGTTGTCCGTTGCCATTTTAATCTTCTCCAATTCAGTTGCCAGTCCCAACCTCATCTCCTCCCTAAGAGAATCAATACTATGATGTGTAGAAACTGGTGGTTCATCATGCATACCGTATGGCATTACCCCTTGAAGGATGGTTTGAGACTCGGATCCTATGCCAAATATTCTTCCTTTATACACTCCGCCAGTTACCTCGATCCACAAGAGGCTCTCATCTACAACAGTCCCGTTAATGGCAGCTTCTTGAGTAGCTTTCTCAAGCAAATCATTAAACTTCTCTTATACGCAGAAATGTGGAGTAAATTATCAACAATCGAATTTTAAACACACAAACACATCCCAAAGAAATACAAAAGCAAATGCAAACAAGGAAAATAAAAATTAGACCAAATAAACTAAACTCTTCATTATCTCATGCTCTAAACATCAAATCAAGCAATCAAAAGACTTACTTATAAGCAATTTTTGGACAGTAACCCTACTTTTTATGTAACTTCAGTTATGCAATATTTGAATCTTGCCTTGCTTTGTATCACAAACGCATGGTAAAGAAAACATATTAAGTTTGGATACTCAAGCAATATAATCTCACAGAGCAAGATTGAAGGTTAACTCTCAAAGCAAAGAGTAATCTGATTCTGCAAGTAAGAAGGAATTTAAAGATGAGCTCAAGATTAAATGTAAAGCAGCTCAGAACTTGTTGTTTGGATGTCCAAAACAGAGTGGCAGCAGAGTGCAGCACAAGTTTATTAATGCATTAATAGTTGTCCAAAAGAAACTAGAATTTCAAGACCTATGCCAAGCTCAGAGAACGAATATGATAATTCAAATGGGGAAAATACCCAAATTGACTATTAAAAAATGATCACAACGAACAAAAAAAGCATCACAAGTAAACCTAAAACTAAAAACCATTCCAATAATCACAACATCACAAGTAAACCTAAAATCAATAAATAATCAATAACGAGGCAAGAATCGAAGCCAAGAATACGCCAACTCAAACAGTAAAAGGACCTGAATTTCCCAACCAGAAACTACAAAGACAAAGAAAATTTGAAAATCCCCTGCTCAATTAAACCACTCACGGATTCAGTTGCATAGATTTTAACAAGGCAAGAGAACGAAACTGCTAATGAAGATTAATAGATAAAGAACAGATTACCTATCGAAAGAAGCTGACGCGAAAGATTCGAACTGCCGATTCCGAGCGAAGTGCAGGGACGACGAGAGCACTGCAAGCAGCTGAGGGAGGTGGAGGTTCAGTCTGATTTAGGTCTTCTTGTTCGGCTTATGGCCTGACAGGCTGATGGGACAGATAATTGAAGTCTTCGTAATTTCGGGTGAAATTTTCGCAAGGTGCGAAACATTATCAATAGCAACACATCCTTTCAATTTCATCTTTTCAAAGAGATCGAACTTACCTTTGCTTGCAATTGTCCTCGTGGTCTTCGAGAGGGAGAGACACAGGGTACGATGGAGGAGGTTGGAGACGATGGAGTTCTGAAGATGTAGGGTGGAGTTAGCTAGGTTTAGGAAATTTCTTTGAGTCCTCGTGGTCTTCGAGAGGGAGAGACACGGGGTAGCCTCTCATTCGAGATGGAGGACAAGATTACAGAGGATGCGTACGGTGGACTGGGTGGAGTTAGCTAGGTTTAGGAATTTTTTAGTTTAGGCGGTAATTTCTAATTTTTATTTCCCTCTTTTTTTTTAGGCTTTTCCCTCTCTTATCAAATTTAGACTTTAATTGGTTTTAAAATATTTAAACTAATATAATATTCCGTCATTACACTCCTTAATTACTGATCGATCATAACTTTTTTTTTAAAATATGTATGATTCTTTTGGATATGTACCAAAAAAAAACTCTGACGAAGTTGACTTGTGCTAATGTATTATGTTTTATGTTAATGGAATATCAAATATCCATATAATTGTAAATAAACTACTATATTATTTATGTAGAATAAGTTAGCGAATTAAGTTTTGTTAATAAAATATTTATATAATTGTAAATAAATTGAACCTATTGATTTGAATTGGTTATAACCAAATATATTAGTAAACATGTCCGTGCTACACGGTGGAGCGACTGAGTATGAGATATTGCGGGAGACAAATTGGAAAATTATGTGTGGGTTTTGGAATTTTTTTGTTCAGGTTGTAGATAAAAAAAGTCATAAGGAAATTTTAATTAGTCATTTCCCTCCCTTTATTTAGTTTAGGTGGTTCTAAGAAATTTTGACTAATATGAGGCAAACAAATATCAATACAAAAGTAATAAACGTATACTAATTAGCTTGAATTTTTACAATTATATATATTGTCATTAGAAAATGAAAAAAAAAACTTATAACTCCTATCTAACAAGTTTTTATATAATAAATTAAATATGGTTAATCAAATATCTATATAAAAGTAAATAAATATATTAAATTGAGTTTGATAGAATTGATTAATCGAATATATGTGTTTTCTATAGTTTCTAAAGGATAAAGTTCTTATATACATCATGTGAAATATTTTATGTTTTGTGATATCTATATAATTGTAAATAAACTTAACTTATAAATTTGATTTGATTAATCCTAAATTTACTAAATATATGGTCATGAGAATGTTTTTGCAACCTTGTGAATATCATAGAATATTTTTCATGTTTAAATGGTCATGAGAATGTTTTCACAACCTTGTGAATATATAGTTGATCCTTCGTTTATCTCACCACTATAGTTTTGGATTTTTTGACATATTTTGCTAATTTCTTTTAATTTGTGTTCTGTAGTAACCAGATAACCCGGATATTCGAGTTTAATATCCCTGATTCAGAAAATTAGATTTAGTTATAACATAAATTTTGGTAATCGGATATCCGATCCATATTCGATCTGAATACGGATAGAGATATTACATCCGAATACGGATGGAGATTTGTACAATGTTTCAAAAAAATATTTTTTGTAACTAAATAAAGTGTTTATAAATATTTGGTCAAATAAGACCTAAGTTAATAGGAAAATAAACTAATTATTTTTAACGAAACATTTATATAACTGACAAATTTGAATTTGGTAGTAAAATATTAATTTGTTTTTTTTATAGTCAAATATTTGTGCTTTTTTCATGCTTCCTAATTTACAAAGTTGTTATAAATTAATATGTGGAAAAAGTTTTGTTAATCGAATATCTATATTTTTTATACTTCTAAATTACAAATCCTCTATGATAATGGAGTGAGTTTTGTTAATCAAATATCTTTAAAATTGTAAATAAGATTAGCTAAATTAAATTGGTTAATGGAAATGTTTATAAATAGTTGTTTTGGGAAAGTAATAAATAGTGTTGCACACATTTATTAATTGTTAATAAACTATATAATTGTTAATAAACTACTATATTGATTTATGTGGAATAAGTTAGAGAACTAAATTTTGTTAATGAAATGTCTATATAATTGTAAATAAACTGAACCTGTTGAATTCAATTGGTCAATCAAATATATTTTTTTGTGAGATGAAATATTTGTATCATACTTCTCAAATGACAAAGTTTTAATAGATTGATTCATGCGGAATAAGTTTTAATGCTTACATAACTGATTAGTTTTGTTAATGAAATATTTGTACTTTTGTGCATAACATCATCTATTTGAATTGGTTAATCAAATATTTATGTCTTTATTATACGACAAAGTTCTAATATATAAATTTACTCGAAATAAGTTTTTACGAATATAATGTATTAGATTTTGGTAATGATATATCTATACAACTGTAAATAAACTTAACTCATAGAATTTAAATTGGTGAATCAAATATTTATATTCTCGTACTTCTTAAATGACAAAGTTCTAATAGATTGATTCACGTGAAATAAATATTGTATATATAATATACTTATGACTTATCATATAATTTACCTATTAATAAGTAATGATATTGTCTAAATATTTTGCTAAAAAAAAGATATTATCTAAAAATTTATATACAAAATTATACTATATAGTTTAATTATATATGCACAATAATGTGTATATACAACATCTTTCTACTTGAATACACAAGTATGATCAATGTACTTTGGAAACATGAATATTTTATAACATATATACCCTATAACCCTTTACTCGAAAACCCTTACCCCAAAATTCCCTAATTTACCCAAAATCTACCATCTTCAAACACACCATGGCTCCACCGCCTTCATCAACTCTTCCTCCGGCCGTCGCATCTCATACCCCGATGTGTGGCTTTCCGTCGACGTTGTCTCCTCCTCCCTCACTTCCCTGATTGCTTCTTAAAATCTCTAATTTCCAATGCTCATTGTCGATCGTCCTCATCACTAACTACAAACAACCTAAATTCCCAGTGAGCTTGCAATCATCAATTTTGACACATCTACCCACGTTAGAAGCGTAACCATCAGGGAACTTCAAAGATTTGATCCAATCAAGTACCTTTTTCTTCTGATCTCTTCTCAACGTGTAAATTGCCTTTGGTTTCATGCCTTTATAATCAGAGTCAACCTGGAGCTCAGGGCGACGACAATATATGGCTAGATCCTTTCTTGCATTCAAATTATCCTTCGTCTTCCCGGGAAAATCCATCACGGTGTCAAAAACATTATCAAATACATTTTTCTCAATGTGCATAATATCTAGGTTGTGATGAACCAAAATATGTTTCCAATATGGAAGTCTCCATAAAATACTTTGCTTTGCCCACTTATGATAACTTTCATAGCCATCAGGTTTGTTGTGTGGGTCATCAATGACAGTGGGAAATTGACGAACACGCTCCCAAATTTGTTCCCCCGTCAACATCGGGGGCGGTGGTGAACTTACCACTCGATTAACAAAAAAGTCTTTCTTATTTTTGCAAAAAGGATGGTTACTTTCCAAGAACGGTCGTGAACAATCAAACCAACAAGCCTTCTTACCATGTTCTAAGCGGAATGAATCTGTTCGCTCCATGCAATATGGACAAGCTAAATTTCCTGCAGTACTTCATCCTGACAACATAGCATAAGCAGGGAAGTCATTGATTGTCCAAAGTAAAGTTGCACGCATGACAAAGTTTTCTTTCCTTGAGACATCATAAGTGGTTACACCAGACTCCCACAACTGATGTAACTCATCAACTAGAGGCTGCAAGCACACATCTATTAATTGTTTTGGATTTCGAGGACCAGGCACTATCAATGACAAAAACAGGTATTGTCTATTCATGCACATATCTGGTGGAAGGTTGTAAGGAGTCACAATCACTGGCCAACAATAATATGTCTTTCCTGTTGTGCTAAAAGGTGCAAAGCCGTCAGTTCATAAACCTAAGCGGACATTACGGGGCTCTGAAGCAAAATATGGATATATTGCATCCAACTTTTTCCATGCCTCACCATGTGACGGATGACTCATTATTCCCTCATCTGGTACATAACGTGCATGCCAAGTCATAGCCTCAGCAGTAGCCTCAACTGCATATAGTCTTTACAGTCGCGGAGTTAGAGGCAAGTATCATAAAACTTGACGCGGAATTCCTAAATTTCGACCACCTTTACGCTCATACTTGTCATGACCGCAAAACTTGCAAGATTCTGCATCAACATCATCCTTCCAGTATAGCATACAACCATTAGGACACATGTGAATTTTCACCACAGGCAATTCTAAACTCTAAAACACTTTCTTTGTCTAGTAGTAATCTTTCAGAATCTTATGACCTGAAGGCAACGCCTCATCATACAACTGAACAAAACCATTAAAGAGGCCTTCAAACATGTTATGTTCACTTTTCAAACTCAGAAGCCTTGACACAAAAGACAATTGTGTATGTGTCTCACACCCTGGATACACTGGTTCGTTAGCCGCTTTTAACACATTATAAAAGCGTTGGGACCACCTAGCCTCCTCTGCGGTTGGAACTGCATTCGTCATCATCTCATTATCTAGATCAAAATTCTATATTCCCTCATCTTGAATATCGTCGGTTGGACCAGAAGCATCATTATGATCAACATTAAACCATGTTGGAGGAACAAAACTAGGACCTGCAATATCAAATACCATTCTTTGCTCGGCGTTTAATTGTCCATAGAGATCTCCTCGATTATCCCCTGATAAATGCTCCCTACTCAAAGGAGGTATAAATGGTTCGGATGGCTCACCATGTGTCGTCCACCAATAATAGTTAGGCATAAACCCACGCCGATATAAATGCTCTTCAACATCATCCTTTGGAAAAAAATTTGCAATTACGACATTTGGTACATGGGCATTTTATTTTGTCCGCATCCATGAAACGAACTTGGGAAGTTGTAAACTCCAAAAAAACGTCCACTCCATTGAAAAATTCAGCTTTAATTTCTCCACGGTCATACATATCATACATCCAATCACGATTATTATCCATTTCTTCCGCATGCACATGTGTACAAAAACATCCAAGCATACATAGAGATAAATAATCTTTGAATCTATAATACAACATGAAATTTAGATACTTCAATTTCAATCACTAACCTCACAACTTGAATAATCTTGAATCTAGACGTACGTACGTACGTACGTACGTGTACGTGTATAGGAGATTGAATTTTGAGTTGACAACACTTAATAATATAGGTCTGAGAAATCGTGAAATTAGACATTAATCTGCCGTCGTCGTAGATAATGATTATACAAAAAGGCAGAGCGATAATTAAAGTTAGGGTTTTATCCGGATTTTAGTGACGGACTTACCCACGACTATAGCGACGGATGCAGTGATGGCAGTAGCGACGGCTGTAGCGACGGATGCGTTAACGACGGCACTCGCTACGGCTGTCACGGTGGCACTTAAGTAATTAATAGATGTCATTATTATAGCAACAAAGTCTATGTCATTGCTAAAGCCGTCGCAAATTAGCGACCATCGTAGCGACGTGTAGTACAATCCACGACATGTTTGGTATGACCATTGCAACAAGGGGAACATGTGTCGCTATGTCCGTCGCAAATAGCGACGACGATGGCATCGACGTTTGTTCTGTTGCAAACTTTTGTGATGACAAGCGCGGCGTACTTATATCCGTTGCTATTAGTTACGGATATACCAACATCCTGTTTTTTTGTCGCTGATTTTGCAATGGATGCTGGTTTCCGTTGCTGCTGTCGTTGCTAAATTAGCGACGGATGGAAGTCGTCGCTAATGGCCATCGCTATTTTGGAGAAAGGGAAGAGACGCTGCACTTTAGGGAAAGTTGAGCAACACCACGAGAAAAACTAGCGGAGTTCCCTTCGCGAAGGCCTCCCCGGCCTCCGCCCTTGGCCTCCTCGTTCTTCGTTCTTGGCCTTCCTGGCCTTCGCGAAGAACTCCTGGCATGTCTTATGGCCTTTCGGCTTAAGCCCATTCCCTTCACGAAGGTCCCCCTTTGTGAAGGCTCCCATTCACGAAGGCCTTCCCTTCATGGCCTTCACAAAGGCCTCCCTTCACTCAAGGCGTCCATGTCATACACCCTCTACGGGCTTAAAGAAAGCAAGTGTTAAGAGCAAGCGTCGAAAGCAAGTGTTGAAAACAAGTCTGAAGAGCAATACCTGAAAGCAATACAAAAAAGCAAGACGTGAATGTGATACGATATGACAAGTAGAAAAGCAATTCGGGAAAAGCAAGCTTTAAGAAGCAAGCCAAAAAGTGCACGAGTGTGAAAAGCAATACGAAAGAACAATACAAGAAAGCAAGAAAAAAGAGCAATACGCGAGAAAGACAATACGAAAAAGCAAGTAGAATGGCAAGGGAATAAGCGATACATTTGAAAGCACGTTGAACAACAACGCGAGAAAACTAGTGAAGTCGCCTTCGCGGTAGCCTTCCCAACCTTCGCGTAGTACTCATGGCCCATCCTCGTGGCCTCCCGGCTTGCGCCTATTGCACTTCACGTAGGCCATGCTTCACGTAGGCCATTCTTCACGAAGGCCCGTCCTTCACAGAAGTCCTTCACGAAGGCTCCCTTTCACGAAGGTCTTACACTTCAAGGCCTTCACAAAGACCTACATTCTCTCATGGCTCTCCAACCACGCATCCTCCATAGACATAGAGAAAGCGAGTAGAAGACAATACGATAAAGCAAAGGATTAAGCAAGTAGAAAAAGAAATACGAAAATGCAAGTGTGTAAGCAATGTAAGGAAGCAAGTGAAAAAAACAACGCGAAAAACCAAGTAAAAATAATATGAGAAAGCAAGTAAAAAGAAAGAGCGAATAAGCAAGCTGAGCAACACGAACAAACTAGTGAAATCACTCTCGCCCTTATACCCTCTATGGGTTCACTCTCTCTGACGCATGGGGGGTCCTTTGTGCA
This sequence comes from Rheum nobile, assembly GCA_027886185.1. NCBI lineage: Eukaryota > Viridiplantae > Streptophyta > Magnoliopsida > Caryophyllales > Polygonaceae > Rheum > Rheum nobile. The sequence continues at coordinate 1,901,874 of WOAB01000067.1, read as the reverse complement.
CAGACGCGTACACCATTCACAAGTCTATTTTCTACGATGCACATACATGTGCTTCTTTATGCACAAGTCTATATACCCCCAACGAAAAACTCGCATTTTCCTTCAATACAACGTTCATGCATGCACTCTTAACAAGAAAATGATAAAGCACAAATAAAAGAAATACAAGTAAACGTTTAAAAGCAAAGTGCAAATTAGTCCAAAAGCGATACCTCGGGGATCCATGCTCACTCGACGACTTCCCTCGCGAACTATAAGTGCAATATCTCGAGGCTCCGCGCCCACTCGACGAGGTCCCTCGCAAACTTACACTTTAGCCTGTGCTCCACCAGATCATAAAAATGGTTCAAAAATCAATATGAAATGAGAGATGATGCATAAAATGAGCAAATTAAGAGAAAACCTAACCAATAGACAATAATTGGCTAAGTTATTCTTCAAAAAGAAAGAGAAAAGAGAAGACAACTCGCAAAAAGGTTCGTGAAGCACCTGAGCGAGTGCACGCTCTTGCGAGGCCATCAGTGAACCAAGCCTTCACCTTCGCTACGCAAAGCCGAAGGGCTTGGGGGGGTTGGCTGTAAGGCCTATTTCTAGAGTATAAAAATGGGATTAGGTTGGAAAGAAGGAAGGAGAGGCAGTGGAAAGGGGAGCTGTAATTTAGAGGAAAAAAGGCAAGAGAGCTCTCTGGAGCTCCACCATGGGCGAGAGCGGAGGAGAGCAGCCAAGAGTTTGAGGGAAGAGAAAAGCATGGCTTGAATGGCAGATTGAGAGCCACAATTTGCAAGACCAATGAACCTCGATTCAACACCGTGCTCGACCTCGACCCGAACTTCAACACGTCTCCCGTATCGGCTCGCTTATGACTTCGACGCGCCCCTTCACGTAAGCTCCTTCATGAAGCCCCTTCACGAAGCACCTTCACGAAGCTCCTTCACGTAAGCTCCTTCACGAAGCCCCTTCACGTAAGCTCATTCACGTAAGCTCCTTCACGAAGCCCCTCCACGAAGCCCCTTCACGAAGCTCCTTCACGTAAGCTCCTTCACGAAGCTCCTTCATGTAAGCTCCTTCACGAAGGCCCCTTCACGTAAGCTTCTTCACAAAGCCCCTTCATGAAGCCCCCTTCACGTAAGCCCCTTCACGAATGCCACTTCACGTAAGCTCATTCACGAAGCCCCTTCACGAAGCCCCTTCACGTAGCCCATTCACGTAAGCTCCTTCACGAAGCTCCTTCACGTAAGCTCCTTCACGAATCCCCTTCACTAGGGTCCTTCGTTAAGGTCCTTCACGAAGACATCGTTTCATGGTATTTTATTGATGCAACTTTAAACTCTTAAAGAGATACTTGGTTGGTTGATGAATGTGGTGCTCGTAAGTTTCATAGATATGCCTTTGGTGGAAGGCTTAATGTTCGAATACTTGACTGTTGAAATAAGGTAATAAGTGAACTTATTCAAGGTAATTCGATGGATAAGTAAATCTCTCAACCTTAGCTTTCTACATACATATATATATGCTCTTCATATGGAAAACTGACTTGAGCGTCGGAGTTGCAAGCCTGGGGAAGCCCTCGGGTCTTTTTCAGGTTTGAAGCAAGCTAAAGGGAATGCATTTCGGCAATGGTGAGAGCCAATTAACATGGGAATTCACATTTATGGAATCAAGAAAGGAGAACACCGGGATTAGTAGCGTGTTGGGCACTAATTAATTCACCTCGTTGAAACCGAAATTCAACACTGGCGCCGACCGTGGGGATTTCCTCACACACTAGGAACGCTCATGCCATGCCGAGATGCCCACCCTACGGAGAACTTCCAACAATGAGCTTGATTAGGAGCAAAGAACCAAGTTCCACTACGCTTCACTTCGGTTTTGGTTAACCTTCACTCCATTCCACTTATGCTTCGCATAACTCTCATTATGCTATACTTTTAGTTTCGTGTAGGCTTCACGATGCCTTACAACGGCTAGGGTTCGTACGTCTCTCAAGCCGACGCAATCTATGGTATCACTCCGTTCGCCACCAATTATGCCTTTTACGAGAGAACAAGTAGAAAGGCAATATCAGGCCAAAAGGGAAGAGATGCTGCACTTTAGGGAAAGTTGAGCAACACCACGAGAAAAACTAGCGGAGTTCCCTTCGTGAAGGCCTCCCCGGCCTCTGCCCTTGGCCTCTCCGTTCTTCGCTCTTGGCCTTCTCGGCCTTCGCGAAGAACTCCTGGCATGTCTTATGGCCTTCCGGCTTGAGCCCATTCCCTTCATGAACGTCCCCCTTTGTGAAGGCTCCCATTCACGAAGGCCTTCCCTTCATGGCCTTCACAAAGGCCTCCCTTTACTCAAGGCTTCCCTTCCATACACCCTCTACGGGCTTAAAGAAAGCAAGTGTTAAGAGCAAGCATTGAAAGCAAGTGTTGAAAACAAGTCTGAAGAGCAATACCCGAAAGCAATACGAAAAAGCAAGTCGTGAATGTGATACGATATGACAAGTAGAAAAGCAATTCGGGAAAAGCAAGCTTTAAGAAGCAAGCCAAAAAGTGCACGAGTGTGAAAAGCAATACGAAAGAACAATACAAGAAAGCAAGAAAAAAGACCAATACACGAGAAAGACAATACGAAAAATCAAGTAGAATGGCAAGGGAATAAGCGATACATTTGAAAGGACATTGAACAACAACGCGAGAAAACTAGTAAAGTCGCCTTCGCGGTAGCCTTCCCAACCTTCGCGTAGTACTCATGGCCCATCCTCGTGGCCTCCCGGCTTGCGCCTATTGCCCTTCACGTAGGCCATGCTTCACGTAGGCCATTCTTCACGAAGGCCCATCCTTCACAGAAGTCCTTCACGAAGGCTCCCTTTCACGAAGGTCTTACACTTCAAGGCCTTCACGAAGACCTCCATTCGCTCATGCCTCTCCAACCATGCATCCTGAATAGACATAGAGAAAGCGAGTAGAAGACAATACGATAAAGCAAAGGATTAAGCAAGTAGAAAAAGAAATACGAAAATGCAAGTGTGTATGCAATGTAAGGAAGCAAGTGAAAAAAACAATGCGAAAAACCAAGTAAAAATAATACGAGAAAGCAAGTAAAAAGATAGAGCGAAGAAGCAAGCTTAGCAACATGAACAAACTAGTGAAATCACTCTCGCACTTATACCCTTTATGGGTTCACTCTCTCTGACGCATGGGGGGGTCCTTTATGCACAGACGCGTACACCATTCACGAGTCTATTTTCTATGATGCACATACATGTGCTTCTTTATGCACAAGTCTATATACACCCAATGAAAATATCGCATTTTCCTTCAATACAACGTTCATGCATGCACTCTTAACAAGAAAATGATAAAGCACGAATAAAAGAAATACAAGTAAACGTTTAAAAGCAAAGTGCAAATTAGTCCAAAAGCGATACCTCGGGGCTCCACGCTCACTCGACGAGTTCCCTCGCGAACTCTAATTGCAATATCTCGAGGCTCTGCGCCCACTCGACGAGGTCCCTCGCAAACTTACACTTTAGCTTGTGCTCCACCAGATCATAGAAATGGTTCAAAAATCAATATGAAATGAGAGATGATGAATAAAATGAGCTAATTAAGAGAAAACCTAACCAATAGACAATAATTGGCTAAGTCATTCTTCGAAAAGAAAGAGAAAAGAGAAGACAACTCGCAAAAAGGTCCGTGAAGCACCTGAGCGAGTGCACGCTCTTGCGAGGCCATCAGTGAACCAAGCCTTCACCTTTGCTACGCAAAGCCGAAGGGCTTGGGGGGGCTGGTAGTAAGGCCTATTTCTAAAGTATAAAAAAGGGGATTAGGTTAGAAAGAAGGAAGGAGAGGCAATGGAAAGGGGAGTTGTAATTTAGAGGAAAAAGGGGAGAGAGCAATCTGGAGCTCCACCATGGGCGAGAGCGGAGGAGAGCAGCCAAGAGTTTGAGGGAAGAGAAAAGCAAGGCTTGAATGACAGATTGAGAGCCATAATTCGCAAGACCAATGAACCTTGATTCAACACCGTGCTCGACCTCGACCCGAACTTCAACTCGTCTCCCGTATCGGCTCGCTGATGACTTCGATGCGCCCCTTCACATAAGCTCATTCACGAAGCCCCTTCACGAAGCTCCTTCACGTAAGCTCCTTCACGAAGCCCCTTCACGTAAGATCCTTCATGAAGCCCCTCCACGAAGCCCCTTCACGAAGCTCCTTCACGTAAGCGCCTTCACGAAGGCCCCTTCACGTAAGCTCCTTCACGAAGGCCCTTCACGTAAGCCCCTTCACGAAGGCCACTTCACGTAAGCTCATTCACGAAGCCCCTTCACGTAGCCCCCTCACGTAAGCTCCTTCACGAAGCTCCTTCACGTATGCTCCTTCACAAAGCCCCTTCACTAGGGTCCTTCGTTAAGGTCCTTCACGAAGACATCATTTCATGGTATTTTATTGATACAACTTTAAACTCTTAAAGAGAGACTTGGTTGGTTGATGAATGTGGTGCTCGTAAGCTTCATAGATATGTCTTTGGTGGAAGGCTTAATGTTCGAATACTTGACTGTTGAAATAAGGTAATAAGTGAACTTATTCAAGGTAATTCGATGGATAAGTAAATCTCTCAACCTTAGCTTTCTACATACATATATATATGCTCTTCGTATGGAAAACTGACTTGAGCGTCGGAGTTGCAAGCCCGGGGAAGCCCTCAGGTCTTTTTCAGGTTTGAAGCAAGCTAAAGGGAATGCATTTCGGCAATGGCGAGAGCCAATTAACATGGGAATTCACATTTATGGAATCAAGAAAGGAGAACACTGGGATTAGTGGCGTGTTGGGCACTAATTAATTCACCTCGTTGAAACCGGAATTCAACACTGGCGCCGACCGTGGGGATTTCCTCACACACTAGGAACGCTCATGCCATGCCGAGATGCCCACCCTATGGAGAACTTCCAACGACGAGCTTGATTAGGAGCAAGGAGCAAAGAACCAAGTTCCACTACGCTTCACTTCGGTTTTGGTTAACCTTCACTCCATTCCACTTATGCTTCGCATAACGCTCATTATGCTCTACTTTTAGTTTCATGTAGGCTTCACGACGCCTTACAATGGTTAGGGCTTGTACGTCTCTCAAGCCGACACAATCTATGGTATCACTCCGTTCGCCACCAATTATGCCTTTTACGAGAGAACAAGTAGAAAGGCAATAACAAGCCGAAAGGGAAGAGACGCTGCACTTTAGGGAAAGTTGAGCAACACCACGAGAAAAACTAGCGAAGTTCCCTTTGCGAAGGCCTCCTCGGCCTCCGCCCTTGGCCTCTCTGTTCTTCTCTCTTGGCCTTCCCGGCCTTCGCAAAGAACTCATGGCATGTCTTATGGCCTTCCGGCTTGAGCCCATTCCCTTCACGAAGGTCCCCCTTTGTGAAGGCTCCCATTCACGAAGGCCTTCCCTTTATGGCCTTCACAAAGGCCTCCCTTTACTCAAGGCTTCCCTGCCATACACCCTCTACGGGCTTAAAGAAAGCAAGTGTTAAGAGCAAGTGTTGAAAACAAGTCTGAAGAGCAATACCCGAAAGCAATACGAAAAAGCAAGTCGTGAATGTGATACGATATGACAAGTAGAAAAGCAATTCGGGAAAAGCAAGCTTTAAGAAGCAAGCCAAAAAGTGCGCGAGTATGAAAAGCAATACGAAAGAACAATACAAGAAAGCAAGAAAAAAGAGCAATACGCGAGAAAGACAATACGAAAAAGCAAGTAGAATGGCAAGGGAATAAGCGATACATTTGAAAGCAAGTTGAACAACAACGCGAGAAAACTAGTGAAGTCGCCTTCGCGGTAGCCTTCCCAACCTTCGCGTATTACTCATGGCCCATCCTCGTGGCCTCCCGGCTTGCGCCTATTGCCCTTCACATAGGCCATGCTTCACGTAGGCCATTCTTCATGAAGGCCCGTCCTTCACAGAAGTCCTTCACGAAGGCTCCCTTTCACGAAGGTCTTACACTTCAAGGCCTTTACGAAGACCTCCATTCACTCATGGCTCTCCAACCATGCATCCTCCATAGACTTAGAGAAAGCGAGTAGAAGACAATATGATAAAGCAAAGGATTAAGCAAGTAGAAAAAGAAATACGAAAATGCAAGTGTGTATGCAATGTAAGGAAGCAAGTGAAAAAAACAACGCGAAAGACCAAGTAAAAATAATACGAGAAAGCAAGTAAAAAGATAGAGCGCAGAAGCAAGCTGAGCAACACGAACAAACTAGTGAAATCACTCTCGCCCTTATACCCTCTAAGGGATCACTCTCTCTGACGCATGGGGGGGTCCTTTGTGCACAGACGCGTACACCATTCACGAGTCTATTTTCTACGATGCACATACATGTGCTTCTTTATGCACAAGTCTATATACCCCCAACGAAAAACTCGCATTTTCCTTCAATACAACGTTCATGCATGCACTCTTAACAAGAAAATGATAAAGCACGAATAAAATAAATACAAGTAAACGATTAAAAGCAAAGTGAAAAGTAGTCCAAAAGCGATACCTCGGGGCTCCACGCTCACTCGACGAGTTCCCTCGCGAACTCTAAGTGCAATATCACGAGGCGCCGCTCCCACTCAATGAGGTCCCTCGCAAACTTACACTTTAGCTTGTGCTCCACCATATCATAGAAATGGTTCAAAAATCAATATGAAATGAGAGATGACGCATAGAACGAGCAAATTAAAAGAAAACCTAACCAATAGACAATAATTGGCTAAGTCATTCTTCGAAAATAAAGAGAAAAGAGAAGACAACTCGCAAAAAGGTCCGTGAAGAATTTGAGCGAGTGCACGCTCTTGCGAGGCCATCAGTGAACCAAGCTTTCACCTTCGCTACGCAAAGCCCAAGGGCTTGGGGGGGCTGGCTGTGGGGGCTCAATAAAGCTAGGCTTAAAGGCCCATTAACAATAAGAGGCCTAAGGCCCATTTCTAGAGTATGAAAAAGGGGATTAGGTTAGAAAGAAGGATGGAGAGGCAATGGAAAGGGGAGTTGTAATTTAGAGGAAAAAAGGGGAGAGAGCTCTCTGGAGCTCCACCATGGGCGAGAGCGGAGGAGAGCAGCCAAGAGTTTGAGGGAAGAGAAAAGCAAGGCTTGAATGGCAGATTGAGAGCCACAATTCGCAAGACCAATGAACCTCGATTCAACACCGTTCTCGACCTCAACCCGAACTTCGACTCGTCTCCCATATCGGCTCGCTGATGACTTCGACGCGCCCCTTCACGTAAGCTCCTTCACGAAACCGCTTCACGAAGCTCCTTCACGTAAGCTCCTTCACGAAGCCCCTTCACGAAGCCCCTTCACGTAAGCTCCTTCACGAAGCCCCTTCACGAAGCTCCTTCATGTAAGCTCCTTCACGAAGCTCCTTCACGTAAGATCCTTCACGTAAGATCCTTCACGAAGGCCCCTTCACGTAAGCTCTTTCACGAAGCCCCTTCACGAAGCCCCTTCACGAAGCCCCTTCACGTAAGCTCCTTCATGTAAGCCCCTTCACGAAGGCCCCTTCACGTAAGCTCCTTTACGAAGCCCCTTCACGAAGCCCCTTCACGAAGCCCCTTCACGTAGCCCCTTCACGTAAGCTCCTTCACGTAAGCTCCTTCACGTAAGCCCCTTCACTAGGGTCCTTCGTGAAGGTCCTTCACGAAGACATCGTTTCATGGTATTTTATTGATGCAACTTTAAACTCTTAAAGAGAGACTTGGTTGGTTGATGAATGTGGTGCTCGTAAGCTTCATATATATGTCTTTGGTGGAAGGCTTAATGTTCGAATACTTGACTGATGAAATAAGGTAATAAGTGAACTTATTCAAGGTAATTCGATGGATAAGTAAATCTCTCAACCTTAGCTTTCTACATACATATATATATGCTCTTCGTATGGAAAACTGACTTGAGCGTCGGAGTTGCAAGCCCGGGGAAGCCCTCGGGTCTTTTTCAGGTTTGAAGCAAGCTAAAGGGAATGCATTTCGGCAACGGTGAGAGCCAATTAACATGGAAATTCACATTTATGGAATCAAGAAAGGAGAACACCGGGATTAGTGGCGTGTTGGGCACTAATTAATTCACCTCGTTGAAACCAGAATTCAACAGTGGTGTCATTTCTAAATTATAAGCCGTATGATGAGTAAACACTGTACGTATTATTCATATATAATATAAAATACATAACTGCATGTAGTAGCAGAAACTTATATCACTCAGTACGTAATTGATGATGAATTATCGACCTGGATGAGAAAAACTTGATCGAAGTTCAAACGTCTCGAATCTCGAATCTTTGTGAATTAAGTCATGCAAGCTGTCATGATCGAAGTACGTAATTGATGATGAATTTCCTCTGACGCTCAAGTGAGATTACGACGTAATATTTGTGAATTAAATGTAAATAGTCATTAAGGTTTCACCTCCGTGCACTATCATTTTCCTGTCCTGGGCTGCTACAATAGGACACATGTTAGGGTCCTAGGATCATGTCAACGTGCAAGGCCTAGACACGTTGAGATGGAGAGACACGAATTGAGCATGACGTTGATTTATGGAAGACAATTTAGTTGTGACCGTCACATGAGATCATGAAGGTTGAACTCTACACGACGCGTTGAGGAAGATCTTCCTACTAGATATAGCGCACTGTTATTTTGGAGGATCGTGACAGCTTGCATGACTTGCGCGTCAAGGCTTACCCCTGTTAGAGATATATTTGCCTTATTTGATTAAAATGAAATATTTAACACCATGTATATATTAATCTTGTCTTAGGCTCCAAAATATCCTTCTATTCTTATAGTAAGATCCTATTCCTTGTAAGATTACCCTTGCACTCCTATATAAGGGGGTGCCAATACCACACATGCATTCATGCACATTTAGATACTTTCATACACTCTTGCAATAACACAATTCATACTTTTCTCACGATTAACTCGTTCTTTCTTTATTTAGTGTATAACATTTGACCTTATACTCCACAACTAAGCGGATAGCGTCACGATACGAAATCTACCAAAAATAATTGGCGCCCATCGTGGGTTGGGAGTCAAAAAGGTTATACCTTTTTTCTAATCCACAAGATACCACCAACTTCACAACCATGTCCAACGACGGACACACCAACAATGACATCTTTGTGTCCACCGACGTAACCTCCACAACGACAGCAACACCACTCCAAATCTCACCCGATCTAGTCGGTACTAGCGACTCAAACAACCAACACGTCGCTACTGTGGCGGAATTGCGTGAAAAGATGTGAGCTTTGGAGGAGTGTTGGGCCACCTAAAAGGCGCAATCCAAAACACGGCTCCAAGAAATTATGAAGGAGAACGAGGTGCAATGTTCTCATAACGTGTTCATGCCACCACCAGCACCGCGATCTCACTTCCAATACATCCATGGCAACAACACCGTGAGACATCTCGACCTTGACTCTGCCGCTTCCAATCCGTCTTTTTCTACTCCGGCGATGATAACATCATCCAACGATGGGGGATCTCGACGCCCATCACAAGAAACAACAAGATAAGCCGCGTACAACCGGGAACGACCGACCCAATGCCTTTCTCAATCGCTCCAGATGTCAAGCAGCACCCCAGCAAGGCCAACCCCCCCAGAAATTCTACTCTTACCACCACACCAAAGAGCATGACAGTCGCAAGTGTCGGGGGTATGGGCTTCCGGAAAAAAGACGATATTGGGCTCTCTACTCGCCAGGGGCTACAGAGCCATGAGTCGCGGAGCCAACAGGGATCAAGGGTCGCCTCTTTCGCCCCCACCGCGGATGGATAACTTTCCTCCCCCGGATGGGTCCGTGGGGACAAGCACAGGGGGCGCAAGCCCCTGGGGGGACAAAATGAGAGCAACGCGAAGGTATGCATGTGGAGGAAGGCATAGCTCAACAATGCCAGTACTCAGCGTGGCCAACAGCTCGCCGATAGGACACCAACTCTCATTCACAAAAAGAGACGTTGAGGCCGTGGACGTCCCTCACTATGACACCTTGGTCATACATGCCCAGTTTGGAACTAAGCTCGTTAAGAGGGTCATCATTGATACAGGAAGCTCCGCCGATATCCTGTATTGGGATGCCTTCTTCCAACTAGAGATCTCGCCCGTAGAACTTTGGCCCACTGATTGCACGCTAGTCGGTTTCTCGGGGTAAAGGGTTAGCGTCTTCAACATCATTACCTTGGGTCTCATCTTAGGCGATGAAGGAAGCCTGCGTAGATCTAAGTTGGTAGATTTCATGGTCATGAGGATACCCTCCGCGTACAATGAAATTTTAGGGCGGGTGTCCCTCAACAAGTTCCAGGCGGTCGCATCAGTCTACCATCTCAAGGTAAAGTTTCCAGTCTACGGAGATGTAGGGATGTCGAAGGGCCAGCAAGCTGAAAGTTGATCATGCTATTTAACCACTCTAAAGGGAAAGGGCCTCGCAGAGCAAATTTTGCAAGTCCACGAGCTCGAGTCGAGAGTAGAATCCTCGGAGGGAGTCCAAGAGCAAGCTGACTTGGAAGTATGTGAGCAAGTCCATCCGATTGTTGAGAACGAGGAAACAAGAGCAATAACTCCTTTCGGCAAAGAGGACGAGAGGTTGTTCTTGGGAACCCGCCTGGGCGTAAACGACCAGGAGAAAATCGAGGAGCTATTGGTAAAATCCAAGGACGTGTTCGCCTGGACACCAAAGGACTTGCATTCCTCGGATGCTGATGACCCATAGCTTGAAGATCATCCAAGGAACCAAGCCCGTGAGGTCAAAAGAAGTGAAAGCAAGCCAGCGACAAGGCCGAAGGAGCCCGTGAAGAGATTCTGAAGCTCTTGTCGCCTGGTTTCATCCGCGAGGTTCAGTATCCTTCATGGCTAGCCAATGTGGTCATGGTCAAAAATTCGAGCGGCAAATGGCGAATGTATGTAGACTTCACCAACCTGAATCTAGCTTGCCCCAAAGATAGCTACCCGCTCCCCTCTTTGACCGTCTAGTAGACTCCAACGTGGGGCATGAGGCCCTAAGCTTCCTCAATGCATATTCCGGCTACAACCAGATCAAGGCGAACCCCCGTGACGAGGAGCACACGGCTTTCATTACAAAGGCAGGAACTTATTGCTATCGGGTGATGCCCTTTGGCCTCAGGAACACGGGAGCAACTTTCCAAAGGCATGTAGATCGCATTTTTCATGACCTAAGAGGCAAAACAGTAGAAGCCTATGTGTATGACAATGTCGTAAAGAGTCAATACGCTTCTGAGCACACGACCGATCTTTGTGAAGTTTCCAGTACCCTCAGGATCACTGGTATGAGCTTAAATCCCAATAAGTGTGTTTCTGGAGTACAAGCAGGCAAGTTTTTAGGCTTTTTGGTCAGCACCAGAAGAATCAATGTTAACCCATAGAGGGTTAAAGCTATCTTGGCAATGACCGCCCCGTGGAACATTAAGGAGGTGTAACTTTTCCTAGGCACGGTGAACTACTTGGGCAGATTTTGTGCTCGGCTGTCAAAAAGAAGCCTCCCCTTCTTCAAGGCCCTCTGCAAGGTCCACAACTTTGAGTGGACGCCGGAGTGCGCGGCAGACTTCGAGGACTTGAAGAGCCACTTGAAGCAATTACCATGGCGGCACCAGCGCCCGAAGAAGAGCTCCAACTCTACATCGCAGCGGGAGATACTATCGTCAACGCCGTCATCGTGAAAGACGCACGAGTGCCAGTCTACTTTGTAAGCAGGACTATGCTACCCGCGGAGACACGATACTCGCCCGTGGATAAGCTAGCTCTAGCAGTCATCACGGCAGCCCGCAAGTTAAGGTCATACTTTCAGGGTATCCCCGTGCAGGTCCTCTCCGACTTCCCATTGCAAAACCTGCTCCATCGACCTACCCTTTCGGGCAGAATGACAAGGTGGGTAGTCGAGCTCTCCGAGTTTAACACTTCATACAAGAGTCGCCCCACTATCAAGGCGCAATCTCTTGCCGACTTCTTGGTCGAGGCCAGCTTCAGGGATGAGGCCGTCACGGAAGCAATGGGGGCGCTGACTTGTTAGGTACTCTTCTCCAACGGAGTGGTGAATGAGTGAAGGCGCTGGCTAAGGCTTTGCACCAATTCGAGATACATTTCATCCCAAGGTCCGACAACGCGGCAGTAGATTCCCTGGCTAAGCTTGGTTCCAGGTCGGCCGATTGCACTATCGGTGTGGCCCGCGTAGAAAGCAAGAAACAACCCGACATTCAAATACAGGTCATGTCGATCAGCAAAAGCCCCGATTGGAGAACGCCACTGAAGGAGTACCTGAAAAAGGGAGCATCCCCTTCTGACAAGGCCTAAAGGCATAGATTGCAGGTTTGAGCCTCACGCTTTTACATGAAAGGGGGCGGGTTAAACAAGAAGGGTTATAACTCGTCAAGTCTCAAGTGTGTCTCGCTGGAGCAAGGCCGCCAGCTCACGGAGGAGATTCACGACGGCATATGCGGCAGCCATTCTGGGTGGAGGACCCTTACTCACAAAGCCCTACGCGTTGGATACTTCTGGCCCACCATGAGGAAAGATGCCATAGAAGTCTCCCGGTCATGCAACCCGTGTCAAGTCCATGCACCCGCCATCTTGCAACCTAGGCAAGAAATGAAGATATTGAGCGCCCCTTGTCTTTTCGCCATGTAGGGGATGGACCTCCTCTGCCCTTTCCCCCGCACCCCCGAGCAACTGCAATACATCCTTGTGGCCATTGATTATTACACCAAATGGATTGAGGCAGATGCCCTAGCAACCACCACAGTCGAGAAGGTGAAGAAATTCATCTGGCAAAATATTATCTATCGCTTCGGCCTCCCTCAAGACATTGTCACCGACCGAGGGCCCCAATTCAACACGGAGAAGCTAAGGACGTTATGTGATGACTTGGGCATCCACCTTTGCTTCACCTTCGTACCCCACCCCCGAACGAATGGCCAAGTAGAGAACGCAAACGGGCAGATTTTAGCTGGTTTGAAGAAAAGGCTAGACAAAGCGCAAGGGCGATGGGCAGAAGTCCTCTCGCTCGTCCTCTGGGCCAATCGAACCACACCAAGGAAATGGACTGGCGAGACCCCGTTTTGACTAGCATATAAGTTGAGGCAGTTGTCCCGGTAGAGCACATTTTCCCGAATGAGAGGATTTTGCATTACAACGAAGTGGGCAACAACGAGAGAATGTCTGCAGAGTTGTAATTAAGAGAGGAAATGCGAGAAATGGCCGAGATCTACGAGGCCGAGTACAAGAGAAGGATCGATGTGCACTACAACAAGAAAATCCTCCCCCGATGCTTCAGTAATAGGGATCTCATCCTCAGAAGGACGGAAGGCAGGAAGCTAGAACCAAGATGGGAGGCCCTTACATCATCTCGCACCAAGTAGCTGAAATAGCCTACAAGCTCAAGAGAAAGGACGGCAACCTGGTCCCAAACACATGGAATGTCTTGCGTCTGAAGAAGTATTTCCCATGAGCAAGAGAACGTTTAGAGCGCTTGAAATAGAGCAACACCCATGTAAGCCCTGGGGGCATGTACAATGTAAGGATAACGGCGAGGCCGGTTAGTTGACGAATCTTTTATGAAGCCCCGTATGTATTTAGCACCAAAAGTGAGAGTTAGGAAAGCAATATTGAGAAATGCTAAACAATGACAAAGCAACAAAATGAAAAATTAAGCCCGGGAGGGTGCCAAGGCAACAAAATGCAACATTAAGCCAGGGAGGGGGCCAAGGCAACAAAATGCAACATTAAGCTCGGGAGGGGGCAAAGGCAACAAAATGCAACATTGAGCCCGGGAAGGAGCGAGAGCAATATTGAAGCAAGATTAAGCAATATAAAGCAACATTGAGCTCGAGAAGGGGCGAGAGCAATATTGAAGCAAGATTGAGCAATATAAAGCAACATTGAGCCCGGGAAGGGGTGAGAGCAATATTGAAGCAAGATTGAGCAATATAAAGCAACATTGAGCCCGAGAAGGGGTAAGAGCAATATTGAAGCAAGATTAAGCAATATAAAGCAACATTGAGCCCGAGAAGGGGCGAGAGCAATATTGAAGCAAGATTGAGCAACATTAAAGCAACATTGAGCCCGGGGAGGGGCGAGAGCAATATTAAAGCACCAAAAAAACAATTATTAACAGGATCAAGCCCGCGGAGAAAGAAAGAGCAATGCCGAGCAAGCGGGAGCAAAGCGGAAGGACCAAGCAATGGCCGATGGCAACATAAATCAATACAAAGCAACAAAATAACAAGTACGCAAGAAAGCAACACATGACATGCGGGACATGTCAAGCCGCACCTAGCAACATGCACGCGATGAGTATGCAATGTGAGGACCCCGACAAGGGCAAGCAAACAAGTGATAGCAGCATCAAGGCCGCAAAACAAGATAAATACAACAAAGAGGCAAGGGAGCTACAATGATGCCCAAGCCCACGGCGAGAACGATGGCAAGCAATGAAGCACCACCTCAGACCCCACAAGGTTGGAAGCCCTTGGAAGGTCGGGAACAACCATTACAACACAGCAAAAGCAACCAAGAAAACAAGGCAGCGGACACGGACAAGTACACACGAACGCGCAAAGGGCTTCACCTCGAAAGCAACATGGGATCCGAAGCCGAGCGCGCAAGCCACGTAAAGCCAATCGAAGGAAAGAAGCAACATTAACAAAGAAACGCATGCAAGAGCCCTTTATTATTAATAACATGAAGAGGGACCGACTACTCTATTTGCTCCGCGGGCTTCACTTGGCGTGACACACTCAAGAGAAGCCCCCAGGCCAGGGGGATGGGAGTGGCCCAACAACATTTAAGAATGCAAGAAGATAAGAAGAAAGATGACGGCGAGATATTTTACTCATTGAAAGAAGAGAGCGAGCTATTACAATGGTATCATACAAGAGCCACATCCAGCCGAGAGCTAGTAAGCCTAAAAAAAACCTAGAGAAGCCCCCCCTCATGGGGATAGTCAAGGGATGCCCCTAACCCCCCCCCCCCCCCCCCCCCCCTCCGGAGGAGCTAAAAGGAAAATTGGGCCGGCTACACATGCCAGGCTATATAACCTCGCATCGTAACTCGTGGCCCCCGTACAACTTGGACACGTAACACGCGGAGAAGTCCTAAAGGCCCGGAGGCTCTAAGCGATCCCCAACGACAAACAGCCACATCGGTTCGCACCGGCTAAGGGCATAGATTGCGTCAGCATCCGATTGATCTTCTAGTCGACGAAGGACGGGAGGGAGTTTGGATGAGTAGGGGAAGTAATGAACCTCTAGAACCCTATAGTTGGGATCCCCTACGTCTGCTATCTCCATGAGCTCCTCGTACGTGAAGCCACTGATAGACACTGAAAGTGACCACCGTCGCCCGCCGATGTAACGATGGGAGGCAACCACACCCCAATCGCCCTACTGCCTAACTAAATGCCCTCCCTAGTAGATTTGTAACACCACCACGGTGGGAGGACTGGCCGCAGGAGAAGGGCCCGGTGATGAACTAGATGAAAGCTCCGCCTTGGGAACCCTTAGCGCCACCACAGGAGAACAACTTGGCAAGGGAGGAAAGTTCGAAGGATGGTCCATCTGATGCAAGCTGCAAAGACACACAAGGAAAGCAAGACAAGCAAGAGAGTGCGAGATAAGAGAAGTGGAAATACGCAAGTGATGCAAGTGAGAGAAAACAAAGGGGGGCCAATATATAGCAAGTGGTTGGCCATAACCGCCCAGAACAAGAAGGCTGCAATAACTGTTCATTAAACTACCAACAAAAATTGTTCAAAAAACTACCTAATCACAAGAATGCATGGGGAACTAGCAAAGGTAAGGAAGAGAGAGAAAAGCAAGTGAGGAGAGCCACCCGGCTAGAGCTAAATGATCGGGACCCGACAATTCAGGGTTCGCGGCACCTTGAGGGTCTCCGGCCTTTGAAGCATTAACCACCATCCTATCCAAGAGCTCGTCACTTTGGGCTTGGTTACTCGGCGGGTCCGAGAACACAATCAGAAGGGGAAGCGGTGAGCTACCTCCTGCTACCGCGGAAGAGGCGACAACCTAATGCGAGGAGCTCCCCGGGAAGACAGTTGGCGAAGAAAGCTCATCACTCTTCCTCTTCGTGCCCCGATCTCCTCTCCCCGATGTTGTTGATCCTTCGAAGAGAGTGGAAACATCCCAAGCTTACGTCACGCCGAGATAGTCGCCCACCATCTGGCCATAAGGGAAAGGCCAGAAAGGGCCGGCCCAGCCAGGCTTTATAGGCTAGGCACGCGGGTTAAAGACGATGGGAGCCATGCCGACATGACGGGCCATCTAATTCATGTCATCTTGACCTCCGGCCTTATACAAGGGACGCGAGAAGTGCATGCACCTCCGCTTATGGCACGAACCCTTGCAAACTCGCTCACCGCCTCGTCTCGGATCGCCTGCTTTTGATTGGCAAAATTGGCAATGCTACTCATCAAGCTCTCGACCTCCGAAAGAAGCCCAGAGCGCTTCTGACCCAAGTGAGAAAGTTTCCTCCCAGCCTCCTCGGCCCGACGATTGGCGACCTCGACTCCTGCTCTCACGGCCTCTATTCCCGCAAAGACCTCGGCGAGCTGATGGTTGAGTAGGGTGACCTCTTGCTCCGCTTCCTTGGCTCTCTGCCTAGCCTGTTGAGCTTGCTCTTCGGCTTGCCGCGCCCGCTCCTCAACTTACTGCACATGTCCCTCAGCCTTCCGCACGTGCTCATTGGCTCACCGTGCCAGCTCCTCCGCATGATGTGCCCGCTCCTCCGCCCGCCTCACAACATCCCACGACGCCTAGGCACGCTGGTTATGCGCCTCGAGCATAAGCCGCGTCTGTAAGAAATCAAAAGCAAAAGGGACGATTACTCCTGTAACACCCAATGCGCCACCCGGCAAAGAAGAAGAAAGGAGAAGAAATAAAGGGGAAGAAACATATATAGGGTGGTCAAGGATGAATAAATAGGCTCGGTATGCTTTTGTGAAGCTTCCAAAGAAAAGGCAATTAAGGCACAAATGGGCTTCAAGCAGAGGAAAACATATATGGGGTAGTCAAGGATGAAGGGATAATATGAAACAATGCCTCAATCATATTAATGTCATGTACATAGATCATAAGCGTAGCCTTGAAAAAGATTTTAATGCAAGTTCTAGAGTTAGCAAGCAAGTAGAGATTCACACACAAGAAAAATAAGAGGACTCATGAAATTATAGTCCATAAAAGGCTCAAAAGCTCACTAGGATGCTTGTCTAGAGTATTGGTCCTAACACATCTCAATCAAAGGTCACATGTTCTAGTCAAATGTCAAACATTCAAGCACTCATAATCATGCACATAATGCAATTGCAATATTAACAACCAAAACATATTAAGGGGACTCATAAAGCATGCGTCACAAGGAAAACAATCAGAGGGAAAGAAGCAAAGGGAGTCAAATCCAACATCCAACAATGCAATGCATGCAAACATAACAAAAGACATGGACTTGAGTGCACAGGCCGTGCGGTGCTCTCGAAGTGAGCAAAAAAAAATCCAGTGAAAAACCACACGGCCGTGCACAGGCCGTGCGTCGCTCTCGAAGTGAGCGACGGAGTTCAGGAAATAGAACGCACGGCTATGCGTTTTACCGCACAGGTCGTGCGCTGCTCTCGAATAATGTTTTTTTAGGAAGAAGGAAGAAATATATACCTTGGGTTACCTCCCAAGAAGCGCTTGCTTAAGGTCCTTAGCATGACCTTCCATCATCTTTAAGTACTCGGATCAGGAGGGTCGGTGGTACCCTGCTTAATCGGATCAGGTGGGACAACAGGCTTTAATCGACGACTTTGCACCTTGAACTTTCCAGAGTTCTTATGCCATAACTCAACTGTCACACCTCTCAGAACTCGAGTCACCCTATATGGTCCAGACCATCTTGTCCTCTTAGGACTTGGAAACACACTGGATTTTTCATGGAATAACAACACCATATTTCCACTCTTGAACTCAACCTTTGTTTTGACCTTCTTCCTTTTCTTTAGAGTTTGCATTTTCTTTGCCTTAGCAATCTCACCATCATCTAGGTCTGGATCTCCCAAAGATATATCCAGCAGACGAGCAATGTCAAAAATGATCTCATCTTGCCCGGGATCAACCTCAATCTTACTGCAGGTACTTGTGATAGGTGTTCGTGGAGTGTCTTTGTATATCTCAAAGAAGTAATCCTTGAAATATTTATACTCAATCTTCTCTTCCTCTATTGTGAATGAAAGCTTCCCATTCTTAACATCAATATTAGCCTTAGTAGTGGCTAAAAATGGTCTCCCAAGGATGATGGGGGTCTTATCACTAACCTCCGTGTCAAGTATTACAAAATCTTCTGGTATGAAGAACTTTCCCACTTTCAAAAGAATGTTTTCTATTATGCCCACAGGATGAGTAACAGACCTATCATCCATAAGGAGACGCATCTTGGATGGAACAGGCTCACCCAATTTTAGTTCTTTGCAGATTGACAGAGGCATAACATTGACACTAGACCCGAGATAACATAGACAATTATAAGTCAAATTGCCAAAAAGTGCAAGGATAAAGAATTCACCCGGATCTTGTAGTTTCTTTGGCATCTTCTCAGCACTATCCATTGTTAGGGCCACAGTCTCATAGTCCTTCATCCCTCTCTTCTTGATCAGAATCTCTTTCAGAAACTTAGCATACGCATGCATTTGAGTGAGGACATTTGTGAAAGGTATGTCAACATACGGCTTCTTCATCATCTCCTTAAACTTCACAAATTGGTGCTCTAGCTGTATCTAAATCCTTCTCTGAGGAAAAGGCAGAGGTGGCTTGTATGGCAGGGGAGCAACATACTTGGGTTCTTCTTCTTGTGGCTTCTCCACAGGCTCCTTTGTCGATTCTTTTTCTCTTGGACTATGCTCCTCCAACTGTTTTTGTTCACTCAGAGAGACAACCCTGCAATGCTCCCTGGGGTTGACTTCAGGTTGACCAGGAAGTTGACCAGCCGGCCTAGGAACATTCATAGCAATTTGGGCCAACTGACTTTCCAATTGGTCCATCCTCTTAGGCAAGCTCTCGAAGCTGTCAGCCTTCTTAGATAAGGCTTCCAACTGAGAAGCCATGGTCCCCTGAATTTTAGCCATTTCCCTCAACACAGACTGAAGTGCAGAGTTCTCAAATGATTGTACGGGAGCTTGATTTTGCGGTTGAGGGACTCTCGGTTGGAACCCAGGTGGTGGTCTTTGCTGAGCATCTTCATTCTTATAGGAGAATGATTCCTCCACCCAGGATTATAGGTATTGGAATACGGATCATTCCTGAGACCTCTGTTGAAGTTGTTCATGTAGTTCACCTCTCCTTGGGACTCATTCTGAAAAGCAAATAGGTGACAAGATGATATTGTGTGGTCACCCTCTCCACAAAACTGACAAGCTACACCAGAAACACCTTGTGTGAATTTCCATGCACCTTGCGCTTGAGACTTTTGCACTAACAGATTCAGCCTCTTGATCTCTTGTGCCATAGCATCTATTTGAGCATGTTGGTGTGTCTCAGAACTAACCTCATACATTCCTGCAGGCTTCTTAGAACTTGAAGTAGATCGGGGATCACAATAATAGTGAGAGTGTTGAGCAGTACTCTCAATCAAATCCCAAGCATCATCAACTTCCATACTCATGATTCTTCCACCCACTGAAGCATCAATGATTAGCCTGGTAGAATTGTCAACAGCATTGTAGAAAACATGCAGTAAGGTCCATTTTTGTTGCCCATGGTGGGGGCACAGCATTAGCAATTCCTTGAATCTTTCTCACCCCTCATAAAGAGACTCTTCATCCTTCATCTTGAATGCAAGAATCTGATTCATCATCTCAGCAGTCTTCTTTGGTGAAAAGTATTTGTTGAGGAATGCCTTTGTTAACTCATCCCAAATTGTTATTGAGCCAAGAGGTAGGGCCTTGAACCAAGCTTTGGCCCTTTATCGCAGAGAGAATTAAAAGGCTCATAGGAAAAGCACATATTGGGATACCTCATGGATCTTCACAGTATCCATTAGCTCAATAAAGGTAGTCAGATGTTGGTGTGGGTTCTTAGAAGGTAGACCTCCAAACTGATTCTGCTAAACCATGTTGATAAGGGAAGGTTTTAGCTCGAAGTTATGATCTTGCACCGGATGTCGGACCACACCAGAAATAGGACCAAAGTGATTTGGCATCACATAATCACCAAGCGTCATGCATGGCTCTTGAACTTCCAGAGGAGGATTGTTTCCCACTTTGTTGTCGCCCATTGCTTGTTCTCTGGCTTCGAGTCATTGTCTTCTTCTAGCACGAAAAGTATGCTCAGGTTCAGGATCGTAGTCGTTGAGATTGCCAACACTCAGGACTCTTCGCATCTGAAGAAAACAAGTATGAAAACAAAGCAACAAAAACAAGATCAAAAATAAAACAAAGACTTAGTCGAACCAGTTGTAGGAAAACAACTAATACTAGCAATAGTCCCTGGCAACGGCGCCAAAAACTTGATAGGACAAAAACCTACCCACAAGCGTTTGGGATCAGTTGTAGCTTTTCAAGTATCGTTCCCACGAGGACTATGTAGTATCGATTGTAACTTAAACTAGTAAGCTAAGCCAAAAGATTAAAATTTTCGTTGAACTAATAAATAAAACTAAGAAATAAATGCAAGTGATGATTGTAATCAATGGAGGGAAAGTTTCCAAGGCAAGGGATCCCCGCAACTATGCTTCAGTAGACTCAACTAGATAAATGTCTGAATTTAGTCTGTCTTTGTTAAAGGTAACTATCTTAGGTAATTACTAATTCCTCTCTGATGATAGCAAATGTGCCTAGATCCAATTAACACACTCTCGCGACTTGCTAATCAAGATCTAGACCCCTTTGGCCCTTAGAATCTAAGGTTAAACTGAATTAACATCCACTCTCATGACTTGCTACATCCAACCTAATCTTAGGGATTCTATGATAGTTATTAATCCACAGGAGAAATTAAGACGCTCTCGCAATAATAAAATCTCAGGTTCAATTGCTAGGATTCCAATAGAAGTTATTACCTCTCAGTCTTAAACTCTATCTGACTACCTATTAACGTTTTTACCTCTCGGTTGCAAATCCTAATAGGATCCAATTCGCATAAGCTAATATGGGCATTAAGCATCTAGGAATGAATCAACAAAGTTTCAAATTTCCATTCAGGCAAATATCAAATAAGCCTACCTACGCATAGTTGGGATCACCCCAACCCTAGCTAGACATAATTGCAAGATCAACCAAAGAAGACATAATAACAATGGAAATCATGAACAAGATTAAAGAGAAAGATGAACTTAGTCTCGAATCCAGAAGAACAATCTCCAAAGTTGTAATCTTTTAAGGGAGGCAAACAACTAGGTCTAGAGGGTTAGAAAAAGTGGCAAAAGATCCATCCAAAAACCAAAAATGAAGTATTTATACATATTCTAAAAATAAAGTCATCCGGGTAAAACGCACGGCCCGTGTCTTGACTGTGTGAAAAACGCACAGGCAATACAAACACAGCCATAATCCTCCATAGACGAAAACGCATAGCCGTGCGAAAAACGCACAGGCAAATTGCGAGAAATCACCGCCTGCACGGCCGTGCGGTGGAACGCACTGCCTCTTAAAGGAAATTCAATCCAAAACGCACGGTCTCTTACGTGTCATGCACGACTCTCGTTTTAGCTCGAATCCGGACCAAATTCCTCACAGTTCATCCCGTTAGCCTCCAGATGACATCCGAGGTTCCCGCAACATCCATAGATAGCTCGAAAAATCCATCCAAGTACCTGAAAATAGACATGTTCTTGTGTAGACCTCCATAACAAAGAAAACAATGCAACTAGCTATAAATGCTACACAAAATGCATAAAACAACCTAGATTAAACACAAATGCATGTCCTAAATGTATAACAAATTGGATGTCATCTCTTTTTCATGCCTACCACCTATGTTCTTATGTGGCAACATGCTAGAAACCCATCATTTCTAAGGCACACACTTGTCAAGTCTAGGTGTGTACACATGGCTACCACCTTAACTAAACCTAGATTGTTTACATATATATATCCCTAAACCTACTCTAGCTAACACATTTTTCTTCTTCTTGTTCCCTTGGAAAATGCAATAGTAAAGCAATCCTACGTTGGGTCGTCTCCTGTGCAATCAAGGTACTTGAGTGTATCCCGGGATAACTGCAAACGGTTCTTGTTAAAGTGTCAAGAATTTCAGGCAAGTTCCTTCGACTTGCTCAGTTGCTAGATTAGTTTGGTGCCTCGCTATGTGTTCTTTTTGTGTTGGTAGGTGAAGTGTTGATGCATGTTGTGATGCCTTGCTTACCCTTAGTTGGTAATTAAGTGTGCTATAAGCCTGTATATTTTTTAAGTTTGTTAAGTTCATAAAGCTATATATTAAGTATGCATATATTATATGATTGGGAGAACATTATGTATGTGCGTTCACATCATAAGCTAAAGCCATGGTTGGGGGAACATTATGTTGTGCGTTCCCATTATGAGATAAGTAGGGGCAATTATGATGCGCCCTCCAAGGGGGAACATTATGTTGAGTGTTCCCAAACAGTAAATTCCAACGAGCAGGATTTACCCCTCTTAGGTTGCGACTTAAGGGGAAGAAGTGGTACCATCGTATTATTACTAATAGTATTATATTAGCTTATGCACTTAGTAGTACTTTCACTTGAGAATGCCTAGTTGGGTATCTTACTAGTTTAGTGACTAACCCATTGTGGCGGGCTTTGTTTGACATCTAGGTATTAGCGCTGCACAAACACAGGAACGACATGATGGGATTGGTGAACACCGACGTTGATTAGATAGCTCTTTGGGTCTTGTTCTTTTCATGTCAAGTAGACCTTGTCGTTTTTCGCGTTAGTTGTAAACTTTGTTATGCATATTATATATCAGTGACTTGTCCTTTTCATCTATAGGCATATGTGGTTAATTATCTATATTGGCGTTTTGTCGACATAGTACTGATTTACGTACTCTAGCCGTATGGATTCCGGGTGGGATTCACGGCGCTAGGATACCCTGGCTTGGGGTGTTACAGAAGTTGGTATCAGAGCCATTGGTTAATATTATTGGATTGGGTTTAGGGTTAGCAACGTCGGTAACCAATCTCCCATGTCATTTGTGCATGTAAACGTGCTTCTTTAATCATTTATATACACTTATCGCTAATAATTACACAGTGGTACAACTATGGCACGTAGAGGTACAAGAAGAGGACGACCTCGTAGAGTTGTTAGCCGTGGAGAGGCTGATATGCCCCCGCCTGTTATGGAGACTGGTGATCAAGACTCTGTTACAAGTCATGTGGCACCTATTGTTTGTGCGCAAGGTAGGGGAGTATCGCAGGGTGTACCACCCGTTGTGCATGTGGGACAACAAGGAGTTGTACCTCCGGCTTTGGATGTTGCTGGAATTCAGGTCATGATACAAACCATGATAACTCAAGCCGTTCAAGCTGCACTGATTCAGACACAACAGATCCCACAATAGGCACCACCACCAGTCCACCACAACCAGTCGCGCAACCCAACTGGAGTCGTAAGAAACAGGATTTGATCGATACCTTACTGAGTTACAAAAGATGAAGCCACCAACATTGGATGTCACTGGAGACCTTGATGACTGGTTGGTTGAGCTTGAGATTTTGCTTGAGGTTATGAGGTGCCCTGAATAGAGGAGGGTGGAAATAGTACAATACTTACTAAAAAAACGCTGTCAAATGGTGGAGGGTCTTCAAACCTGAGGGACGTGTTGTCCTTTGGGAAGAATTTAGAAACATGCTTGAAGAAGAATATTGCCCAGCACCCATTTGTAGAGCTAGGGTGAGAGATTTCTTTGCTCCTCAACCGTAGGATATTTCGGTGGCTCAGGCAATTCGACAGTACAAGAAAGAACTATGTCAAGTGTACCATTTGATTGACAACGAGGAGGAAAAGATCTACATTTTGAGGCCCGATTAAAGCCAGAAGTACGAAGGTATGTTTTGGATTTCAGTGCAACACCTTGAGGGAGTACCAAGACAAGGCCTTGGCAATTAAGATGGCGTCTTCAACCAAGGATCCAGATCAGAGTAACAAGAGACAAAGGACTCAATAAACCCCTTCAGGTACATAGGACCATACATTTAAGAAGCCCAAATTTACACCAACACCGTCTGGAAGGTCACATCTACCTCCGAGGAATGACCATACGAGACCGTCCCAACAATCTGGATCGGTTACAGAGGGTAGATGTTGTTTTAACTGCAAGAGCCCCTATCATCTAAAAAATGATTGTTCTAAGCCCCCTTCGAAGTGCTTTAATTGTGGTCGAGATGGCCATATTGCTCTTTACTGTCTCCATAAGAATGTTGATCATTCTCAAGCCTCGTCGCCAGCCCCGGGAGGCACAGGTCATCAGTATAGGCAGGCGCCGACACAATCACATCAACAGACTTTGGGAACAGCTCGGGGTAGAGGTTGTGGTAACATATGTAGTACTTATGCTGTTGTAACAGCTCCCTACAGAGTGTTTGAGATGATAAGGGCTGACGAGGCTAATGCTCCCACCACTACATGTATGCTATGGATTTGCTCTCAGCCTCTTAGCATACTTTTTGATACTGGGGCTACCCATTCCTTTCTCTGTGATGAATGTGTTGAAAGGCTTGACCATAGTTGCATTAATGATTGTCAGCCTTTTGTTGTTGATATGCCTGATGAAAGTAAGATAGTTGAGAACCATGAGCTTAGGAATTGTCCAATCCATATAGGTAATCGGGATTGGGCATGTGATTTTCTTATTATGACCTTGTACCATGATGATGTCAATCTGAGCATGGATTGGTTGGTAAGGCACCAAACAACTCCGTAACTTATTGCAAAAATTTAGAAACTCACACTTTTTAAAGTTTCAACCCTAAAAGCCAAAATCTGATGGCCAAAAGAAAAGAGCGTAAATCTCAATACACCCATGAATCCATGATTGCTTATAACTTTATAAGTCATACTCCGTAACTTATTAATCCAACGAAAAAATAACATGGACAAAATAAAGTAAATAGCAGTGCAATTTAATTAGAAACTAGAAAGTTGAATAAACATGGAGATTTGGGTTCGCGTGAAACGACCCTTTTCCGTGCAATTTGCGAAGCAATCATGGTCGTTTGTTTCGGATGCAAGATTTGTCTCTGATGCGCGTGAGTTTATTTTAATTTTTTCTATTAATAAAACACTTGAGCCTCATAGTCCAGCTGGTAGTGGAGTGGAGAGAGTACCATGAGGTCTTGAGTTCAACTCCTCCCCCCTAACAATACTCCTTTGTAAATTTTGATTTTCATTTTTTTTCACTTTTTTCTTAATTTTTTTCTTAATTTTGTGCACCAATAATATTTTTAAATTATTTTGAATAAAATCTTAGAGATAGGAGACATTATCATATATGAACATTAAATGACAATATATGAGCATCAACACACAACATACAAATCTCTAGTTTGTGAACCATATAAGATTAATATATAAACATGTGCATGTTACATGTGAACCTTAACGTTTTTAGATATGAACATCGACACATAACGACCAGCTAAAAAGAATTTCAAACATACAAACATGTGCATGTTACATATAAACCTTACAGAACAAATATATGAACGTGTCCATGTTACATATGAACCTCAAAGACCAAGTAAAAAGAATTTCAAACATTAACATATGCATGTTACACATGAACTTTACAATATTAATATATGAACATGTCCTTATTACATATGAACCTCAAAGACCAAGTAAAAATAAATAAACGTAAAGCGTGATGAGTTAATAACTATAATTTATGCTTAGGGTTTAGGGGTTTAGGGTCTTGTGTTTAGGGATTTAGGGTTTAGGGTCTTAGGTTTAGGGATTTAGGGTTTAGGGGTTTAGGGTTTAACACAATATAAGTTCATACATAATATACTTAATGAATCTCTAGTATAAAGTGTGTTTGTACATCTCTAGTTCATTTTAGTTTGTAAACTTTCAGTACAAACTGTATGAACATTTAATATTAATATACGAACTTTGTAGTACAAATAAATGAACGTTTAGTGTTTATATGTGAACGTAAAGATAACAGCTTAGAACGATGAGGGACAAAAAAGTTGTTGACAGAAAGGAAAAAAAACAAATTTGCAATATTTACGAAAATATCACCGTGTCACTTTTTAATTTCACCTCTTCTTATCCCCTCATCCAACGGTTTACAATGCTTCTCATATGTTAAGGGCCAAATGTATGTGAAACTCCCTCTAAACATGCATGGTAAAGATATGAAAACCATCCTTACTATATGTTCATCATCTTTTACTCTCTTTTTCATGGGAAGACACTACTGAGGTTTCAGACATAATTTATGAAAATTATGATCTAGGTACAAATTTGAAGGAAACATGAAAAGTTTGTCGTCGTGAATGGATGTCTGTAGTGCGTTCTGAGTTCGTAAGAGAGCGACCGTCGTGATATGATGTAGTCTTATACGTGTATAAATTTAAATCTCGTTATTAATACTGGAGCACTTAATAAGTACCCCCTCCGGGCTCCGTCTAAAAAAATTGTATTTCTACCATTTTACACACTTATTAAAAAGAGTATTAAAAATACAAATACACTTTTTACTTTCTTAAAATCACTACTAATAACATATCATTAATTTTAAGGGTAAAATTGTAAATTAAATATCAAAATAGCTAAAAAAATAAGTATTTATAGACAAAAAAATAAAGGCTAAAGAAATAAGTATTTTTAGAGAAAGAGTAAAAATTAATCTCTTATGACTTGGTTTAGCGAAATGGAACACTATATTTTGGAAAATGTTTTTTTTTTTTTGATAAGGTAAGAATTCGAAATATCAGACAAGCCTGATAGATCGATAGACCGAGAAAAACTCGATAGCCGGACAGACCGACATGAAGAACAAACGAATACAACAAACGGGTCAAAAGAGAAGCAAAAACAGAATAAGGCTTCAAGACAACCTGGAGAGGGTAGAGTATGGCTTAACAGGGGTTAGAACGAACAAACCTAACACAGTATCGCGCCGCCGGAGAGCAATCAACAGGACATTCAAAAGGAGATGCGATGAGAACCCTGGGCAAAGCTCTAACATAAGGAGACCACAGGAACCGCACAACCACACCTACGACCTCAACCGGAACATCCAACTCGACCCAAACACCAAGAGAAAGCCCTAATCCAAGAGAATGCTTCTCAAAGAGTCTTGCAAACACAGATACAAAGAAAGTTCAAAGAGCTACGGTTCATCTTAATTGTTCTTGGATCAGTTGTTCTATATATACTTAAGATCTGATAGTCCAAAAAGTACACAAAAATAAATAAAAAGTGCAATTGTTCAACAAATTATTCTGATTTCAAATGCTTTTGGGTAGAGATTCATTCAAAGTGCTGGAAAATTTTGAGTTCATCAAATCATTGATGAATGATTTTGGGTCTTCGATTTGGATCTGAAAGTCCAAAGGGGCATTTTTTTCCCAAAAAAACCCTAAGAAAGATTGTTCAAACAAGATTCCTCAGCCAGTAATTTTTTCATGATGTTAAACAAAAATTAGGCAACAACTGATGCTCACTTAATTATCAGTTGATACCTAAAGAAATGAGTAAGCTTATTCAAATAGAGAAGATTGATCATCGTCTGGGGGTCAGGATTATAATAGTAGGCAATAAACCAATGCAAACATGATTTCAGCTCATCATAAGATGTCCCTTTAAAACTTTGGGTAAATTGATACAAAGGTTCTAGATCTCATAAGACAGGAATCCCATAAAAAAACAAGATCCCATCATTGTTGAAGTAACAATTGTTCACAAAGGTAAACCTCCAGAGCCATTTGTTCAGGGGTAGATTTTCAAAGTGTTTTCTATTTGGCAGAGCCGATCATTTGTAGGGTTTTCCAAACACAAATGCACTCCATACATGTAATGGCTAGTGGAAGTACAAAGATCAGGGTATATTTCAAAGAGGTGATCATCCCAAAGAGTGACATACATAGAAGTACTCCTCCTTATAGAGTTTAAATCATGTTTGAATCTGGAGCATAGAATTTCAATTTCACATTCATATCTAGAAGGAGTTCAGATGGTATGAGTTCAAATGTTTTCTTTTTTTTCTGCAGTAACAGGGATTCACCCAGCTTCTGGATCTTCTTTCCTTTAGTCATCTTGTCATAAAAATTGTCTAATCTCCAAAGATCCTGAAGAAAGATCAAACAGATAAACTGCATTAGTCATTTTGTAAAAAAGATAGTTGTACAGGGATAGAAAACAAACCATGTGATGGTTGAAGCTCAAAACTTGTGAGGTCTCAAAAATGTTCTGGTGAACCTTAAATGGCCTACAAATCTCTGATGAACCTAAAATGGCCTACAAACCAAGAGATTAATGTTTCCATTTTTCGTCTATTTTGTTTGTTCAGCTAAGGATTGTTCAGTATTTTGTTTTGTTCCACCAAAGGGTGTTGCTCTTGAACCTGTAGGTTTAGTTCTCCTCCAGGAAGGAGCCGAAAGTAAGTTCAAGTTTGCCATTGTCCTGGATAAAAATCAATTGGTTTGGTGTGGTGGTAGTCCTATTCCCTTTATCCATATACTTGGATAAAAAGAAATGGATACACACAAAACCGAAAACAGATAAAAGAAATAAGAACACACCAGAAGGGAAATAAAGATGAGGGTGGTAAAAGTTCAGAGGGTGGGTTGTCGAAATCAAGCAAGTAGAAGTCACAGAATATAGCAGGAAAGCCACAAGGAGCAACCATAAATAAAACAAAGGAAGAGGAGAGGAAAGATTGCACCTGAATGGGTGACGGTCAGTCAGCTTGGGTGAGAGAAGCGGGTTCTAAAATCCGGATGTGGGTTCGTGGGTCAGGGATCACTTTGTCGGAAAGTGGTGGTTCACGCACGCCGGTTCGTTGGTGGCTCAGTGGTACGGTGAGAGTTCGGTGAGAGGGAGAGGTTGATGTGGGTAAGATGGTTCAAAGTTGAAGCATTGAGGATCCCAGAAACCAAGCGCAAGAACCCATCCAGTAGTCGGGAGCAGCAGAGAGGGAGAGCAGAGGTCGACGCCGTCGACACGCCACCACCACATTCTCGAAAGCCCCACCAAATGAGCCATGTCGGACGAAATCTGCCAGATCCGGACCGAATCCAAGCGAATTTGCCTCCTTTGTAACCGGTTCTTCGAGATTGTAAGAGGCGAGATCCCAAATCGGGATTTGGATTGATGGATTTGGTTTTATTTGAGAATGAAGCTCAAAATTGTTGCTAAAAAGCAACAGAATAGTTAAGATCGTCTACTGCTAGGGTGGACTACTCTCATAAATTAATTGATTGTTGCATTAACTATGGAGTATAAGGTGGCTCTTTTTAGTTTGTTTTTAAAATCAATACTTCAATTTTTCTTTTCGTGTTTTCCCGAGGAGCCGAGCATGCCAAATATTTAACTTAAGTAATTTATCAAAGTAACATAATTAAGAAAAGTTTAAATGTAAAATAAATGAAAGTTGTATCTTTATATATTATTAATGAAAGATATGTAGGACACATAATATTTAAAATAACAATAGCATAACTTAAACAATATCTTGAAGAATTGTAAGTTAGTTTGCACAACTCTAAATATAATATATATTACATATCTTATATCTTACTTATGATGTATTATTAGATTATTACATTCATCTTATAATTATATAAATTTTAATCCTACATAGTACATAATTTTGTTTTCTTATAAGTATATAAACAAGTTAAAATATAACTTATATAACTTAAATTTCAATTTTATAAGCGATTTTAACAATCCTATATAAATTTAAAATCTTATGTCTGTGATCTGATTCCATAGATCCCTCAACAATCTAATCTTAGACTTGCATACAAATAGATAATTATCCCTTGTTGGTTGAACGTGGGAAATTAAGTTTCTGAGAATTTAACTACTTCCTAGGAATTGTAAATTGTTAGAAATTGTGAAATTATGTTTGGTTCAAAATTGTTATTTTTATATTAACATAGGAAGTAAAAATATTTCTGTTTAAAAACGCATGAAGTAGATCTTATCTACCTCTTCAAGGTAAGTGCAATTCATTTAATTGGAGGAATTGCAACTTCTTGTGAAGTAAATTTCCACGTTTTATTTTTGAACCAAACACGTGATATAAATGTATTTCCTGAAAAAGTTCAACTTCCTGGGAAGTGTAGCACGAACCAAACGAGGGCTTAGTAACATCTATAATTCACATTTTAAACACTATAGTCGAATTCACATTACTTAAACCTTATCACTATCTAAAATTATAGAAGTTCGTCTAATAAAGAGTAATACTTTATAACTAACGATTAAAATTTTAAAATAGTTTGAAATTTTAATAACTAATAGAGTAACATTCATTTTTTAATGATCTTTTTGCTCGGATTTAATGGTTTAAAATTTGTTTCTTATCTTTCTTCCCCTGCAATTTACCTATACTATCGGTACAAATATATAGTTACATGAAAATAGGATATTGGAATTGTCGTGGTTCTAGAAGACTTAACTTCTGGACTGAAATTGGATTTATCAGACATATTAATAACCTAGACTTTTTATGCCTTTCTGAGACTAAAACAAACGTCATGCCACCTTCATCCGTCTATAATAAAGCAGGTTTCAAATCACTCATTATATAACACCCCCAAAACTTAACCCTTTTGGAAAGGTATTACCGCCAGTGACCCCAGTGTTCCTTACCGAGATCACCCAAGGCTTTACCGTTTAAATACAAATCATGAAATACAATGATACAAAATGATAACCTTATTCATATAAAACACGAGTCCCGGGATTACATCCCAATCCCGAATAGGACAAACACAGAGTTTAAATAAATTACAACGGAAATCTTAAACAAGGTACAGCGGAAGTCTTTTAAATGAATTACAAACAAGGATCTTGACCGCAATGGTCATCTCCCAAGAATCTCAACCTGATTAAAAGAAATTATTAAAAACGTCGGAAAACCACCGTCGACTCCATAGTCCTTCTAGTCTTCTCATCTATACTCTATCTGATGTGCCGAATCGAATGGATGACACCAGCCCACATGCGGAGAACAAAGTTCGTGGGTTAGTCTACTTAAATAGACTAGCAAGGGTAAAAAGCAGAGTGGTTCGAGTGATCGAAACCGTTTACTATCAT
Organism: Rheum nobile; assembly: GCA_027886185.1. Taxonomy (NCBI): domain Eukaryota; kingdom Viridiplantae; phylum Streptophyta; class Magnoliopsida; order Caryophyllales; family Polygonaceae; genus Rheum; species Rheum nobile. Next base: position 1,870,594 of record WOAB01000067.1, on the reverse strand, counting down.
TGTCCCTCGAATAATAACCGAAGGGACGATACATAACCCGACACTTTCACGGAATAACAACAAGAGGTATGCACAAGAGAAGATTCTGGAAGACTGAATCTTCACAGAAATCAACTCGAAAAGAGGCTCCAAGAGATTGAGTCTTTAAGGAAATATGACAAAACTGGAATGTTTAAAGAATCATACAACAATGATTTTAAAAGTTGATTGAGATGCTTCAGTTCACGACCAACCTCATCGCATACAGCGAATCCAGATCCGAAAGAGAACATACTATGATCAAAGTCGAGACGAGCTTTCCTAGCTGCACTATTTACTTAGCTACACTACTCGCCATGGGTTTATTAATCATGTGCACTCGGGCACATATCTTATTTAATTACAAAACACACATTACTGAAACACGTTAATGTTATTAAGAGCGACAACAAGGCTTAAATCACAGGGTGACAATTATGTCAACCCAAATTAAAACACACACGCGGGACTTAATCTTATTATGCCGAGTAACAACGGCGTTATTATTACACCGGGTGACCTTACGTTCACCCTGATTGCACTATTACAGTGCTTACACTTTAATTATGTGCTTAACTGCACTTATCTTATTAAATTACAACACACACACACTGTTGAGGCTTTTAATATTATTCCGAGAACACGGAAGTTATTATTATACCGGGTGACCTTACGTTCACCCTGATTGCACTGCCACAGTGCTTACACTTTAATTTACAGGGTGACAGTTACGTCCACCCCAATGCACTAGCTAAGTGCTTAATACACAGGACTGCAATTAAGCTCATCCAATGGCGCTTGCAAGGCGCTTAAAACACTTCAGATCCTTATATGTGGATAAGAAGCATAGGTCATGACCCTTAAATTATTCGTAAATAATCCCGATGAATATTATGATTTAAAGAAACGACAAATCCTTACTTGGATTAGCGTTCCCACAAATATTAAATTATAAAGAAACGACCAATCCTTACTTGGATTAGCGTTCCTACGCACATTCGTGTTAACTAAACAGTCTAACACAGCAATTATTCACATTAAATCCATCCAGGCAATTAACTTAAACATAGAGATAACAGAAACAGATAATCCTTACTTGGATTAGTTTTCCTATTAACCCACATGCCATTCTAGCATTAAGATTAATTTCACAACAATACCATCACGGTAATTATCACATATGATAGCGTTGTTCTAACAGATATACAACCTATGATAATGTCATTATTACAGTTTATAAAACCATTTCCAGATAAACACAGTAATCATTCCAAATTAATTACTCAGATAAACAGCTGATAATTAATGTAAATATGGAACGATGAGCAAGAGCGAACCGCCACTTGCCTTAGTCCGCGGATCTGGAACAAAGCAGAGACAACGGGATTCCGGGCTCGACACAGGTATAGCTCCCACAGCACAACGACCTTCGAGTCGACCCATAAGGAAACCCTAAGTTAGATCTGACATAAACTAGTACGAATCTATGGAAAGACGAAAGAACCCGAAAGAAACGACGCCACGACGACAACCAACCAAGCCAAAGCCATGAAGGCATTCTGGGCACTGGCGGCGGTCGCCGTTCTCATCACGGTGAGCGCCGTAAAGAACTCGGCGGTCTCCGTGAAGAACTCCGACGACAGACGAGAGAAAAACTCACCCAAATGATGCGTGTTGCATCCCCTCTTTGCCTTGCCTGGGTTCCAACCTCCAAAGGCAACCAAAAGGCTTCACAAGGGCTGCTGGAAACACCTCTAAACGATACCGGCGAAAGCTTCAGAATTTCCGGCGAGGGCACCAAACTCCGGCGAGACAATTTTGAGGGATTGAAGCGTCTGATTTTGTGTGGAAACCGATCCCAAACCTTCTCTATTTATAGCCAAATGCCAGGGAGCATAATGATGGCTAGGAAGGCGACGTGGAGGGCTACAACGGCGATCGTCAGACGACTCCGGCGACCATCGGGCAAAAACCTCCAGACAACAACGACGGTGGGCGCCGTCATCAATGCGGCGGGCGTCGTTAACAACGCGGCGGGCGCCGCCATAGACCTGGCATCCCCAGCTAGGAGGAGACTCGTCGGCTCCTCGAGCCTTGCGACGGCGGGCGCCGTCATACCCATGGCAGTCGCCGTTCTTGGGTCCCGCGACGGCGGTCGCCGTGACTATACGGCGGTCGCCGTGACCAGCTTTTCCCGCCCGTTCAGCTTTGAACGATCATGACATTAACCCGGGATAAAATTTATCGTACGCGAATGAGTAATTAACATCCAAAGCACGTCGTCTGTATTTTATTTCACTGAGAAAAATGTTACAGATACAGAGCGCATTACATAATGCCTCCAACTTTCTGAATTAAATCCGACGTACTAAACGGGTGTTCGGGAAAATTTCAAAAATTCCCAAAATAATCCTTATAGAATTACGGGGTATCACACATTATGTGCCCATCAATTGGAACTAAAGGTGGCCTATGGCTGCTTTGCTCTAATTCTATATTTTTACCGCACATCACTATCTTATACAACAACGACAATATTATCCTTCTACAATATGAACGTCTCAATATACATTTCGTTCTATTTTTTATTTATGCTCCATCCCGTGAAGAGAATAATAATACTTTCTGGTACAATATTCATATGATGATTACGAACTACAATTTACATGTTCTCCTAATCGGCGATTTTAATGATTTACTTTCGCCGTCAGATAAACTAGGAGGTTTTGTCCTCTCGCACAGTCGCTTCAACAGACTTTCAACTTTTACTGCTGAATTTGATTTAGTAGACACTCCTTACTCTGGTTTCCCATTTACGTGGCGTAGATCGTCTACTGCTACTAACACTACGTTTGAACGACTCGATAGGGTACTTTTACATCCGTATCTTTTACAAAACTATAACAGTGTTATTGTTCACCACCATCCTTTCACTACTTCTGATCATTGCCTCATTACAGTATCATTGGATAACTCCCACACACTCAGAAAGGTTCCATTCCGATTGGAAAATGCTTGGCTTGATCAACCTTCCTTTGCTAAATTAGTTTCCAAAGTTTGGAATTACAAACATAAAGGCTCCTATATGTTCAAATTCTATATGAAACAAAAGCTGCTTAAATCTTATTCTAAATCGTGGAAACGGAATAACACTGGTAATACGCTTCATCAGTTAAAGATGACGCAAGAAAAATTATCTACCCTTCAAACTCAACTTCTCCACGATCCCACAAATTCTCGAATACAACAGTTGTACGACACTCACCTCCTTAAATTTAATAAACTGAAAAAATTTCAACATGATTACTGGAAACAACGTGCTAAAGTTAAACATGACCTCAATGCTGACATGAATACACGATACTATCAAACAATTTCAAAAATCAGAACTTATAAACAAAAAATCAATTCCTTCACTTCTCAAAATGGAAATCATCTTTTTGATGATCTCTTAATCAGAAATACAATTACGGATGAACTAGCAGCCCGTTTTAAACCAACACATTATGTTCCCTTAACAGATGCGGATTTTGTAAGAATACCCTCTTTAATTTCTGCACACGAGAACTATCAACTTTTCCATTCTCCAACGGCCACGAAAATTAAACATACTGTTTTCAACTTGCTTGTGAACAAAACGCCAGGTTCGGATGGATTTACTGCTGAATTCTATCAAAAATACTGGAACATAGTAGGACATTCGCTTATCTCTGCTGTTCAATCCTTCTTTCATTCAGGACAAATACTTTGTGAGTCTGCTTAATCCGTCATTACTTTAATCCCTAAAACAGAAAACCCTAGTACTATTAACCACTAGAGGCATATCAGCCTTTGTAATACATCTTACAAAATCATAACTAAAATTATGTCAAATCGGTTATCACCACTTCTCCATAAATTAATTAGTCCTCTGCAAGGAGCATTTGTTCCTGGACGTCTTATTCAGGATAACATTCTAATTGCTCATGAAATCTTCCACTCCTTCCATAAAAGAAAAAAGGGGAAACATGGATGGATGACTCTTAAACTAGATATGGAAAAAGCTTATGATAAACTCAATTGGAACTTCATTACCCATATCCTCCTCAGTTTCGAATTTTCAAATCTTTGGGTTGAACGTGTTATGACTTGTATCACAAGTACTTCATCCTCAGTCCTTGTCATAATGAACCTGGTTATGTGTTTTACCCTCATTGTGGATTACGCCAAGGTGATCCCATAGCCCCTTTTATTTTTATTCTTGTGATGGAATATCTGGCACGTACCCTCATTCATGAATCTCGTTCGTCTCATAGAAAGGTCGATATTCAAATAACAAAACATGGCACATGCATTCCCTTCTTAAATTTTGCAGACGGTACTTTAATCTTTGCAAACGCAAGCCAAGATAATATGCTCTTCATCAAGTCCATACTTGATGACTTTTCCCTCAAGTCTGGACTCTCTATTAATTACCATAAAAGTACCTTCCAAACCTCCAGTAACATTTCCAGGCAACAATCTCTTTCTCTTGCAGGTATTCTTAATTTACAGGTTACTCGATCTATGGAAAAGTACCTAGGCATACCTATTATCAGGGGACGAGTTTAAAATGAAATTTTCTCAGACGCAATTTCAAAACTAAAAAAGCAACTTGGAAAATGGAAAGCTAACTCATTATCTCAAGTTGGTCGCAGTATCCTTATTCAATCTAATCTTCAGTCTCAAACTAATTACTTAATGCAGAGTTTCCTTCTGCCAAAAGGAATTTGTCAAGAGATTAACAAAATTAACAAAAACTTTTTCTGGAATCATTCAACCCTAAACTACCATTCGCTTATTAGTTGGGATTCTATTTGTCAACCTAAGTGTTTTGGGGGTCTTGATCTCGAACTTGCTTACAATACAAATATTGCTATGCAGATGAAACTGCTCTGGAAATTAATTTCGGAACCTGATTCTTTCTGGGTTCGGCTTATCTCATAAAAGTATTTACGGAATTCTAACCTTTTTTCCTACAAAAATTCTTGTGTTGAAGTAAGTACACCAATAACATTTTATAAGATCAATGGTCTTCTTCCTAAGATTCACAAGAAAGACTTGAAGATGTTGGTTTCCTGGAGTTAATCAAGCTAACAACTATTCAATCAATCTAATACCTTGAAGACTCCGCTCATGTCGGAGGGCATTCTCTCACTTACAGCTTCCTCTCCTTGTCAGTCGAACGATTTCATCTCCTCTACTAATTTAGTCAGATAGTTGTGCGGTAAATATAAAGAATAGAATCGCGAGAAGCAGAGTGAAGCCAATCAAGTGGGAGATGAGGCCTGGGGCTTTGAAAGCACTTTCTTCATCTGTCAGGGTGTACCTTGTTGAAATACCTTTCATGTGCCCACTCACTTTCTTTCAGATGATCATAACCTATGATTGACACAACGGTTAGCAAGTCAGATAGGTAGTTTCCTTTGCTGCGGATTTCTCTTTACTTGGTAACTGACAACGGTACGTGCCATCGATTCCCTAGTCATATTGATACAGGGGTAGCTTTGCCTGACACTCAACATTAGCCGAATGGGCACCATTTGTATAGAAAAGCCACGTTTTCTTCCAGATGGACTACTTTGTTAGAGTGGAGAGGCACGACTAGAACTCTTGAAAGAAAGTCTGTGTTTCCTGGAAAGAACAGCCTCTGCTCCGGATGGTGCTCACCTTCGATCTCACTTGGGAAGACCATTGGATTCCTAACTATATTCTTACACAATTTACAGGAAACCTCGACCGCGGAACCACTGTTTCCCAATTTATTACTCCTGATAAAAAATGGGATTTGGGTGCTTTACAGCTTATTCTTCCTTCTCACTTAATCCCTAAAATATTGAATATTTATATACCTACAATTTACATACCCGATAAACTTATTTGGTACCCTTCAACTGATGATACTTTCTCTGTTAAGAGTGCTCACTCTTTAACTAGTCATACTCATGCTTCACCAAGCTTTCCAACTTGGTTCTGGAAATTGCAAATTCCTCTAAAAATGAAAATTTTCCCTCTGGAAATGCTTCTCTAACGCTCTACCTACAACAGAACGTCTAAATAGGCATTTCTCCAAGGTACCATCTCATTGCGTCCTTTGCGATTTTCCTATTGAGGACTCCAATCACTTATTTTTCGATTGTTGCTTTACTTTACGATCCTTACAATTATTTCAGAATCTCATTGGTCACACATATAGCTTTCTCTCTAACAATGATTTCTATTCTAATATGGAATTCTTCCACTCCAAAAACAGAGATATTATTCCGGTCTTTTTTCTCTGGTGGACCATCTGGAAAAACCGTAATTCTATAATCTTCAGAAAAGATCCTATTAATATTCAGAAAACTGTCAACAGTGCTTATCTTTCTTACAAAGACTGGACATTGTCGTTATCCCAGCAGCATTCCTCTGACAATAGAAAGAAGCACTCCAGACAATTTTCTCGATGGCGAAAACCTCCTCATAACTGTATAAAATTAAATTTTGATGCATCAGTCAAACCTAATGGCTCTACACACATTGGATACGTATTCCGCAACCACTCTGGTGAGGTGGTCTTCTTAGACCATAGGCAGATTCTCTGCCCCTCACCTATTAAAGTTGAGGCGTTGACCGCTCTTGAATGCCTTCGTAGGGCTATTTCGCTTCATTTTACGCGGGTAGTTCTTGAATGAGATAATCTTTCTGTCATTAATGTCATCCGTGGAATTTGGAAAATTTCTTGGGAAATATCTCCAATAATTACGAAAATTCGATCCTTGTTACGTGGTCTGGATTATTTTCAGGTTCATCACTGCTACCGAGAATCCAATAAAGCCGCATATTTTCTGGCTACTTCTACCATCTCCTACACTCTTCTACGTAATGCTATTATGGATTACCTTTCGACGTACCATGGGTGCACACAACTGCATCGATCTCGTCTTCAGTTTTTAGATTCAAGCTCTACCGTTTCATCAACTTGTAAAATCTTTATAAAAATCATCCGTTGTGATGATTTAGGTATGTCTTCGTGTTTGTAAGGATACCTTCTGTTTGCCTGTATAAAAAAAACACTTTTTTCTTGAAAAAAAAACAAGTTAAAAAGAATGGGAAAAAATGTACGTATTTTAAACATACTTTTAATTACTCCCTCCGTCCCATAATGTTTGTCCTGTTTTGACCGGGCATATTTGTCGAAGCATGTTTTGTATCGTTAATATCTATAATTTTATATTAATAAAAATTATAATTTTTTGATATTATTAAAGTACTCGTTGAGACGAATTAAACAAGACCACACCCCACATGACTATGTTTTTTCTTATATATTGAAAAAAATCTTAAAAATTCTTTTTAATTATAAATAGTATATAAAAGTCAAACAAAACAAAAATTATGTAGCCTTTGTTTTTTAAAACTGTTTAAAAAAATAAATTACGACGCAGTAAGGGATTCGGGTATAGGTGGTAAAAAAGAAGTAAAAGATGAAAGTAGTCTATTACGAGTTACGACGCAGCGTGGTTGGAACAAAATCCTCCTTTGTAAAAAGACCTTTCTAGATCTTCTTATTCTTGTAATTATTGAAGAGGGTTTCTGATCGGATGACAGAGAAGAGACAGATGGTGAGGAGCGAGCTACCGTTGATGAAACGTGTCGGCGGAGAGTTCGATTTTCTGACGGAGGAGCAGGACTCCGTCCTTGCCATGGACATCGACGACGACGTTGAACCTCTCGAGCTATTCGGTGAAAGCATCCACCCTCCCGATTCCAAAAAGCTCCTCGATCGCGACTTCTTCAACTCTTTTCAGGATGACTTCGACGACGCCGACATCAACTAATCGCCGTCTTTCTCGACCTGCGGTTTCTTCTTTAATTCATGCTGCTTCTTCTCTGATATGGTCTATTGTGAATGTAGTGGACCGAAATTGTCGATTCTGTTCTTCTCTTTTTCAATTGATGTAATGGAGAATGTTCTTGTTTGGCGATTCTAGGTTTTATACGACGGCGTCTGGTTTAGCAGTGCTTTGTTTTACTACTGTTGTGTGAATCAAGATCATATTCTGTGATGCTGCTTGTGAACCATGTTCAAAGTACTTGCGACCTAAACTAATTTGAGAGAAGCATGAGTTTTCTATTCAAGGATGGATGTTTTGATTTTAGAGTCTGCCTGTTATAGTAATTGTTATATTGGGAATCGGTTACACTTTTCATTGTCTTGCTGGAAATTTATACATACTTGAATTCTGAAAAAATGAAGCTCAAGGTGGTGTAAACTTGATGCTGCATCAAGATGAGATGACATACCATGGTCGACAGAAAGTACAAAGTGATGCTAATTGAATTGTCTATCCTCTTAACCCTGCTTCAGTGATGCGAAACTGCTCGCTGCTAAGTACAAAGTGATGCTAGGCGCCTGAGGCGCGCCTCAACCTAGGGTTTCTGGAGAATAACAGAAGATTCAAAGCACCGGATCTGTTATCTTTTTTTGATTTTTTAAAATCTTTCATAGAAGATTTGATTTCCTTTTATTTTTTAAGGTATCTTTTACCCTATATCCCTATAAATTTATTCACTTCCAAAGTTCCAAGAAAAAACGACGTTCTGATTTCCTTCCCAAGCAAAAACTCTTCCTCTTCCAATCATCGGCTCCTACTTCCTCCTCTCTTCAAGTTCTTCCCCGGCTTGCTGCTGCATGTCATCATCTTCCTGGTTCGCCTTGGTGCTGGTGCGTTTCTTCCTCCAGTTAAGTGTTTCTCTATTTTCTTTTTTGTTTCCGCTGGTGGTTTGACTGGTTTCTGCTGTGTTTTCTTTTTGTTTCACTATCTGTAAGTGTGCTAGAAGAGGAAGAGGATGAAGACTACAATTCTGCTAATGGAGATGATGAGGATGTTTGTCTTAACCAAGATGAAGAGGAAGAGGATGATTTAGACTTTGATTGACCCACTTTACTACTTTTTATGCTTTAAAATTGTTTTTTTTTTTTTATGATTTAGACTTGATTTTCCCACTTGTTTACTAGTTTAGACTTGATTTTATAACATTATGGTGCTTTAAACTTAGTTTTATTTCATTATAAATTGTTTTTATATGATTTTATAACATTTTGATCATGGATTACACGTTGTTGTGCATTTTTGTGGCTAGGCGCGCGCCTAGCGCCTCTCAGGCGCGCCTAGGCTCCAGAGACCTCTGCGCCTAGGTGCGCCTGGAGCCTTTTTAATCACTGTGTCCAAGCATGATTAATGTCTCACTGTTCACAATTATTCTTGCCTGGTACCAGGGGAACGCTCAATTCCTGAGTATACACTCATCTCTTGATAAGGTGTTAACTTGCAAAGATCTTGGCCTTATGAGATATGCACTTAGAGACAACCTTCTTTCTTCCCTCCTAGTCCTAGGGGGATTAAACATGTTATCCACCTATAGAAGAAGATTACAAGGCAGACTATTGTTTCTAATACAATGCTGTACCTTCTTCTAGTGCAAATTCTGCAATGCATGTTGTTGAGCACTTGATCCGAATACAAGGGTTGATATAGGATTTGCTGGTGCAGCTTCCCTTGCCAATATTTCATCTTTGATCTTCCCCCCGTTTCTCATGTCTAGTGCAGTCCATTACTAACTCACTTGATCACACAAGTCGCAAAACTATATTCTGCCAAATTTAGGCTTGTGAATTTCAATCATTGTATCTGCGTATACCATTCATCTCAAAAATATCTTACATCATAACACAAAGCATGGCATGCAGCATGTTACAGAATTACATTGAGATGTATATAAATATAAGCATGTTGAGTAAGAGAGATGACCATCATCTTCATTTCCTGCATTACCCTGATCATTCTGTGTGAAAACATTGCAAAATTTGTGTAATTCTTCCAGTATTATGCTGAATTACTAAAATGTTTGGCTCAAATACAACAAACACCCGCAACCAAGCTCACAAGTCGCAGCAAAGAAAATTAAAAAACTACGCCCACCGTGGGGCTCGAACCCACGACCACAAGGTTAAGAGCCTTGCGCTCTACCAACTGAGCTAGACGGGCATTTTGTATATAAATTTAGATCAAATTTAACAATATATATTTGATTATACAGGGAAAGAAAAAGGAAGTACATGTGTTTTCTGTTAGAAGTAAAACTAAGATCAGTGGGTGAAGTCCTTGACAAACATTGTTTAGTCCAACATAACAAGATTTTCGATACATGTTTATCTTACACTCAATCATCTTTGATTAAAAATTTCATATACAAGGATCGCCCGCCGTAGACTGGAATCCCTGCTCAATGCATATGCTTGCTGATTATAAACTCAGCAATAATTTCTCATCAGTTTTCAAAATAGGCAAGTTCCAATCTGTTTTCAAGTCCAATGTTATAGTCTTGATTGACTGGTTTAGCTGCATATGCATGGGACAAGTGTGAAGGGACACGGGCAATCCCTTCGATTCTGCGTCAGAAAAAGATGGGCAAATTCATGGGAAATCTGTGATTTTTCCAACTCCCAACAAACTTTTTTTTTGTATATAGGCAAACAGAAGGTATCCTTACAAACCAGAAGGCATACCTAAATCATCACAACGGATGATTTTTACGAAGGATTTACAAGCTAATGAGACGCTAGTTCTCAAATCTAAATAGTGTTGTCGAGAACGAAGCTGCTGAGTTGGGTCTTGACTCTTCGAAAGGAACTCAATAATTGAACTGTGCAGAACAGTAGAAGAGATAGAAGTAGAAGCCAGGAAGTCAGCTGCTTTATTAGACTCTCGGTAGCAATGAAGAACCTGAAAATAATCCAAACCATAAAGCAAAGATCTTATTTCCATAATTATAGGATAGATTTCCCAGGGAATTTTCCAAATTCCACGGATCGAATTAATAACCGAAAGATTATCTCCTTCAAGAACTATTCGCCTAAAACGATGCGAAATAGCCCTACGAAGGCTCTCAAGAGCGGCCAAAGCCTCGACCTTCATAGGTGAGGAGCAGAGAATATGTTTGTGGTCCAAGAAGACCACCTCACCAGAATGGTTATGGAATACATATCCAATGTGTGTTGAACCATTTTGTTTGACAGAAGCATCAAAATTTAATTTAATACAATGTGGAGGAGGCTTTTTCCATCGAGAAAATTCTCTGGAACCCTTTTTTTTTGCAAGAGGAGGATGCTTCGAAAGACTGCATCCAGTCCTTGTAGGAAATGAAAGCAATGTTCACTGTTTTTTGAATGTTAAGCGGGATCTTTCTAAAGATTAAAGCATTACGTTCTTTCCATATCGTCCACCAAAGAAAAAGAACCGGAATTATATTTCTGTTTCTCGAATGAAAGAATTCCATATTAGTGTAGAAATCGTTGTCAAAGTCAATGTTAAAAGTAATACCAATGAGTTTTTGAAGAAATTGTAGAGATCGTAAACTGAATGGGCATTTAAAAAACAAATGGTTCAAGTCCTCAATGGGAGAATTACAGAGGACGCAACTAGATGGGACCCTAGAGAAGAACCTACTTAGGCGTGTTGTAGTAGGCAAAGAGTCGCTGAAGCATTTCCAAAGAAAATTTTTAATCTTTGGCGGTATCTCTAATTTCCAGAACCAAATCGAGAATCCTGGAGAGGCTGCATGATGAGAAGTTAATGATCGCGCGCTTTTGACGGAAAACCGACCGTCTGTAGATAGTTGCCAAATTAGTTTGTCTGCTATGTAAGTTGTAGGTATAAAGATGTTCAAAATATTTGGGATTAAGTGTGATGGAAGAACACGCTGAAGGGCTCCCAGCTCCCAGATCCCACTTCTTATCAGCGGTAATGTATTGTGAAATTATGCTACTTCGATCATTACTTCCGGCAAACTATGAAGGAATACAGTCAAGGATCCAGTGGTCTTCCCAGAACTTGATATGATTTCCATCACCAAGTTGCCAGAAAAGTCATTTCTTAAATTGTTCTCGTAGGTGGAGAAGTCTAGAGAATTGCCATGAGTCAGAAGCCTTTTTTGTGTACGAAAAAATATTAGAATTCCTTAAGTATTTTTCTGAGATTAATTGGACCCAGAAAGAATGAGGGTCAGATATCAATTTCCAGAGAAGTTTCATTTGCATAGCGCTGTTAATGTTGTGAGAGAGTTCAAGGTCAATCCCACCAAATGTCTTAGGCTGACAAATAGTCTCCCAGCTAATAAGAGAATGATAATTAGGACTTGAATGATTCCTAAAAGAAATCTCTGTTAATTCTATCAATCTATTGACAAACTCTTTTTGGAAGAAGAAAACTTTACATTAGGTAATTTGTTTGTGATTGTAAATTTGATTGGATTAGGACACAACGACCAGCCTGAGACATTGAGTTTGCCTTCCATTTTGAAAGTTGTTTTTTTAATTTAGAAATTGCTTCAGAGAACATTTCATTTTTAACTCGTCCCCTAATAATAGGAATACCTAGATACTTTTTCATAGAACGAGTAACATGTAAGTTTAAGATACTTGCAAGGGAAATAGACCGCTGTCTAGAAATATTACAAGATGTTTGAAATGTACTTTTATGGTAATTTATAGAAAGTCCAGATTTAAGAGAAAAGTCATCAAGGATTGATTTGATAAAAAGCATATTCTCTTGTGTAGCATTTGCAAATGTCATCTGCAAAATTTAAGAAAGGAATATAAATATTACGGAAATTTCGCATGGTACCCTTCAGTTTTGGTCTTTTTCGCAAAATCCCACATGTTTTGACATTTTTGCCCGGTAACCCTCAGTTTTTGACCCATTTCGCCATATACCCTTCCGTTAAATTCCGCTAAAAACACTGTTAAATTAAATAAATAAAAAAGAAAAAGAAAGTCGTAAAAGGCAAAAGACGTAAAAGCAATTCAGTGCTTCTCCCTCCTTAGCAGAGAAAGAATCCTCAGCAGAGAAAGAATCCTCAGCAGAGAAAGAAGAGGACGACGCCGGCGGGGGGTTGCTTCTTCCTCAGTTTTGCGAGAACGGACGGACGAAGCCGGCGGGAGAACGGACGACGCGCTGACTAGAACGGACGATGCTGGCACCGACGATTTGAAGGGACTACACCGGCGGCACGAGGGCTGGGGCACCGACGATTTGAAGCTTCGAGGTACGTTTTCACTTCTGAAATTTCGTTTAGATTTGGGATTTTAGGGTTCTAGGTTTAGGAATTTGACTCAAATTTGGGGTTAATGGGATTTGGATTTTAGGGTTCTAGCCTGATTTTGATTTTAGGGTTCTACGTTTCCACTTCTGAAGCATCTTCCTGTAGAGTGTGTCTGAAGCTCATCTAAAAAGCCGAAGAAGTGAAGCTGGCTGAGCATGATAAGCATCTGAAGAAGTTCCAGCACAAGGATGCGCTTGTTTCTGTGCTCAAGAAGAAGAATCCTGAGAACTCTATGGCGGTTATGAAGGAGTTAGTGGCTAGGAGGAATCTGATGAAGTGTATCTTGATTCTGGATAAAGAGGAGCTCGAGTTGTTGCTGGTGTTCTTGCAGAAGTACTCCACCTCTCCAAGGTTCTCTAAGTTCCTAATGCCCTTTGCCAGTAAGGTTCTTCGGAGTCGAGCTGAAGATGTGAGGTCCTCAGAGAAGTTGATGGGTCAGGTTAGGAATTTGAAGCGGTCGATCCAGGAGGAGATCAGGATACAAGAGTCTTTAATGGAGATTCAAGGAATCATTTCGCCCATAATGAGGATTGCTGGGAGGAGATAGATGCTTGTTGTTACCCTTTGTGGTTTGAGGACCTATGTTGTTAGAGTTGATACAATTTATGCATTCCAGGGGCATTCTGTAATCATTTATGCTTCAAATTACTGATATTGATGTCCGAGTGTGAGATGGTTTGCTCGTTTTTTGTAAGGGGGGAGTCTTTATATTCTTGTGCCTATTTTTTTATCGTCTGAAATTTTGGTTTTTTTTCCTATCCTTGTAAGAAGCACTATCTAATCTGAATCATATGCTATTTGCTATCTGGCTAGAAGCTGATCATAGTTACCATTTTGGTTTGTATATGGTATCATGGCGTTTTATTGCTTCATATCTCATTGAACACTTGAGAATCTAACAGTGATTGCCATATCATGTAGACTGATCCTCATGGCATGATGGCAATCTGTAACCCAGGACGGTTTGAACTTTGAACATATTCTCTCGTTAAACTTTGCAGTTTCCAGTTACCGATATTCCCCACAGCATGAGCTACGCTTCGGTGTAATGTCATGCATTACGTCAGTCGGGGTTTGCAAAACTTATGGCTACTCTCTTACTCGAAGAATTATACCAATTTAACCGTAAATTTTGGTACCTTGCTTTCTCAGCTCTCAAAAAAGCCAACTATTAGTATTCAGTAGGAAAGAATTCGAAGAAGGAATGACCTGTGCAAAAAGCTCATTTTATTGTTGCTTGCTCCTCAGCTCACTACGTCAGTCGAGTTTGCAAAATTTATGGTTACTCTCCTAAAGAATTATGGGTACTCATACCAAATTATCAGAAACTTTTGGTACTTTGCTCCTCTACTCTAAAAAACGCCAAGTATTAGGAAGGATTTGAAAAAAGGAATGACCTATATAAAGCTCATTTTATCGGTGCTTGCCCAGCCAGCAGAATGCACAGTAGGATGGGAATCAATGAAAGAATTGATAATACATTTCTACTGAGAAGCTAAATCACTCGCTAAAGAACCCAAAATGGAGGAAAAACTTCTAAGATCAGTCTGTTTCCTTGCTGCCCTTCTATTAACCTTACATTTTGTCCACGTTAAGTGATCAATGCGAGGAGCGTGCCTCTGATCGCTATGTTCCATGGTTTCTACTTCCTTTGCTTTTCTAGTGAAATGGGTCTTCTTAGGCCTTTTCCGTGAAGTCGCTAGTCGAGGTGAGGGTGTTTGAGGCTCACCACTCTTGGCACGAGACGGTCTGTATAAAGGATCAAACGAAGAGATCAACATCAAAGCATGCAATTAGCCAGAGGATACAAATGTCTCTTCAATTTGTTCAGAGAAATGGTTTTCATATGTAGATCATATAATTCTACTAGAATCTCGCAGAGTTAATTGCATTTTGATAGTAACTCTGCAATCAGGAATCATCATGAATCAAAAGATTTACCTCTCCTCTTTTACTGGAGAAGTAAAAAGAGCTTTGTCTCCCAATCGAAGCGGAGTGCAAGCAGGACAAATATAGACATTTGGTGGAGACACAAGATTGACACAGTCAAAGTGACACCACTCATCACAATGATCACACGCAATCATCGCCCTCTGGTTGTTGTATGGTTTTCGACATATGCAATACAGTACACTTCTATCTCGCAAAATCTGAAATAAGTAGGGGAAAAAGCTTCATAGACAAGTGCTTATAACATTTTAGCAGAATACCGATCAACTTAAGAGTTCAGTTTATTACCTTAAGCTCCAGCTAAAATCCACGTCTAATTGCTATTGCTTCCGCATCTAGAGGAGCAAATTCTATTGCCAATTGTTCTTTCAAATTCTATTGCCATTTCTAAGCAATTCTCAGAGCTAGTTGTAAAGGTGTTTCATAGATCGTTAATTAAGCTTCAGACACACTCTGCAGGAAGATGCTTCAGAAGTGGAAACGTAGAACCCTAAAATCAAAATCAGGCTAGAACCCTAAAATCCAAATCCCATTAACCCCAAATTTGAGTCAAATTCCTAAACCTAGAACCCTAAAATCCCAAATCTAAACGAAATTTCAGAAGTGGAAACGTACCTCGAAGCTTCAAATCGTCGGTGCCCCAGCCCTCGTGCCGCCGGCGTAGTCCCTTCGAGCAGCCCATTCTAGTCCCTTCAAATCGTCGGTGCCCCAGCCCTCGCGCCGCCGGCGTAGTCCCTTCAAATCGTCGGTGCCAGCGTCGTCCGTTCTCCCGCCGGCGTCGTCCGTCCGTTCTCGCGAAACTGAGGAAGAAGCAACCCCCCGCCGGCGTCGTCCTCTTCTTTCTCTGCTGAGGAGGGAGAAGCACTGAATTGCTTTTACGTCTTTTGCCTTTTACGACTTTCTTTTTCTTATTTAATTTAATAGTGTTTTTAACGGAATTTAACGGAAGGGTATATGGCAAAATGGGTCAAAAACTGAGGGTTATCGGGCGAAAATGTCAAAATCTATGGGGATTTTGCGAAAAAGACCAAAACTGAAGGGTACAAGCATCTATCTTCTCCCAACAATCCTCATTATGGGCGAAATGATTCCTTGAATCTCCATTAAAGACTCTTGTATCCTGATCTCCTCCTGGATCGACCGCTTCAAATTCCTAACCTGACCCATCAACTTCTCTGAGGACCTCACATCTTCAGCTCGACTCCGAAGAACCTTACTGGCAAAGGGCATTAGGAACTTAGAGAACCTTGGAGAGGTGGAGTACTTCTGCAAGAACACCAGCAACAACTCGAGCTCCTCTTTATCCAAAATCAAGATACACTTCATCAGATTCCTCCTAGCCACTAACTCCACCATAACCGCCATAGAGTTCTCAGGATTCTTCTTCTTGAGCACATAAACAAGTGCATCCTTGTGCTAGAACTTCTTCAGATGCTTATCATGCTCAGCCAGCTTCACCTTCTTCGGCTTCTTAGATGAGCTTCAGACACACTCCGCAGGAAGATGCTTCAGAAGTGGAAACGTAGAACCCTAAAATCAAAATCAGGCTAGAACCCTAAAATCCAAATCCCATTAACCCCAAATTTGAGTCAAATTCCTAAACCTAGAACCCTAAAATCCCAAATCTAAACGAAATTTCAGAAGTGAAAACGTACCTCGAAGCTTCAAATCGTCGGTGCCCCAGCCCTCGCGCCGCCGGCGTAGTCCCTTCAAATCGTCGGTGCCAGCGTCGTCCGTTCTAGTCAGCGCGTCGTCCGTTCTCCCGCCGACGTCGTCCGTCCGTTCTCGCGAAACTGAGGAAGAAGCAACCCCCCGCCGGCGTCGTCCTCTTCTTTCTCTGCTGAGGATTCTTTCTCTGTTGAGGAGGGAGAAGCACTGAATTGCTTTTACGTCTTTTGCCTTTTACGACTTTCTTTTTCTTTTCTTTTTTATTTAATTTAACAGTGTTTTTAACGGAAGGGTATATGGCAAAATGGGTCAAAAACTGAGGGTTATCGGACGAAAATGTCAAAATCTGTGGGAATTTCACGAAAAAGACCAAAACTGAAGGGTATCAGGCGAAATTTCTGTAAATATTTTGTTTAATTATCTGAATACCAACCTTTCTGTGTGGAAATTGCGATTCTCGAATAAGTATGCGCGCCAAATATTCCATAGCTAGGACAAAAATAAATGGTGAACTCCCAACAAACTTGAAATCCCCAATTTTCTCTCTTCCTCTACCAATTTCTGTTTTGACCTTTTCTACCTTTTAATTCCCTCATTTCATTTTAATCCATCAATTTATTTATTTCCTACAACTCTCACTCACAGCCTCTCAATCCCAGAGAATTCAATTAAAAAGCAGCAACAAGCAAAGCTCAGTACGGCAATTCGTATCTCACATTCGCCATCTATCCCCATCAAGATCAAATCTTTCCAGAAAAAACAAAACCAAATTTATCAAAATTTTAAATAAATTTAATTTATTAAAGAATGCTGCTTAGAACTTCATCAAGCCCAATCTTTCAGGCTCTTCTCTCTCCCGCCTTCCCAGACAGTCCCTCCAAGAGAGACCTCTTGATCAACGCCGCTGCCAACGCCGCCGCATCCTCCTCCTCCGTCGGCTCAGCCCCGTCCTCCTCCTCCTCCTCCTCCCCACGTTGCCAAATCTCCTGCGCCAAGTCCAATTTGGGTTCCCCCAGGTTCAATAGAAAGCCTAATAATGACGGGAGTCGTAAATTGAGAAGGGCCTTTTCTGATAGCAATCTTGAGGATTTGGCTTCTCCTCGCAATTCACCCCCCTCCTTCTCTCCTCGCCTCTCAAAAAAGATGGAGACTTCTCCGTCGTTGTCGCATTACGGGTCTGGATCCGGGTTTGATTTGGAGGATGTGAGTGGGAATGGAGAAATTGGGTCGGTGGGGGATGAGGAAGAAGGGGTTTTGGAGAGGACTGCCACAATTGGGGATGTGATTGCAGCCGTTGATGGGCATGGGCTGGATTTCTGCTTTGGGAGGACTGATATGGGGTTGATTATGGAAGAAGAAGAAGATGCTGAAGAGGAGGAAAAGGAGGTGTTTGACCCTTGTCCAAGTCCTCCAATGTACCTTGCAACTGGGCTTGGTGTTGATGCTGTACCTGGTGCTGATCTCTCTCCTAATTTTGAGGATAAGGAGGTTGCTGAGGAGTACTACAGAAAGATGGTTGAGGAATTCCCCACCCACCCTTTGCTCTTGAGGAACTATGCTGAGTTGCTCAAGGTCACTCTCTTTCCTCATCCTGTTTGTCGTTGTATTTTCTTTGACGATGATCATTTGTTTCTTGTTTTCTGTACACGTCTGTTTCAACTTTCATGTGATGGTTGCATTGCAATACGAATTTACAAGTTGTCAATTTAGCTTGTGTTTTTCTCCCTATTTGTGGTATTGAAATGCACCAGAATGGGGAAAGAGATAATAATGGATTATTCTGATCTTGTGGATTCATTGGGGGTGGTATCTTTCAATTGTAGATTAAAGGAGAGCTTAGAGGAGCAGAGGATTACTACTACCGTGCAACCTTGGCAGACCCTGAAGATGGCGAAATCTTGTCACAGTATGCTAAGTTGGTGTGGGAGGTACACCATAACCAAGAAAGGGCAGGGGAGTATTTTGAGCGTGCAGCTCACGCTTCCCCTCAAGATAGGTGTGTACATTCGTCACCCCAACCATATTTAGAATTTAGGTAGATGTTGTATGCTTACTCTTAAAACTCGGGAGAACAATTGTTCAATATGAACCAGAATTGAATTTTTTTGGAGCCAACTATGTTTTGGTCAACTCGCTTCAGCTTTATCATGCTTCTCGTATTTAGGCCTTTGATAAGCTACATACAAATATGTGAACTTGATATCATATCTGGTTTAGGAATTAGGATCTAGGGATAGCTAGAGGTATTGGTCAAGTAATTGCAATTTGCTGGATTAGCTTCTTAGGCATGCTAAAAATGAAGAACCTTTCGACCTCAAATAATTCATCCTTTATTGATGCATGATAATATTGCTCACACTTAGCCAGCCTGGTTCCGTCTCTTTACAGCCATGTCCTGGCAGCTGTGGCTAGTTTTCTCTGGCAAACTGACGATTCAGAGACACAAGACTCTGCTCAGGTACCCTTCATGGTACAACAGGTTAATTTGATTGGGCAATCATTCTGTTTCCATCAAACTGATATTGTGAAAGATGCAGAGCAATGAAGATACGATAGGCGAGAGTAATCTCCCACTAAAGCACCATGAAGATGGTGTTGCTAGTTATGGAGGTGAAATTCATCTGAGCGCGGGAGAGATGGACAAGGTTTCCTCTACCGAAGACTACTACAGACAGTTGGTCGAACAAAATCCTTCCAATGCTATGCTTCTAAGAAACTACGGTCACTTCCTTTACAAGGTGATTTTATTAATTCTAAATCTTAATTTTTGTGGTTATATCAGATTATTTTTCTTTTCTCTCACTTGAGAAGACCCTCTTGTTCGAGTAGTGTGCTCTTCATCCTGTTTTGCAAATTGCAACTCAACCTTTCATAATGAAGTTTTTTAATTTCAACATTTTTTTGGGGTACAATATCTAGATTAAGTAACCAAAAGTTATGGTACGCGTATTACTGTTGCATTTACAGTCCAAGGGAGATGTTGAGGGAGCTCAAGTGTACTACTCGAGGGCTATACTGGCGGATCCTGAGGATGGTGAGATCCTATCTCAATATGCTACTCTGTTGTGGGAACTCTACCAAGATGAAGGCAAAGCTCGATCTTACTTTGAGCGATCTGTTGAAGCTGCTCCTGCAGATAGGTATGATCTTGACCCTCTGAATTATGTTTCTTGCACAATTTGCAGTTGTAGGTAGTAATCTTATTGCTTAATAACCTGTGGAAGTTGATTTTCGGCTTGCAGCCACGTACTTGCAGCGTACGCTTCCTTCCTTTGGGCCGCAGGCGAAGAGGATGAAGACGACCAAGGAGATAATGAAGGCATTTTACTCCCCAGGTAACGGCACTACCGGGTGCTTGAGCTCTCTTAGATAAGTCTGCAACCTAGAGCAATGCAATTCTGACACCAAGGAGCATAGTATAGTACCTTAAGGAATAAACATCCTTCAGCTCGAAAACCCCAGCTCATCATCAGTGCTATTGTAGTCATACCACGTTGTGCATTGAGTATGAGACGTTGTCTTTTACATAAAGGGGATATGGAGAATCTAGATGTAATAAATATCAAGGTGGGCAGGACTCTATATCCAGTTCACACACACATTCCAAATGGATCATCTGTTTTGTTGGCTTGCATGTTTCAAAACCAAATCACCCATCTAAATTATGCAAGCTGATTTGAATTCTTGGGCAGTTCTCTTACATTGAAACATAGAAGAGAAGAGCTGTTTATGTCAAGGCAAACTCAATCTGGGTCATTTTCATTTGCAACTCAGTGGAAGACAAAAAGCATTACATGACCATGGGAAAAACCCATGATCCGAATGGATGATCAATCACTCCTTACTCCCTTCTACATAAACGTGGAGATCAACTGTGCGGGTGACAGAAAGCCTGATGGAACAAACCCATGTAATAGGGTTTGATCTTCTAATCTCAGACCAATGACTATATGCTTAACCATGGCTTATTTATTCACTCTTTGATTCTGATAGCGGTTGGGAGTGACCCTTTATTTGCTCTATTGTCGCTCTTGTTCAATGTACCCTCGGACGCTTCTCGTCCACTTCTGTGTCGTTCAGCAGCTGAATGCTTCAGGGTAACGTTACATTTGTGACCCGATTGGCGAGGCTTATGACTTTCGCTCTTGTTAGTGGCTTCCTTCGACACTTCATCTCCACTTTTGGATCTTCCACTAGCTAAATTCTTTGTGGTAACACCACATTTCTGACCCGATTGATGTGGCTTCAAGGACCAACTCCGTTCTTCCGTTCTTCTTTTAGTTTTACTTCCAATCATGTCGTCGTTAACTTCATAAACAGATTTGGAAAAAAACAGGGAAGAGTAAGACTGGTGTTGGCATCATTGACTACACACATATGAGTAAGTAAGTTAAATGGGATTACTTGGACTAGACAAAACAGCACGCGGTCTTGGAATTGGGCTAGCTCTTATATGAGGCCTCATGTCATCCTCTCCTTTATCATTCTTATCTATAAATGTTAATTAACAAAGATCAACATGACTTATAATTACGGTACGTAATAGAAACAAAGGACTATATGAAGTGGAAAAACAAGGATTCAGAAACCAAACCTTTTGATGCAGACAAAGGTGTGATTGATCCCAGATTGCAAGGACTTGATTCCTCAGCCTCTAATTTCTTTGAACTTGGTTTACTTTCCTTCTTTGCTGCCAACAAAGGGAAAAAAAATTATTCCCAAGTTGCCATCATTGATAATTCTTTTATCGGTTTTTCTAGTATGTGCCCATGGGCATGCTCTAACAAACTAAAGTATGAAACTATCTATAAAATATTCCCTAATACAGAATGAATAAACCGTTAAGAAAAAATATTAAACTAGTAGCTAAAAAAATTATTGTTAAAAATGAGCTTGTTAGAGTGTGCGCATGGGCACACACTAAAAAAAACCTTCTTTTATATGCTTATTCTTCATACTTGTACCGAAGGAAACTATCCCAAAACTCCAATGTTACATACTCAAAGTGAAATCACACAATTTCAGTGTTTTAAATGAAGAATTCAACATTCAAAAGACACCCAGATACCCCTTCTTGCTTTGATGTTTTCAGTATCCTACGCTATTTTTAGGATGTTTGAAATTTACTAGGCGGATGCTCCTGTGAACACCCAAAAACAAATTTAAAAATGATTTCCCCCTACAATGGCAAAAAATGCTCCAAATCATGGATTTATGATTCCAGGGAAGTCAAAATTTCAACTCCAACCTCAACCATCCCTTCTTCATTTATGATTAGAATGAAAAAGACAATAGAATTATAGATCAACAATAGCAAGAAGAAGAGAGTGTTGAGATTATCATTGCTATTTAATTAGTATTTCAATTAGTTTGTTATGGGTCATACCTATTATCTAGGAGTCTCTGTTAGTTGTTATTTCTGATTCAATTAAGCCACGTTCTAGGCCATGTTAGTAGTGGTAGTCAGTTGTGATGTAAGGCTATATAATAGCCGATTTCCCTTTCAATGAATTAAGTCAGTTTCACATATCAATTGCTCTAAAGTTAACAATTGGTATCAGAGTTGTGAGAGCTTGACTTCAATCTGAAATTGGTGAGAATTCAAGTGCATTCTTGTGTGAAAAACACAGTGAGATTGAAGAGTGAAACACAGAGTGATTATGGCAACTGAAGGAGGCAACAATGGTTTTTCCCAGCCATCAATTCCGAAATTCGATGGTGACTATGATCATTGGAACATGGTCATGGAAAATCTTCTTCGCTCAAAGGAGTACTGGCAGGTTGTTGAGGAAGATTACACCTTGCCAGCCAAAGGAGAGACTTTGACTGCGACCCAGACAAAGGCCTTGGAGGAGTTGAAGCTCAAGGACTTGAAGGCAAAGAATTACTTGTTCCAATCCCTGGACAAGTCTATTCTCAGAACAATCACAAAGAAGGACACGACTAAGCAGCTATGGGATTCCATGAAGATGAAATACCAGGGCAATGCTCGAGTGCAAAGAGCACAACTGAATCGGCTTCGCAGAGATTTTGAAGTCTTGGCAATGAAACAAGGAGAATCTGTCACCGATTACTTTGGAAGAGTAATGGTGTTAGCAAATGCTAAGAGAAATTGTGGAGAAGATATGTCGGATACCAAGATTGTGGAGAAAGTCTTGAGGACCCTAACTGAGAAATGGAACTACATCGTATGTTCCATAGAAGAGGCGAATGATGTTGATGTTCATGAGCAAAAATTCAGGAAGGAAGGTGACGAAGAACAGGCTTTGAAGGTGTCATTTGAGTCAGGAAATGGAAATAGAGGCCGTGGAAGCTCATCCAACCGTGGTAGAGGTAGAGGAAAGGGGCGATCAAACTACGACAAAGCAACTATTGAGTGCTACAGATGTCATAAGTTGGGACACTTTCAGTATGAGTGCCCCACCATGGAGAAACAAGCCAACTATACTGAGTTTAATGAAGACGAAGAAATGCTGCTTATGACTGTCGTTGAAAAGGCAGGTGTCCACAGGAATGATGTTTGGTTCTTGGACTCTGGATGCAGCAATCACATGTGTGGTGATGAGTCCTTGTTTTGTGCCTTAGAACAAGGATTCAACAAGATTGTAAAGCTGGGAAATCACATGAAACTCAATGTGGTAGGAAAGGGGAGTGTCAAGCTTGTATTGGCAGGAGTCACTTATGTGATTCAGGAGGTGTTTTATGTGCCTGAACTAAGGAATAATCTCCTTAGTATTGGTCAACTACAAGAGAAGGGCTTAGCTTTTGTTGTCAAGGATAATAAATGTCGAGTCTATCATCCTGAGAGAGGCTTTATGTTTGCAAGCTGCATGTCTGTCAACAGAATGTTTACTTTGGTGAACAATTCAGGCACATCTGTGGGGAAATGTCTTCAAGCCATCACCCAAGACACGGCTTATCTATGGCACTGCAGGTATGGCCATCTTAGCTCCACGGGATTGAAAGCTTTGCAAAGCAATAACATGGTTAAGGGAATGCCAAGTTTGGGAGAGTTCAAGGAGGTGTGCACTGTCTGCTTAAAAGGGAAACAACACAGAGAAGTGATTCCTAACAAAGCAAAGTGGAGAGCAGAGGAGAGATTGGAGCTCATACATGCTGATATTTGTGGTCCAATATCTCTTGTGAGCAATGGACATAAAAGGTACCTTCTTTGTCTAATAGATGATTATAGTCGGAAAGCATGAGTATATTTCTTAATGTACAAAGCTGATGCATTTGCCATGTTCAAACAATTTAAAAGCCATGTTGAAAAGGAGTCTGGTTTGACTATTAAATGTTTGAGGACTGATCGAGGAGGTGAATTCACCTCTAATGAATTCAATCAATATTGTGTTGATCAAGGGATTAAGAGGCAGCTCACGACAGCCTATACTCCACAGCAAAATGGGGTTGCTGAGAGGAAAAATAGGATTGTCATGAATATGGTTAGAAGTTTGTTGAATGAAAAGGATGTGCCTAAAAGTTTATGGCCTGAGGCAGTTAACTGGGCTTTCTATGTGCTGAATAGGTGTCCCACATCAGCTGTAAAAGGAGTCACACCAGAAGAGGCTTGGAGAAAAGTAAAGCCCAATGTTGAGCACTTTCGAGTGTTTGGATGTCTAGCTCATGCTCACATTCCTGATGCAAGGAGAACAAAACTAGAAGAGAAGAGCAGGAGTTGTGTTCTTTTTGGAGTTAGTTCAGAGTCCAAAGGTTATAGATTATATGATCCTTTAACTAAGAAGATCTTAGTAAGCAGGGATGTTGTATTTGAAGAAGATAAGAAATGGTGTTGGGACAAAAGTTGTGCAGAAATGATCAGTCTTGAGCTCAAATGGGGTGACAATGATGAGGTGCACAATTCTGCAGATGACAGTGGTATTCAGAATGTTGTTGAAAGTGACATTGCTCAGAACAGTGAACAAGAAAGTCTTGACACAAGGGCTGCACCAGTAAGATCTCAAAAGAGGGCTAGAGATGCAAGCAACACGGGTGAGTCTTCTGGTGTAAGGGTCCAACGCATCAGGAAAGCACCAATCTGGATGAAAGACTATGAAATGGCAACAGGTGAGAGTGAAGAGGAGGAAATGTATCTAGCATTGCTTGCTAGATACACTGAAATGGCAACAGGTGATAGTGAAGAGGAGGAAATGTATCTAGCATTGCTTGCTACTTCAGATCCCATCACTTATGAAGATGCCATCAGGAGTGACAAGTGGAAGAAGGCCATGGATGATGAGATAAGCTCCATTGAAAGGAATGGCACTTGGAGTCTTACTGATCTTCCAAAAGGGGCTGCAAGCATAGGAGTGAAATGGGTCTACAAAACCAAGTTGAATCAACATGGTGAGGTAGAGAAATACAAGGCTCGGCTAGTGGCAAAGGGGTATGCACAACAACACGGGGTCGATTATGAAGAAGTGTATGCACTCGTGGCAAGGATGGACAGTGTACGCATGATCCTTGCACTTGCTGCTGAGAGAAGGTGGATTGTCTATCAGCTGGATGTGAAATCAACTTTCTTGCAAGGAGAAATTCAAGAGGAAGTCTATGTTGATCAACCTAAAGGCTATGTCTCTAAGGGTGAAGAGACCAAAGTCTACAAGCTCAACAAAGCCTTGTATGGACTTAAACAGGCTCCGAGAGCATGGTTCAGCAGAATAGAGTCTTATTTCATAGCCATGGGATTTGACAAGGAAGCAAGTGAACAAACATTGTTCACAAAGGTGAATCAACAGGACAATTACTTGATGATCAGTTTGTACGTTGATGATTTGATTTACACAGGAGATGATGAGGCCATGATTAGAGAATTCAAGGCAGACATGATGAAGGAGTTCGATATGTCTGATTTAGGAAAGATGAGCTATTTCCTTGGCATAGAAGTGACTCAACTCGATGGAGGCATTTTTATTAGTCAACAGAAATATGTGAAGGAAGTACTATCTAGATTTGGGATGAATGATAGTAATTCAGTGCTTAATCCTATCACTCCAGGAAACAAGATGCATAGAGATGAAGGAGTTGTTGTGGATAGCTCTCTATTTAAGCAACTTGTTGGCAGCCTAATGTATCTGTAAAGTACAAGACCTAATGTAATGCTCGCTGTTAGCTTGATAAGTAGATACATGTCAAGGCCAACAGAGCTTCATCTTTCGGCTGCTAAAAGAATACTTAGGTATCTACAAGGCACAGTGAATTATGGAGTGTTCTATAGGAGGATTGGCAATCAGGAATTGGTGGGATATACAGACAGTGACTATGCAAGCTGTATTGAAGATAGGAGAAGTACATCCGGGTATGTATTTATGTTAAGTAATGCAGCTGTGGCATGGTCATCAAGGAAACAGCCTATAGTCACTCTTAGCACAACCGAGGCAGAATTTGTAGCAGCTGCAGCATGTGTATGTCAAATGATGTGGATGAAGAGGGTGCTAAAGAAGATTGGTTACAAGGGAAGTGCAAGTCCTGTTATTCTATGTGATAATAGCTCGACTATTAAGCTGTCTAAGAACCCTGTCATGCACGGGAAAAGGAAACACATTGATGTACGGTTTCATTTCTTACGTGAATTGGTGAACAAAGGAGCTGTTCAGCTGAAGTTTGTGGGCACCCAGAATCAGATTGCAGATATTTTTACTAAGCCACTCAAGCTTGAGTCTTTTCAGTCACTCAGGAAGAAGCTGGGAGTGTGTGATGCTACTGAGATAAACTAGAATGTCTAGTTTAAGAGAGGGAATGTTGAGATTATCATTGCTATTTAATTAGTATTTCAGTTAGTTTGTTATGGGTCATACCTATTATCTAGGAGTCTCTGTTAGTTGTTATTTCTGATTCAATTAAGCCACGTTCTAGGCCATGTTAGTAGTGGTAGTCAGTTGTGATGTAAGGCTATATAATAGCTGATTTCCCTTTCAATGAATTAAGTCAGTTTCACATTATCAATTACTCTAAAGTTAACAGAGAGGAATATCTTACCAGGGGAACTAAAATCTCCATGAAGCAGAGAATCAAGGGCCTTCAAACCAGGCAACGAAGGATTACTCCCTCCTCCATATCTAATATCTTGCTCTTGGCTCCTCACCTTCAGCTTTGGGTACACTAACAGAATCATCAAAGAAACATAATCAAACACCCACCCAAAAAGAACCATTCATTAATAAATTTGGAAGAGAAGTAAAAGAGCAATACAATTTAGAAGAGACACCTACTTGTTTGTATCCTTTACAAATAAGAAAAAATGGTTTGAAGAGGATTTCTTGTCTTCTGGGCACCAAATCGCAAGGATGAAAACAGGATGCTTGCCTGTTGTAGCTGGTTTACTGATGATCTCAAATATATACGGAAAACAACGGTCCCAAAAGGCAATAAGGAGAGAATTGGGTGTTCGTTGGTAGCGTAAATGTGAAATATTGTGCAAGGGGGTTTGATTGGGATTTGGAATTGCGTGGAATTTGCGAAAGGAGGAGGACAAAGTGTAGAATGCAGAGATTCAAAGGCAAGATTGCAGGTCAAATGCGTGGCGCACTCATGGGCCGGTTCACAACGCTGGTGGGCCCACCAGCCCACAGTGGATCTCTAAGTCAACGGTTTTCTACTCGGTTTTCAAATTCCTTTATAATACACATTATCCACGTGGATTTTACATTAATTTAGAATAAAGATAAAAGAAAACATCTCTTTTTGTTTCTCTTCTCGTTATCAATAAAATTGTATAAATACATTGTTTCTATATTGCATTAATTTTGAAAACCATTTTAAAGTAAAAATGGATTAAGAAGGACCATCTCCCCCTTAGGAAAGTCATAACACAAACCTGTCAATATATAAGAAAGACTTCTTCATTATGAATGGAAAGGATCTCATTATATAGGGATTTACAAGATAGGAAAAGATCCTGATAAAATATAATTACTAAATATAGATAGACTAAGATAGAATAAGATAATAAAGGATAATAAACTAATTATCTCTAACATGTCCCCTCAAGCAGGACATCGGTGCGAAGAGTCCTAGCTTGGAAACGAGCCTATGGAATTGTCGACGGAGCAAAGGCTTGGTCAACACATCAGCCAGCTGATCTTCAGTGGAAATGTATGACACACGAACTGCACCCTTCTGTACAAGCTCTCAGACAAAGTGAAACGCCAGTGCTATATGCTTCATCCGAGAGTGAAACACAGGATTAGAGCTTAAACTCTTAGCCCCCAAATTATCACAATAGATGACCGGCGTAGTGGACATAGGAATCCCTAGTTCCTGCAGAAGAGAAGTCACCCAAACCAATTCACTACAACAATCTGCTAAAGCGCGATATTCAGTCTCGGTCGATGAACGAGCCACTGATTTCTGTTTCCTGGAACTCCAAGAAATCGGAGTTCGCCCAAGATAGAGAAGATAGCCCGTAGTAGAGAGGTAGTCATCCTTATCGCCAGCCAATCCGCATCCGAAAACGCATGAAGAGCACGGCATGCAGTGCTTGAGACAACTATACCGTGATCAGCTGTGCCATGGAGGTACCTAAGCAGACGCTTCAGAGCACTCCAATGGGCTGTAGATGGAGAGTGCATAAACTGAGCGAGCTTGTTTACTGTAAAACCAACATCAGGGCGGGAGATGGATAAATATTGCAAGCTGCCAACGAGCATGCGATACTCGGTTGGCGTCTGCACGGGCGTACCCGACGTCTTGGACAACGCTGTGGTAGTGCACATCGGCGTGGAGATGGACGAGGAGCCATTCATTTGAGCCTTGGAAATCAGGTCCGAAACATACTTGCGTTGGCTTAGAAAGATACCCTGTGGGTGAGCAAGGACCTCAACACCAAGAAAATAAGAGAGATTGCCTAAATCCTTTAGTGAGAAGCGCCTTGCAAGGACATTGATTAGATGCTCCAGTTCCAAAGCATGGTTGTCGGTGACAACTATGTCATCAACGTAGACAAGTAGATATGTAACGCCAATAGACGACTTCCGTATGAAGAGAGACGAGTCAACTACAGAGTTTACAAAACCAAGTTGGAGGAGAAAGGTCCGCAATTCATTGTACAAGGCACGGGGCGCCTGTTTGAGGCCATAGATGGCCTTGCGCAGCTTGCACACATGAGTAGGATGTTGTTTGTCGACAAAGCCTGGAGGTTGAGACATGTACACATCCTCATATAAGGTTCCTTGGAGAAAAGCATTGTTAACGTCCAATTGACGGAGAGACCAACCGAAGCTAATTGCTATAGCAAGCACGGTCCGAACTGTTACCGGCTTGACAACCGGGCTGAATGTTTCGGTGAAGTCACAACCGGGTCGTTGATGAAACCCTTTTGCAACTAGACGCGCCTTGTATT
Organism: Rheum nobile; assembly: GCA_027886185.1. Classification (NCBI taxonomy): domain Eukaryota; kingdom Viridiplantae; phylum Streptophyta; class Magnoliopsida; order Caryophyllales; family Polygonaceae; genus Rheum; species Rheum nobile. The sequence goes on along the minus strand of WOAB01000067.1, from coordinate 1,841,454 downwards.
TGTCAAGCGAACCATTTGCCTTATACTTAATACGGAAGACCCATTTGCACCCAACGACATTCTGCATGGATGTCGGAGGAACAAGCGACCATGTCCCATTGTTTCGCAGCACATCAAACTCCACCGCCATGGCTTGACGCCAGTCTGGATCCTTAAGGGCCTGAGTTATATTTTGTGGTTCCTTTGGTTGTGCGGTGGTGGCGGACAAGTTCAATTTTTGAATAGGTTTATGTATGTTGTTTCTGGCGCGGGTTATGATGGGCTGTGGCGGCGGTGGCGGTGGCGGGGCTGGGAGCCTGCGGTTTTGTGGTGGTAGTGGTGCGGTGGCAGGGGCGGGGTTGGTAGGGGCAGTGGGAGAAGGCTCGGTGGAAGAAGAGGATGTCGCAGAAGGAGTAGGGCTAGGGTTAGGGGGAGGAGGTGTAGACAGCGGGGCTTCCTGAGATGCAGAGGGCGACGGAGGCGAAGGGGGGTTCGGGTGGGTGGGCGGAAGAGATGGTGGTGAGATGGGCAATTTGATGGTACACTAGGAGGGTTCGATGTTGGGTGAGGGTTGTGGGGCATGGGTGGGAGTTGGGTTGCGTAGGGAAAAAATATGGTCAATGAATTGAACATGGCGAGACGTATAAACCTTGTAGGTTGTGGGGTTGAGACAGTAGTAAGCACTCTGGGTAAGTGAGTACCCGACAAATATGCAAGGTACGGATCGTGGATCAAGCTTGTGTTGGGTGTATGGTCGGAGCCAGGGGAAGCATAGGCAGCCAAAGCTTTTCAGTTTGGTATAGTTAGGTGGGGTGTTGAAGAGTTTGAGGTAAGGGGATAGGTAGTCGAGAGTGGGAGTAGGTAACCTGTTAATCAGATAAACAACAGTAGTAAAGGCGTAGGGCCACAAATCCTTAGGTGCACCCGAATAAGATAATAAAGACAAGCCAGTTTCAAGAATATGACGGTGACATCGCTCGGCATAGCCATTGTGTTGTGGTGTGTGAGGCGGGCTCGTGAGGTGTTGAATACCGTGTGACACAAGGAAACTAGTTAGGGCGATAAACTCCCCACCATTATCCGAAAAGAAAGTCTTTATTTTTGTATTAAAATAATTTTCCACTAAACCTTTAAATTTGACAAAGATAGACTTGATATCAGATTTTTGTTTAAGAGGATAAAACCAAATATATTTGGTGAAGTGATCAACAAAGATAACATAATATTGATATCCATCATAAGAAGTTACTAGAGATTGCCAGACATTAGAAAAGATAAGATCAAGTGGAGAATGAGAGACCAAAGTGGATTTATGAAAGGGTAACTTATGACTTTTATTAATGGAACAGGAAGAACAAAAATCAGACTTTGAAATTGAAATGCCTAGGTGAAAATTACGATCAAGAAATTGTAAAATAGTAGACGATGGATGTCCTAGTTTGTGATGCCAGGGCGAGCTAGACTCCAAGAGAGACGTGTTTGCCTGTGGTCGGGTGAAGGTAGGCCAGACGTAGACACCGTCGACGCAGGGACCTTTAAGGAGAGGCATCCCCGTGGCTAGATCCTTCACAAGGAAACAAGTGGGTAAGAACTCAACAGAGGCATTGTTTTGAATGGCTAATTTAGAGACCGAAAATATATTTTTAGAAATACCAGGAACATGTAAAACATCATCACATTGAAAAACCTTAGCTTGTGTTGGGATTTCGAGTGTACCAGTATTAGAAATTGGGAGGCCCTTACCATTACCAACCACTAGATCGTCTGGGCCATCATAGGGATGATGCAGGCTGAGGTTTTGGAGGTCACGGGTGACGTGGTGAGAAGTGTCGTTGTCGACCAACCAGGACGGAGGGGTCTAGGGATTGGTTGTGTTGTAGTGGGCTTCGGGGGGGAGGGAGGGTAAAAGGGGTTGCTGTGGTTGTACGCATGCTGGGGAGGGAAATTGGGGTTAGGGTTGCGAGGCCGATGAGTGTAGGGAGGGCAAAGGTTAGGTGCGGTCTGGCGAAAAGCAGTGCATTGAGCCACAACGTGACCCTGTTGGCTGCACCACTGGCAGCGACCAAGGAAGGGCCGGGGTGGGCGTGGCTGGTTCGATGTAAAGGGGTTGGGAGGATTAGAGTGAGGCGGCATGGGTGGGGGAGAGGACCAGGAGGGAGGCGACGAAGCGGACCGCGAGCGATTCTTTGAGGATTGTTGTTGCTTGCGTTCCATCGTCATAGCGCTAGCGAGAGACGACGACGAAGTTTAATCCATTGAAAGTAACAATGAACAAAGAAATCAACTAAGATTAATGGAAATATGTAAGAAAGACTTCTTCATTATGAATGGAGAGGATCCCATTATATAGGGATTTACAAGATAGGAAAAGATCCCGATAAGATATAATCACTAAACATAGATAGACTAAGATAGAATAAGATAATAAAGGATAATAAACTAATTAAAGTGTACCAAGATAGAGGAAATTGGCTTGTTTTCCTGCTTTTCACTGTGGCTGAAATGAAGTCCGCTGTTTTGGTTGTGGCCTCAAAAAGAAAATGCATATGGACACGAAGGATTTATACTTGATCTTCATCTAAACCATACCGATCCGAAAAGCAAAAAAATGACACAAAATACCACCAGTATCCGAGGAGACAAGTCAATTGGTTTGTTCAGCTTGAAAGTCTCTCAACAGCTGGATGGACTGGCAGTACAGACTGAGATCCATGCCATCGACATTCCTCCCAACTCGAGCCCTCAATATCGCCTGGCATTTGAACAAAAAAGGGGCAAACAGGGCATCTTTTCAGTCTGGAAAGAGTAATTTGCAATTGAATCAATCATCTTAGCTTATGAAAATTGTGTTTTCAGGTAATCACGATAATATGCACATTTAAGTCTTCTTCACCTGATCATCATCGGGGAGAATGTCAAGTTCTCCTATAAACTGGTAAATGGAACCCATTCGGAAATTAATTCTCAGGTGCTCAGTGTCAATTGTCAGGGTCGAGCTTCCATCTACAATAATGGCGCTTGCTCCTCGCACATCATATTCTTGTAGCCTGAGATAAATGGGCAAATCCAAGATTTAAGCAAAGAAAGATGTTTGGTTATATTGTCATCCAAATTGCACATCAAATCAACAATGATGTTATGATTCTAAGAGAGCAAGAGAGAGAGCTGACTTTCCGGTGACTCGAAGGGAAGTGCCATGTTGAAAGAAAGAAGACGAGGGATTAAGCTCTTCTAGCAAAACCAAGGAGCCTGCATTCACCACAGATGAAGCCATTGCAGCACCCTACAGATTACACATGTGTCATATCCGAGTAAGACAAAAATTATATAAATTTCATACAAGGGACGAAATGAGACGAGCTAGAGCTAGCCAGGATCGGTTGTCCTCTTTCATACCTCTCCGGATAAACACACAACAAACACAAGTTGAGCGCTTACAGGAAGAAAAAGGAAGGGACTTTACAGATCTCTTTTCATACTTCAAATTTTCCAGGAAACCAATATATCCACAAAGTTTAATCCATTGAAAGTAACAATGAACAAAGAAATCAACTAAGATTAATGGAAGAACACAAGAAGATCAGCATTGTAGAATACGCAACAAACGGGTTACGCGAAGATTCAAAGTCTCAAGTCATTCAGTGCTTCGCCATATAAACACACATTACACAGACAGAGCGCATCAACATAGAGATATAGATAGAGAGAAATACATAGGGAAAAGGCAGAACAAAAAGCGTGTACGAGCAAGAGATATGAGCCTGGCCACGTGCTCTGGTGGTTCTACAAAATCATAAATCCTGCTACTATTGGAGAAAAATTGAACCTTAAAATCCCTAATTTAGAGGGGCGAAAGTAATTCCATGGCTCACCTGTTCAAACTGCTGAGGAAATTTAAATTTCGTGTTCTTCGTAAAGTAATTACTAATTAGGGTTCTGCACCTTTGCAAATTGCAAGAATGGAGGGAAAGATCGCCAATGGCGGGAAAAAATTACAACATTTTTGTCATTAGTCCCCACTCACAGGGACTTATCCCTACATAAAATTTTGCGAGAGAGAGAGCAGGCGGATGAGGATGAAGCCGGAAGGAGGAGAAAAGAAGAGTTTACCTGGGCGGCCGGCGAGAAGGGTGAGATCGAGCGAGAGAGACGGTCGTAGTGAGGAATTGAGTACTGAGTAAAATTGGAGTTTATATAGGTCCGGTCCAGTCCAACTCGGACTATTCCATATTGGACCGGATCGAAACGACGTCGTTGTCACGTTCGCTCGTAAACGTCAGTCAAAATCCAATTTGGTTGTGTCCTCAAATCAATTCTCGAATCTCCAAGGTCACGACCACCACAAGCTTCGCGGCCTGGCAATCATGGAGATCGCCGTTGTGCCCGACAATTTCCATGTGTTTGCTAGGCAGCTCTTCATCCGAGCCCAAGATCTCAGTCACCTCTCCGTAGCAGCCTCCGGTAATCTCCAGATCTCCGTTTTACTATCTGCTATCGACGCTGTGGCTCCGCCTCCCGTCCGATCTACCGCCACTCGTAGACTCCTCAAACGCCGCCGCTGTCGCACCAGGAGGCGGCCCCGCTCCTCCGGAGGGAGCGAAGACGGTGAATTGTTCGGCGGAGGCGATGACGGTACGTTCGGTGGGAGCGGTGGTGGTGGTGGATGGAATTTTGACGGATTCGGAGGGTCTGATTGGGACGATTCGTCTTCTTCTCCGGCGGATCCGGCTTTTGATTTCGTCTATGAAGTCGTCTGCTGGCTTCTCCTCTCCAATTGCCTTCACTTCGCATTCAAGAAGGTTGTTCGATTGGTCGGTCAGGGGTTTGCTGATCATGGAAGGGAGAAGGTTCCAATGAGGTTGACTTCCGTCTGCTGAGAAGAAGTTGGTAATTTTATCTCTTCAATCGGAATAATCTGATTCAGCCTGGACGTTGGGGGCAATTGTCTCTGGTTGTTCATGTGAATACTGTATATATGATTTATATCTAGCCATCCGTACACTTGTATACTGAATTTATTGATAAATCAATATTGTAAATATTTCACTTGATTATGTCTGCAAATTCAGTTGCCTGGTCTACTTTCATGTTTGTTGTAAATATTAGGTTTCAGCAAGTGCTCGATGAATCTCATGTTGGAATGCTCTTTATAAATGGATGATTTGAAACTGCAAAGAGAATGCAGAACATGTAATGTAAAATCCTATACTAGTGAGTAGTGATGCCCTTCATGTCTAGTGATCCGTATATCACTGCTCAAAGTATCTGGTAGATTAGGACTGCTTCTTTGATCTGGTGCTGGTGTTGTTAATATGAGCTCCTGTGCGTCTTGCTGATTGCCGTCTGGAAGACTACGAGTCTATCACGACTAGGGCATGATACTTTGATGCGCAAGTGTCATTAACATTGGATTCTTAGTGGAATCTGATTCCATCCTAAGATGTATGTTTGATGTCTTGCAGTTTCAGCTTCACACCTGGTGTGTGCTATGTTCGTTTTATTCTCCAATATGGCTAGATTGGAGGAATTGAGTTGGATGTAGTAAAAATAGGCTAAATGCAAGGGCTTTCTCTTGCTTGATGAAACTATAGCAGCGCTCCTTTCCGTAAACAAGATATTCTGACTCTCTGATACCTCCTGAAACTCTATTTTATCTTTTTGTCCCCTGCCGTTCTCACCATCACCTCCATCTCCATTAGTAATGAACTTAGTTTAAGTTCACACTTTGTGATCGGTCTTTGTCGGCTCTCAAACAAGGTATGTGCTATTAAATATTATTCTGCCAGACCCTTGAGTTGAACTTCATTCTTGCCTTCTAGTTCTACTGTAAGTCTGTAATGGTATATGTAGAATATGGTAAGTGTGAGTAAATGAGTATGATCCTTCTTCCTTTACCAATGTTTATATGTTGTTTGCTCTTTCCTCGTATCTTCACTTACACTCAGGGCTATGCAGATGTTTTCTCCCCTTATACTGTTCCAGCTTCGTTTAGGCATGGTGTCATCTGACTAATACCGATCACAGCGCAGGGTAACAATATGACACTCTCCTGTGCTCAAAGACTGCACCAGATACTTGGCTTCTTCGGGAAGTAAGCATCCAGAATCAGAAAGTTCCTAGCAGCCATTGCACTTGGACATATATTAATGTCATTAATATCTGACTTTTGAGTATAGATGATTTAGATTTCTGTCTCACCAAGTTGTGATCCTGGACTTTTTTATATGAAAAGATAATATTAGATTCATTGTATAACCTCGTTGCCAATTGCAAAGCAGATAGCTAGTTGTCATTTGGAGTGGGTAGAGTAGTGACCCCATGACAGAGATCAATCAAGGCGGATCAAAGTTATAAAAAATAAAAAAAAGTCCTTGAACCGAGTAAAACAAAGAGAAATATCACAAGTTGCTGTGTTTGGTTTTGGTCTGTTTTTTTTTTCGGAGAAACAAGATTCAATTAATGTTTCTGCATTTGATAGATGGCTGGTGCTTCGCAATCTTACTTGGGATTTTCCTACTGATTATTATGATTGGTTCAGTGGCGACGAGTCTAAGATCTGATAATCTTCTTGAATTCTTTATTCGACAAACTTGATAATGGTAAGAAACTAAGCACCTATGAAACAATATTAATAAGAAGTTTAATTTAAGCATGTCACAAAAAAACATTCACTCGATTTAAGTATGTTCAAAACCAGAATTAAAAAATGAATGCAGAATTTTATTATAAACTAATTAATCATACAAGTTTTTAAAAAACTAGCATATGTAATCGTGTTTTGTACGGATCTGGTTAATAAAATTCAATATTAAAATATTAATAAATATTTACGATAACTAAAATGATAAATTATAAGTTTAATCTTTTGAACATTGAATATATGGTGATAAGGTTTTGTATAATTAGAATTGAAAGTATATACTCGAATTTGTATAAAAAAAAGGAAAATCAATTAAGATTTCATACAAATACCTAAATAGGTAAACATACTCCGTATAAATTAGATTTAAGTAATGAGAATATTTAAATAATTAATTAAAAGGGAAAAATGGTTAAATTATATCACATATTTATTTTTAATATTTTAATATATGATACCACTTTTGCATCATGAATCATAGATTATCAATTACATTTTCAATTGCATGTTAATATGTTATCAATTATATTAATTTAAGTATTTAAACTATAAGAACATTAAGTTTTTAGGTATACAATTTTGAAAAAACGCACCTTTGACATGGTTGAAACATAGATTTTATTTTCATTATATATTAATTTATTACTAGTTTTCAATTTTGGTTTTATAAACATATGTAAATAATATTGTTTACAAATAAAAAGAAACTAATAAAGTAAAAAGATATAAATAATCTATCGAGAGGATAATATATGTATAATTAAGATAAGTTATTTTAGGTAAAAAATAAACTGATAAGAAATAGAATATGTAAATATCAAAATTAAGGAAGGGTAAAATTATAATTGTACATTAAGATTTGCCTACGTGACATAGTTTACGGACTGATACATAGGACATATATTAAAGCTTTAGTATAATATATAGATAGATTTGTAAGATCGTAACATTAAATTGATAGTGAATTATGAATGATTTGCTTATAGAGATTTAAATCAGATTATTTAGAACCTAGTGTTTGCGTATGGAACCCACTAATCTCGATTTAAAAAAACTTGATTGTCTTGTCTCATTTCATATTGTTGGCTAATGTGTTTTCGTATTCTCCATTGATGTGTAGAGTTAGTTTCGGGTACAAAAGGAAGCTACAGTAAGAAATATGAAATGACATGGGCCGTTGGATCAAGCAGATCAATGGTTCACATTTAAACAGGTAAAAAAGGGGGTGTGTGTCACTTTTTTTATTTAGAGTGGAAATTTTGTAATTATCAGCAAAACAGATGCCATTTCACTAAAGCAAATAGAATTCTCTCTCCTCTCCATCAGTGTTGGGCGAGCGAGAATCAACCTCCAATCAATCCAAGGAAACAAACCCTAGAAATCTCAAATCCTTCTCCTCTAATCAATTGATCAATCAAATCTATCAAGCATGGTTCTCACAAAATCAAAGATTAAATTTGCGTTGCTCCACAACAAGTTTGAATCATGTTTGCTGAAATTTTGTCTGCTCGACAGTATTTGTTCTTCATTCACTCCATGGAGAATGACGATGAGCTTTCATCATACCAGTTCAGAAAAGGTAAAGAAACATTCTAATCAATCCATTCTGATGTTGGTTTAAATTTGCTCATCTATGTGCTGAATTTTGGATTTGTTGGGATGAAATTGATTTGTTGATGAGGCACCATTTCTCTCCACTGTGTTATGATTTTTTTTTGCATTTTTTTATGTTGCATTTGCTAATTTTGGATTGAACTTGAGATTTTGTTGTTGTTTTCATTTTTCACAAATGGACAGCCATTTGATTGATTCGGGTTGTTCGCGATGTTCATATTTAGTATCTTAATGTTCATGTACATTACCTTAAAGTTCACATTTTGTGCACCATAAAAAATACAAAGTTCATATGTTAAATGTCCAAATAATTGAATTTGTCATAGCATATTAGCTCAAATGGTAGAGCAATGTGTTGATACACATGATGTGAGTTCGAATCTCACATAGGCTACATATTGTGCTTGAGAAAAACTCTCAATTTAAGTTGGGTTCACGGGTATCATGGTCAAGTTCGTATATATCCACTTAAGGTTCATATTTATTTTCCTGAAAACATTCGTGCACATTTTCATTCTCATTGTAACATAGGTTCATACTTTGTGTGTAAATGTTCACATATAGTCCTGTAATGTTCATACATAATACTTTGAGTACGTTCATGTTTGATGTTTATTTTTCTTTGATTCATAGAAACACTAAGGTTCATATCTAACATGTCAATGTTCATATATAATCATCTGATATTCATACTTATTCTTTTGAAAAGTTCATCTACTTTTTCATACTTCATGCTCCATATAAATAAACTAAAGGTTCATATTTTATGTTCAAAGGTTCATATATAGTCATATAATATTCATATATAATAATGTCAATGTTCATATTAATCCCATTGTGGTTCATCCATTTTGTGCTTTTATCATGACTTTCTCAGGCTCTTCATGTCAAATGTCTACAGAAATGTAAAAACAAACTGATTATCAACCATAGAGGATATTCATCTATGTCCAAATCACAACATCTTTCTCAGGGTTTTCATCAAACATCTTGTGAGCTTCTCTCAAAAACACAAAAGCAAAAAAAAAACTAAGAAAAACCAAAATAAATAACATTAAATTAATCCATTACATCAACACAAATAAATATGAAAAATTCAGATTGGTCAATGGAGTGAATTATCACAACCATGATGACAATTTTACCAACCACAACTCCAACCCAAAAGCATGTTAGGTTCATAGATTTTTTACCAAAATCTTCATTGTTAATCGTTTGAGATTCACAATGTGATACCCCGTATTTCTGTAAGGTTATTTTGGGAATTTTGGGAATTTTCCCGAACACCCGTTTTGTACGTCGGATTTAATTCAGAGAGTTTGAGACATTCTGTAATGTGCTCAATATCTGTAATATTTTTCTAAGTGAAATAATATACAGACGATGTGCTTTGGATGTTAATACTTGTTCGTGTACGATTATTTTTATCCCGAGTTAAGTCGATATCGTCCAAAAGCCGAGAAGGGCAAAGCCACGGTGGCGGCGACCGCCGCGAAGGGCTCGAGGCAACAGTTCCCTCGTCTTCTAGCTGGGCGCGAAGACCAGAAAACGGCGACCGCCGCATTAAGGGCGGCAACCGCCGTAAGTTGCCCGCCGTAGTGGTTTTGTGAGGTGGCGACCGGGTGAATGGCGGCGCCCACCGCGAGCTAGCTAGCAGGTAAAACCCAGAAGTCACCAGCGAGCCTCTAACGCGCCGATTTAGCCCTACTCCGCCTCGTTGTAGACCATCATGGTGTCCCCTTGTGCTTTGGCTATAAATTGAGGAGGTTTTGGGTCAGATTAGGCACAAATCTCAGCCTAAATCTCTCAAATCACTTCTCGCCGGAAAAAACTTGCTTCGCCAGAGTTTAGTGGTGATCGTCGGGGGTGTTGTTGGTGTGTTCCAGTAGCCCTTGAGAAGCCTCTTGGTTGCCTTTGAAGGTCAGAACCCAAGAAAGGCCAAAGGGGAGCGTTTCGCGTGTGTTTGGTGAGTTTTTTGCCCTCGCCGTTCTGTTCTGGGTTCACCGCGGCGACCGCCGTGTTCTCGGCGGCGACCGCCGTGATAAACGCGGCGCCCGCCGTGATGAACCCGGCGACCGCCGCCAGAAGGTCGTGGCTTCTTTTGGCCTCGGCCTTGGGTGGTCGTTGTTCGGGCGTCGTTCCTTTCGTATCCTTTCGTCTTCCTTTAGATTCGTACTGTTGTTATGTCGGATCTAACTTAGGGTTTCTTTATGGGTCGACTCGAAGGTTGTTGTGCTGTTGGATCTATACCCGTGTCGAGCCCGGAATCCCGTCGTCGTTAGGCTTCGTTCAAACTCTGCGGATTAAGGCAAGTGGCGGTTCGCTCTTGCTCATCGTTCCATATTTACATTAATTATCAGTTGTTTATCTGAGTAATTAATTTGGAATGATTATTGTGTTTATCTGGAAATGGTTTTATAAACTGTTTTGGAAACTGTAATAATGATATTATAATAGGTTGTATATCTGTTAGAACAACGCTATTATTTATGTTCGCCTTGAGGGCATTTATGTGGATTTATCCTGAACTATTGTTGTGTTAGACTATTTAGTTAGCACGAGTGTTCGTAGGAACGCTAATCCAAGTAAGGATTTGTCGTTTCTTTAAATCGTAATACTCCTCGGGTTAATTTCCGAATAATAATTTAAGGGTCATGACCTATGCTTCCTATCCACCTTTAAGGATCTGAAGTGTTTAAGCGCCTTGCTAGCGCAATTGGGTGAACATAATTGTCACCATGTGTATTAAGCACCTAGCTAGTGCAATTGGGGTGGACGTAACTGTCACCCTGTAAATTAAAGTGTAAGCACTGTGGCAGTGTAATCTGGGTGAACGTAAGGTCACCCTGTGTAATAATAACTTCCGTTGTTCTCGGAATAATATTAAGCCTCGTGTGTGTGTGTTTGTGTGTTGTTTTAGTTTGGGTCGACATAATGGTCACCCTGAGATTTAAGCTTTGTTACCGCGCTTAATAATATTAATGTATTTCAGTGGCGTGTGTTTTATAATTAAATAAGATAGAGTGCCCGAGTGCACAAGATTAATATACCTTTGGCGAGTACTGCAGCTAAGTAAATAGTGCAGCTAGGAAAGCTCGTCTTGACTTTTGATCAGAGTACGTTCTCTTTCCAATCTGGATTCGATGTATGCGGTGAGGTTGGTTGTGAACCGAAACATCTAAGTCAACTTTTAAATCTGATGTCTGATTCTTAAAACGTTCCAGATTTGTCATATTTCCTTAAGACTCAATTCCTTTGGAGTCTTCTTTCAGGTCGATTTATGTGAAGATTCAGTCTTCTAGAATCTTCTCTTGTGCATGCCTTTTGTCATATTCAAGTATAGTATGGTGGTTGACTAACGTACTCGACTTTTATTCGAGAGACGAGGAGTCTAACCTAATACGACTACTTTGAACCTTCTGCTTTGAACCCTTGCATAGTCTATTCAGTAGACTAACCAAACCGCAATTGTTCTCTGCATGGTTGGCTAGTGTCATCCGTTCGATTCGGCACATCAGATAGAGCGAAGATATGAGGAGACTAGATTGACTATGAAGACGACGGTTATTTTTGGATGTTTTAATAATTATCTTTTAATCAGGTTGAGATCCTTGGGCAGGTGATCATTACGATCACAACCCTTTTTGTAATATTTCAAGAAAGACTTCCGCTGTAACTTATTTACTCTGTTATATATTTAAAAAGACTTCCGTTGTACTTTGTTTAAACTCTGTATTTGTCCTATTCGGGATTGGGATGTAATCCCGGGACTCATGTTTTATATGAATAAAGTTATCATTTTGTATCCTTTGTATCTCATGATTGTATTTAAACGGTAAAGCCTTGGGTGATCGCGGTAAGGAACACTGAGGTCACTGGCGGTAATACCTTTCCAAATGGGTTAAGATTTGGGGGTGTTACACACAATATGTGCATATTAGCAAACCAATCGAGGTATCAAGCATTCATTTAGATTTTTATGAGACAAGTTTCAACTTACAACAACTGAAGTTGATAAACATGTTGAAATACAAAGACATTGTAAATGAAATAGTAAAAAGCATGAATGTTCATATTTAACGTGATATTGTTCATTGTAATAGTATAATGTTCATTATATGTGCATATTTTAAAACTAGTTGAGCTATCAATCATTCGATTAGATGATCGAACAACAATAAATCCTTTGATACAAAATTTGAACAAGGATAAGGTCTATGGCAACCAAGTATAAATAAGAAGAATAATGTTCACAAACTCATGTTACAACCCCAAACAACCAAAACTGATTCAAATAAAAAAACCAACAAAATTTGAGATTCTAATAAATAAACGCGACATTGCGAAATGAAAGCAACCAAAAATCAAGCCTAATATGAAACACAAACAAAAAAGCGAATTGTTTGAACGAAAATCAGTACCGAAATCCATGGCGTTTGGGAACAATGAACTCAACAAAAATAGATGAAATTTGAAGCCTAGATGAACAGATAAATAAGTTTTATTGAATAACTGAGTTCTAATTTGAAGAATCTAGTACAAAACAGTGACGAATCGCGCCAGAGAAGCTATACAGAGAGATCGAGCAGAGAAGAGCGCTAGACTGCTGGAGGATTGGGGAGGAAGAAGACCTAAGGTGGAAAATGATGAAAGCGCCCTTCATTTAGTTAAAATTAACCTTAGAAAACACGTGCGCGTCTTCAGCCGTTGATCTCTAGCATCCGATGGTGGGAAAAGCTTATTAATTTGCACATTAAGTAACAGATGTACCTGATCTCAATCTTGATGTGTAAGAGAAACAAAATGTTAGCAGTATTTCGTAGTTTGATGATTCAATTAGCTGAATTGAGTCATCAACTTTTGATTTTTAGGCAGAATCCTATCGAAGTAAGGAATACATATGAGGTAATATTATAATATATAAAATGTGTATTATGTCTAAGATAATGACATATGCAAATATGTATTATATGTTGGTCTTTGTAGTGAACAAGTGCTAACTTTTTTATATACGAATGATAAGCAAATAATGATTCCAAAGTGTTGCAAATTTGCAATTGTTGCCACATTCATGCATCTTGGATGTTGATTAAGTGGGGCCTTCCACACCTGAATTATTAAAAATTAGTTGAGTAATCCAAGATTTATTTCCTTTTTTTATTGCCAAATTTTATTTTTATTTTGAAGGGTCGCTATTTGTTAAAGTTTTTTTCTAATGTGTTCATTACAGATATTGAAAATTTTATGTTTAGTTAGAATTTTAATTTTGTTTAAGGGTTTATTCATTTTGATTTAAGAAATAATTTGAAAATATATAACTTCTCAAATTCAACTTTTTTGTACCTATGGATACACACTAGAAAGATTCTTTGTTAAAATTCTTGATACGAGATGAACTACTACTCAATGAATTTATAAAATATCAATTTTTTAGATATTAGATATTTTTCAATAGTTTTGATAATAATTATATCAGTTCAATGTGTGTATCATTTTATGATACGAGTGGTATATAGGTATTGAGTATGATTATGAATACGGGTCATTTCTTTGATACCGCGTTCTTGGGAGATATCAAAGTATAAACTCGTTATCATGCTCTATATCAAATAGATCTCGACATCTCATTGAGATATCGCTTAATTCACGTGGTACACCAAAGTTTGACATATTTCGCATGGTAACTTTGAGGTTTTCATTTATTTTGCAAAATACTCAAATCGTTAAATACTAACGGTTTTCGTTTATTTTGTTTAAAAATAAAATAAAAAATAAACCCTAAATCCTAAAAAAGATTTTAGGGTTAAGGGTTTAGATTTAGGGTTTTGGGGTTTAAGGTTTAGGGGTTTACGGTTTAGGTTTTAGGCTTTAGGGTTATTTTTAAAAAAAAATAGATGAAAATTGTTTATATTTTGATTTGGGTATTTCGCGAAAAAATTGAAAATATAAGGATTACCACGTGAAATATGTCAAAATTTAATGTACCATGCGATTTAAACAATATCTCAAGTTACCAGGCAAAAAAACTTAGTTTTTATCAGTATTTTTTCTAACTTTTGTCCCCATTATTGATAATCATATCCTATTTATTCTATGGATTGAAATATATTAACTCTAATCATCACTAATGATAACAAATAACTCCGACCCAAAAAAAAAGATAACACATAACTAAATTGGTTATTTATGATCCGTATTCTTATGCCTCTAGTGCTATAACATAGGTTAGAAACATCGTTGTCACCTATGATGCTCTATATTTTGGAATGAGTTGGTTAGATTTCGTGTGTTGATTAATCAATATGCACATATCAAATGTAACAAGATAATGAAATTTGTTTGGTGTTATCATTTAGGGTGATATAAGATTCCTTAGTCCATGATTGCAAAGAATAACACAATTTGGTCGTCGTACGTACAGATTAATTAATACATTTAGGGTGATATAAGATTCCTTAGTCCATCATTTAGGGTGATATAAGATTCATTATTCATATTGTCATCTAGCCATTATATTGCGTTGCATAAATTATGCGTAAGCTGACGACTGAATACAACACTAGCTAGGAGTATGTATGGGCACTAATCATATCATGCATAGTGTACTAATTATACCATTAATTAACGGGAAAGTTATATGCATGTATTTTTTTCTACATATACACAGTTTGATACGCTTCTACTTGACGTATGTATTTTTAATTTAAAAATCTGATTGTGGTATGACTTTCTCCGGCTAAACCTGAGAAAACGCGAGTTGACCCGTCCGACTCGTCTGCCCGCCAAATAATACGGGCTTAAACAAAATTTTCAGCCTGAACGGGCCGTTTGGCTCGGCCCGAACGGGTAAACGGGCCGAGTGCGATTAAAGGGTCAGGCCTGTACGGGCCGCTCAGCCCCACAGCCCCAACCCGCATATTAATATAAATATATAAAAATATATTTAAAAATACATAAAAAAGAAGAGGGTTTTGGACCCATTGACCCTTTAAGAGTTTTCAATTAATAAAAGAGACCCCTACTAGTTTTTAGGGTTTAAGGGGTAGGATTTATGGGGTAGGGAGTAGGATTTAGGGAGAGGGAGAGGGGTCCATTTTTGCTAAGGGTCCATTAGTTTAAAAAAATGTTTGTCAAATGGTCATTTATCTAATTCACCGTAAAAAAGAAACCCTAACCTAACACTCTCTTCTTTGCTCCTCTCATTCTCGTTCAACATCGCCGCTCTTGAGTCCTGACCTCCTCTCATTCTCTCCTCTCTCTCGATCAAAACTCCATCTCTCTCGTTCTCCATCTCTCTCATTCTCCATCTCTCTCGTTCTCAATCCTCTCCCGGTCTCCGTCACATCTTTTGGTGGTCACCTATCTGCCTCCACCGGCTCGCGCCATCTCCGACCTTCGTTCGGTACTTCGTTTAGTATTTCTGTTCTCAAATCCTCTCCCCGGTTTTCGTCGTATCTTCAAGTATTTTTGTTTCATCGTCGTATCTTCTGGTGGACAAGGTAGACCTGAGCAAACGCGGGTTGGCCCGTCCGACAAAAAATACGGGTCTGGACACGGATTCTAGCCCGAACGGGCCGTTTGGCCCGGCCCGTACGGGTAAGCGGGCCGGGTCCGGTTACAGGTTCAGGCCCGTACGGGCCGCCCGATCCGGCCCGCATATAATTTTTAAATAATATAAAAATATATAACAAATATATATAATAAAAAAAACCTAACCTAAAATTACTTACCTTTTCTTACTAATAGTATTAAATAATTAGTTTGAAAAATATAAAATATAAAAAAATCAAAAATATACTTGAGAATGACCAACCAGGCCGGTCCGGCCCGGAATTACGGGCGAATCCAGTTCAGGATTCTGACCCGAATAACGGGCCGAGCCCAGACCCGGCCCGCTTAAACGGGCCACGAAAATGGATCCAGCCCGAACCCAGCCCAGAGCCGTGTTTGATCAGGTCTAGGACAAGGTTTGCTCATTGCTGAGTTATATTTATATGTCAACGAGTTTAGCCTCTTTTGAGAAAGAATTTCAAATAAGAACTTAAAAGTGGGTGATATCCTTGCTGGTACAGCCGTATATAGCCATTAGCCAAGCATTTGTTTCGTAAAAATATTGAAATGAGAAGTAATAGTATAAAGCAACTTGCTTAATTATGATTTATGATGTCTGAGGAAAACTCAATTGATAGGTAAGTTTAAGTTAGAGCCATTTGTAAATTGTAATCTATTGAAATTTGGAAGAGGCATAGTACTACTGTTAAACTAATCGATCTGCACCTTGGAATCTATAGAAAGCATTCACCTATTTAATTGATTAAATACTTTAAAATGTTGAATAATTAAATAAGGGGATTCATGTTGGCACCCGTTTTTTTAAGCGACGTACTAGTTTTTGGGCGCAAATAGGGTTGCGCCTAAAAAGCGGATAATTTTTTTTTTTTTAAAAATACAATTTCTTGGGCGCAACCTAGTAGCGCCCAAGGTCCGAGTGATTTTTTTTATATTTTAAAAAATGATTTTTTAAAGATTATTGAATCGGTTCTTTATCTGAACCGGTTCAATATTTAGATAAATTTACTACATACTTGGGCGCCCACGCTTGTATTTAAACCAACCGATGTATTTCATATTTAGATAAATTTACTACATACTCACCGCATTGTATCTATCCTATTATTTTATATGATTTGGAAATTCAAATACCTATTAGATTTGTATACTTGTGTACATGGCTATAAATTTGTTTGTATCATGAGGTTTCAATATGTTTATTCATCTAAAATTCATATGCATTTCTCCATCAATTCGTTTGATATTAATTGTTTGTTATTATTATTCTCGATATAACTATGGTTATATCCTATAGTTATATACTATGATTATATCTTATAGTTATATCCAATTTGGTTATATCTTATGAAAATATTCTATAGTTATATTTATATCATATAGTTATATACTATGATTATATCTTATAGTTATATCCAATTTAATTATATCTTATGGTTATATTCTATAGTTATATACTATGGTTATATCATATAGTTATATACTATGATTATATCTTATAGTTAAATCCAATTTGCTTATATCTTATGGTTATATTATATAGTTATATACTATGGTTATATCATATAGTTATATACTATGATTATATCTTATAGTTATATCCAAATAGGTTATATCTTATGGTTATATTCTATAGTTATATACTATGGTTATATCATATAGTTATATACTATGATTATATCTTATAGTTATATCCAAATTGGTTATATCTTATGGTTATATTCTATAGTTATATACTATGGTTATATCATATAGTTATATACTATGATTATATCTTATAGTTATATCCAATTTGATTATATCATTTGTAGTTATATCCAATTTGGTTATTACTATAGAATATAACCATAAGGATATAGCCAAATTGGATATAACTATAAGGATATAACCAAATTGGATATAACTATAAGATATAGTCATAGTATAGAACTATATAATATAATCATAGTATATAACTATATGATATGATATAGTATATAACTATGGAATATAACCATAAGATATAATCATAGTATATAATTATAGGATATAACCATAGTATATAACTATAGAATATAATATAGGATATAATCATAGTATATAACTATAAAATGTAACCATAAGATATAATCATAGTATATAATTATAGGATATAACGATATGATATAACCAAATTGGATATAATTATAAGATATAATTGTAGTATATAACTATAGGATATAACCATACTATATAACTATAAGATATAATCATAGTATATTCAACTATTTAATTGGAGGAACACAGACTGAGAAATAGAATTATTTTATGGATTAAACTATATTTTATCGGTCTTCTCCTAATCTCAAAGCAAGTAATCAATGTTAGACTTTACTCGAATGGACGAAAACCCCAAACCCTAAACCCCAAAACCTAACCATAAACCCTAAAAAACACTAGAAACCCCTTGGGCGCAACTATAATAACCCCTAAAAGTACCAACTTTCGTTTTGTAAGCAAGACGTGTTAGGCATGGTCTGTAACCCTATAAGAATCATATGAATGTATGGATACACATTTAATAAAATATACGTGTTAGGCGCGGTGAGGTTGGTCGTGGACCAAATAATCAAGATCGTGTTTTAAACTTGTGTGAAAACTTAACGTTCCCAAACAATTTTCATACGCTTCCTATAAGACTCAATTCCTTTGGAGTCTTCTCTTCAATCATTCCTTTTCTTGTGTTTCCGTAGACGTATTGAAGTTCACATCGTATATCAGCTGTTATTCGAGAAGCGATTGTTGTAACTTAATACGACTACTTAGAACCTTTTCTTTGTACCCTTGCGTAGTCTTTCATTAGACTGACCAACCGTTATTTTTCCTTTGCATGGTTGGCTGGTGTCATCCGTCTCATACGACACATCAGGTAAATTTCCTCAGCTGTGAAGGCCAGAATTCCGACGTTAAAGGCAGTTGATATTTTAAGTGTTTCCTAAGGTTGAAGATCCTGGCGTAAGATCGCACGGTTCAAAAACCCCTTTGTGGCGTTTTATTTATTTCAAAGACTTCCGCTGTAATATACGTTTTCTGTATCTGGTTTCGTTATCAATTGTAATTTGCAACGTCGGTATGAGACATTATTTGGTCAATTTTCACATTACTTAATAAAGTTTACAGTATTATATCATTTGTTATAAAAACGGTAAGCCTTGGGTGACCTCAGGTGTGTATTCTGAGGTCACTGGCGGTAATATTTCCAAAGGTATTTTGGGGGTGTTACAGATTTGGTATCAGAGCAAAAAGTTTTTAAAATGATTTAAGTTTTCAAATCGTTTTATTTAAAACAAAACTTTGTAAACCGTTCTTCGTTCTTAGTAAGGAAGTTAATTGGGTATTTCAAAAGACAAGTCAAATTAATTGGATATTTTGAAACCTCTGTCGTTCTAGTCGTGCCTTCTTCTCCTGCCTAATATAGAAAGTTAGCTTCTGAATTTGAAAAGTTCTAATTCTCCCTCGTCACCTCGCAGGCAATGGGTGCTTTCGTGTCACAGATGAAGGGAAGGAAGGATTCTGAGGTACCTTTGCCAACTAAGGCCAAGCTTGAGTCCCCTATTCTTCCGGGTTGTGCTTTAGTCGGGGATACGGTTAGTCCTCAAGAGGAGGAGGAGACCGTTCTCGAGGAGTCGGTGGTTCTCATATCCGACAAGTTAGAGGATCCCGAGGAGGCTCCTGAGGAAGACCCAAAGGAGGATCCCGAAGAGGATCCAGAGGAGGACCCCGAAGAGGATCCTGAGGAGGACCCTGAGGAGGACCTCGAGGATTACGATGCTGATATGGGTCTGGAGCACATGTTTGTGGATGGAGAGGACCCGGGGATGCAATTTCTTTTCCCCAGTCCGGAGTACACGCCCTTGTCCCCTGCTACTTGGGAGGCACTTGGGGTGTCTGGTGCTTACAGGATGGAGTACGAGCCGTTGGATGCACCAGTGGGTCCGCATCCTACCCACGCACCTAGAGAGTCGGTGTTGAGCCCTGATTCTCGTCACATGCACCATCAGAGTGATATGGCTTCCACCGAGGCTCGTCGCCAAGTGGAAGAGTTGACGGAGCAAGCTCGTAGGCGAGCAAGACCGTGGGGATCGTTAGAGGCTTCTGTGGACGTTTCCACCCAACACGCAAGGGTTAGGCCCCGTGTGCTAGTTGAGCACATGGAGGAGTGGACAGACTCACTATATGCTATGGAGGAGCGGGCTTACAATGTTGAGTCCAATCTCTCTCTCATGCTGGATGATGTCCAGGAGTTTCATGAGGACATTAGGCAAGCAAGGCAATTGATCAACCCGCACTACGAGCTGGATGTGGTGGATTTTTGCCCAGGGTTTTTGGATCGGTTTTGCTATCCACCGGTGCCTAGGGAGGGACCAAGTGTTCCGGGTCCTAGTAGCTCGAGAAGACCGGCTCCGGAACCAGAGGACAAGTCACCTCCGAAAAGACATCGGAGGGCTGATGAGCACAGGAATCTCTTCAAAGACTCTTCGAAGGGGCAATAGCAAGTCGTAGTGATCATTTCTCGTTGTTTTGATTTTCGTTGTTTTTAGAGCATTAGCCTCCTAACAGTTTTGTCTTGTCGTTTAGTAAGGTTATTGTAAGACTTATGAAACATGGTTTCAGTTCTTTTATCAATAAAGTTTGCAAGATTAATCTACTTTGAATTAATTACATTTATTGTGCTTCTTTAGATGGTATATTAATTTCATGGAGTACTTTAATAATTTGATCGGTAAACAGATGATGAACACGAGGAACACTACTCGTAATGGGCTAAGTAACGACCCTAGGATAAACCTGAGAAGTGTTGCTAATCAGGGGGATGAGAGCGAATCGGTCTCTCACAATAACCCAGCAGGCCATAACCGTGTTCAGGCTAACCCTCAAGTGGAGAGGGAAGGAACTTTCGTCCCACCAACTTCTCCAGTGGTCTTTGATGTTGTGGCCATCGAGGCCATTCGAAGGATCGTTGTGCAGGCTATCACCGAGATAGTTCGGCCAGCTGTACAATAAGCGCAAGGTGTCCCAGTTCCTCAGGTTATTCCTGAAGTTGGGGAGCCAGTGGACTTTGTACCTCCGATCGATACCATGGGAAATGGAGGGAATTACGGTCGAGCCTTGAAGGCCATTAGCTCGATGAGGCCTGATAGCTATGATGGTACTGGAGAACCAGTCAGGGTGGCGTATTGGTTCTCATATATGGAGCGGTTATTCAGGAACGTCGCTTGCACTAAAGCTGAGAAAGTGCAC
Source organism: Rheum nobile (assembly GCA_027886185.1). Lineage (NCBI taxonomy): Eukaryota > Viridiplantae > Streptophyta > Magnoliopsida > Caryophyllales > Polygonaceae > Rheum > Rheum nobile. Next base: position 1,820,393 of record WOAB01000067.1, on the reverse strand, counting down.
ATTGCCTCCCTTCAACTAAAGGATGTGGCTAGTGAATGGTGGGAGAGCACCGGATTAGCTGATCATCCCACGTTGAATTGGAGTATGTTCAAGACGAAGATGACCGATCATTTCTTTTCTCGTGCTATGAGGGAGGAGAAACATAACGAGTTCATTTACCCTAAGACTGATAGGCTGAAGGCGACCGAGCTAGCTGCAAAGTTTAACCACTTGTTGCAATATGCTGGACCGGATGTGTCGAGTGAGGAGCAGAAAATCTGGCATTTCCATGAGTGGATGAACCCGAATATCAAGCCATTGATGGTACGCCACGGCTTCTCTACTCTAGAGCAGTATATGGATGCCGCCTATAAGCTAGAAGTTACTCTAGAGGAGTCGGCAAAGAAGCGTAACTGGCAAAAACCGGTGCAAAGACAGCCTCAGGCTAGTGGGTTCAAATGACCCGCACTGCCGTCACACTTTTCCAAGTTTGGTCGAGCAAGAACTGAGTTGACACAGTCAGGTCCTACTCAACGCTCGGGCCAGAGCAAGAACCCGATTCAGTGCTATAACTGCAGAACGTCGAGGCACAAGAGCAATGAGTGCACAGAGGGTAAGAGAATGTGCTTTGCATGCGGGAAGGAAGGGCATTTGCAGACTTTTTGTCCTCAAAGGAGGCAGAAGGAGGCTGCGTCGCAACAAGGGTCAGTTAGCCATAACAACCGACCTCGATTCAAGCCTATAGGGACTCCTAGCACCTCGATGCAAACAACTGCTCTGAACAAGGGAAAGGCTCCAGCTGCTCCCATGAGTCAGGGTCAGCGGCTGTACGAGATCCGTGAGGCTGACGGACCAAACGCTCCGATTGCCCAAGGTACTATATACCTTCACTCTACATCAGTTTGCATATTGTTTGATTCGGGTGCCACTCATTCCTTTATTTCGGAGAAGTGTGTGAGTAAGTTAGGGTTAAAGTGCAATGAATATTGCAAACCATTTGTGGTGAACCTTCCCAATGGTGAGCAATTAGTGGGGACCAAGCGACTGTCGGAATTTCTGATTACCATTCAAGGTCGAAAGTTCGAAGCCAACTTGATCTGTATAGCCATGGCTCCATACGACATCATTCTCGGGATGGACTGGCTGACACATCACGGGGCGGCAATCGATTTCAGCTCAAGGACAGTGACAATTTCATCTGGGGGTCAGTTTCTATGTAGATTCAAGGGTCGTAATGACGCTGATAACGGGAAGTTGATAAATGCAATGTCCGCATTTAAGCTACTTCAACAAGGTTGTGTCAGGTACCTGTGCTATCTGGATAAACCCAAGAAGGATGAGACTTCAGTTCATGATGTTCCTGTCATATGTGAGTATCCTGATGTCTTCCCTAAAGAGATCCCCGGTTTACCCCCGAATCGTGACATAGAGTTCACTATTGATCTAGATCCTGGAACCTCGCCGATTTCTAAAGCACCCTATCGGATGGCTCCAGCGGAGATGCAAGAATTGAAGAAACAACTTGAGGAGCTACTCGAGAAGGATATATAAGGCCGAGTGCATCACCTTGGGGCGCTCCTGTCTTGTTTGTCAAGAAGAAGGATGGTTCATTTAGGCTTTGTATCGACTATTGAGAATTAAACAAGGTCACCATCAAGAATAAGTATCCTTTGCCAAGGATAGATGATCTTTTGGATCAACTGCAGGGAGCAAAAGTCTTTTCCAAGATTGATCTGAGGTCTGATTACCATCAGCTCAGGATTCGTGAGGAAGATATTCTGAGGACTGCGTTCCGAACGAGATATGGACACTACGAGTTCATAGTCATGTCATTTGGGCTTACAAATGCTCCGACAGTTTTCATGGATCTGATACACAAATGTTTCCATCAGTATCTGGACAAGTTTGTGGTGGTATTTATCGACGATATCCTGATCTACTCTCTGAACGAGGAAGTTCACGAGGAGCATCTTCGTATCACATTGTCGGTCCTTAGACAAAATAAGTTGTATGCTAAGTTGTCTAAGTGTGACTTCTGGATTAAGGAAGTGGCTTTCTTAGGCCACGTGATTAATGAGAATGGGGTTATGGTTGATCCTCAGAAGATTGAGGCGGTAGCTGATTAGAAGCGACCTCAGAACGTGAAGGAAGTGCGCATTTTCTTAGGACTTGCAGGGTATTATCGACGGTTCGTGGAGGGATTTTCAAAGATCGCTCTACCCATGACCGGATTGCTCCGCAAGGTTCATAAGAAGTTCATATGGGACGACAAGTATGAGGCAAGTTTTCAGAAGTTGAAAAAGTGCCCCACGTCCGCACCAGTTTTGGTGCTACCAGAAGGATCTGATGGTTATGTGGTCTATAGTGACGCTTCAAAACATGGGTTAAGATATGTATTAATGCAGAAAGGAAAAGTTATTGCATACGCATCTCGTCAATTGAAGCCCTATGAAGCGAACTATCCAACGCATGATCTGGAGTTAGCAGTTGTGGTTTTCGCGCTGAAGATTTGGTGGCACTATCTCTATGGTGTTAGATGCCAGATCTTTACCGACCACAAGAGTCTCAAATATGTGTTCACTCAGAAGGAGTTGAATATGAGGCAACGTCGCTGGTTAGAGCTACTCAAGGATTACGACATCGAGTTGCTGTATCATCCGGGCAAGGCTAACGTGGTAGCCGATGCTTTGAGCCGGAAGACGCCGCACGAGACCATGGTAGCTCTGCTCACTGCCCAAACAAGACTGCAATAAGGATTGTGCGAGATTGAGGTCTTGTATGATCAACGTCGAGGATGCCTGAGTATATTGGAGATTCAGGCTACGCTACTCGATCAGATCAGGGAGAAGCAGGTTGATGATCTGATCTTGGTAAAGTTAAGCAGTGAAGTGGTGGTTGGGAAAGCTCTGGGATTCGTGATTCAAGATGATAGATCACTTTGGTTTCAGGACCGGATCTGTGTGCTTGACATAGATGGCCTTCGTCAACTAGTAATGAAGGAGGCCCATTCGTCAGCTTATTCTGTACATCCAGGATCCAGTAAGATGTACAAGGACCTTAGAAATAAATTCTGGTGGCCCAACATGAAGTAGGATGTAGCAGAATTTGTGGCGAGATGCTTGACTTGTCAGAAGGTCAAGATTGAACACCGCAGACCAGGTGGTGAATTGCAACCTCTCCCAGTACCAGAGTGGAAGTGGGAGGATATTGCGATGGACTTCGTCACGGGATTGCCGAAGACTCAGAGTCAGAAGGATGCCATATGGGTGATCATTGACCGGCTCACGAAGAGTGCTCATTTCGTGGCCATCAAGTCAACCTGGGGAATCCAGAGGCTATCAGAAGTTTTCCTACACGAGATTGTTTGATTGCATGGTACGCCAAAAACCATTGTATCGGATCATGATGGCTGATTTATGTCGAGGTTCTGGAAGGAACTCTACAAGGCCATGTGAACTGAGTTGAGGTTCAGTACTGCGTTTCATCCACAGACGGATGGGTAGTCTGAGAGGACCATTCAGACACTAGAGGATATGTTGAGAGCCTGTGTGCTGGATCGTCCGACCAGTTGGGAGAACAACTTGAGTCTGATTGAATTCACGTACAATAACAACTGGCATTCCACCATCAAGATGGCTCCATTCGAGGCTTTGTACGGTCGAAAGTGCAGATCTCTGATTTGTTGGGATGAGAATGCCGACAAGATTTTGCTCGGACCGAAGTTAGTCGAGAGGATTGCCTCAAATATTGCCTTGATCAGACAGAGGATGCTTACAGCTCAAAGCCGACAGAAGTCTTACGCTGACTTGAAGCGCATGAATGTCGAGTTTGAAGTAGGCAACAAGGTATTTGTCAGAGTGTCGCCATTCAAGGGCGTGTTTAGGTTCGACAAGCATGGGAAGCTCAACCCTCGCTACATGGGACCATTTGAGATCCTTGACAAAGTCGGATCTCTAGCATACCGTTTGGCATTGCCGCCATCGGCGCATCCTGAGCATAACGTGTTTCATGTGTCCCTGCTGAGGAAGTATGTGCCAGATGAGTCTCATGTGTTGAGTTATGACGACATCGAGATTCATGCAAATGGTATATACGAGGAGAGACCTGTGTGTATTCTCGAATGCCACGAGAAGCACCTGAGGAACAAGGTGGTACCGTTAGTAAGAATCCTCTGGTCCAAGTCAGGATCTGAGGAGGTGACTTGGGAAACTTGGGAGACTGAGTCTGATATGCTTAGGGCTGAGCACGGTTTGGGTAAACCGAATCTTTTAACTGAATCGGACCGAAAAAACCGATCCAAACCGAAACCGAAATAATTCGGTTCGGTTTTCGGTTTATGTATTTTAGGGTTTCGGTTTTCGGTTCGGTTAAACCGAAATTAAAAAATAAGTGGGCTGCCTTGAAGATGTTGGGCTGGTTTAGGTAAAAAAAAAGGCACATATGATTCTCCTCACCAGCTCACGCCTTACCTGTTGAATCTTCCGAGTTCCGCCCGCCTCTAAGGCTCCAAGCTCCCAGTCCCCTATTGTCGTTGCCCTGCTTCGGTGCGTCGGTCCCAGTCCCCTGCTTGACGCCGCCGCCCTGTGACCTGCGTCCCCTGCCCAGACCGACGTCTTGCCGAGTCGGTCCCCTGCCCACCTCCCCCGCCGACAAGCTCTTCTCCAACGGCAAACTCCTCCCCCTCCACCTCCGCCCTTATAACCCTAATCCCGATCCTAGCTACGACCCTAATAACGATCCTAATTATGACCCTAATTACGATCAATCGTCTTTTAGCACACCACTCGCCACCACCCCAATCTCCGGCACCACCCTGTTCGAGTCCTGCAACGTCTCCCCCGCCGAGTCCTGCCACGTCAGTAGGGAGCTCACTCCAGTGGACTACAACCTCTCCAACGCTCAGGAAGCCACTACGAATCATACTAAGAGGTCTAATTGGGCCAAGAAATTGAAGCTCATCAAACACCCTTCCTTGCTAAGCTCCAAGATCAAGGCTTCCAAATCCTATCTCCTCTATATAGATGCTTAAATATTCGGTTTTTCGGTTTTTTAGCCGAACCGAACCGGGTTCGGGCCGAACCGAACCGATCCAATATAATTCGGTTCGGTTTTCGGTTCAGTTTTTTGGGAGTTTTAGTTTTCGGTTCGGTTCCGGACCGATGCTCACCCCTAGATATGCTAGGTCGTTTCCATGATCTGTTTTCGGCCTAGTTTTGGGGTCGAAACTTTTTTTTAAGGGGGAGGTATTGTAATAACCCCTAAAAGTCCCAACTTTCGTTTTGTAAGCAAGACGTGTTAGGCATGGTCTGTAAACCTGTAAGAATCATATGAATGTATGGATACACATTTAATGAAATATATGGGTTTAATTATTGGAGGATTGTTAAAAATCGGAATTTAACAAAGACCCGCGATCAAGGTCCGAGAACCACAGGCGCGGCATTGCCCGTGATCGCGATGAAGCAGCCGCGAGCGCGACAATTCCAGCGATCGCGGTTATGAAACCGCGATAGCGGCAATCTGCTTCGTCTTCTCCCTCCCCTTTCCAGAACGCCGACGATCGGCATTTCTCCCACGTGTTCCGAACGGCGGGAGCTGGATCGCTTAGCCTCCTTGGCGTTGAGTTTGGAGCTCCATTCCTAGCCTATAAATAGGGCTCGGAAGTGGCATTCTCCTCCACCATTCTCATTCCCTCTTCCTCTCGTTGTGCTTCGTTGTTTGTCGTCGGAGTTGTCGTCACCGGAAGCCGAGGTCGTCGCTGTTGTAAAGTTCCTGGAGTGGTGGAAGTGCGCAATTGCTCAGAAGCGAAGTTCCGCGCCTCGTCGTCGTTGGTATGGCTCCAAAATTCGATTTAGGCTCGTGGCGGGATGGAGTTCCGCGACCGCGGCTCCATCCACCGCGACCGCGGCTGGGCAGAAGCCCGCGAACTCGGCCAAGGCATGGCCCGCGATCGCGGCCCCTTCTGCCGCGGCCGCGGTTTTGCCCAGTAAACCGCGATCGCGGCTATGATAACCGCGACCGCGGCACTACCCTTTTCCCTTTGTTTTGTTTCGTCTTTTCGTACCGTAACTAATTAGGGTTTCTTGTCTTAAAACTCGTCTCATATGCGTCGTCGAGTTGGATTGTGCTCGTATCCATGGCTGGTTGTACGGATTGGGATCCGACCCTACCGGATGATGATAAATTCCAATGGGAATTTTAGTAGACAACCGTGCACAAGTCCAAGTTCCCGGATCTCAAAACCCGACTTTTCGTTCGTCTAGACTAAGGCAACCCCGGATCTCGAAACCCGACTTTTCGTTCGTCTAGACTAAGTGATAACAGCAATTTGTCGTGCTAATTACTACTATGCAAGTTATCCAAACAAACCTAATACGTAGTCCTAGGCAAGTAAGGGTCGAGTCCTCAGGGAGACAGATTCTATCTTTATATGCAATTTCTATGTCAATCTTAAGTAACCAGAGGGGGGTTTTGTATGTTTTAGAATATCTAAGCATGCGAAGGCAAACAAACTAAAGATTATGAATTCAATAATTGGGGAAAGAGCTCAGCCAAACAAACATCCACTATTCGTATGACAAGTTGATCCTAGACAGTCATTCAATATCTCATGCAATGGAAATTCCTATTCCTTTTCTAAAGTAACTACAAGCACAACCAGATACTTATAGCACTAACTAGTTAAACAACCATAAAACCATCAAGATTCAGTTTAACAGCAGCATTAAGCCTAGGAATATAATTAGGATACAATCTAGCATAAAACAACCAACTTTTATCCTAGAATGTAAATCAATTCTCTTCTACATAAGACTAGCACAACCAGATACTAGTACGATGCAGTTACTACTCCGGTAAAGATATGCTCAACCATTAACAATCTAAATCTAGCAATCAATCAATAGAGACAATACCTAGTTGCACATGCTAGAAACTGTCAATATTAATCATAAGCAATTCAAGCAAGAGAATAGATAAAGTCCATGCGATAGATAAGGAACAAAAATCTCACAACTTAATCAAAACGAAAGCTTCAGTTGTCTGACTAAGCAAGGAAGGCTTAGTTCTTCATAACAAAGTACGTAGAATAGAGAAAAGATGAAAGTAGGGTTCGAGAGGAAACAAGCCTTCCCTCTACCCTTAAATACTAAAGATAATAAGTCTCTAAAAATAAATTAAAACGAAATAATAAAAATACTAAAAATAATTCAAAATAACAAAATAAGGAAATAAGACTCGGATCCACTTCCGACGGAGGCGGCGGTCGCCGTAAGCCTGGCGGCGGTCGCCGCCAGAACACTTGTTGAGATTTCTTCGGTTCAGCTCCTGTGACACTTCCGTATAAACGCCATAACTTTTGATTCCCAACTCGGAATGCACTCATATTTTGAGGACTTATAGTAGACTTCAAGAGCTAACTCCTAGAATTGGAATCACTCCATTTGGACATCTGAGTAAAGAGAAAGAATCAATTGAATTCAGCACATTGTTCTTCTACTCTCGTGTGGACTCTCTCCTTGGTTCTTCTTCGTCTCCTCAGTGGTCAACTCCTCTTCCTCTGGATATCTTCAATTTGCTTCTCCAAACCACCAAATCCACACTTCTTCTCTCTAACTCCATAATCCACAGTTGTGCACTAAATCCATCCAAATGGCACCTCAAACCTAGTAACAACCCCTAGAAATGCACTACAAAATAGTGCCGATCACTAAGGCAAGTCGTGGTTCGCTCTTGCTCATTATTCCATATTTCCCTTGATTATCAATTATTTAATTGTTTAATTAAGTTGGAATAAAGTCATGTTTTGTGTTTGGGAACAGATTTGATAAAACGATGTGTTAAAATATGGATTTATAATAGGTTGTATATATTGCTAGAAACAACGCTATTATATAGTTCTATATGATATTACCGTAATGGATTTTGGTGTGGATTTATGTGTGAACTTATGTGTAGTTAGCACGAGTATTCGTAGGAACGCTATGTACCTTGCGAGGTCTAGTCGTTTCTTTATAACTGGTATTAGGAGGATTTTGCCCTAGTACTTTTTGGTCATGACCGTACCCTTATTCAAGTGGTAGGTGCACTTAGCTAGTGCCAACATTCGGGATTCAATCCCAAAGATATCTCTCGTATTGAGATGATGTGAATTAAAAGCTTTAACGTGAATGTACGTTTTATAAGTAAATAAGATAAGTGTTTTTACGCACATAATTAATATACCCTCGGGCGAGGAGTACAATGTGGAAACCGCCCGGACTCTTGTTAGAGTAAGTCCTCTTTCCAATCTGGATTCGCATTACGCGGTGAGGTTGGTCGTGGACCCAAATAATCAAGGTCGTGTTTTAAACTTGTGTGAAAACTTAACGTTCCCAAACAATTTTCATACGCTTCCTATAAGACTCAATTCCTTTGGAGTCTTCTCTTCAATCATTCTTTTTCTTGTGTTTCCGTAGACGTATTGAAGTTCACATCGTATATCGGCTATTATTCGAGAAGCGATTGTTGTAACTTAATACGACTACTTAGAACCTTTTCTTTGTACCCTTGCGTAGTCTTTCATTAGACTGACCAATCGTTATTTTTCCTTTGTATGGTTGGCTGGTGTCATCCGTCTCATACGGCACATTAGGTAAATTTCCTCAGCTGTGAAGGCCAGAATTCCGAAGTTGAAGGTAGTTGATATTTGAAGTGTTTCCTAAGGTTGAAGATCCTGGCGTAAGATCGCACGGTTCAAAAACCCCTTTGTGGCGTTTTATTTATTTCAAAGACTTCCGTTGTAATATATGTTTTCTGTATCTGGTTTCGTTATCAATTGTAATTTGCAACGTCGGTATGAGACATTATTTGGTCAATTTTCACATTACTTAATAAAGTTTACAGTATTATATCATTTGTTATATAAACGGTAAGCCTTGGGTGACCCCAAGTGTGTATTCTGAGGTCACTGGCGGTAATATTTCTAAAGGTATTTTGGGGGTGTTACAGCAACTAGGTTGCGCCCAAAGGGTTGTGTGGAGATTTATTTTGGGTTTAGGATTTAGGGTCTTTATCATCGCAGTACAAAGTTTAAAATTTACATTATTATATCATTGGAGATATTATTTGGTCAATTTTCACATTACTTAATAAAGTTTACAGTATTATATCATTTGTTATATAAACGGTAAGCCTTGGGTGACCCAGGTGTGTATTCTGAGGTCACTGGCGGTAATATTTCTAAATGTATTTTGGGGGTGTTACAACAACTAGGTTGCGCCCAAAGGGTTGTGTGGAGATTTTTTTAGGGTTTAGGATTTAGGGTCTTTATCATTGCAGTACAAAGTTTAAAATTTTCAAGTTGAAGTTGGAAAAAAAACTTATAATATCTGTATATTGACTGAATATTTTGCTAATTTGTTTCGGATCTTGAAAGATATGATGGTGGTTGGGGGAGTAATATATAATTTCATGGAAAAGTATCATGTGCGAAAGTTTATTAACGTACAAAATACGAAAGAATTATAACCGTCCGATTTGCTTCAGTTTTTTGCATTGTTACACGCGCTTTCAAATTTTTTTTTCGCTCTATCTGTTCGCTTCAGCCTTCTTTTTTTCGCTTCAGCTTTTCAAATTTTTTTTTTGCATTGTTATACGAACTTGCACTTTTTTTTATTCATTTGCACTTCCTCCTTAACCACTTGCACTTCTGTTTAACAGCTTGCACTTTCGTTCTATTTGCTTGCACTTATTCATTATTCTGATGCACTTTCTGTTCGCTTACTTGTATTTTAAATATTTTTTAATATCATATTTTCTTGCACTTTCTGTTCACTTATTTGCACTTTACTCTGTATTTCCATGCACTTTCTTCCTATTGGCTTGCACTTTCGTCATTTCACTTGCACTTATTCATTATTCTGATGCACTTTCTGTTCACTTACTTGCACTTTACTTCGTATTCTCATGCACTTTCTTCCTATTGGCTTGCACTTTCTGTTATTTAATCTCTTGAACCTAAAGTACAAGCATATAAGAAAAAAGTGCAATCAGAAAACATAAAGTGCAAGCATATAAGAAAAAAGTGCAAGGAAATCAACACAAAGTGCAAGAACATAAACACAAAGTGCAAACAAATACAATGTGCATTCGAATATACACAATGTACAAGCAGAATAAACAAATGTTCAATGAAAACATAAAGTGCAAGCATATAAGAAAAAAGTGCAAGCAAAAAAATACAAAGTGCAAGCGAATAAACACAAGGTGCATTCGAATATACACAATGTGCAAACTAATAAATAAAAGTGCAATCAGAAAACATAAAGTGCAAAAAAATAAACACAAAGTGCAAGTAAACATAAGGTGCATTCGAATATACACAATGTGTAAGCAGAATAAACAAATGTGTAATGAAAACATAAAGTGCAAGCATATAAGAAAAAAGTGCAAGTAAAACAAAACAAAGTGCAAGAAAATAAATACAAAGTGCAAGCAAACATAATAAAGCAGGTGTAATGACACACTCCATAGTGCTGGCCATGGTGGACGGCTGAAGATCTTTCGTATTTTGTATTTTAACAGCCTTTCGCACCCGAACTGCGTCCTAATTTCATTACAGGATATAACTATAGAATGTAATATATGATATAACTATTGAATATAACCATACGATATAATCGTAGTACGAAAACACTGAACCTTAAACCACAAACCCTAAAACCTAACCCTAAACCAAAAAAAGCACTAGAAACCCCTTGGGCGCAACCTAGTTGCGCCCAAAGGGTGTGTAGGGATTGTTGTAGTTTTTTTTAGGGTTTAGGGTCTTTATCATAGTATATAACCATAGTATATAACTATATAATATATGATATAACCATAGTATATAACTATAGAATATAATATAGGATATAACCATAGTATATAACTATATAATATAACCATAAGATATAATCATAATATATAACTATAGAATATAACGATATGATATAACCAAATTGGATATAAGTCATATAACTATAAGATATAATCATTGTATATAACTATATGATATAACCATAGTATATAACGATATGATATAACCAAATTGGATATAACTATAAGATATAATCATAGTATATAACTATAAGATATAACGATATGATATAACCAATTTGGATATAACTATAAGATATAATCATAGTATATAATATAGGATATAACCATAATATATAACTATAGAATATAATAGAGGATATAACTATAGTATATAACTATAAGATATAACGATATGATATAACCAAATTGGATATACCAATAAGATATAATCATAGTATATAACTATAGGATATAAACATAGTATATCTATATGATATAATATAGGATATAACCATAGTATATAACTATGGAATATAACCATAAGATATAATCATAGTATATAACTATAGAATATAACCGTAGTATATAACCATAAGACATAACCAAATTAGATATAACCATAGTTATATGTGATTTTTGAAGGATATAACCATAGTATATAACTATATGATATAACGATATGATATAACCAGTTGGATATAACTATAAGATATAATCATATTATATAATTATAGGATATAAACATAGTATATAACTATATGATATAAATTATATAATGTAGGATATAACCATAGTATATAACTATGAAATATAACCATAAGATATAATCATAGTATATAATTATAGGATATAACCATAGTATATAACTATAGAATATAACCATAGTATATAACTATAAGACATAACCAAATTGGATATAATCATAGTTATATGTGATTTTCGAGAATAATAATAATAAACAGATAATAGCAAACGAATTAGTGGAGAAACATACATGAATTTTAGATGAATAAAAGTAAATTGAAACCTTATGATACAAACGAATTTATTGCCATGTAACCCTGATTACTTGAAAACGCCTATTACTATAGTCAAATGCACACAAGTGTACAAATCTACTAGGTATTTGAATTTCCAAATCATATAAAATAGCAGGATAGATACAATGGGATGAGTATGTAGTAAATTTATTTTAAATATAAAATAAATTTGTTGATTTAAATACAAGCGTGGGCGCTATGTAACGCCCAAGGTTTTTTTTCCGTTTTTTTTTTGGCGTAACTACATTGCGCCCAAGGTGAACCGGATTTTTTTATTATAAATCGGCCATGAACCGAGTTTTTTAACAACCCGGTTCATTCACTTGTGCGCAACAAGGTTGCACCCAAGATTAATTATTTTAAAAAAAAAAAATCCATTTTTTGGGCACAACCTGGTTGCGCCAAAAAAGCGGTGCGAGGCTTAAAAAAACGGGTGCGAACATTCTCCCCGTTGAATAAAGGAAAATGGTATTTTATTTCACGTCAATGCACAATGACTAACTAGTATTATAAAATATGTATTTTCAGTCGCAAATGACTAACCGGGCTGCCCGCGGGCCGGCCCAGCCCGGACTTCCAGGTGGGTACAGTTAAGGGTCCTGACCCGAGCCCGACCCGCAAAACGGGCCGAAAAAACGGACTCGTGTTTGATCATGTCTATATCCGGCGTACACCAACGCGGGAGCACTAGATTTAAAAAACAATGAGGTATCTATATCTATCTATAACTATATATTACAACTCTCACATTTGGAGCTATGAGAGCGTTTTTAGGAAAAATTGTTGATATGTTATTATTTAATTATTTAATTTATTATTATAATAAGTAATCAACAAAATCTATATATTTATATTAAAGTGATTTATTTTTGAACCACCAAAAAGATTCTGGACCCACATTACTCATGTATCAAATTATACAAATTAACAAAGTTTGATGTTAATCAACCAAGTATCTGAATTTTAAATAATATATCTTACATTATTTATGTTTTATTTATCTTACTATCAAATTTGATTTTAACCAACCAAACTTTTCAATTTAATGTACGGTATTAGTGATGTTATTTATTGTTAAAAGTAACAATTCTCATTTAATCTAATATTTATTTGTTATTAAAATAATATAAATCATAATCCCACTATTTTTTTTAGCAAATCTTATTTCTAAGAACATGGAAATTTAATCTTATTTCTAAGAACATGGCGAATCTTATCATAATTTCACTCTTTTTTCCAATATAAATCGTAGTATTAGTTACGTTACTACTCCAAGGGCAATTTTTACACCATAAAATAATTAAGAACGTGTTAAATACAATTTTTTTTTCTAACCTATGATTATGGCACATGTTAAGCACTTAAATTTAGAAGGATTTTGTTAGGTGTAATTTATATGAGGGATTTGAATATTTTGTAAAGGGTGTAAGCATTACTTTTTAGGGAATATTTTTTAAAACGAGAAGTCTTAACATATGTAATAACCCGGATTTGTAATCCTTTATAAGGATTAGAATACTACCCATGTCAATAAGAGCTTTTTTTTTTCAAGGTTCAAGTGAGGACAAAGAACTCTAAAGTTAAGTGTGCTAGGGCAGGAGTAGTACTGAGATGGATGACCTCATGGAAAGTCCCCGGGTTGGCATGAGATGGTGTTTCTAAGGCCCCGGGTCTTACAAATGATATCAGAGTCGACTCTGGGTTACGAGTGGACTTGGCCTGGATGGCGGTCACTCGACCCAGAGGGTGGTCTTTGGGCTTGACGATGTCGTCAAGGGTTTAAGTGGGGGTGATTGTAATACCCTGAATTTGTAATCCTTTATAAAGATTAGAGTGTTATCTATGTCAACAAGAGCTCTTCCTTTTCAGGGTTCAAGTGAGGACAAAGAACTCTGAAGTTAAGTGTGATAGGACAGGAGTAGTACTGGGGTGGGTGTCCTCTTGGGAAGTCCTCGGGTCTTACAACATATGTCCTTAGGGCATAGGTTAGAAAAATAGATATAACAATTATTAGCATTAATTATGTAACGTATATTTCAATTATTCCAAAAAAAGTCAATTTAAAAACTTTTTTCTTTAAATACAAATACACATCTAAATAAACTCATCATAACAAACATGAATAACCTTTGGTATATTCTGACTATCTCAAACTTTTTTACTTCAAATTTTTTGATGTTTTTTAGATTATGATTTACAATTAGTCATTAAACAATTTCTATTTTTCTTTTTTTCATTTTTTAGCTAATATTAGAGTTGTCAATCGGGTCGGTCAAGTCGGGTTCGGTTCGGTTATTTCGGGTTCGGGTTGAGAACGGGTCGGGTCATTTCGGATAATAGGTCAAGTTGGTCGGGTCATTACAGGTCAGCGGGCGGTTCGAGTTAACCAACGGGTCAAGAGCGTCATTTTTTAAATATTTTGTTTACTATTTAAATATTATTAAATAGTTAAAAACTAATTTAAATATGTCAAAATAAGTTGAAATGAATTAAAATAATAATAATATTATTATTAATTATTTTAATGTAAATGATATTAGTAGACCAAAATCATATTTAATTTTTATTTTTAATTTTTATTATATTAATTTATAAATTTCTACATTATAAAAAATTATATAAGTACAACAATGTTCTTTTTTTTAGGATATTAAGCATATTATCATTATTTATATGTCATTTATCATATATATTTTATGTTATATTTTATTAATACTCCACATTTATTCGTTAATCGCGTCGGGTTCGGGTTGGTCGGGTTCGGTCTCGGTAAATTCGGGTTCGGTAATTTCGGGTTATCAAAAATTTCGGTCAGGTCGGGTCGGGTCCAAAAACGGGTCGGTCAGGTCGGTAAAACGGGCTCGGTCACTTTTTGACAACTCTAGCTAATATGATTGATATTTTTATATTTTTGAATAATTAATATTAAACTAATATATTTTTAATATAACATTTCAACATATCACTGTTAAAGCTAGAATTTTTTTATAAGTACACATATTTATGTTTAACTAATATTATGACTTATAAATTTTAATATTAAAATATTGACAAATTTTAATATTATATTTTAATATAATATAGTTTATTTAAAATACACGATAAATGATAGTGGAATACATACACGACTTCAACAAAAATATCTTGTGTATGACAATAATTACATGATTAAAAATAAAAAGGATAATTGTATGAGAATAGGTATGAATAATATATAATATATTTATACAAGTTATATAATTAACAATTAAATTTTGAACATATTGTTATTTCAAACTTTTATTCATATAATTCTTAAACAATATCACTAAGATTTTTTTCTTCTTAAAACTACTTAAATACAATATAATTTAATTCAATTATAAATAATTACTGATGATTTTATAAATTTAAGTTTACTCGTACAAGGTAAGGGTACTACACTACTGAAGTTTTAAATCAAAACTAATTGAGGATTAGAGTAAACTTTTAACTAACTAAACCGGAAAAAAAAATTAGCCAGCAGAAGTGGAATAATTTTGTAACATATTTTGAAACTCATTTTTTCTAGGTCATTAACGCCCAGTTTTATAATTAAATTTAGTAAACAACACTCTCAAGATTTAAACCACCCAAGATCATTGTATGCTAGAGTAAACCGGTTGCCAATGAACCAAAGATAGTTTCTTTGACTATTAATAAAACATGTATGCTAGAGTAAACCGGTTGCCAATGAACCAAAGATAGTTTCTTTGACTATTAATAAAACATTTTATTGTTATATAAGGTATTCAGATGAATCATGCGCCTAGTACAAACTCCATAGCCCATTTCAAAATATATTGTGAGCCTGGTTGAAACTCCATATCCCATTTTTTTTTAAAGTTTTTATTTCTGGTGCGCCTGCCTTTGGTAGCCATCGAAAAGCACAAATAATTGAATTTTTGTTTTACTTCGCACTCCTCTTTGGGCGGCACATCTGGCCGCCCAGAAAACCCTTCTCAAAAACCGGTTTGCCTCTGGGCGGCACTAGGTGCAGCCCAAGCAAACCGGATTTTTGATAACCCGGTTTGGCCCTGGACAGCACGTATTGCCGTCTATTTTTTTATTTGGGAAGAACCCGGTTTAGGAATTTAGTTTATTTATTTTATAATAAAAAATTTTGGTTTTTTGGAAACCGGGTTAAACCTGGACGGCACATGATGCCGCCTAGAGAACCCTCCAAAATTTGGGCGGCAAATTTTGCCGCCCAAATTTTGAATTCAAAATTCAAACATGGGCGGCACATACTGCCGCCCAGACTTATCCCCCAAAAAAATCCCAGCTCGGCGGTATTTAGGGCTGCCGAGGGGTCGTCTTCTCCGAGCAACGAAAAAACCAAATCCGAGAGAAAAAAAAAGGATTCCGACGAGTATTCCTTTGAAGACATATGGGCGGAGGTAGACTTAATGGACCATCAGATGGCGGCGGCGGGAGTTCTCGGCGGCGACGACGGCGGCGGCGCTGAATTTCTGTTTTATTGGCGGCAACGGCATGAGAGGCGACGCGGCGGAAGAGGGAGGCGAGGTGGGGGAGATGGGAGGCGACGCGGCGGAGGAGGTGGCGCCCATGACCGGGGAAGAAGGGGCTGGGCTGCACGTGGAGCCGCCCATGACCGGGGAAGCTGGGTTGCACGTGGAGCCGCCCATGACCGGGGAAGAAGAAGTGCTCTCTCGGCTGCACGACCTGCCGCCCAGGACCTAGGAGGTTGCCGGCGATCATTTGGGCGAGGAGGGGGATATCGGGGCAGACAATGTTTTCGACGTGGCGTGCGTGGTTGCGATAGAGGCGATGTTAGATTTGGGGGAAAATCCCGTTCGTCAAAAGCGGAAATATGAACGAAGGCTTACAGAAAAGGTATGGTGTTTGTAATTTTTAATTTGTTAAATCTAATTTATTTAATTAAATTGTTACTGTAATTGTAGATTTGTAAACTTAGTTTTTATTGTATTTAATCATTTTTTAAAAAGACTATAGGTAATAGGCTCAATTATACTGTGAAATAATATTAAATATATTATCATAATGAAAATTTTAATATATTGATTTTGTTTGTAAGAAAACAATTTTCTATATATGTAACTAGGTTGTATTGGGAAAATGAATATAATTATATTTCTTATGGAAAAATAGGAAGTATTGGGTAAGATCGCACGGTCGGATCGAGACAGTCGCCCTACTACTGCATCTGCTCGCAAGAGGAGGGTTGTCGGTGTTCGCAGGACACAGAGGTGCTGCTTAGTGAGGATGATAGTGAGGGCGATAGTGAGGACGATGTTGGTCCCGTCCGCTCAAATGAGGACGTGGTTATAGAGGACCCACCTCAGGACGACTTTACTACCGGTCCTTCTACTATCCCTCAGGATCCGGAGTTGATTATCGACCCACCAGAGCAGCAGTCACATCAGGAGGATCCACCTCATGAGGACTCACCTCAGCAACAGCCACCTCAGGAGGACTCACCTCAGCAGCAGCCATCTCCGACTGAGCCACATCAGCAGACTCCATCTCAGCATGCCCCACCTCCACCTGAGCCATCTCAGCATGCCCCACCTCCACCTGAGCCATCTCAGCAGGCCCCGTCTCCGCCTGAGCCAGCCACGCAGGCCCCACCTTTGCCTGAGCTAGCTGAGCAGTTTCCTTCTTTGTTGAGGAACTTTGATACGCACATTGCGGAGCTGATATGGAGGAAGGCGTCGTTGGACCCACCAGAGGACGTTATTAGGACTTTGAGGGTTCAGACACGCCCTATGCAGTTTGCATTTTGGAGGGATCGTATTCCCATAGGGGTCCTTGAGGAGGGTTCCTGGTTTTGGATTGCGCAGCAGACGGGGTTGACCGATTTACTTGATTTGCAGTTCGGCAATGCTGATCACATCTTCATTTCAGCGTTCGTTGAGAGATGACATCCAGAGATGAACACCTTCCACTTTCCCTGGGGCGAGATAGGTCCTACTCTTCATGACGTTCTGATGATTTTAGGGCTGCCGATCGAGGGATTTGAGGTGACATCACCATGGACCGGTCAGGATAGCGAGCTGGCGGAGTGTGAGGCCTTGTTCGGCTATCTGTTTGGGATAGATCCGGAGTACAACTTTGATGAGGATGATGCTGACATGTTCTGTGACCTTAGGAAGGGTTGGGTCAAGCAATTCCAGCTTGGGAGGCATGTGATGAGGATGATTGGCTCTCCTTTTTAGGAACCTCGGAGAGGCTTCTCGACGCGGAGCTGCACAGTTCGCCGGTTGTGCACGTCTTTTAGAGGCATACCTTTATTATAGTTAAATTATAATTTAAATCATTATTATATATTATTGAATTGTTTATAACTATTGGCTGTCTTCCTCCGTATGCAGGTTTGGATTTGGACGTACTTTGTATACTTCCCGGGCAACCCTAACCTCAATGAAGGTGCGGACGACGACCTCCGATGCGCTGGACGATACTCCATTGGCAGGACCCCTCTCCGGTCCCCCCGTGACCAGTCACACTACAGACTGTCTTGGCGGTGGTGGAATGGGACAATGATCATTAACAAGCCAAATTTGTAAGCATAAACAGTATAGTTATAAAAATTTATGAAAGAATAAGTAAATACGAGAGAGTAGGACTCCACGTACCGGTACGTAATGGTCTCTCCTGCCTACATGTGCTATCGCATAAACCTTTGTCGGAGGCTCAGCACCCGGGGGGGGCCCACAATGGAAGACATGTGTGCGGTCCGAACCATGATAACACAACAACAGCCACTTGGTATTCCGTGGCAAACGCCAAACCAGTAATAGGCATTATACACCAGAAGTTCGTCGTGCACGGTGAAGCAATATAATTCAATCTCCTAACAAATGCTTCCACCGTCAACGCTTCCTCCCTAAGCATCGCTACGTAGTTGGCTCCATGTGTCTGGACGTGCTTCGAAAGCTCTAACCGGACATCAATGCACTCGTCTTCTCGGTGACATAGCAAAACGGCAAGAGAACGAAACCCACAATGACCATCACCTTTGACATTTTGTACTCTAGAAATGTATGCGAGCATGAAATGATCAATATTCTCGTGTCCCCAGTTGAAGCCGAGATACTTGACCGACTTGTTTGAAGCCGACTTGGACTTGCTTGAAGCAGATTTGGGCTTTGCAGGTTTAGTGGCCTCCCCTTCTTGGTCTCACCACGTGGCGGGTCTTTAATATCGCACGATGTAGGGTCCTTTGACTCACGCCACTTTTCCGCCATCTTCTTTAACGTAAATCCTTGAACTGTCCCATAAAAAAACTCTTCAATGAAGTCCTGCACCATGACATTGTCCGCTGTGACTGTAACACCATCATCGACATCAAGATCCTTTGCATTCACCCCTTCCCATCGGATCTGCTTCCAGAAAATATCAACCTCTTCAGGCACTAACGGGTAACCCGTCTCCACGTAGACCTTAATTGTGTGTGGGCAAGGCAGTCCTAGTGTGGACCTCCACCAAAAATCATCACATTTGTCCCCAATTTTCCCCTCCTTTGCTAACACAGCTTGGGCATACAACATTCTCAAGCATTTCTCAGAGCACTTTTCAAGGATGCGCTTGAAGAACACCTTAACCCACTCAGGGCCATTTACTATCTCCATGGGAAAGGCAGTGCAGTTCTTGGTCATCTCAAATCGGATCTTCCGATGCTGATCAATAAACATGTTGTCGATGTGCTGCACAATTGTGTCGAACCCTCCAACGGATGTCTCAATCATGTCCTTAAGCATAGAGTGCTGACCCTCAACCCTGAAAATAATATAATCGTTTATAATTTACTAAATGAATTTTATAACCCAATTTGATTGCAAATGTTTGTATGAAAGTTACATGTTTGATGTTCTTGTGGCAAAATGGAGAACATCATCACACCATGCCGCAACTAGCTTCTTCTTATGCTCATTAAACCAAGTTTGTTGCACATATTTCACCAGGCCTTCACTCCATATCTCCTTAAAGTGAGCAAGTCGCTCTCTATACTCCTCCTTTGTGTGAGACCTCATCACCCGACGAACACTTCCCGAGAATTTCTTCTCGTCAGTCTTCATCGTCTTAGCATATGCCTTCACATTACGGTCTACATGGACCTGGCACAATAGATGATGAACCTTCGGAAACACCAATTTGGCAGCCTTGATCAGTCCTAGCTCTCGATCAGACATGATGCATACGGGACTTTTCCCCCCGTACAACCACTTCAATCGTCTCAGTGCCCATGCATAGTGGCTTGTCGTCTCCCTTTCCATGAACACAAGAGCAATGCAATATGTGTAGTTGGTGCAAGTAAACCCAACAATCTGGAACAGAGGCATACCGTACCTATAAATGCAACACAAAAAATACTTTAAACCCGCAGAAAATACCATTATCTACACATAATACAAAAACGAGTAAGGTTTACCTGTTGGTTTTGTAGGTCGAATCCATGATGACGACATTAGGGAACATGCACAGCAAATGTCGAGCGTCTGGATGAGAAATAAACAAGCACGCCAAAACCTCCTTCCCATCTTCCCTCGTCTTCGTAGCAGTGTCCAACAAATAGCCTTTCTCATTCAAAAACCCCAATGACCATTGTGTCACATTCAGATTGCCTAGGGATTTCAACCTCTCCTTAGCCCTAACAGTGTACACCTGCCTCCTCGAAATCGTTGAACCCGTATATTCATTCCTAAGCTGTGTAGAAATAACCTTGGGTCTTGCACCCGCCGCAGTATCAATCATCACTTTCCTACGCTGCTCCTTCGTAAGTCGGGAAGCAAATGCATGTCCGATCAAGGTGGTCGAAAGCATATGGTTATGGCATCCACTAACAACCGATATGGTCCACCGAGGATCTCTAATAGCATTTCCTTCCCTAAAAGTACCATGCAACAAAAAAGGACAATCCTTCTTCTTTGACCTAGCTTTATTCACTCGTATCGGGCCGACCTTTTTACCATCGACTAACTTCTTTTTCTTGCCGGACCTAGGTAACCCGGATCCCTCACAATGAAATATAATCTTTTTAGGCTTTGATGATTTAGTAGTGATCACCATAAAAAGACTAAAACCGACCTTTTGCACCCAATCTCTCAATCCTTCCATACTCGGAAATATCTCATTAGTAGTAAAATGGGATGAGAAGTCGATTGCTACAAATTCATCATCACTAGAATCACCCTATTTATATATAAAAATTAGTACATTAGAGACTAATTAATAATTAAATTTATACAAACTAATATCAAAAAATTATAGATTATTTCAAAACAGTCTAACATTTCAAAGACTAAGTACATTTAAGATCTAATCATTTTATACAATAAAAATTAAAATATTATGTACCTTGAAGTACTCAGGAGAAATCGGCGACTGAAAATCACCCTCATCATCTAGAGATGTGTGCGCGCTCGAAGACGACTCCGACAACCCCCTCCAACCAGGATCGCTTGACGACGACATTTTTTAAGAAAAATCGGGTATGAAGTTTTGGGTTCCAACCATTACTATTACATCTCCAATATATATAGCCGGCCACATGACCGTTGGGAGTGAAACAGAGTATTTCTGGGCGGCCCTATGTGCAGCCCAAATTGACCGTTGTCAATCGTACACTCCCTGGGCTGCACATAGTGCCGCCCAGAAGTACTCCGGTTTTCGTGAACCGGTTCACTGGGCGGCACATAATGCCGCCCATAAACCCTTCTCCCCCAACAAACCTGATCACTGAACCGGTTCTTTGGGCGGCACATGTTGCCGCCGACTAAACCGGTTCAGTGAAACCGGTTTTTATAAAATACATTTTAAATAATTTTTTTAAATAAAATAAAAATTGAACCCATCCTGGCCTGCACTACGTGCCGCCCAGAAAACTCGAATTTTCTAGGCGGCAAGATGTGCCGCCCAAGAAGGAGTATGAAGTAAAAAAAACTGGAGTGTGCGGTTTTTCGCCGTAAAATAATCATGCATCTGATAGAGGCATACACCTCCCCCAGACGTACCAAATAAGGTGTATGTAGCAAAAAAAACGCATGCATATATCATCAACCTATATTAATCCATGGATTTGGGCCTAATTTTGTTAAGAAAAATTCGGATCTTTACCACGTATGAAATCTATACTTGGACTACTTTGAACATGCTTTAATTACTGATCTAAAATGTGATTCTTTAGACAAACACAAAGGTGTTAGAAAGAATTGATATATTAAAATGGATTTGTTCTTGAATAGAGACTCTTTTTCAATTCAATCTGAATTACGCATGTTAATATAGGCATCCAAATTTTAATGCACAGAAAATGATAATTTGAGTAAGTTTTTTATAGTGATTTGGTTAAACAGATGCAAATGCAAATATTAAGGTAGATACATGGTTATGTGGAGCCTTCACCTCTATCATTGAAATCTCTCGTAATATTCACAAAAAACACTACCAAATGGATTCTCAATTAAATGCTATCTATAGAATAAACAAAATCAGATCAAGATTCCATACGGTTTTAAATGGTAAACCGCTTTAATTACATCATAGTTCTCATGTAACTATACAAGTGTAATATGATTAAGGATGGGCATTCGGTTCGGACCGGCGGACCGTAAACATTTTAAGTGTATAGATCAGACCGGATCGTATCCGGTCCGGTCCACGGTCCGGACTGGGAAAACCGGATTTCATAATTTTCGACATTTAAATTGTTTGATTACGGTCCGGATCAGACCATAAATATTATGAACCGGACCGTAAAAATTATGCCCAAAAATGTTTTAAACCTTTTTTTTAATTTTTACGGTCCGACCGGTCCAGACCGTAATTTTTATGAACCGGACCGTGGACCGGACCGTCACCGTGACGGTCCGGTCTTACGGTCCAGTCTACTTTTTTCCATCCTTAAATATGATAGATATTACAGTACGGAGTACTTCATTAGATGTAGCTAGGAATGTGTTTTTACTTTGAAATAAGGAAAACTATAGGTATGGTCGAAAACTAAACTGTACATTCGTTAAATTGAGGTGTGTTAGTTAGGTAACAATAAGACTCTTTTCTCGGTGGAAATAATATTTCAGACAAGTAACGACAATATAATTCTTTAGACAAGAAAACTCAATCAATCAAATAGTTGCGTTGAGAAAAAATTTTACCTCTAAATTTTACCATAATAGGATTTCAAATGTCTATTTGTATTATTAATCAAGTTGTACAATTCTGCAACTCTTTTCTCCATCTAATCTCACATAGATCCTAGACTTCAAGTGTAACAATCTAATAATCACAAGAACACAAGAAATTCCAACAAAGTACTTCACACATAGTTCGTACCTAGCTTGTATCTCTATCATGCACGATCATCTTGGTATGCTCGTATCTGTGTTGTACCTTCTCTAAGGTATACACATGAACATATATAGTCATTGGAAGACATGCCATTAATTAATCTAGCAACCCACTAATTAAGTGTTTTCTAAGGTAACTAACAATAACTTATCTAATCTTATACACACAATCAAATATTCACTTTTTCCAACTATTAAATATCTTAAGATATGATAAAAATCTTCTCCTTCTTCATGCCTCGCAACTTGATTAAGATATCGTAAATATCTTCATTTCAAATTTAGCATTCTTTCCAAAGTTCACAGCGCATTCATCCTGGGTACGTAGTTGCATCATTCCTTTCGCGTTGTTTCATTTTTTATTTTCTCTTCACAACACACGTATCAACATTCTGTTTTGCTCAACATAGTTGTTCCATTGTTGACTTGTCGTTCCTTCACTCTTTTGTTTTGCTTCTTTTTTTGGTTTTTATTGTTCCCTAATTTTTTCATTCAACCTGAAACTCATAAAAAAACCCATAAAACCTAATATTGTTTATCATCTTCAAAACTAGAAGAAACGTCATCATTCCAACAACATGCATGGTATGAAAAATTTATCCCTAGATGTATTAGAAATAGACTTTATCAGCCAAACCAAACTAGCTCAAATTGATCTCCGTAGTCCTCCCACCCATCGTTCAATGGTCTAAGTATTTTTTACCAAATAAAAAACAATATCATAAATTTTGGTTTTTTAAACATATTTTCTAAGGGCATATGTTAAGAATTATTTAAGAAACTAATTAATATCCTAAAAATAATGCTTAAAACTTTTTTTCTAAATAAATAAGATCCATCCAAATATTTCTAAAATGAGGATTTTATAAGTTAGAAAAATCCGTAAAAATATTAATTCAGTTTTTTCATATTATATCAAAACCATATTTGAAAATATTTTGTTAACCTTCTTAATTATATAGAATTTGTATTAACTTCGTATATTCATTTTCAATGGAATGGTGTTTAAAAACAAAAATTCGAGCATAAGTTAAAAATTGGTTACTAATTTTGAAATGGCAAACCGAACAATGAAAATCGAATTATGATTGGTAGATATAGCCAAATTAAAGGCTAGTAAGATATTAAGGTTTACAAAAATGTCATTTTATCTTTATATTAGAAAATGTGTACTACCAATCACAAGATAATCTAGTGGGATATGACATTAAGTATTTTCCAAGAGCAAGTCCATGTCTCATTCAATGTAGTTAACACGAACTAAACAATTAATTCAATATGTTCTAAGTATCTCAAGCACAACATTATTAGAAAAATATCTTAGATGTTCTATCATTAATGGAAAGGTCAACCACGATATTTTCAAAGATATTGTAATATCAACCACAAATCAACTTATAAAATAGAAAGCTAACTCTCTCTCTCCCAGGAGGGGAGAGCTACTTTAATTAAATCCAATTTGGCGTCAAAACTGAATTTCTTAGTGCAAAGGTTCATGTTGCCATGCATCCTATTTACATAAGGAACTAGACACAATTAACAGAACTTTCTTTTGGAACAAAGACTCGTCATATAAACCCTTATTAGGATGAGATAAAATAAGTAAAAACAAAGAAAATAGAGGTACTGGTATTAGGAAGACACACGATATGAATAAAGCACTCCAGATGAACCTTATCTGAAAAATATTTGCGAAACCAAATAATATATGGGTAAAAATCATTACCGAAAAATATCTAAAAGAGGTTAATATACTTTCTTACAGCAAAAAAGGCAACTACTCATGGCAATGGTCACAACTACTCAAACTTAGAAAAGAATTCCAAACTGGTCTCTAATGGCTAGTTGGAGATGGTAAAACCATTCATTTTTGGACGGACAATTGGCTACCTGATTTAAATCTTAAAAATAACACACTACCAAATATTGTTACTAACACCTTGACAAAGGTCGGTGAATTTATTGATAATAATAAAACAAGGAACAAAAATAGACTGGACGGACTTCTAAATCAACACGTTGTTGATCATATATTAGATATTCCTATCCCACAAAACCAAATCCCCGACAGACTGTATTGGGCCCCCAATAAAAATGGTTGGTTCTCTATAAAATCTGCTTTTGATTTAATTACAAAACAACAAACACTTTCAACCAATAACATGGCATGGATTTGGAAATTGGATACATATCCAAAAGTCAAAAACTTTCTTTGGAAAATTTGCCATGATGGCCTCCTGACAAAACAGAGACTAGCGCAGAAATATGTTCCAGTCCCGTTGGCATGTGATTCTTGCAACAATCTCCTTGAAGACCTAACTCACTTACTTTTACAATGCCATTTTACTCTTAAACAAATTAAACAACAGAATGCGACAATTGAGAATATTGTTCGAAACTTTGACTCTACCAACAAAAAACCAAGTGAAATATTGTCTAAACTTCAATCTCTCCTCACTAAAAAAGAAATTGTCTCTCTCACCACTACTTGGTGGGGTATCTGGATCAATAGAAACCAAATCATCTTTAACACTGACCCCAATGACAGAATAAAAGACTTATCTCAATATAACTCATCACTAATCAAAAATTGGGAAAAAACAAAGAAAGCAGATAACGATGACTTCACACAACCAAAAAGTAAGCAACACCATATCAGAAAAACTAGGTTCTTGAAATGGGAAAAACCAAACCAAAATTTTTACAAAATCAATTTTGACGGGTCTAAACAAACTAATGGTGAAGCTGGTTTTGGCTTCATCATTAGAGATGATAAAGCGGAATTTATTCATATGAGCAGTAAACATTGTGGTTTCAACAACATACTCATGACTGAAGCACTAGCATTAAAACAAAGCATCTCTTATGCCAAAACATTAACATTACAAAATTACATATTGAAGGTGATAATCTCTGCCTTATAAATTCTATTAAAGGCATCTGGGATTGTCCTTGGAAAATTGAAATGGTTGTTGCTGATATCTTGGTCGACATCCATTCATTCCAGGAGGTCCAACTTAGACACATTTTTAGGGAGGTGAACTATACTGCTGATCGCATTTCTAAACTCAGCTTTTCATCATTTGTATTTAACCTTAGTCTCGATTCAGAACTTCGTGTTCTCATCCGCAAGGATGCTCTAGGTTGGTCTTTGCATAGAAACTAAGATCAGTCTAATTCTTTTCTCATAAAAAAAATATAGTTAACACAAATTATCTCTCTACATTTCTAGTTTGTTAATTTCTAGTTCGAATTCCTTTGATGCAAAACTAAATCTAATCTTAATTCAATTGCTTGTACACTTAAAATTAATGAGGATCCATATATACCGAAATTCATTATTACTAGAAATCGAAGCCCGTGCTTCGCACGGGCCTTTTATGTATACGTAGTGTCACGATTTAAATTTGAATTTCTAATATATGGATTGTTGTTTCATGTTTTTATCTTAGACGATATATTGTTTGATATGTATTTAAATGTAATATCTAAGTCTTGACAAAAAAATGTAATATTTAAGTATTTTAGGTATAAAATGCTATGATTGTACGAAGTACAATTTTATTTATTTATTTTGGTCAGAAGTTCAATTTAAATTTTGAATTAAGGTGGTAGTTGTTTTTTGTAAGGATGTGTTTTTTCCTTTGAAAATATTTTAGAAATGCCTATCTAATTATATGTTGCGCTTGAACTCGAGTATTTGTAAGAAACTTGCTACAACAACTCTCATTTCTTACATGCTCCACTACCATCCACATTTCTAATTTTTTGCCTTTATCTTACAAATTTATTGCATTTTAATAATGTCTTTTTTGTTATGCTTTAGTTATTAATATTCATTATGATATTGCTTTATTTATTTGGTCTGGAATATATATCGTTTTATTAGTCACGTTGACTTTACATATTCCTAGACATTAATATCATTTTAATTAAAATATATTAGTCATTAATTCATATTCTTATTAAATACGGAGTAATATAAATAATTAGTGACTCTGCATTTTCTTAAACCTTGTTACATTTTATATAAAAGTACATTAGTTATTTTATCGATACTTGCTTACTCTTCTTAGCGAAATCATAATTCATAACTTTTTCCTTGTACATTTCATATGTGAGAGTGAGTACATGTCTATTATTTTGGCTTTCATCCTTGATTAATTCCTCTAGACCAACACCAATGAGACCGTATTTATACATGATGAGTGTAAAATGAATATGTATAAAATAGAATAATAAAAATCATCCTTAACCAAAATAACAACACACCTACCTAAAACGTTTAGTACAAAAAAGAAACTAAAAATACAAACCTAATTGAATTTATGCTACCAATAGTTGAAGGGTTTACATCGTCCATAAAATAGTTTGCTTTATTCTTTACTAACAACCAGTCGTCCTAAATCGAATGTCTTTTTCCTCCTTCTAGTGAAAGCTACTGGTGCATGATGTAAACAATCGATGCCTCAATAGTACGTACTACAATATTGAACAAATGCAGCTGTCATGTGCGGCGGTTTTGGATAAAAAAGCGGTTATTTGCAGCAGTTTATCTATTGAAGCGGTTTTTGCAGCAGTTATTTAGTGATTCAGTCAAATGCAACGCATTTCGCAGCGGTTTTTATATAGTAGGTCTAATAAAGCGGTTTTTTAATACCTAATGCAGCAGTTTGAAACCCTATATTGGCGTGATCTAATTTTGACGCGGCCTCTTCTGCCAGTTTTGGAATAGAACACTTCTTTTTTCTGTAGTTCGAAGTACATCTAGGTCACAACCAGGTATTTGATTTTCGATTTGCTTCTTTTTTAATTCCATGTTGACTTCTCTACTTCTTCTTTTCTTTAGAAACTCTAGGCTTTTTTGGTTTATTCATGTCTGAAATTCGAAGGAGAGCTCACGCGATGTCGATTGCAATTTGTTAGGGTTCTTAGTTCGGATTTCGATTGCAAAGCTTGAAGAGCATATCGCTAATGGAAGAGGCTTGATTTACAATGTAGGTGAGGAGTTCCTAGGGTTTTGTCGTCGGATATCTCTCTTTCCTTGTTTCTTATGTGTATTGATCGAAGTTTTTTTCCTTGTTTTTATATGGTCTTCATGCTTCATTTGCATTTCGGATTTTGGTATGAACTACTTTCTAAAGTTCCCATTTCGAATTTGCTCTTAATTTGAAAAATGCATAGGCTGATTTATTGATTGTGGATGACATTGAGTTTCTTCTTCTTGACCTCTATACTTTCAGAATGTTATGCAGTACCGCCCAATACACTTGCAAAATGTTATATAGGAAAAAAACAGTGGATGTATTTTGACATTGTGTTGTCATACTATTATTGGCATTTGGAGGAAAGCAAGCTACCATTGCATGTTTGTAATCGAGAGTCAAATCTATTTTTCTCCAATTACAAACATATTTCATTGCCACACTGCGGGATTCGGGTTCACTAGTAGACATAAACCACTCTATGTAGATAACTCTGTATTAGTATTGTACTCCTTGTTTGCATCCTGATAAATGATAATAGCTCTTCATAAGGTTTGCACTGGAAATTCCATTCGTGATACCATATTGTGTAAGTGTGATCTATTGAGCTATATGATAATGAAAGCATCATCATTATTATTACTTTTCCTATTATAGACAGATATTTTTTCTTCTCTACAAATAAACTAGGGGTTGTAAAATGAGTTGGAACTTATTAGAATATCATTATCTTAGACTATCAGAGCTTGACAATAAGGAATAATTCCAATGCAATATGTTTTACTGCTCCTTTTGAAATTGATATACATCTTAGTTTTGAAAATATCATTCTACAATTGGTTTATTGAAATTGTTGATAGTGTTCCATAACCTGAATTAATCGTTGCTTACAGGAATCTAAGCTTGCTAAAGAGCACACATTTCCACAGTTAATATGTTAGGGGAGGTTGACAAGTTTGCAGTGAATATGCTTGGGCCTGACACTGAGATTCTATGGAATGATGCTAGACTTATGGCACCTAGTTCTGTTCGCAAAAGAGTTGTATGATTTTTCTCTTTCCAACACTTTCTGTACCTTACTCTCTACATCAGTGCATATATAAAGGCACTTGCAACAAAAAGATTTTTTTTCTCAAATTCAAATATATTTGTTATGCTGACTTTCTTGTTTTTAGATATTCAATTGATAATCCATGAAGATAAAGCATTTGTGACTTATTTGGCCAATTCAAATATACTCTCTGCATTCACATTTTTGTAACTTGTTTTGCTATATTTTCCTCTTCCAATTGCAGTTGTGGACTGAAGGTTATGTCAATGTCTGCCCCCCCCCCCCCCCCCCCCCCCCCAAGGGACTTATTTTGCCACTCTTCATTGATAAGGTGTTGTTGTGTGGGCAGGTGCCTATGCTTTTAATCGTATAATGTAGTATTCTCATCCTCAGGTCTGTACAGTGTCACCTTTCCTTATCTTTCATCTTCCATTATTTATTTCCCACCTTCATCTTTTTTACTTCGAGGCAACATATATAGTGTTAAATATCATCAAGTTGTGTTCTTTAATAGTAAAAATAGTTGAGTGCTTAGTCAGTAGTAAAACTTTTAACCAATTCTGATTTAATGTGTCGAAAAGAGATGAACTTATGCTGCAAATTTTTAGTAATAAAGTTCAGAGCTGAAATCATTTGTCAAGTGACATGTACCAAGGCTGGAAAAAAAATCTTACCAGGCATACTGGCATGCTTCTGCACCTTTAAAAAAAATTCTAAGAAAAGGTCAAGAAATTTAGCATAATCAAAACATCTTTTTTGTAAATCTAATCCGTGCATTTGATCATATCATGATGTGTAGCTAAGAATAACTCATTTTTAATAATAAGTGCATACAAAAAACAATAAAGTGGGGGAAATTGTCATAAAAATAGAACAAGTTAAAATCAGGCAACATATCTATGTATTTGGTGGGATACACTTACAATATATGATTTTAAATTTCTTACCATAAATAAAATAATGTTTGTGACGGGGCTAAAGATGCACAAGCAAATGTCGTTGATTAGCCTTATCAAAGTAAATTATCCTAACCAACCTACTAAACAGAGTATAGCAGACAAGTAAGGGTCGAATCCCACAGAGAAGGTATGATGTAGTATGCAAACGTGAATGACGAGTAACAAGTAACTGGGGGGGTTTTGTAATCAAGAAAGAAAACAAACAAAGTAAACAAATTTGGTTTATGTAGGAAGAAAGTATGATGAGGGGAAGTAGTTCCACTAGACCGAAATCCACAATACAGAGATAGAGTTTGATCACTGAAATCTATTTTGTCCAAGTTCGTTTATTTATCCTTATAGTCGTTCCCACCCTGATCGTAAGTACTATTGATTCTCACAGTTGTCAATAGACTTATTACTATGCCAATGATAAAGCACAACTGATTCTCACAATTGTCAGCGTACTTTATCACCAACACAGCAATAGCAATGCATACAAGAATATAGGATACATGCAAGTAGAAAGACGTACAAATACCCACTCCCCTACTTAACATGCAATTGATTCTCACACACAATTGTACGCTCGGGACCCCTATACGCACAATTGTGTTTGCCACTAGATATGCACTCGGAACCCCTATATGCAATCCTAGCAATTGATAAAACGTATTCAACCTAGTTGATCAGGCTAAGAAGAATAACAAGAAATCAATAATCAATATAACCAAGAGAATCAATCCAACACTTATAAGGATAAGAACAAGGAATAGAAATCTCACAAACACATTAACTATACTGCTTCAATCGTCTAGCAGAACAAAGGGAAATTAGCTCTCCATCAAAGGGGATGAAAAACTCTAATTAGAAATTACGTTGAAACAATAGTGCGTCTGATGATGATGATTTAGAGGCTGTGGGAAAAGAGGTTAAATAGAGTTAACCAAAATCCCCAAGATCACAAACCATATCTTACAAGGAAATAAAATAATAAAATAAAGGAAATCTGACTAATGCATAAAAGGAAATAAAGTAAAATAAAATAACTCTGGCCGCGAGGTCACTAAGCACAGCCACCGCGGGGCGGTGAAGATCCACCGCGGGGCGTCGAACTCTCCACCGTTGGGCGATGGCTTCCTCTGGCGCGGGCTCCATTCTTTACTGAGAGTCATCGCCGGGTCGCGGCGAGGATCGCCGCGGGGCGGTGAACTCCAATCCTCCAGCTCTCTTCTTCTTCTCTTCTTCTGCTGTTCTCCATTACTACCAAGTGTTGGTAGCCTTCTCCATAAATGCTCCAGCAGCTCCATCCTCATCTTCATGCTCCATCTAAGCTGCAAATCCTTGGATGTCTTCACTTCTCTCCATAACATCTGGATTACAGACTTAGCACCAAAACTCATCCAAAACTCCTTCAAATTATGCTAATAGTTGCTAGTAAAGGTGTATGAAATAACACCTATCAGTTTGCTTAGTAGTAGTATAATATGTAATAGTATAATATTTGTTAATTGTTGAATGTGAATTGTTTTTTATATGTTTTTTTATATCTAACAAAATCTTGATGTTACTTAAATGTGACCTATGGTGGTTATTGGCTCTCATCTGCATTCACATTGCAAGGATTAGACATTCTTTAAGAGCAGAGCAAAGAAATTTATTATTCATGTGTTGCTTTATGCAGTTTTGTGTTAGGGAATTTAGTGTCGAGTGTATTGTGATATACAGAGTATTTTTTTTTTTAAGATTGTGTTGTGTGTAAAGAGAAGGTGAAGTTGGACATTCAGTTTAGGACTTGTTTGCTTGTCTCAACAATCACAAGTGTATGGAGTTTAAGAGGTTGTTCTAATAATTCTTGCTCTAACAATGCAAATTGAGTGATTAGGACATCTTTGTCATATAATATATTTTTGAGTTAGGCTTGGAATGATATGAAAGGTGTAACACTTCTTTTAGCCGTAATTACACTATCTGCAGCATTAGAGAGGTTTTCCCACTTTCCTTGCTTTAAATATTTTTATTCCATTGTTGTTGTTTGAACATGTGATTCCTTTTAGAGAGCTTTGTTGTTTGAATATATAATTTCATGCCTATATCACTTTTAATCTAAGTTTTGCTATTTCTTCTTCTTTGCAGGTTTCTGATTTATTTGTACAAGACCACAATGGTTAGAGGATTAATTAGTCTATATTTTTTGTAATGATACTCCGAATGTTGGTGTATTGTTTTGGTATATTAGCTTTAGCTCTAACTTGGTTGCAGTTGTATATTTAACCAACAAATGTATTATTATTGAATGAAATATTGGTTCACATATTTGTTTTTTAACAGGAAAAATATATATAGTAGCTAGTAATTAATTTGGCCAAATATGTGTATATTATATGAAACAATTATAAACAACAACTGTTGCATGTGGAGTACAAAAACCGCTGCAAAACCTTTATTAAAGCAGTTCATTTGCTTTAACAACCCTATAGTAACACAATCTTCTCTTTACACACAACACAATCTTTAAATTACAAAGTAGCCTATAATACACATAATTATGCTATGGTATATTAAAATAAACAAAGAAAAATTAATTACTTAAATTACAAAGTAGCCTATAATTATACTTATGTCTTTTATATTGGTTTATAAACCCTATAGTAAAAACCGATAGTAAAATCTAACATATTATATACTCATTATATACTAAGGGTGATAAACTAATCCTACAAGCAAACTATAACTTTAGGCCCATTTAAGCCTTTGATTTTGTCTTTAAAAGTTATCATTCAATGACCTAGAATGCTAAGTTTTAAATATACTAGAAATCGAAGCTCGTGCTTTGCACGGACCGCTTGTGCATATGTAGTGTCACGTTATAAAAATGAGCTTGTAATATATGAATCATTGTTATGTTTTTTTTATATTAGACATATATTATTTGATGTTTGTTTAAATCTAACTCTGGGAGGTATAAAATGTTGTGATTGTACTTATGAATCGGTTTGTGTTTGATTTTTTTTAGAAGTATAATTTTAGTTTTCTATGAAAGTGAAAAAAAAATTTATAGGGATGTGTTTATATTTTTATGAAATGGTTTGTGGGTATTTTAGACATATATATATGTATGTAATAAAAAGTTTGCATTGTTGTGCATTAAATGTGTTCTTTCAATACCATACAAATTTCAATTTTAAATAAAACCATTTTGAAAGTATTAAGTATGTTTAATATCAATCAATTAAATAAAGATGTAGAAATCAAACAAATGTAAATGTAGTAAACTGTGATTTTGTATATTCAAATATAACATATTTCATAATATGGTTTAAAAAGGATTGTATAAGTTGTACAAGCCTGAGTTAAAAAGATTTGGTTTGCTTGTTTAAAGTTAGTTTTTTTAATAAATGTATATATTTAATAGGGAAAAGGTTATTTGCATAAAAGCTTAAAATTATTGTATATCATCTTTATTTTATTTAAGTTATGGGCATAAAATAAACTATAGCCTCTTCTATAAATTTTTGTATTGTAATTTGATAGTAGACCTATTAAAATCCAACCCAACCCGAAAACCCGACCTGAAAGGACCCGAACCCGACCCGAACGTCATTGGGTCAAGAAGGACCCGAACCCGGCCCGACTCGATCCGAACGCAAATCCGAGCTCGCGAGTCCCCTTTATTTTGTATATTTTATTTCATTTATATTAAATATTTTAATATACTTTATTAAATAATAATATAATATTAATTATATTATTATAATTATTTTATTGAAGTTAAAATCATAATAATAATCATAAAAAATGACATGTTCGACCCGCTGGGTCAACCCGAACCCGACCCGCCCGACCCGAAAATTTTATCAACCCGATCGACTCGAACCCGATTTGACCCGAACCCGACATGACCCGAACTCGATCCGCCAGACCCAGTTGACAGGTCTATTTGATAGTGTTAAAAAATCAATTCTTACTGTTTTCTATTGTATAACAAAATGAATTTATCGTATACCATCTTTGCCCCGGACTTAAAGTATAAAACATATAAACTTTAGTAAAATTATTAGAAAATTATCAATATAAAAATAAACCAAGTTTTTACAAATACAATTAAGTACTCTATTAAACATTAGTGACAAGTGACAAGCAACGAAAACATTATCCAATTAGAAATTATTAATAGAATAAACCCTTTAATTTTTAAAATTAAAAGGCGATCTCTTATGAAGCAAATAAATAATACTCATTAATGAAAACTTATATTTTAAATATTTAAGAAACAATAATATATTTTGAGCCATACGACCATGTAAGTGTATATGTAAGGGCTTAAATTTGACCAAAAATAGAATAATTAGAAACCAATAATATCTAGCAATTAAAGTGGTATTGTAATATGATTTTGTGGCACTGGCACTCACCCTCCCAAAAATAGGTTCCTAATAATAAACTTCCCTTTTTTTCTTTGTTCATTCAATGAACCCACTTACAGAATAAAAGGTGTTTCCTCTTTGCTATTCCACCATGCCAGTTGCCATATAGAACCGAACAATAGCAAGCACAACTCTGAAGCACCGTCTTAGCGACGTTACTCGCAAATCTCAATACCACGACATCCACACCATAAGCGTTCGTTTCTCGAACAATTTGTTTTTATTATCAGTAAATTAGAGAGAGTATCGATCTAGGGTTCTAGAACTTGCGGCCAGATTCGATAGATACTGAATTTGGGGGAAATCAATACGGCATGGCTCAAGCTGTGGAGGAATGGTACAAGCATATGCCCATCATCACCATATCCTTTCGCACCGCCGCCTCCGTGACACTTCAGCATTCAGCTAGACATGCATCAGGGAGAATATCGATCTAGGGTTCTAGAATTTGCGGTCATATTTGATAAAAGCTGGATTTGGGGGAAATCAATACGGCATGGCTCAAGCTGTGGAGGAATGGTACAAGCAGATGCCCATCATCCCCAGATCCTATCTCACCGCCGTCGTCGTGACCACCGTTGGCTGCTCTCTGGAGGTATGTTGCTTGGTCCGATTAACGTTTATGTTCCCTTGAGGTGTTAGATAGGTATCTGCTGTTGAAAGGTTGAATCATATTTTTTCTTTGATTTTTTAAAGGATTTATTCAAATTGGATGTACTGGGTTGCTCTTCACATCAGCTATTTGATCTATGGTCATTTGGAATGCTTATAGCTATGTCTTCTCGTTGTCCAAGTTTTCTGCATGTTAATTTTGGAGGACAAGAGTGTAATATCCCTCATTTTTATAGGGGTATTTTGGAAATTTTCCAACTCCCGTAATTCAAGTCAGATCAAATTCAGAGAAGCTCGGACATTCGGTAATATGTTTGATCTCTGTAATAATTTTTCTGAGTAATATAAGATACAGTTGATGTATTTTCAGGGTTAAATAGTCGTTCGTGTATGAATATATTTAACCCGGGGTTAAGATAATTAACCCAGCGTTAAGATAATTAACACAATGGTAAAACGGACAAAAAGGGGCAGAATTGGCCTTGGTCGCACCCTTGCCGCACCCGCGGTGAAGGCCAATTCTGGAGTCGGCCACCGCACCCTGCCGCACCCCGCGGTGAGATATTTCTGAACGTTATCGTCTTCCCTCTGCTCCTGCAAGTGGCGCCGGTCGTTAGGCCTAGCTCGCCTAGCCATCCCATCTAGTTCCCTTGCAAGTGGCTATTGCTTGGCCTATAAAAGAAAGGCATTCGTGGAGGAGAAGCCACAGCTGAAGCATCATCTTCTTCCTCCTCTGTTTTTTCTCCCAAACTCCATTGTTGACTAAGCTTGCAAGCTTCGCCGGAGTTGTCGTCGGAGTTCCCTTTGAGTGGTTTAGGTGCCCTCAAGTGTTGTTTGAAGGCTTAAGGTGTTTGGATATTGAACCACAATCGAATCGAAGGTAAACAAATCGAAAGTGGTAAGTTTCCCCCGTTGTCGTTGAAGCTCATTTGTCTCTGAGATCCCACCGCACCCGTGGCAAGAGCCCCACCGCACCCGCGGTGAGTTGGGTCTGTGTTGTGTGTTCTTGGGTGTGTGGTCTTGGGCGAGGCTTGGCTTCCTTCGATTCTTTCGTATTCTTTTAGATTCGTATATGTGGATATCGAATCTAACTTAGGATCTCGTTATGGGTCGTTTCATAGGGATCTGGTATTCGAGATATGTCCCTGCTTCTGACCCAAAAACCCGTCATCTCTAAGCTTTGTTCAAGCTCTCGTCGGATCTAAGGCAAGTGGCGGTTCGCTCTTGCTCATCATTCCATATTTCAATTAATTATCAATTGTTTAGTTGTTAATTAATTTGGGATGATTTACTGTTTGCGTTGGGAACAGTTTTGATAACTGTATGTGATTTTAAAAGATATTATAATAGGTTATATATCTGTTAGAACAACGCTATTATATATATATATATGTAATTTATTACAGATATTATTATAGGTTGTATATTTGTTAGAACAACGCTATTTTATCTGTTATTGGCCGCGATGGCTTTGTTGTGAATTATTACTGTGCTGAACTGTTTAGTTAGCACGAGTATTCGTAGGAACGCTACTGTGTATCTCATTGCGAGTGCTAGTCGTTTCTTGATAACCTGGTGGTTAGGATTTAGTTCCTACCATCCTTCTCTGGTCTTGACCATACCCTTACTCAGGGTTTGTGCACACAGCTGGTGCCGCTTTTAGAGATTTAGTTCCCGAGGGATTTAGTTCCCGACTCCGTTTTTAGGGATTTAGTTCCCGAGGGATTTAGTTCCCGAGTCAACTCCGCTTTAGGGATTTAGTTCCCGACGGTATCTCTTTATCCCGTATGGATGAGATTTTAAAAGTTTATAACGTGATGCCCATTTTGGAATTTAATAAGATAAGTGCCGTTGTTGCACATGATTAATATACCCTTTGGGCGAGTAGTGCAGCTAGGAAAGCTCGTCTTGACTTTGATCAGAGTAAAGTTCTCTTTCCAATCTTGTAATACCAACACCACATTGGGCTGGCCCAACACAGGGCTGCAGCCCATACATCCCAACCCATCCTTGGTGGCTCCACCTATAACAGGCAACCATTTTCAAGAGGTTGTTCGTGAGGCTCGAACTCGAGACCTCATGAACAACCTCTTGGAAATGGCTGCCTATTATAGGTGGAGCCACCAAGGATGGGTTGGGGTGTATGGGTTGCAGCCCTGTGATGGGCCGGCCCAATGTGGTGTGGGTATTACAAATCTGGATTCGCATTGGGCGGTGAGGTTGGTCGTGAACCGAGTTGTTTTGAACGCTTGTGTGTAATTATTAATGTTCCCCGACATTTGCGAGTTGTTTTGAACGCTTGTGTGTAATTATTAATGTTCCCCAACATTTGTCATGTTTCCGATAAGTCTCATTTCGTTGGAGTCTTCTTTTGGGATTGATTGTTGTGAGACTCGGTTTCCAGAATCTTCTCTTGATCATGTATTTTCATGTATTCTAGTAGAAGTATGATGGTTGACTATCGTTATCAGTTTTGATTCGAGAAACGATGAGTCTAACCTAATACGACTACTTCGAACCACTCTGTTTTGTACCCTTGCTTAGTCTTTCATTAGACTAACCAACCGTAATTGTTCTCTGCATGGTTGGATGGTGTCATCCGTTCGATTCGGCACATCAGATAAGTTGCCGTCCTGTGAAGGCTAGAACGACTATGAAGGCAAACGGTGTTTTTGATAAGTTTATTCAGGTTGAGATCCTTGGCGGGTGATCATTGCGATCAAGACCCTTTTGATGGTTATTTAAAGACTTCCGCTGTGTTAAATATGTTTTGTGTAAAGACTTCCGCTGTATTTTTGCTATATTTGGAATTATGTTGTAATTCCGAGACTTTGGTTTAAATGAAAGTTATGATATTTTGTATCATAATTGTTGTTTGATGATTTATATCAACTGGTAAAGCCTTGGGTGACATCGGACAGAACGTCTGAGGTCACTGGCGGTAATGCCTTCAAGGTTATATATTTGGGGGTGTTAGAGAGATGGTATCAGAGCCGATTTTTTTTTTAAACGGGTTGAGATTTTATAAATCATTTACTCGTTTTGAATTGAGAAATGTTTTCAAGGGCTCTGAGTTTTCAAAAATGAAAAGAATTTGAAATGACATCGTTCATAGCCGTGCCTTCTTCTTTAGTCTGATATGGAAAGCAAACTTCCATATTTAGAAAGACTAACTCTTTGTTCGTCACCCGTAGATTATGAGTGCTTTCGTTTCTCTTCAAAGGGACTCGGAAGAAGCCGAGGTGGTTTCGCCATCTCTAGTAAAGTCTTGAATTCCCAGTTCCCTCGATATGATTTGAGGTTGTAGAACCTAGTAACTTGGTTGGAGTTCATCAATGACAATTACCAAGTTTGATCTATTCTAAGTTGATTTTATTACGTTAAGTATATCGGGAGGGTATTAATGTGATAAAATCCTTGGAATTTGATCGGTAATCAGATGGTGAACATGAGGAACACTATTCGTGTAATATCCCTCAATTTTTAGTAAGGATATTCGGGTAATTTTTCCCAACCATCACTAATTAATTATTTCGTTTTCACTGAAGTTTGAATTTTCTGAAATATCCATGATCTCCGAAATAATTCCCTGAGTGGTATAAAATACATTCGATGTATTTTCGGGATTTAGAATATTTGTTTGAAGACAAACAGATAATTCCCGGGGTTAAATGCCCATCCCCATTTTAATATTCTAAAACCCCACTCCTCCTTGTCTCCCCGCGTGCTCTCTCTGTTGTCTCCCCAGCATGCCCACCTCGAGCCACATGCTGTTGGGGCACACCGCTCAAGAGATTGGTCGGGGGAGCTGCCCTCCTCCTTGGGCTATATTTGGATCAGATCGGAAGGGGGACGAGTGGCAATCACACCATCGCTCCCCAGCTCTCCTCTCGGCCATCTCTCTTCCCTCCGGCGAGCAACCCCCCCCCCCCCGAAGAGCTGATGCTGTCTGCATCAGCCACCGCTGAGGCGAGACGACGAGCTGGTGCGAGCCGCGGTGAGCCGAGACCATCGTCGACCCGCTGCTGGTGCTCGATCTCCCATGTTCAGACCCTCCGGCGTCGCAAGCTTCACTTGCCTCGCCTTCGTCTTTCCTCTCCCGCCGAGTGCTGCGGTGGTGTCGTGGTATTCCTCCCCGCCGGCGCCACTCCATCCCCGGCGTCAAGAGACCCCGGCGAAGCCCCGCCAGAGACGAAGACGTCGCCCCTGTTTCGCCTCTGCGCCCGCCACTCCGCCAAGCCCTGTGCGAGCTCCTGCTCAACCGTGCTGCTGTCCGAGCCACCGCCGTGGTGTTGCTCCTCCCTACCGCCGCCTGCTCCCCGGCACCGTTGAGCCTCCCCAGCCGAAGCCAGCCGAACTCCCCTGGTTCGTGCTCGATCGGCTCGATGATGTTGAAGACGAAGTGGAAGGGGGGTTGAAGGTGATGAACAGTGGGCGAGTGGGCCCCTCCTTGTTGTGTTGTTGTTGGGCCGAGCAGCCCAATAACCGTCCAGTCTAGTTTTGACCCGAAATTATTCGAGCGGTATAATTTCGACTCCCTTTTATCCGTATTTTCCTTTAGGAAAATTTAATAAATATTTTTATGATTTAATATCATAAAAAATTATTAAATATAATTCCTTAAATTCATCCAGTCAGATTAATTGATAGATAATTAATTTGTCAGTTAGAACGTGATTTGCTGGATCGCGTGTGGACTCATTTTCTGCTAGGACTATTCTGAAGCTTAAGCCATATCCTCGGAAAGGATATTTTCCGTAGTCGTCTCGTCTAGATTCATCGCCGAATCTACTCCAGGAAAGTGGCGGTTCGCTCTTGCTCATCATTCCATGCTTTCATTAATTATCAGTTGTTTAATTGAGTAATTAATTTGGAATGATTATTGCGTTTGTCTGGAAACGGTTTTGTTTAAACTGTTTTGAAAACTAAAATATGATATTATAATAGGTTGTATATCTGTTAGAACAACGCTATTATGAATATATATTTATGATCGCCTTGAGGGCATTTATGTGGATTTGTTGTGAACTATTGTTGTGCTTGAACTGTTTAGTTAGCACTAGTAGTTAGGAACGTTACTAGGGCCCTGTTAGGTCCAGTCGTTTCTTTATAATCATGTAGAGAGGTGGCTCGTCCCCACCTAATACCATTTTATGGTCATGACCGAACCTCTGATACACGAGTATAGAGGTGGTGCACTTAGCTGGTGTCACAAATCTCGGGAGTTCATCCCTCTGGTATGCGTCACTCTAGACGAAACGCATATCAAAGATGTATAGTTCCACTAGTGGTTTATACATTTAAAAGCCTGTAACGTGATGTGCGTTTTGGAATATAATAAGATAAGTGCCGTTGTCGCACATGATTAATAAACCTTAAGCGAGTAGTGCAGCTAGGAAAGCTCGTCTCGACTTTTGATCAGAGTACGTTCTATTTCCAATCTGAATTCGCTGTATGCGGTGAGGTTGGTCGTGAACCGAAACATCTAAGTCAGCTTTTAAATCGCTCGAATGCGATACTGTGATTCTTTAAATGTTCCGGACTTTGTCATACTTCTTATAAGGCTCAATCCTTTGGAGTCTTCTTTCGGGTTGATTGCTGTAAAGACTCGGTCTTCCAGAATCTTCTCTTGTGGATACCTTTTGTCATATCCAAGTGGAGTATGGTGGTTGACAAGCGTACTCGACTATTATTCGAGGGACGAGAAGTCTAACCTAATACGACTACTTAGAACCTTCTGGTTTGTACCCTTGCATGGTGTATTCATTTAGACTAACCAACCGATTATTCTCTTGTATGGTTGGCTGGTGTCATCCGTCCGATTCGGCACATCAGATAGATTGCAGATCCGAGGAGACTAGATTGACTATGAAGACGACGGTTGTTTTGGATGTTTAATAATTATCTTTTAATCAGGTTGAGAGCCTTGGGCAGGTGATCATTACGATCACAACCCTTTTTGCAATATTTTAAGAAAGACTTCCGATGTAACTTATTTACTCTGTTATATATTTAAAAGACTTCCGTTGTACTTTGTTTAAACTCTGTGTTTGTCCTATTCGGGATTGGGATGTAATCCCGGGACTCATGTTTTATATGAATAAAGTTATCAATTTGTATCATTGTATTTCATGATTTGTTTTCAAACGGTAAAGCCTGGGGTGACTTTGGTGAGGAATATCGGAGTCACTGGCGGTAATACCTTTCCATTTGGGTTCAGATTTGGGGGTGTTACAATTCGTGCTGGTATTGGGCCGAGTAATGACCCCAGACCAAACATGAGGAATGTTGCGAACCCTGTGGAGGAACACGAGTCTGTTTCTCATAACAATCCAGGAGGCAATGACCAAGCTTCGGCCAACGCTCCAATGGTGTTTGATGCAGCAGCAATTGAAGCAATACGGGGTATTGTAATGCAAGCATTTACGGATATAATGCGACCAAACGCACCTTAGGCCCAAGCTGTGCCAATTCCTCCAGTAGTTCCTAGGCTTGAGGAACAAGATGTCCATGTACACCGAGAAGAGGCAGTCAGGAATAGAGGTGATTATGGCCGAGCACTAAAGGCCATTAACTCTATGAGGCCTGACAGCTATGATGGAAAGGGAGAGCCAGTCAGAGTGGCTCATTGGTTCTCACATATGGAACGGTTGTTTCGTAATGTTGAGTGCACAGAAGCGAAGAAAGTGCACATTGCTTCCCTTCAATTGAAGGAAGATGCTAGCGAATGGTGGGAGAACACCTGTCTAGCTGATCATGCTGATTTGAACTGGGGAATGTTCAAAGCTAAAATGACTGATCGTTTCTTCTCTCAAGCTATGAGGGAAGAGAAGCACAAGGAGTTTTTATATCCAAAGACAGATGATTTGAAGGTGCCCGAGCTTGCAACTAAGTTCAACCATCTACTGCAATATGCTGGGACGGAAGCGTCCAGCGAAGAGCAAAAGATCTGGTATTTCCACGAGTGGATTAATCCAGATATTAAGCC
Source organism: Rheum nobile (assembly GCA_027886185.1). Lineage (NCBI taxonomy): Eukaryota > Viridiplantae > Streptophyta > Magnoliopsida > Caryophyllales > Polygonaceae > Rheum > Rheum nobile. Next base: position 1,778,186 of record WOAB01000067.1, on the reverse strand, counting down.
ACTGATGGTGCGTCACGGATGTTCTACTTTGGAGTAGTACGTGGATGCAACCTATAAGTTGGAAGTGACTCTGGAAGAGTCAACGAAGAAGCGTAATAGCCAGAGGCAAGTGCAGAACCAGCCTAAGGCAAGTGGGTTTAAACATCCCGCGTCACCGTCAGATTTTGCCAAATCTGGCCGAGCAAAAACGGATATAACTCATGATGGGTCTACGCAACGTTCGGGTCAGAGCAATAATCCGATCCAGTGCTACAATTGTGGTACGTACGGGCACAAGCGTAATGCGTGTCCGAAGGAGAAGAAGACGTGCTATGGTTGTGGAAAGGAGGGCCATATGCAGGCGTTCTGTCAGCAGAGGAGGTGGAAAGGAGCTGAGTCACAGCAGGGGTCTGTTAATCAGAACAACCGACCCAGGTTCAGTCCGGTGGAAGCTCCTAGTCCTTCAATGCAGACAATTGTGCAGAACAAGGGGAAAGCCCCAGTGGCTTCTGGAAGTCAAGGTCAACGCCTTTACGAGATGCGTGGGGCGGATGGACCCAATGCTCCAAATGCTTAAAGTGCTTATTACCTTTTATTGGTATGTTGTTGATTTGGGTGTTACCCAGTCTTTCGTTTTGGATAGTTGTGTTAGTAAGTTAAGTTTTGTGTGCAACAAGGTTGTAAATCTTTCGTTGTAAATCTTCCTATTAATGAACATTTGGTTGATACCAAGTTAGTGTTTCACTGCTTGGTAAAGGGTGAGGTCTCGTGTTCAAGACTCACCAATAACCTCTTGGCAATGGCTGCCTATTATAGGTGGGGGCCCCCAAGGATAGGTTGAGGTGTATGGACTGTGGCCCATGGCAACAGTGGACGCTGGAAATGGCTGGGGTTGGGCTCGGAGCCACTAGTGGGCCATCTGTAAACCATGTAATGGGCTGGTCCAAAATGGTGACCATTTAGTTGGAACCAAGCGTCTTTTGGAAATTCCGATTACCATTCAGGGTAAGGAGTTCGAAATAGATTTGATCTAGATAGCCATGGTTCCATACGATATTTTTCTCAGTATGGATTGGCTGACGCATCATGAGGCGGTAATCGATTTTAGCTTGAAGACTGTGACGGTGTCATCTGGGGGCCATTGTGTATGCAGATTTAAGGGTCTGAATGACGCTGATAACGGCAGGCTTATGAATGCGATGGTTGCGTTTAAGCTACTTCGACAAGGTTGTGTTGAGTACCTTTGCTACCTGGATCCGCCCATGAAAGATGAACCTTTAGTTCTTAATATTCCAATCGTTTGTGAATTTTTTTCAGATGTCTTTTCGGAAGATATTCTCGGTTACCCCGTATCGTGACGAGGAGTTTACAATTGATCTCGAGCCTAGTACTACGCCGATGTCGGAGGCACCGTACCGGATGGCTCCTGATTGAGATGCAAGAGTTGAAGAAGCAACTCGAAGATCTTCTTGAGAAAGGATACATAAGGCCGAGTGCATCGCCTTGGGGTGCTCCGGTTTTGTCTGTCAAGAAGAAAGATGGATCGTTTCAACTTCGTATCAACTTTGGGGAGTTGAATAAGGTCACGATCAAGAATAAATATCCGTTGTTGAGGATTGATGATCTGTTGGATCAATTACAAGGAGCAAAAGTCTTTTCCAAAATCGATATGAGGTCTGGTTACAACCAACTCAGGATTCGTGAGGAAGATATTCCGAGGATTACTTTACAGATGAGATATGGCCACTACGAGTTCGTAGTCATGCCATTTGGACTTACTAATGCTCCAGCAGTTTTCATGGATCTAGTGCATCGATGTTCTCACCAGTACTTGGATAAGTTCGTGGTGGTCTTCATCGATGGTATTTTGATATATTCCCTGAGCGAGGAAGCTCATGAGGAGCATCTTCGGATAGTTTTATCAGTTCTTAGGCCATGTGATCAATGAAAACGGGGTGATGGTTGATCCCCAGAAGATTGAAGTTGTAGCCAATTGGAAGTGGCCTCAGAATGTGAAGAAGGTGTGCAGTTTCCTAGGACTTGCTGGATACTACAGACGGTTCATGGAGGGATTTTCTAATATCGCTCTACCTATGACCGGTCTACTCCGCAAGGTCCACAAGAAGTTTGTCTGGAATAACAAGTGTGAGGCCAGTTTCAAAAGATGAAGCAATGTCTGACCTCCGCACCAATATTGACGCTACCGAAAGGAGCTGATGATTATGCAGTCTATAGTGATGCTTTGAAAAATGGGTTAGGATGTGCCTTGATGCAAAGAGGCAAGGTTATTGCATACGCATCTAGACAATTGAAAACTTGTGAAGCAAACTATCCGACACATGATCTAGATCTAGCAGCATTAGTGTTTGCATTGGAAACTGAGGTTACTTGGGAAACCTGGGAAACTAAGGCGGGTATGCTTAGACGTTTTCCCAAGTGGTTTTCGGCCAAGTTTCGGGGTCGAAACTTCTTTTAAGGGGGGAGTAATGTAATATCCCTCATTTTTATAGGGGTATTTTGGAAATTTTCCAACTCCCGTAATTCAAGTCAGATCAAATTCAGAGAAGCTCGGACATTCGGTAATATGTTTGATCTATTTAATAATTTTTCTGAGTAATATAAGATACAGTTGACGTATTTTCAGGGTTAAATAGTCGTTCGTGTACGAATATATTTAACCCGGGGTTAAGATAATTAACCCAATGGTAAAACGGACAAAAAGGGGCAGAATTGGCCTTGGCCGCACCCTTGCCGCACCCGCGGTGAAGGCCAATTCTGGAGTCGGCCACCGCACCCTGCCGCACCCTGCCGCACCCCGCGGTGAGATATTTCTGAATGTTATCGTCTTCCCTCTGCTCCTGCAAGTGGCGCCGGTCGTCAGACCTAGCTCGCCTAGCCATCCCATCTGGTTCCCTTGCAAGTGGCTATTGCTTGGCCTATAAAAGAAATGCATTCGTGGAGGAGAAGCCACAGTTGAAGCATCATCTTCTTCCTCCTCTATTTTTCTCCCAAACTCCATTGTTGACTAAGCTTGCAAGCTTCGCCGGAGTTGTCGCCGGAGTTCCCTTTGAGTGGTTTAGGTGCCCTCAAGTGGTGTTTGAAGGTTTAAGGTGTTTGGAGATTGAACCACAATCGAATCGAAGGCAAACGAATCGAAAGTGGTAAGTTTCACCCGTTGTCGTTGAAGCTCCTTTGTCTCTGAGATCCCACCGCACCCGCGGCAAGAGCCCTACCGCACCCGCGGTGAGCTGGGTCCGTGTTGTGTGTTCTTGGGTGTGTGGTCTTGGGCGAGGCTTGGCTTCCTTCGATTCTTTCGTATTCTTTTAGATTCGTATATGTGGATATCGAATCTAACTTAGGATCTCGTTATGGGTCGTTTCATAGGGATCTGGTATTCGAGATATGTCCATGCTTCTGACCCAAAAACCTGTCATCTCTAAGCTTTGTTCAAGCTCTCGTCGGATCTAAGGCAAGTGGCGGTTCGCTCTTGCTCATCATTCCATATTTCAATTAATTATCAATTGTTTAGTTGTTAATTAATTTGGAATGATTTACTGTTTGCGTTGGGAACAGTTTTGATAACTGTATGTGATTTTAAAAGATATTATAATAGGTTGTATATCTGTTAGAACAACGCTATTATATGTATATATATATGTGATTTATTACAGATATTATTATAGGTTGTATATTTGTTAGAACAATGCTATTTTATCTGTTATTGGTCGCGATGGCTTTGTTGTGAATTATTACTGTGCTGAACTGTTTAGTTAGCACGAGTATTCGTAGGAACGCTACTGTGTATCTCATTGCGAGTGCTAGTCGTTTCTTGATAACCTGGTGGTTAGGATTTAGTTCCTACCATCCTTCTCTGGTCTTGACCATACCCTTACTCAGGGTTTGTGCACACAGCTGGTGCCGCTTTTAGGGATTTAGTTCCCGAGGTATTTAGTTCCCGACTCCGTTTTTAGGGATTTAGTTCCCGAGGGATTTAGTTCGTGATTCGACTTTAGGGATTTAGTTCCCGAGTCAACTCCGCCTTAGGGGTTTATTTCCCGACGGTATCTCTTTATCCCGTGTGGATGAGATTTTAAAAGTTTATAACGTGATGCCCGTTTTGGAATTTAATAAGATAAGTGCCGTTGTTGCACATGATTAATATACCCTTTGGGCGAGTAGTGCAGCTAGGAAAGCTCGTCTTGACTTTGATCAGAGTAAAGTTCTCTTTCCAGTCTGGATTCGCATTGGGCGGTGAGGTTGGTCGTGAACCGAGTTGTTTTGAACGCTTGTGTGTAATTATTAATGTTCCCCAACATTTGTCATGTTTCCGATAAGGCTCATTTCGTTGGAGTCTTCTTTTGGGATTGATTGCTGTGAGACTCGGTTTCCAGAATCTTCTCTTGATCATGTCTTTTCATGTATTCTAGTAGAAGTATGATGGTTGACTATCGTTATCGGTTTTGATTCGAGAAACGATGAGTCTAACCTAATACGACTACTTCGAACCACTCTGCTTTGTACCCTTGCTTAGTCTTTCATTAGACTAACCAACCGTAATTGTTCTCTGCATGGTTGGCTGGTGTCATCCGTTCGATTCGGCACATCAGATAAGTTGTCGTCCTGTGAAGGCTAGAACGACTATGAAGGCAAACGGTGTTTTTGATAAGTTTATTCAGGTTGAGATCCTTGGCGGGTGATCATTGCGATCAAGACCCTTTTGATGATTATTTAAAGACTTCCGCTGTGTTAAATATGTTTTGTGTAAAGACTTCCGTTGTATTTTTGCTATATTTGGAATTATGTTGTAATTCCGAGACTTTGGTTTAAATGAAAGTTATGATATTTTGTATCATAATTGTTGTTTGATGATTTATATCAACTGGTAAAGTCTTGGGAGACATCGGACAAAACATCCGAGGTCACTGGCGGTAATGCATTCAAGGTTATATATTTGGGGGTGTTACAAAGAGGAAGATGGGCTTGAAATTGTTGCCTTTTGGTTATATCGAATTTGGATTTTGGACTTTTCAAGATTCCTAATCTATTTGTTTCAATTTTGTGCAATTTGATAGTATTAGCGCATTGCATAACCGGTGCTTACTGTTATTATTTTCCCTTGGTGTTTTCCTTGTAGATTATTTCTCCCTATAATTTGTACTTGAGTCCGGTGCTGGGTATGCAACTATACCAGCTGTGGAGGCTTGTTACCAACTTCTTGTACTTTCGGAAAATGGGTGATAAAACCATCTTTTTAGCCCTTTCTCGATATGGACCAAATTAATTTAGTACCTGTTGGGTTTCAAATACAATTTCTCTTAACAAAATCAGCTGAAATGTTTTCCTTTTACTTTTGAATCTCTAAGAATTTTTGACATCATGAGGGCGGAAAGCATGCTTCATACATTACTCATTGATTACTGTAGTCTGGACATGAATGAGTGACTCAGCTGATTCTTGCTGGCCACTGGTGGTATGTGCAAGCTACTCAAAAGATAATAGAAATCAACACTCATATAGTTTTCGCAATATTTAGCCTCTATGCTGATGCTTGAATGATTGATGTCACTTTGTCTCACAGGTGGTGACATTTCCCAGGTTGAAAAGGAGCCCTAATGTGCATTACATAACGCCAGTTGAAGGTTGATTTGTTTGAAAGAGGAGTGTGATAATTATGCAGGAAAAGCAAAGGAGGTAAGTTGTTGACATGGAGGAAATTCTCTTTGAAGGAACTGCATTCAGCTACTAACAATTTTAATTATGATAACAAGCTTGGGGAAGGTGCTTTTGGAAGTGTTTACTGGGGTCAACTTTGGGATGGTTCTCAGGTATTCAATCATCATGTCTTTGTTTGTCAACCATCCTTATCTGGTTATCTACCGCACACGGGCATATTCTTTCTATCTGATTTTCAATTCTTTTACCAACTGATTTATAATCAACACAGGCTAATCACTTGATAGTTAGTGGTTCAAAGTCAGCTGGTACTGTTCTTTGAAATACATAATTCCTGCAATATATTGAAGAGGATTAAGTTTGATTCAGCCTAGTTCTTTCTGTATGCAATTCAACCAGAGTATATGTGGGGGGTGTTTAAATGTACAGTTATGTGTTGTACATGTGGGTGGTAGCCGCTAAAATGTCATTTTTAGACAATGGAAAAAAATTAGGCGTATCACTAACTTATTACACATATAATTGACTATATATGTATTCTTTGTTTGTTAATACCCTTCGATTCTTGGAAATATAAAACGAAGAGTAGTTAATTTGCATATATCAGACTTTTATTTCATTTTATTGGATTAATAATGAAGCTCTAATTCCTTTTTCCCTACACCACGATACCACCATATATATGTAGTTTTTTTTTATGTTAACCCATGATTAGCTCATAATTTTTTTTATAAATACTATCATTTTTTCTATCAGTCCAGCATTCACATTAAACATTAAATTATTAAACGTATATAGTTTGCCCATGCCTATGCTCCAGTCAATTAGATTAGATATACTTAAACATCAGCAAAGAGTCAATTTAGTTGGAATGTAGGCCATAACTCATATTGGACTAAGTAACATTTACATAATATCATACCATAATATCATACCTTGTTTGGGGAAATTCACATATCTTCGAGCATGATTCGTACCAGAATTGCTCACCAACCTTGCTAACTCCTTTTTTGCAATTGCCCCCGGCACATGAAAAATAATACCACCCATATTTTGTTCTAACATTTTTAATCTTGATTTTGCAGTTTAGGGCTATAGATTGTTGTCATGCCAGAACGTAAGTCAGTGAAGGTGTCCCATCTATGTAGTTAATAAGTGTTTGCAGAAATTGCATAAAACTTGCCTTGTGACCGTCTTCTTTTTGCTCCTTCCCCAGGTGCAACAACTGTAGGAGTGTTCCCTCCCTTGGGACTTGGGGTCCGAGTGGATGCGCAATAACGGGAAGGTCTGCACTCCTGGAGTGGAAAACGTAGTAAGTGATATTAAGTCATAGTATGGTAAGTTTAAGCACAAAAAGTCGTACATCAGCATTGCCCTAAATGCTTGTATCTTAGAGATGTCTTCCCCATCATAGATTCTGGTTGCTGAAGTGTTGGATAAGTATATCTCTCTTGTACATGCATTAATGAAATCAGATGAAAAAGAGGGTACACAAATAGTTAAATGGGTTAGCACATTTTATGAACATGGTTAGCCAAGTTTATTGATTTATATGTAGGATTGTTTTCTTGGCTAGAAATCATATGCCTATTTCACTGAAGTTAAGTTCACTGATTTGTATGAAGTTGTGTTCTCTTGACCTGAAATCATATGGCTATTTTATTGCTTGATTATCTTCACCAATAAAAACAAGGGGTTTTTGCAGCAAACCACCCGTTATATCGATATTTATTTTAAACCACCCAATTATCTATCTCCGTTATTTTAAACCACCCAATTATCTATCTGCCGTCCACTTTGCCGTTAAATGTGTAAAATATCCATTTTGCCCTCGCTTTTTTTTTAAATCTTTTAGTTCTTACATCCAAAATTTGGCTAAGCTATGTAAATAACTTAACTTTTATTTATATAAACTAATGGGAATTTTAGATTTTAATTTATTTATTTATTTAGATTTTAGGGGCAAATTTTACACTTTTGGAAAAACAAGGATGTTTTTGTAATTAGGACCAAAAGAGATCTAAATCATGTTCAGGCCAAGAACACGAAGAGCATCTTGTGAACAGCATCTCGTGTGAGGTAATCGACGGTCTTGAACAGCATCTCGTGAACGTCCATCGTCCCCTTGGGCGCGAGTCCCAGCGCCGATAGTACCACCGTCTCGTTCTCCAACGGACGAGCCCAGCCCCTCTCGCCTTCAACCTCGAACCTCGAACTCTTGGCTCACCATTAAAACAGAGGCTCCATTTTAATGGAGATTTCATGCCCAACTTCGACTCGAATCTTCTGTAATACCCCGCATTTTTGTAAGGGTATTTGGGTAATTTTCCCATCCTTCGTTCGATTAATTTTTTTTCGCTTTCAGTGGAGTTTGGATTTTCTGTAATATCCATGATCTCCGTAATAATTTCCTGAGTGGTATAAAATACATTCGATGTATTTTTCGGAGATTAGAATATTTGTTTGGATACAAACATATAATTTCCGGGGTTTAAAACCCATACCGAATCTTATCCTTCCGTAGCCACTTGCTTCCCACTTGGTTTTCCCACTTGAGCATGGCCGGTTCCCTGCAGAGGGAGTTGTCGGACCTTTGCCCCCTCTTTGGGCTCCTGATCTTGGGCTATATATAGTGGTGGGGAAGAAGGGTCGAAGGACACCAGATCGATCTCCCCTGTTCTGTTCTCGTCTTCTCTCTCGCGAGCTCCCTGTGCATCGCCTCCTCTGCCCAGCCAGTCGTCTCCTCCGGCGAGCCTAGTTGAGCCGTCGTTTCCTCCGGCGAGTTCGTCCGCTGCTCGATGTTGTTGGGCTGTTCGTGGTCGTTGGTGTTCACTGCGTGCTGGTGATGCGTGTTGTTGCTTGGTTGTGCTGTTGTTGCTGTTGAAATTCGAAGGTTGAAGAAGGGGAATAGTGAAAGTGGGGCCCCCTCCACTTAATTAGTCTTGTTGGGCCGAAAGCCCAATTAGGCATCCAGTCCAGATTTAACCCGAATTTATTCGAGCGGTATAATTTTGAATCCCTTTTATCCGTATTCTTCTTTAGAAAAAATTAATAAATATTTTTATGATTTAATATCATTAAAATTTATTAAATATAATTCCTTGAGTTCGTCCAGATAAATTAATTGATATTAATTAATATGTCATGTACTGGATCGCGTGTGGACTCGTAATCAGTTGGAGTTATCTGAAGCTTAGGCCATATCCTTGGAAAGGATATTTTCGGTAGTCGTCTCGTCTAGATTCATCGCCGAATCTACTCCAGGCAAGTGGCGGTTTGCTCTTGCTCATCATTCCATACTTTCATTAATTATCAATTGTTTTGTTGTTAATTAATTTGGGATGATTCTGAATTATGTTGGAAACTGTTTTGATAACGTTATGTGTTTAAAATATGATATTATACTAGGTTGTATATTCTGCTAGAGTCGACGCTAGTATATTATAGATATATTGTGCAGGTGAAGGCCGTAAGGGACTTTGATGTGATTATATTTGTGTGTGTTTAGATTATTAAATCTAGGGTGTTTGCCAGGTGGGCATAGATACAGATAGTTTGTGCAGGTGGGGCCGTGATGGCTCTGTGTGGTGTGTTTGTGTGTTTAATTGTGTAGTTAGCACGAGTATTCGTAAGGACAATGGATGGAGGTCCTGTCGTCTCTTTATAATAAATTGGTGAGTCATGACTAACTTCTATACTCGAGTGGAGTAAGAAGTGGTGCACTCTGCAGGTGTCACAAACCCCGGTTCGATATGTGTCCCGCGAGTGGCGAGACATGTATGTTAAAAGCTTATAACGTGATGTATGTGTATGTTGACATTTAATAAGATACGTGCCAATGAGTAATGCACATAATCAAAATGCCTTGACCATAATATAAAGTGCCGTATGAGTAAAGCACTTATTTAAAATGTTATGGCGAGTAGTGTAGCTAGGCGCTAGTGCAGCTAGGAAAAACTCGTCTTAGTTGTAAGTCGCTCGTGTGCGATATTGTGATGTTGTGTTTGTGTGTTTGTTCGAGTTTCCCAACATTTGTCATATTTTCCTATAAGGCTCATTTCATTTGGAGTCTTCTTTTGGGATTGATTGCTGTGAGACTCGGTCTCCAGAATCTTCTCTTGTTCATGCATGTTGATATATTCTAGTAGGAGTATGGTGATTGACTATCGCCATCGGTTTTGATTCGAGAAGCGATAAGTCTAACCTAATACGACTGCTTCGAACCAATCTGCTTTGTACCCTTGCGTAGTCTTTCATTAGACTGACCAACCGTAATTATTCCTTGCATGGTTGGCTGGTGTCATCCGTTCGATTCGGCACATCAGGTGTGTTGAAGATCCGAGAAGGCTAGAACGACTATGAAGATGAACGGTGTTTTGAAGAGTTATTTTGTTTTAAAAGTCTTCCGCTGTATTTATTTCTGATTATGTATTTTTGATGTTTTGGTCGTATTTGGAATTGTGTTGACATTCCGCGACCGTGGTTTAATAAAAGTTACGATATTTGGTATTGTAACTGGGTTTTGATAGTTATATCGTTTGGAAAAGCCTGGGGTGACTTCGGGGTTTTCGTCCGGAGTCATCGACAATAATACTTTCAAATGCGGTGAAATTTGGGGGTGTTACATCTTCGAATTAAACATCGGGCATTGAAGAGGAAGATTTAGGGAATTCAATTCCTCAATCAATTTGGATTAAATGTGGGCAAGATCCCCGACATTTGTCCGAGAATCCAAAGCTCCGTCGCGAACATCGAATTGAATTTGTTCGAAATTTGATTACACCGGATTGAATTGGGAGGAGTGGATCACGGGATTGTATCGAGGGTTGTTAATGTTTCAAAAGCCTTATATATACCCCTTCAATTGACCTCCCAATTCATCCAATTTCAACCGAGAATCCACGAACCCTAGAAAACCTCGACAACGGCTGTTCTTAGCGTTTTCCGGCCACCATTGTGCCCCACCGCCGAAATTGACGCCACCATTGGAACCATCTTCTCGTCCCCTTCAAAAGCCTCATAGTCTCGCACCTGGAGTCGCACCGACGAGCCACCATCGAGCCGAATTACGTTCACGTGAATAGTGCCAGCCCAAGGTTGAAGACAATGGCAATTTCGTAATATTTGCCACGAGGGCAAAAGAGAAATTTTATACATTTAAACGGAAAAGTTGACGGCAAATGGATTTGGGTGGTTTTGCGTTAACGGAGATAGATAATTGGATGGTTTAAAATAAATATCGATATAACGGGTGGTTTCATGCAAAATCGGCCATATAACGGGTGGTTTCTTACAAAACCCCCTAAAAACAAAACTAACTTAAGGTTGGAAAATACCTTGCCACTCTTTCACATGCATACCGGGCAAGATGAGGAGGTAGTTGGGATGTGCTCCAGCATTTCTCCGGACAAACTCATCGCACAGACTGCCCCAAAGCGTGACACGTATTTGTCTTCCTCTGCAAAGATTAGGAGGTAAAGTATGTTGTTCTTTGTAAACCCTTATGTCATCTGAAGTTGGTTCTTTTATAGAAGATATTAGTATCACGTGAATAAAAGCATAATAAAAAGGCACCTTTCATTTTGAATCTGGATATCAAGTATCTGTGAATTATTTCTAGTGGGATTGATATGCCCAATACGACACACAACTCCTATCACATCTGCACAATAGTGAACCAATGAGTTAGTATGGGGAGCAAGTTGGCAGTGATAATTTATGTTTTTGCCTGTCTCAACTGCAGTAATAACAGAAAATCAAACAAAGCAAATAACAAATGAGATTATGTTAAACTTTACTATTTTCTTGAATTTGACATGCAAGCCTGCAGCTTCAGTTCTAATCATACCTTAGGGCCTAGATATAATCTTCAATACTTGCGAGCTATTATCTCATAACTCACTGAAGCCATACGTTAATAATATAAAAGTAATCTATGGTTACATTCTTCGTAATTTATGTTTTAATTCATGGTGTGTGTTAATTTTTTTTTGTATGCAGAGGTATTCAGGGAGTGATTTCTCAGAAGGCTTGCTTAGAATGTTTGTATGTGAAGTCATTGAATTTTGATTCTGCACTGAGCAGAAAATTCTTTTTCCTAGCCTATTATTGAAGTGCATGCTGTCCAAAATCATATGCTGGTTTCGACACTGAAATTCTCCGGACACCAAAATACACCTTTCCTCTGGTTTTCATTAAGAAAGAAATTGGTAGTAAAGTGTTCGTGGTTGCACAGTCAGTGCAGGTGAACTCATAATGTGATTCTAACATGACAGACGCCTTAATTAATGTGTAAAAAATATATTAAAGGTTGTTTCATTGTTTCAGGTTCAAGGATAGTGACATACCGAGAAGGAATCTAGACCCATTCGGAGCAATATCTTCAAGGGGTATTAGTTCAAATGGGTAGCGCTGAAACAGGAAAACATCACATTCGAGGTGCTTCACAACAGTATTCCCTTCGAGTTGGATGCAATGTTTATCGCGATTTTGCAACCGGAATCTGTCTTTGTTTGGCTTCACGGTAAACCCTTTATTAATACAGCAATTACCTTCTTCTAGCTTTGTGGTAAAACGATGGGCAATTCCACTCCATGCAGTATAGTGTATAGCACCGCCCTATTGGCTTTCAACTTGGACATCGTTGATGCAGCAGACCCGTTCTTGTCTGTGGAAGTAGCCATTGTGTATGAGATGGGGGCAAATTGAAGTGAGGGAATCTGAGGTAATGCCCAACCGTATTTATAGGGGCAAGGATGAGGAACACCATTGATGTAGGTGTAGGTGAAAGGTCGATAGTTTACTTCCTTCTCTACCTCTTTATCGTCCCAGCTTAATGTTCTTAATTATATGTTTTTAATTGGAGGCAGGTGTAGGATTTGATGTTATTTGAAAGTTACCAGATATTACTGATTAGCAAATGCGTTTAATTGATTAGGCTTATGGGTCCATTGAATATTAGCAAATGGGTGTTGGGCTAATTTTGTTTGGATCGTAGCAGATGCTCTGTAAACTGATCTTATATTTGTGGGCCTTTGGGTACATTTATAATTTTCTCTTGTGTATATATATTGACGGGCCTTACATATAATCAAGGCATTTGGATTTTGCCATTGCATTGATTTTCTATCTAAAAGTTAGCATTCATTGCACAAGAATGCTAACTTTTAAATAGATATAGATATAGATGGTTATTTTTAGGCCCATAGTACTTGTATATAATTGTGAATCAAACACTTTGTATATTATATAAATAATTATAGATTATTAATATAATTGTTAATATATGAAATTGTCACTTTAGTACTTTTTGGATTTGAGAAATTGTTTAAATTTTGTGTTAAATAAATACGCATGAAATGAAGAAAAAAAACTAATTCATCTTTAAAAGTTAGCATTCAATGACTTAGAATGTTAACTTATAAATATATATAGATTACGAATGCAATATTGTTTGAGATAATATATTCTAATAAAGGAATTATCACAATCATGTAATAGTTTTTTAGCGTGTTCCAGTAAAATTTTTATGTTTAACAATCATATTATTTAGCCATTAGTTAACTTTTCTTCTTCTAAGGATTTATCATTCTATACCATGGATACCCACTAGAAAAATCCTATATAGAGTTTGTTCGATATATCCATATAAAATAGAAGTTAAAGTTGAGTTGAATAAGTAGCTATAACTAGAGCTGGAGCTTACCTAAATTTATTAGCTTAATTATTTAAAAAATATAATTAATGTTCGTTATTATAAGTTTAAATGGGTGACAAATAAAATCCAGCTTATTTATTTTCGACAATCTTAGAGATCGCGTTAGAAATGATATTAACACAAATATTAATCTAATACAAGTTACTTAGTTCGATTCATGAGATATATGTTTTAACCTATCGGGTGATTTATTCAAAAAAGTCATAGGGAAATTTGACGAAATCTTTAGAGTGCAAAATGGTACAACACTGAACACTCTATACATACCAAATTACTGCATCAAGATTCAAGAGGTTGGGGCGATAATGGACTTGGACAAAAAGGTCTTAGCGAGGTTACGTAAAACTTTCCATTAATTTACAAATCCCAACCATTTGATTTTCTTTACTGACACTTGAAAACCCAACTAGAAAGAGTTGTTGCACCCACGACAAGCCCAAACTCAATAAATGCCACAATAACCATAACCACCCCCACCAATGACAGCCGAGTTCGGGAACTGAAACTCGTCCAACCCCCAGAACTCCACCGAGTCCGACTCAGTGGTGACCCCTTCCTCCCGCTGCTCCAGACCCAGCAGACTCTCCAGGTTCGAAATCTGCTCTTTCAGCTCCATCTCACCAGGCTCCGGCGACCAGTACCCGGAACCCGAACCCATTTCCACTACCGTCTTAGTCGCATCCAGGCACGGCCTTTTGATCGGCGCCGGAGGGGGGTCGGGGAAATTGAGCTTGGCTTTGTCGCCGCGGATGCGCCGAGCCGCCCTGTCGTAGGCTCGGGCGGCCTCCTCCGGCGTGTCGAAGGTCCCGAGCCAGACCCGGGCGCCCTTAGTCGGGTCACGGATCTCGGCGGCCCATTTCCCCCACGGCCTCCTCCTTATCCCTCTGTACACACTCTTCCTCGCCGGCTTCTCCTTTTCCGTCGCCGGAGCCTCTTTCCCAGCTCCGGCACAGCGTTTCTTCTGCTGAATCGACTTCTCACCGCCGGCCGATCCTATATAAATTCCAAATTAAAATTCGCAGCTTAATTTTTATTGAAGATTGGGGAATCATACTTTTCACACCTAATTTTTACTGGATTTTGCTCCCAGCCTTTACTTAATAACCAATGAGAATCGACTTACAAAAAAGCAAGTAGCTAGAGTACGTATATACACAAAAGAGTTAACCTGAGTTGAGGTGGGGGCTGTTGACAGCGGCGGGGAAGGAGAAGAGGTCGTCGGTGTCGAGCTCGGACCAGAGGTCGTGGGTGGAGAGTTCACGGCCGCGCTTAGCGACGATGAAGTCGGAGATGATGGCACCGCCACACATGTTTCTGGTATTTGTTGAATTGGGAAGTAGAGGTGGAGGAATTGGAAGCGGAGGAAAGGGGGTTTATAAAGACAGTGTCACGAGATCGAAGCCACGGTACATAGAGAAAAAGCAACGGTTACAGTATCATCATAGCCACGGGCCCATACAGTACCCTATCAAACAATAACAATTTATTATTATTAGTAGTATAATACTGTATCCATCACCACTCACCACACAGGCTATATAGAATATACTAGTATAGTCTGTTGTGTACTTACATAAAACTACATTATATAATAATTCGTAACGCTCCATGTCTTAAAGCTAGCTTTTACGGGGGAGGTATATCAAACGGTGCATGTCTTACATCATGTGATCTACCCATTAATCTTAATTAAGTCTATTTATTACTGTATTTCCAGTTTTATCTCTAACAAATAGCTAGGCCAAGTATAAGTTTTATTACCATTACTTCAACTCAATCTACAAAATTGTAACTTAAAAACTCTATCAAGAAAAGAGAGGCAATAATCAGCTCACCTACAATTGCAGACGCAGGAAATTTGGTAGACTAGTCGACTTGGCCCTGCCAAAATAGATTTGCTACCGATTCACGTTTTTCTGCTCCAAATTAAATCAATTTTCCACTATGTTACGTATTGTTTTTAAGAATTTAAACAAAAAACTCTACACTAGATTGATCAGTATACTAATAACTAACAGACATTAATGTCATCCAATTGTGTTTCTCTCATAGAAAATTTTCGGATTAAAAGTTGAAAATTTCTCAATCGATCAAAATAATGCATTGTGTTTGATCCACATTAATGACATT
This sequence comes from Rheum nobile, assembly GCA_027886185.1. NCBI lineage: Eukaryota > Viridiplantae > Streptophyta > Magnoliopsida > Caryophyllales > Polygonaceae > Rheum > Rheum nobile. Next base: position 1,762,687 of record WOAB01000067.1, on the reverse strand, counting down.
ATGTACGTGCTCAACCTTATCTATAGCCTCTCAAGCATCCTCGTAAATAAAAGAGATAAAATCCTTATAAAAAATGTATAGGAAAATTTGGATTGATGTACCTTTTGAAGATTAAAGACGGTGGATGGATCTGAACCGTCGGATATTGCAATATTTGCATACTAGTTAACGCCCACAATGACTTAACAGTTTTCAAATAACAAAATTATTTTTTATTAATTTTTATATATTTTTTTTACCCCCAATATAAATCCTAATTTTTGTTTCCTTCCCTCTCCTCTTATTTTTTTCTCAGTTCCTCTCCTTTCTTCATCGTCTCCGCCGAACCAAACCTCCCTCTCGCCATGGTCGACGCTCGCCCCAAACTCCTCTTCCCTCTCCATTCCCCGACGCCGTCTTCTTCGACTTCGCCCAAAGCTGGCTCCCTCCCATGGCCGCTGAGCTCGGCTTCTTCGACTTCGCCCAGAGCTGGCTCCCTAGCTCCCATGGCCGCCGAGCTCGGCATCAAGATTGTCATGTTCTCCGGACTGGAGGAGAGCGCCGGACTGTCGGAGGGCGTCGTTGGATCGGAGGTCGGCCTGGATCTGAGAGGACAATGACAATTGTTCTGTCGGCTTGTAGGAATGCAAAGTGGGTTACAGAAGGTTACAAGTATTTTGAGAGCATGAGAGGGAAATATGGTATTCGACCCAACATTCAGCACAATGGATGTGTAGTCGACCTCTATGCACGAGTAGAAAGAGCCTAAAATAGGTCAATTTTATTCGATAGATCCTGATTCTTGGATTAATAGCCTAAAATAGTCTAAAATAGTTGTTTAAAGAACCTACTTCTGTGAATGTTAGGTGCCTGTAGTATTTATTCTCTCTCACAATTTGTGGATTCAACTATCCTTTAGTTAGAAACTCGGAATTGTGATTCTCAGTGTTCTTTGATTGGTAGTGATTAGTTCTGAGATATGTCAATCCTAGTTGTCTGCTCTCGTTCTTTATTTGGATTTTGAATCATTTATCAGTTGTGTATATAAGCCCCTTTCAAATCAATGGAATAGAATTATGCCAATTTACGAATTAAAGAGTACACAAGGGCTTCGTAAGTTTAGGTCAATGACACTTTAAATAAGTTAGATGACACTTCGACCAAGTACGATGACAATTTGACCAAGTTCGATAAATGTTTGACCAATTTGGATGACACTTTTAATTAGTTTGATGACACTTTTAATAAGTTTGATGACACTTTTAATAAAATATTATTTTTATTGATGTTAAAGTGTCATTAGGATGATTTTTCACATCTAAAGTGTCATTTGGACAAAGTGTCATTAAAATTACTTTTTACATCTAAAGTATCATTAGGATTATTTTTCATCTCTAAAGTGTCATTCTGACAAAGTGTCATTAGAATTACTTTCACATCTAAAGTGCCCATAGGATAGAGTGTCATTAGGATTATTTTTCACATTTAAAGTATTCTAATTACACTTTAGAATGTCACTAGAACAGAGTGTCATTATGATAAATTTTCAACTCTAAAGTGTCATTAAGATAGAGTGTTATTAGAATTATTTTTCACATCTAAAGAGTTCTAGTGACACTCTAAAGTCAATAGAACAGACTGTCATTATGATTATTTTTTATCTCTAAAGTGTCATTCAGACAAAGTGTCATTAAAATTACTTTTCACATCTAAAGTGTCATTAGGATTATTTTTCACCTTTAAAGTGTCATTATGATTACTTTTCACATCTAAAGTGTCATTAGGACAGAGTGTCATTAGAATTATTTTTCACCTTTAAAGTGTTTAAATGACACTCTAACATGTCATTAGAACATAATGTCATTAAGATTATTTTCACTTCTAAAGTGTCATTATGATAGAGTGTCATTATGATTACTTTTCAACTCTAAAGAGTTCTAGTGACACTCTAAATTGTCATTAGAACAAAGTGTCATTAGGATTATTTTTCACCTCTAAAGTGTTATTAGGACAGAATGTCATTAGGATTACCTTTCTCTTGACTCGACACTTCTTTACGTGTATAATGACACTTTTTATATGGGTTTATGGATGTAATGACACTATTATAAAAGTGTCATTGTAATGATAAAAAGTATTATTGTGATGACAAAAAAATGCAATTTTCTTCATTCTCTTGTAATGATAAAAAGTATTCATTGCCACTATAATGTCATGTGAATTTATGAATATAATAATATTTTTTTATGAGTGTCATTCTGATATAAAGTATCATTATGAAAATACAATCAAGTTTGATGATAATATAAAAATATAATTACATCATAGTGGCAATAATCAAAACCAATTCATGAGTTTCATTTCCCAAGACATCTTCTTGGTCGTACACACGAAAAATGCAATTTCCTTTCTCTCTCTCTTGTCAAATCAATTTCGAATTATTTAGAACCTGTCATCTTCTTCACACCTTCTCCATGTCTCTCTCAATTAAACACTCCCTCTTCTTCTTCTTCAAACTCAGTGACCCTGCAACAATGGCAGCTTAGCCCCCAATTTCCCAAACCCTAATCAAATCACACTCATTGCATACAAAACACAAGATGAGCAAAATGCTAACCTACCTGTTCTTCCTCTTCTCCTTCTCCATCGCCACGATCACAATCTCTGCTTCAATTACAACAGTAACAGCCAGAAGACGAAATCTCAGCCTTACAATCACTCAGGAAAGCCCTAATCGACCCCTTTAGATCTCCTCAAAGACTGGCGATTCCCGCCCTCTTCAGACCACTGCAACTGGAACGGCGTCCTCTGCAACTCCAATGGCCGAATCCAAACCCTAAACCTCTCCAACCTGAGTCTTTCCGACCGTATACGACACAAATAGATAGAATTGCAGCAACTAGCATCGTGTAGAAGGGGCCGCCGACCATGGTGACGAGGTCGCGGGGGGCGAGGGCGAGAATGTCGGAGCAGGAGACGACGCCGGCCGGGCAGGAGAGCTCGAGAGCGGTCTTGGCGCGGACGATGAGGTCGAAGCCGTCGTCTGGGAGGGAGAGATTGAGGTCGGCGGTGGCGTGGAGAAGAAGAGCTTCGATCGATCGGTGGCGTGGAGAAGAAAGCTATTGTTTTATTGGAGATTTTATATTTTAATTATTATTCCCTCCGTCCCAAAATAATTTTTCCATTTTTTTTTCGGGCGTTCCAAAATAATCTTGTCATATTCATTCAAATTCTCTCCTCTACTTTTTCACATAAATAGATTTTGTCATTTTCCTTAAATCCACAAACCTATCATCTTTTACCCATTACCTATTCAAACTCTCTCACCTACTTTTTCACATTTCACCATTAAAATTTTTTAATTTAATTCTTTCATTAATTATCCCACTCACTCACCTACCCAAAACCCATCTATAATCTCGGCCCACTACCCAAACCCCAATCTCTCTCACCTACCCAAACCTTAAAAATCTCTCTTTTTCTCCGCCGTTGTCTGAAAACCTAAACTCCATTTTGCTCCTTCTCCTTGGAGCTTCCTCTGGTTCGATTTCCAGTGCCCTCCTTCTCCTTAGAGCTTCCTCTGGTTCGATTTCCAGTGCCCTCCTTCTCCTTGGAGCTTCCTGGATTCCTTGCCCCCTCCCCACCACCGAAACCCTAAACTCCATTTTGCTCTTCTCTGGTTCGATTTCCAGTGCTTTGCTCATTCTCCTTGGAGCTTCCTGGATTTCTTGCTCCCTCCCCACCACCGAAACCCTAAAATGAGTACTGGAACTGGGGATGGGTTCTCAAGTTCTTGTGAAAGTCCCCTAACTTCTGAAACTTACCATTGCTCGATGGAGCCATATTGCGAGTGGGGAGATGATTGTGTTGGGAATCACAGTTTTAGCGGCTTCGTTGGAGAAGGAGATGCGCTTGGGAGCGAGTCCACTGTGGAGGTCGTGGTTGTTGTCCAAGCTCTCCCGTTCGTTATTGATTTGGTCTCCTCCAATGAAGATTCAGGGAAGAACTAAGCCTTTTGTCCCTATTGTTAAATCTCTCCCTTTGAATGTTGATTTATGTTCACTGTTGTTCTAATGCATGTTGGATTCTCTGTTTTTAGCCCCGAACTTTATGCATGTTGGATACTCTGTTTTGATTATGTATGAACTATTTTGTGGATGTTTGGAATGTATGCTTGGAAAAATAGCTTGAATGATGAATTGCTTATGCCTCTGCTTGGTTCTGAATGATGAATTGGTATGGTTCTCTAGTTGTCCGCTGATGGTTATTTCGCATTTTGTGACATTTTATCTGTCATTGGTATGAATTGGTATGGTTCTGAATGATGAATTGGTATGAATTGGTATGGTTCTCAGTATGAACAGCTTGGTTATTTTGTATTTTGTGACATTTTATCTGTCATTCTATGTCAAGTTGTTAAGCACAAATCTCATGAACACACGGTTTGCTTGCTTGCATTCATGTTTCCAAAAGAGTTGATGTACAAAAGTTTCTAACTTTCACATGACTTAATAGTTATGTGAAGGATAGAAGCTGATTACAAAAGTTTAAGTCCCCTTCGGCTCTCTCATGCATCATAATCTTGAGTTTCTTGCATTGTTGCCTCTTGACTAAGTTGTTGTGCATCAAGCATGTCTTCTTGAGTCCCCTGATCTGCATATGTTGCGTGTGCCTCTGCCTCTACATGTGCGCCCCCATTAACCCAATCCCATGCCTCCATGACTGCCTACATAGGAGCCTGAACTACTGTTTCTAGGAGCCCCTGAGCCTCCAACCTTTTCTTTCCCACATGTGGAATGTCATAGTCATTTGAGCCTTTGCACTTCAATATCTCATTCATTACATGTTGTAATGTAATCCATACATTGCTCAGAGTCTTAGGATCTAACTCATAAAAGGCTGCATTAACTGCCTCTAGCAAGTGATCTACATCTCGTGGCATTTTTTTGTGCATTAATGATTGGATGCTTCTAAAGAAACCAAGGTCCAATATGTTTAGATCAGGACTGTTAGGAGGTTGCTGAATTAATATGAAAGTGAACTCATCTTGCTTGTAAACTTGTTGCCATTCTGGATCTTCTTGTGTAATGTGGGCCTTGGCATTGTCCTGTTGTATGTATATGACTTTGGGAACCCCATCTTGTGGCCATTTGCTTTTGATTGCTGGAATGATGTCATGTATGAGCATGTGTCTTGTGACTTTCTGGTTGACAGATTCCACTATTTTTGTCACCATTGTCCCCTTTTGCCTGTTTTTTGATGACCTCTTTGTTGCCTCCTTATAAGTGAATGGAAAAATCCCAATCTTACCATCAAATATGCATTCCCCTTGGCTGTTAAATCTTGGTCTTCCTACCACTGCAGTGAACATGACCTTAGGGATGAATTTACTTGAATTTGTTGATATGTATTTGACCTTTTCATGTTGTGATAGATAAACTCTTTGTGTTTTTTTGGTCAAAATAAACCACTTCTCATCTATATGCACAAAGTCATACATGGGGTAATAATGTGTCTTACTTTCTGGTGTATCCCCTTGCAACAAACTCAATATCCACTGTAATCTTCTGAATTTGTTTGGGTCCTTCAATCCTAGATGTAGTGGATTGGTATGAGGCTTAATTTGCCCCCTTTTAATCATCCTATGGACTGTGCTCTTTGAAATGTTGATAATGGCTGCTAAATCCCTTATACATGTTCTGTCTCCCATATTGACTGCTTCTATTTGTTGGCTTGGTACTTGTATTCTCTTTCTACCACAATTATGTGACTTTGTGGTGACATTGTACCTGACATTTGCACTTCTCTGTTGCTTGGTTGTGTTCCATATTTTACCTATGCTCCTTCTTGACACTTGGAAATCGTGTGTTGCAGCCATTATTGTCCCCCTTGGTAGTTTTCCATCTTTTGCTCTATGAACAAGCCATACTAGTATGTGCATTCTCTCCTCACTGCTGAGCTTCTTTCTTGATGCCTGATGATTAGAATCTTGTGATAGCTGCTCTGTTTCAACATGATTTGGGGATTGATTATGTGTTGTTGCCTGGGAGACTGGTTGGCCATACTCCTGCTGAATCTCTGGTGCACTGTTAAGATCAATAAAAGACATATCTTGGGCCATACTCCTGCTGAATCTCTGGCTGGCCATACTCCTGCTGAATCTCTGGTGATTGCTGAATCTCTGGCTGGCCATACTCCTGCTGAATCTCTGGTGACTGTTGAATCTCTGGTTGGCCATATCCCTGCAATACATCATCAACTTCCTCATCATCTGGAACCCAAACAACATTTAAATCCAAGTATGAAGGCATCAAGAAAGGGCAATGATGCTCTGGTTTCTCTCTTAACTCTATTTCCTCTGTTTTTTGTGTGTGTTTATGGTACTGTTTTAATTGGACATGTAGATAATGTTCAGTTTATCCTCTTTTATAGGGTGCATATTTGAATTCCTAAACCCACTTTGATTTAGGCTTCTTGTTAGCAAATTGGGTTTAGTGTTTCATTGGTTTAAATTTTGTAAACTTTTCTGTGATTGGCTGAAAATGAAGCACACGGATTCTTGACTTTGTTAATCTGTGAAATTTGAGAACAGAGGCCAATTTGTACTTCCTCTGCATTTTGTAAACTCTTCCTCCTTCTGCAGCTCTTTGTACTTTCATTTTGTTTCTTAAAATATGTGCATTGTGAGATATGGGAAGATTATAATGGGACAGAGGGAGTATAAGTATATAAAAACTTGGGGTAGGGGTTAGTTTTTAAAGAGACTAATTTCTTAATAAAAACTTTGTATATAGTTCATTTACTTTTTTCATTTTTCATCCATGTATAGCACATGTACTATATACTCCTCAAGGCCCGCAAGCTGAACAGCTTGCAGCTAACATACACCTGCCTATTACGTACGTACTAGCCTTTATTTTCTAACTAGAGAGCATCTTTAACAATAACTAGAAATCGAAGTCCGTGTTTCGCACGTGCCTTTTGTATATATGTAGTGTCGCGGTTTAAAAATGAATTTGTAATATATGGATTTTTGTTGCATGTTTTATCTTATATGATATATTGTTTAATATATATTTAAATGTAATATCTAAGTATTTTATTTATAAAATGCTATGATTGTACGAAGTATAATTTTATTTATTTATTTTGGTCAGAAGTTCAATTTAAATTTTGAATTAAGGTGGTAGTTGTTTTTCGTAGGATGTGTTTTTTCTTTGAAAATATTTGGGAAATATTTTAGAAATGCCTATCTAATTATATGTTATGCTTGAGCTGTAGTATTTGTAAGAAACTTGTTACAACAACTCTAATTTCTTACATGCTCCACTACCCTTCACATTTCTAATTTTTTGCCTTTATCTTACAAATTTATTGCCTTTTAATAATATTTTTTTGTGATGTTTTAGTTATTAATATTCATTAATATATCGTTTTATTTTTTTGGGTCTGGAATTTATTGTTTTATTAGTCACACTGACTTTACATATTCCTAGACATTAATATCATTTTAATTAAAATATATTAGTCATTACTTCATATTCTTATAAAATACGGAGTAATATAAATAATTGGTGACTCGGTATATTCTTAAACGTACCTTGTTACATTTATATAAAAGTACATTAGTTATTTTATCGGTACATGCTTACTCTTCTTAGCGAAATTATAATTCATAACTTCTTCCTTGTACATTTCATATTTGAGAGTGAGTACATGTCTATTATTTCAGCTTCCATCCTTGATTAATTCATCTAGACCAAGACAAATGAGGCCAAATTTAGTATATATACACGATGAGTGTAAAATGAATATGTATAAAATAGAACAATAAAAATTATCGTTAACCAAAATAACAACACACCTACCTAAATCGATTTAGTACAAAAAAGGAACTAAAAATACAAACCTAATTGAATTTATGCTACCAATAGTTGAAGGGTTTACATCGTCCATAAAATAATTTGCTTTATTCGTTACTAACAATCAGTCGTCCTAAATCGATTGTCTTTGTCCTCCTTCTAGTGAAAGCTACATGTGCATGATGTAAACAATCGATGCCTCAATAGTGCTATTAGATTATCCAATTATTTGACATCTTCACATAAAATTAACCTATCTCAATCAAAAGACAATTATATTAATAAATTTAAACCGATATATGTAAGTATTTAGTACAAGTGTAGACTACAAAAGAGATCCAAATACATATAATCAAGGATAGTTTACCGTGAGGTGAATATATACTTGTATCCTCGACAATCGGGAATCCTCATTCACATCTTTAACTTAATAGTTATGCTTACTTCAGCGACCATGTCTTTGTAAGGTGTTGCCCACTATCTCCCAAGCTTCACTATATGGCTTTCTAAAGCTAATTTCCATGTAGAAGAATGAGATAATGGATGCCCAGAGCAAATGAACGGAATACCACCGTTTTCGCCCTTTTATAGATGAAAATGTTACTTGGAAAGTGAAGCCATTTTGACATATAACCGTTTAGACATCTTGACTATAATTTATTTTCAACCATTCACTGTGTACTAAATACGGGAGTTACGTGTAGTAATTGAATAATATTAAAATAGGAGTAAATGAGAGCAAAATATAGCTTATACACTATGTAGTAATTATCACTAATTGAGATTTAGGTGAAAAAATGAGTCATAACCTAAAGAGTAGTCAGTACGTAGAGACAAGATTTAACTGAAAAAAGTGTGAGTGGGGAGGGAATAATTACTTACAAATAGTGCTCATTTTTATATATATATACATAATTATGCTATGGTATATTAAAATAAACAAAGAAAAATTAAATACTTATTATACAAAGTAGCCTATAATTATACTTATGTATTTTATATTGTTTTATAAACCCTATAGTAAAAATCGATCGGATAAGCTAATATATTATATACATATTATATACTAAGGTCTAAGGGTGATAAACTAACACTATATGCAAACTATACCTTTGAGCCCAATTAAACCTTTGATTTTGTCTTTAAAAGTTAGCATTCAATGACCTAGAATGCTAACTTTTAAAAATACTGGAAATCGAAGCCCGTGCTTCGCACGGGCCTTTTATGTATATGTAGTGTCACGATTTAAATTTGAGTTTCTAATATATGGATTGTTGTTTCATGTTTTATCTTAGACGATATATTGTTTGATATGTATTTAAATGTAATATCTAAGTCTTGACAAAAAATGTAATATCTAAGTATTTTAGGTATAAAATGCTATGATTGTACGGTTTTATTTATTTATTTTGGTTAGAAGTTTAATTTAAATTTTGAATTAAGGTGGTAGTTGTTTTTTGTAAGGATGCATTTTTTCCTTTGAAAATATTTGAGAAATATTTTAGAAATGCATATCTGTTATAATTATATGTTGTGCTTGAACACGAGTATTTGTAAGAAACTTGTTACAACAACTCTCATTTCTTACATGCTTCACTACCCTCCACATTTCTATTTTTTTGCCTTTATCTTACAAATTTATTGGATTTTAATAATGTCTTTTTTGTTATGCTTTAATTATTAATATTCATTAATATATCGTTTTATTTATTTGGTCTGAAATATATATCGTTTTATTAGTCACGTTGACTTTACATATTCCTAAACATTAATATCATTTTAATTAAAATATATTAGTCATTAATTCCTATTCTTATTAAATACGGAGTAATATAAATAATTGGTAACTCTGCATTTTCTTAAACCTTGTTACATTTTATATAAAAGTACATTAGTTATTTTATTAGTACTTACTTACTCTTATTAGCAAAATTATAATTCATAACTTCTTCCTTGTACATTTCATATGTGAGAGTGAGTACATGTCTATTATTTCGGCTTCCATCCTTGATTAATTCCTCTAGACCAACACCAATGAGGCCAAATTTAGTATATATACATGATGAGTGTAAAATGAATATGTATAAAATAGAACAATAAAAATCATCCTTAACCAAAATAACAACACACCTACCTAAAACGATTTAATACAAAAAAGAAACTAAAAATACAAACCTAATTGAATTTATGCTACCAATAGTTGAAGGGTTTACATCGTCCATAAATAGTTTGCTTTATTCTTTACTAACAACCAGTCGTCCTAAATCGATTGTCTTTGTCCTCATTCTAGTGAAAGCTACTGGTGCATGATGTAAACAATCGATGCCTCAATAGTGCTATTAGATTATCCAATTCTCTGATATATTCACATAAAATTAACCTATCTCGATCAAAAGACAATTATATTAATAAATTTAAACCGATATATGTAACTATTATAGACTATAAAAGAGATCCAAATACATATAATCAAGGATAGTTTACCGTGAGGTGGATATATACTTGCATCATCGACAATCGGGAATCTTCATTCACATCTTTAACTTAATAAGTATGCTTACTTTAGTGACCATGTCTTTTTAAGGTGTTGTCCACTATCTCCCAAGCTTCACTATATGGCTTTCTAAAGCTAATTTCCATGTAGAAGAATGAGATGATGGATGCCCAGAGCAAATGAACGGATTACCACCGTTTTCGCCCTTTTATAGATGAAAATGTTACTTGGAAAGTGAAGCAATTTTTGACATATAACCGTTTAGACATCTTGACTATAATTTGTTTCCAACCATTCACTGTGTACTAAATACAGGAGTTACGTGTAGTAATTGGATAATATTAAAATAGGAGTAAATGAGAGCAAAATATAACGTATACAGTATGTAGTAACTATCATTAATTGAGATTTAGGTTAAAAAATTAGTCAAAATCTAAAGAGTAGTCCGTACATAGAGGTAAAATTTAGCTGAAAAAAGTGTGTGATGGGAGGGAATAATTACTTACAAATAGTGCTCATTTTTATATATACACATAATTATGCTATGGTATATTACAATAAGCAAAGAAAAATTAATTACTTAAATTATAAAGTAGCCTATAATTATACTTATGTATTTTATATTGGTTTATAAACCCTATAGTAAAAACCGATAGGAAAATCTAACATATTATATACTAAGGGTGATGAACTAATCATACAAGCAAACTATAACCTTAAGCCTATTTAAGCCTTTGTTTTTTTTCTTTGAAAGTTAGCATTCAATGACCTGGAATACTAACTTTTAAATATATATAGATATAGATGGTATTTTTCATGCTTAATAGAAATATAAATTGAACTATGTTGAAAATTTAACGTGAAGATATAATAATTATACAACGATATGAAAATGAACATTTTTTAATTGATTAATATGTAGTAATTGTATATAATTGTGAATCAAAAACTTTGTATATTATATAGACAATTATAGATTATTAATATAATTGTTAATATATGAAATTGTCACTTTAGTACTTTTTGGATTTGAGAAATTGTTTAGATTTTGTGCTGAATAAATAAGGCATGAAATGAAAAAAAAGACTAATTCATCTTTAAAAGTTAGCATTCAATGATCTAGAATTAGGGGTGTTCATCCGGTCCGGACCGGACTGGACCGGATTTTTGGGCATATGTGGACCGAAGACTGGACCGGACCGGATAGGTCCGGTCTTAATCCGATCCGGTCCGGTCTTGGACTGGATTTAATTTTAAAAAATAAAAAAATTAAATTCTTATTTAAAATATATAAAAAAATATCTAAAAAAATATTTATAAAACATATATACTCCTAACTTATTAAATTTAAAAAAATATCTACAAAAAATACATATAAATCTCTAAAAAAAAATATAAAACATATAAATTACAATTTTTTTTTTTTTTAAATTCCGGTCTTCCGGTCCGGACCGGATTTTTTCCAGGTTTGGACCGGACCGGACCGAAAACCGATTTTGGGGAAATGGTGGACCAGAGACCGGACCGGAATTTTACCGGTCCGGTCCGGTCATTTCCGGTCCGGTCCAGTCCGAAAATCCGGTCCGGTCCACCCATGAACACCCCTATCTAGAATGCTAACTTTTAAATATATATAGATGGTTGTTTTTCATGCTTAATAGAAATACAAATTGAACTATGTTGAAAATTTAACGTGAAGATATAAAAGCTATACAACGATATGAAAATGAGGACTTATTAATTGATTAATATGTAGTAATTGTGAATCAAAAGCTTTTTATATTATATAGAAGATTACATATTATTGATATAATTGTTAATATATGAAATTGTCACTTTAGTACTTTTCGGATTTGAGAAATTGTTTAAATTTTGGGCTAATTAAATAAGGCAAGAAATGAAAAAATAACAATTCATTTTTAAAAGTTAGCATTAAATGACCTAGAATGCTAATTTTTAAATATATATAATATGGTATATTAAAATAAACAAATAAAAATTAATTACTTAAATTACAAAATAGCCTATAATTATACTTATGTATTTTATATTGGTTTATAAACCCTATAGTAAAAAACGATCGGAAAATCTAACATATTATATACATATTATATTCTAAGAGTGATAAACTAATCCTACATGCAAACTATAACTTTAGGCATGTTTAAACCTTTGATTTTTTCTTTGAAAGTTAGCATTCAATGACCTGGAATACTAACTTTTAAATATATATATAGATATAGATGATTATTTTCATGCTTAATAGAAATATAAATTGAACTATGTTGAAAATTTAACGTGAAGATATAAGAATTATACAACGATATGAAAATGATGACTTTTTAATTGATTAATATATAGTAATTGCATATAATTGTGAATCAAAAACTTTGTATATTATATAGACAATTATAGATTATTAATATAATTCTTAATATATGAAATTGTTACTTTAGTACTTTTTGGATTTGAGAAATTGTTTAGATTTTGTGCTAAATAAATAAGGCATGAAATGGAAAAAAAAAACTAATTCATCTTTAAAAGTTAGCATTCAATGACCTAGAATGCTAACTTTTAAATATATATGATATATATACATATATTCACAATTTCTTAACATTTTTTAAAAAAGGAAAATGAATTAAAATATCAAATTTTCATAGAGAATCAATATCAAAAAGGTGGTGGAGTACCATTTACAAGAGGCTCATTTTTTTATTTACTCAAAATTTCTCACATTTTTCTAAATTTTTATGTTTTAAATTAGCTTTGATACTCATTTCAAAATTTCAGATATTTTTCTAAACTAAGTTTGTGAAATTTAGGATAGGTTTGGCTTATGAAAATCCAAAAACCGAAAATTCCAGTGAAATATGTGGATGCAACTGATATTTTCTTTCAAAAATAGTTTTATTTGGCCAAACCAACGGCTCACGATTCTGACATGATTAATCAAATCAAAATTAACAATTCGTTGATCGAAAATAAACTAACCGCACCGAAAATGGAATGCTACCTTATATATTAAAAATTGAAATTAACTCTGCTCACAAGTTTTATTTGATACTCATGAAACTTGTGATAGATTTTCTTAATTAACTATCTCTTATATAACCTAGACACATCACCATTTATTTGGATAACAAGAATTACATACAATTAAGCCTTATCCATCACGCGGTCTACACAATACACAAATGTAATATTGGCACACAAACTTTAAATCTGGTTGAATATACGACAACTTATTTCGTGCATGCCGAGCCGAGCATATCCAATGTGACCGTAAAGTGTTGCTTAAAAATATTACATTATTAGAATTTTGGACTATCTATGACTAAGAAAGAGACACTGTCGTCATCTCCTACTCACAGCGAGCAGGATCGTGCGGCTGATGTCTTTATTATTCTTGTTGAGAGGCAGAACAATGCCAAAATAGATTTCTCTCTCAATTTAATTACATACGCTTAGAAGTTTAAAGTACATTTCAATTTCAGATCCAACAACCTACCAAAACCTGCTTAACAAAACAAATTAAGATCAGGTTGCAGCTAGCTTCACACAATTCGATCAACAAAGAAATCCAGATGCCATTTATGTTGACAATAGCAAAATTCGTCCCATTATATATAGATGCTTTAAGGATGACAGATGTGTTAAGATCGAAATACGAAGATGATAAACGAAGTGCGGAAAAGAAGAACAAAAGAGAAATCTTATAAGAAATTATTGGTTGTCTTTAACTTGAACACCCAACGACTAAAAGGTATCTTTTAGAGGACAAATGCAAAGAAAAAGTGTATAGGGAAGATTAAGAGAAGAGCTAGGATGAGCAGATTGTGCAGTCTAGGATGAACCAATGTTCTTTTGCATAACAAACAATCACATAAATGGTCTCTAAGGCTCATATTGGGGTCGGAAAAATCCAGCAAGTCGACAGCTCGAGACAACATCCAACGACTTCTGTCGAGACAACACTCGGCAAAAAACGTCACGAGATTGCATGTCATTCAACTAGATATCTAAATTATCCCAATCATTAATGCCACAAAGATAATCATGAAACATTAAATCAAGAGAATCATGGAGCAATTAAACCAATGACGAAAATCAAGCAAGCAATAATTCCCTAGCGAGATTCAAGGGCATCAAAGAAGGAAATATTTAGAATACTCCTAGGATACTTATAGGTGTTGTCCATTACTTGTAAATCAATCTTCTCATTCCTACTCGATCACATGTGCGTTCATAGAAATTCTCCTTTCATCTCTCTCGTGTACTCACACAAAAATAGCCATGGATCCTTTGTAGTTGCTTGATTATATCTATTCAAGTTAATTCGTTCTCTTTAGCTATCTTTTCCTTCAATTAAGTTAAAAATTTGATCGAAAGACCTTTTTATTATCCAAAATAATTTGACGCCCACCGTGAGGCAGATAGTTAAATAATCTAATTCATCTTTTCCCTATTCCAAACACATACACTCCATTACCATGTCAGAACGACATGAGCAAGTCACCATGGTCTAGCTTTTTGAACGAACCGATTCATTGAGAAAAGTCATCGATCTAACATGTCAAAATCAGTTTTTGAGATTGCAAGTACAATATGTCATCTTGGACTCAGACGACGACATCTTTACAACAAAGACAAGCTGGGGAAGACGACCCCAAAGAGATAGTCCATGGTCAACGAGAGTATAAGTTTCATCCGTATCACTTTTAAACAACTTATTATTTTTTACATTTGTCACGTCTTTGAACTATTTCTTACAAAAGTAAACAAATCAATTCTGATATATGTGAAACGACATTCACATACATAGCGGGTGATGATCCTATAAGTAAACACTTACATTACACGACCGATCGGTACAACGAGAGTCGAGACATAAACGATACACAGTTACAAGAGTCGCCTCTACAAGGTACACACTCGATCATCCCACATACAACTCATCTCCGATACATTACAAGTTTTACAACTAACCATACGACACGAGTCACAACCCTACACACGACATCGACATACGTACATACACACGAGACCAATCATACACAATACAAACACCTAAACCTGCACAATACGTATTTACAAAGTTAACGCCTCATGGCTAACGACTCCAAGTCAATGCTTTCAGGGTGACGACTTTAGTTGACACGTCCAAGCAATAACGTAATTGACGCCTCGTGGCTAAAACTTACACACAACCCAGTGAACCCACCGACAATGGCTTTTATGAAGTGGTGGTACATTACATATGAAACAAACACAAGATTACAAACAAAGACATTGCTTTAATTCGTCAATCGTCTTCACAACAAGACGACTTGAACAACTCACATCGCCAAGAAACGGTCTTTAAGGAGATTTGAAATTCATCTCATCCATCACCTTGCATCAATGGCTAAGAGGAATTTGGGGCAATTGTTGGGGTCAGAAAAATCTAGCAAGTCGACATGTCGGGACGACATCCGTCGAGACAACAAGTCAAGTCAACATGTTTTGGATTGAGAGGGAACTTTAATGGCGACCACATTTCACAGAGGGAGAAAACCCTAAAACTCTCTCAAGGAAATCACCACAACCCTCAATTCTAGTGAGCTGGGATTCCCAAAACAGGTTTAAGTGTGAGTCTCTTAATATGTGACAAACTCTTTCACCACGTTTGATGTTGTTGGTCCTGTCTTGAATACAAGATCGAACGAAATTCTTTCTTCCTCCAAATATCGGTCAAGAACATAATGAACTGAACAAGACCACAATATGGATTAATCGAACAACTCGCAAGAACACAATAGCGTTTTGGATGAAAAACACACAAGAACCTAGCCAAGTGCTTATGTCTTCAAATATGTCTTTTTATTAATGACATGAACGTTCATAAATAAGCATAACTAGGGTTATAAAGACTTGTATAATAAGATAACATAAAAGCGTAAAAGTAATTAAAACATTTAAAGTGTCAAAAATATCCGATAAAAGAACTCGGGTAAAAATCTCAAAAATTCACAGCCTCACACGGTTCGTGCGTTGGACCGCACAGACCACAACGGGAAACAAAGACTAGTGCACGAACAGTGCAGTGGAACACACAGACTACAACGAAATCTAGGGGCAGTGCACGTTCTGTGCGTCGGACCGCACAAATGGTTCCTAGCCCGTGCACTAGCATTCTATGGTGGTGTGATGCTTGTAAAGGAGGGTACACGGTCTGGTCACTACTACATTTTCGATCTACTGTAGCGGTCAAAAACCACTGCCTAAGGGGATACAACCGCTGCTTAAGACCTATTGTGGCGGTTTTTAACCGCCACATTTACTGCCGCTACAATAGTTCTTTTACGGCGGTTTTTGAACCTATTGTGGCGGTTTTTAGGTAGTGACAAAACCGCCACAACACCTTAAATAACCGCCACTTATAAAACTTTTTGTAGCGGTTTTATTTTGACGTTTTAAAAAAAAAATCATGGCGGTTTTTTTCCGTGTCTTTGTAATACTAGCCTATTGTAGCGGTTGTATTAGTACTAAGGCCGTGATTACTATTGTTTTTTGTAGTGGTTGTAGGAGCTAATTAAATAATATATATCAAAACATTTACGAAACCTGTTGTTAATAAAATAAAATAAAATAATAATATAAATTATGCATCACAAACTAATGAGTAAGCTAGAATGTATATATTTATAACATAAGAGATATCATACATATCGATCAGTCGTATGTACGACATACCATCAAAGTGGCATTCACCTAAACATGAACGAGGTTTAATCATAGTTGCCTAAACCAAAAGTAGTCATGAATCACATGTCTAACTATTCTCAAAATGGCTTTCCTGGCCTCTAAGTTAACGAAGCTAATAGGACTACGCTTCCACAAAATATTATGCCTTGAAAATTTATTGTAATCACACAATCCCACCTACACATATAAAAAAAATTGTTAACAAAGTTAGCTATATGCAATTCCGCCAAACAATTCAGACATCAAACTAACAAGGACATAAATGCATTTTAGAACACATGCAAGAGCTTTCTTTGTCACCCAAAACTCAATATAATGGATCGTTAGAGACAACATATACAACATGCCTAGGAGTACAAGACACATGCAATACCATTACAAATGAGTACATGACACATGCAAGACACATGCAATAATGTAGATTAAATTTCACCACTAGATACCTACACTATAACTAGTCAAAGATGAGATGACAATGGAGTATTTGTAAGGCTCACAACTGGATACCTACACTATAACTAGTCAAAGATGAGATGACAATGGAGCCTGACCAATCTAACCTCATGATATGGGTGGCTAGGTGGGTAGGAATCAAACAGTTGTTAAAAACACATATAAGGTAAGGCCATTAAGTCATATGATACCTCACGCTTAAAATAGACTAAAAAAGCAACTTTTAATTCAGCCTCAACCAGAAATTTATCACCTCCATGGGTCAACAAAGCCTTTCAAGGCCTTTGTCATTACAAAGACACGAGAAATGGAGTTCTTATCATATAACAATCCTATCACAAAACTAAGTTTGAGCAACTTGAGAGTCATTATGGAAAACTAACCTCGATGATCTTGTAAGTCAAGTCATTCTTGATTGATCCTCCTTAGCTGATAAGGACATAAATACATTTTATTCAGTATAAGTAGACACACATTTGTATTTCAAAGGAAGAAAAATACTACATTTCTTGTGAATGAGATGAGCCCAATGATTCAGCAACTTCATCATCACCTTGACGGGATGCATTTCCTTCGCCTGTTTCGAAGTTTGGAATAATAAGATCACTTCCTGGATTAGCTTCTCGGATCTTTGATAGAATATAAGAAACCTTGTTCTCCAACATTTCCTCCATATCTTTCTCCCACTTTTTTGTGATGTTTTCCATGAACATTGGGGGCAATATAAATGGGGTATTGGGATCCTTTTTCTCTAAGGTAGACTTTGTGACACCTCGTCCATACAAACGCAAACGCCCACTTTCCTTCTTGGTGATCACATCAAAATATGGATCACTCTTGGCACTTCCATCGCCAAGTTCTGTAAGTGCTTTCATTTTCTCCTAATTAAGCAAAACCAAACAAACAACCCAGGAAAACAAAGATATGCAAAAGTCAAAACATAAGTTTAAGTTCTAAAAATTCATAAGCAAAGTTATGAAAATATATGGTATAATAATTTAATACAAAGAATGAAGACATAGGCAAGCAAATTTTAGCTCACAATGTTTTGTAGGGTCTCCTCATTTTGTGTTAAGTATGCCCGTCCAGCTTTTCGCTTTCTAGATTCACGGTAGACGTCTGCTTGTGACGGATCCCGCTTGTCTGGGTCATTTTCTTTCTATACGAAAACTTCAAAATAAACAAACCAAATTATAAGTATTTGATTGCTACATGAGTAAAAAATCAGCTATTAAACTAATTTGATTCTACAATAAAGAAATTTACCATCTTAACACGCAACATTGAATACGAAGATGGTCCCATAGTGTGCATATCACCTTGCTTTTGGCGGTTCTCTTTGTTCTTGCTGATTTTCTGCATATTAAACATGAGAAGGATATTATTTTATACAATCAGACTATCCCAAAGAAAATAATATGCTAGTTGTAATAACAGTGAGAAGCAGTACTTGTGCTTCTTCTAAATCCCAATACTTCAAGAGGTCTCTAAATTGATTTTCAGGTACATGCTCAGGCCGATTGGCCAACCTCTGTTCCATGGTTTCATACTTAGAGTAGTGCTCTCTTTTTATTCTTGATTTGTGAGTGCGCCAATCTGTATTAATAGTACTGAGCACATATCTCTTCCTCTTTTCTAAAATATCGTATCTTTTCTAAAAGAAAAATAAACAATGGTCAATTAGTATTTGCGTATTTTGATGAAAACAAACTAATACAAACAAAAAAACATATTACCTGCACATATTCCCAAATTTTATCCTTTGTAGGAACATATTTCCAGCTTATGAAATTTAGTGGGGGTAATGGTTGCATCTTTAGCCACAGTTCCTAGGAAGCACGTAAAAGTCTCAACTATTTCTTTGGTACGACTCACTAGTTGGCACATATCATCCAGAACGATAGAGTCACGCTCTTCCATGTTACGGTTATGAACCTCTACCAAAATGGTTCTTCCTCTACACTTCTTTTGAGTAGGTAATTAAAAATAGAACAAATGTTAACTTTATCATGAAATTAACAAAATGAAGAATAGAAATAAACCAAATATGAAAAATACATGGATTTTCTTTTTCAACCAACACATCAGTTTCACTTGCTACATCATTCTAGTCATTCGATGCATCTTCTACAAAGTCACCTTCATGGACTTCTCTAACATTCCCTGGTTGTAGTCTCGAACCTTCAACAGACCAAGCTAATTCATCCTCCAGATTTTCGAACTCTTTATCAATAACACTTTGTTGTCCTTTTAAGGTTTGTATTTTCTTCAATTGCAAATACCTAGAGTAAGACCCATGAGCACAATAGTTCTTCTGATTTTGCTCTTGATTTGTACTCTTACGGACTTGTTATTTCTTTTGCTGAACTTCTTGTTGTTGAGTGGAATTTTGCAGCTGAGTTTGTTTTGGACGTTGTTCATGGATCAATATTGTTGGTTGAGATCGTTGAGCTTGCTTGTTTCTTTATTGTCGATCAGCTTTCAATTTTCATGAAATCAGCCATGGGTAACGTCTGGGTAAGGGTAGTTTTTCTTTCAGAATATAATTAATAAGGGTAGTTTTTCTTTCATGAAATCAGCCATAGGTAACGTCTGTATATCATTTTAACAATTAATAAGGGTAGTTTTTCTTTTAGAATATAATTCACATCAGAAAATATAAAGATAAATTACATATTGTATTGGTTTCACTCAAAGCAGGTTGAAGACTATTTGTATCTTCTTGCGGTTGGCAAATTTCATTCATAACACCAATAGCAACCCGATCATACTTCTTCTGTAGTTCTTTGCTTATTAAGCTGCCAAAACCTTTAGCTTTCATCCTAGAATCATTTGCTGCTATTCTTTTCATCTGTTCGATTTCATATGGATGTAGCTTTTCTTTTTCAACAAATGATTTGTCCTTCCCCATTTGTTCAAGGCTAGCATTGCCTGAATTCAATACGACAACCAAAGTAATCAGGCAAGAATTTATAAGGAAGTGAAATTCTGAAATAGATATGAAAAAAAAATGAAGTCTTACTCAACTACCAATGACAACATCTCTATTCAATTGATGTTGCAGTAGCTACATATCAGAATAATGAATTTACTTCATGCAACTTTTCTAACTTAATATATCGGAAACTCCCAACATTTCAAAAAGATTAACATTTTAGAATTAAGTCTATAATCAGAACAAGGAATTTTAGTATTAATTCCATCAGGACAGAAACTTTCACATACACCACCATATTCACAAGCTCTCAAATCATTGACATTCAGGAAAACGAAACAGCAAAATAACATTTTAACTCATCAAGAAGAAACAGAAAAGTCAAAGAAATATCACATTTTCAAGAGATCTTAATTACCAAAATCAAATAAGGAAAAAGTATTCACAAATTATACAGTTAAATGGATAACTATACCAAACTAAACAAATGAGTAACTATATAAGTTGACTATTATGCTTACCAAAGGCCCAAAGATTAAACTTTTCAATTCAAGTGATTTTTTTTGCTTCAACACAAAACCTGAAACTCAAACAAATAATACAATTCAAATTAGGCTGCATATTCAAAATTTAGCAAAAAAGAAGTTAAATTAAACAACAGTGAATATATGCAAGATAAACAAATACAAAAATATAGTTGTCTAATTGATTATGCACTTAAAAAGGGTAAAAACTCCCCACTTTATAAACATGATGAAAAATGAAAATATGGTTAGAGAAGATTAAGTTTTTGCCTTGTTATTAAAGAGAGTTATATGTCATATCTGCTACAAGGTTTCCTTTCATGTCGACAATAGTTGCAAGCAAATCTTCTCTTGTGCAATTGATTTTAAGATCAACATGACTGCTCTGGCACATGTTTTGATAAGAACTATGAGATTCCTTCCAATATAATTCAGCAAATTTATCACATCTTTCATCCTTAGCATCAAAATGATATCTAGGAAGTTGCTCAACAACATAAGACCAGTCCTTTGATGAAGGGTCCTCAACGTAGAAAACTTGATGTGCTTGAGATGCCAAGATGAATGGTTCATCTTTATAAATAAGCTTCTTCTGATTAACTCGAGGAAGTCCATAATTATCCTTTTCAGAGTGAAACCAGACACATCCAAACAAGACGACACTAAAATGGTCTTCATAGAAAATCTCGATAATTTCTTCGATTGAACCATAGTAAGTGACATCTCCCATGATAGGATGTTTATCCTTGGAACTGGCAAAGCTAGGAGTTAAGGCTTTTAAAGTCACACCACTATTTTCAGTGACACAGTTTCTATCATGCTTTTGGGTGTGAAACTTATAGCCATTGACATTGTATCCACTATATCTTTTGATAAAAAAAGAAGGCCCGACAGATAACCATTTCACACAATTTGACACTGGCACACCTTCACTAATCTCACACTGAACTCTTTCTGTAAACCAGTCAATAAAGACCTTGCGGTGGCTTTGTGCAGTATCCCACTTTCTTTTCTTTTTGCTACTAACAAGTATTTTGTGATCATTGCATTAAGGTACAAGTACATACAAATTTCAGCAATAAGGATATACGAAATACATACTAAACAATAAAAAAAGTTATTTTAATACCTTATATAACTTTCAACTTCTTCGTTGTTGCAATTAAATAAAATGTATCGATGTGCATGAGCCCACTTCATATAACTAATTTTGACATGTTTCTGTGCTTTCCTTCTTCTCCTTCCTCGTTCCATAATAGGATGACCCATCTTTGAGAAAATAGATTGTGAGTCATTCTCCTCAATATGATCATCCATAATGGTGGATCCACGATGCAAATATCTCTCACAAAAGGTAATACATTCATCAGCCAAATATGCTTCTGCAATTGATCCCTCTGGACGACCCTTATTTCGAACATAACCCTTCAACTTTTGGAGGTCTGTTTCGATAGGATACATCCATCTTGTAGGAGAAGGTCCCCCAAGTCTAATTTCCTCAACTAAGTGGACAGATAAATGAATCATAATGTCAAAAAATGCCGGAGGAAATATCATTTCGAATTGACAAAGAACCTCAGTAATTTCATATTATAGATGATCAAGATTTTGAGGATCAATAACCTTACTGCATATGGCCTTAAAAAATGCACTCAACCTGATCAAAGGCACCGCAGCATCCTTATGAAGAGTTGCCTTGACAACAATTGGAAGTAAATATTGCATTATAAAGTGAGCATCATGGCTCTTATAGCCTGCATTTTTCCTCTCTTGAACATTAATACACCGTGCAATGTTGGAATCACAAACTTGTGTTAGCCTGGCATTTTTCAAGACACTCAAAAACCTACGTTTCTCTTTCAATGTCATCCAAAACCGTGACTTCGCAATTGCATACCACTGACCATCATCACACAATTTAGGTTGAAGCTCATCCATTATGCCAAGTTTCAGAAGATCCATTCGGGTTTTCATATGATCTTTCGTCTTCCCAGGAATACCTATTAAAGTCCCCATCACACTATAAAATATGTTCTTCTCTATATGCATCACATCAAGACAATGGCGACAATCAATATGCATCCAATAAGGCAAATAAAAAAAGATGGACTTTTTTTTCCAAGGGCATATTTCACCTTTTCTATGGTTTCTATTATCTTTATCCTTTGGTTGATTCTTTCCAAACTGGTTTTCAAAATCAGTCAACAAGTCCAGAGTTTCAGCTCCCATCAAGCGGACTGGTGCATTTTCAAGTTGTTCCTTCCCATTAAATTGTCTCTTATTACGCCGATATGGGTGGTTTATATCCAAAAACCTACGGTGTTCCATGTAACACATTTTACTACTACATGGCAACCACAAGGAGTGAGTCTCGTAATGACAATTAGGGCATGCCCATCTCCCTTTTGTGCTCCATCCTGATAACATTACATAAGCTGGAAAATCACTTATGGTAAACATCAAGGCTACATGCAGCTTAAACTTCTGGTTTGTTGAAGCATCATATGTATCTATACCAAACTCCCATAATTCCTTTAAATCCTTCATTAAAGACTGTATGTATACATCAATATCTTTTCCTAGGGTTGAAGGACATGGAATGAGCAACACTAGCATTAAAAATTCAGACTTCATTGACATCCATGGTGGTAGGTTGTAATTGCTAAGTATAATAGGCCATGTACTATGTGATACACTCATTGTACTAAATGGATTAAATCCATCACTAGCTAACCCCAACCTTAAATTTCTTGGATCTTCTGCAAACAATGGATATACTATGTCAAAGTTCTTCCAAGATTCACCATCTGCTTGATGTCTCAAAAGTCCATCCTTTGGGCGCCCATTTGCATGCCATGTCATGTATTTTGCAGTCTCTGTGCACATAAATAACCTTTGCAACCTTTTCTTGATGGAGAAGTACCTAAGAACCTTTGCTGAAATCCGACGAACCTTACCAGTTATCTCATCTTTCTCATCTTTTTTCCACCGAGAAGCCTTACATTTATGACAAAAATTTGTTTGAGCACTATCCTCCCAAAACAACATACAGTCATTAGAACATGTATCTATCTTGATGTAATCAAGACCTAAGACCTTAAGGACATTATTGGCTTCATTAAAAGAGCTAGGCAACTTTGCATCAGGTTGCATATCTTTCAAGATTTTCAACAAATCACTGAATGCACCATTGGTCAGCTTGTGGTCCCGCTTATAAACGAATAAACGAATTATAAAGGAAAACCTGGAGAAATTCTTGCAACCTGGATACAATTCTTCTTGTCCCTCTTCTACTAACTTGTAAAACTTTTTAGTGTCTTCATTTGGACCATATAAAAATGTGTCATTCAGCAGATCATGGATGTTATCATCGAAGTAATGGATCAACTCATCATCAGCTACCCCTTCAGGACTCATTTCCCTTGTTTCTTCATACGGCAGTCGAATATAACCCTTCGCAATCATGTGATTTTTGACAATGTCTCCACGAAACCAGTTCCGCAAACAACAAACTTTACAAGGACAACGAATTTCATCTACTTGTCCTTCAGCTGAAAATGCTTTCTGTGTATACTCATCTACCCCTCTTTCAAATTCCTTAGTCCAACGAGGAAACATATACCACTTGATGTTAATTTTATCCATGCCTTAAGTTAATTGATCACCACAAGTGTAGGCAAATGCCAAAATCAGATACAAAAAAACAAATATTAAACTCTAAAATTCAAGTATAGTTTTACAAACTAGGATACATAAGATTTACAACCTAAAAATTTCCAAGGAGTAAACAGATGGAAAAATACACAAAATCTAACCAAGGAAATTAACTTATATTATAGAAGATATATTCTCTTCATTAAAATCTGATTTTATGCATCAGCATCCACATTCTAGAATTTTATAAGGAAAATATCTCTACGTCTATAAAATCTTGCATACACATTAAACTATAATCAATTACATTTGCAGTTTCAAATCAAATAGACCCAATGAGAGCCAAGAAAGAAAAGGGAAACCAAGGAAGAACTTGCATGCCAAGACACATTAAATTAAGAGAGCTGGTACTTACCACCCAGAGAAACTTTATTTGGTCTTTGTTGTCTATGGACCGTGATACACTTACACCTCGTGTAAACGAGTGTAACTTTTATCACCAATAACTACTGCACATCTGCCACTTCAGATTATAAAATACAAGAAGTAATAATTTAAGGGTCTTATTATTCGGCGCATAGGCAAAATTGCCTTTCAGCGCATAGGGTTGCCACGTTACGTGGGGTAATTTTTTTTTTAACCACACGTAACGTGTGGCAATTTTTTTTTTAAACCTCACGTTAAAAAAAGTTTGAAACTTAAATTTGTTATTTTTTATTTATCAATGTTAAAATGTAGCCGAATCTGTACCGCATAACTGTAATACTCCCTCCGTCCCATAATGTTCGTCTTGTTTGACTTTTGTACATTATTCATAGTTGAAGAGAATCTTTAAGATTTCTTCCAATATATAAGAAAAAACATAGTCATCTGGGGTCTTGTTTTATTCGTCTCAACGAGTACTTTGATAATATTAAAAAATTATAATTTTTAGGGTTATATTATTAGAGATATTAACGATACAAAACCCGCCTCGGCATTTGTACAGGGTCAAATCAGGACGTTCTTTTCGAGACATAGGGAGTATGAAGTATCTTAGCTGGAGAATTAAGAGTCAATTCTAAACAAAAAAAAAAAATTACTAAGAAGTTTTCTTTCTATAACCCCAAATTTTTAATACTCCAAGCTTGATCAGTGTCAGACTTACCCATTACTATATACATGAACAAAAAATAAATGCTTAAGATGTGCACAACAATAAGCAGGGCGTATAAGCAATGATGTATTAAGCCTTGAAATGATCAAATATCAGATAAGAAAGTACGCTAGCTTGAACCTTCATTGAGACAAAAAAAATCAGCTTACGTTCTCAAACCAGCATCCTCCATCCAGTTAGGACTAATGTCCTAACATTTTAACATTGATAAATAAAAAATAACAATTTTAAGTTTCAAACTTTTTTTAACGTGAGGTTTAAAAAAAATTTAAAAAAAAATACATTTACCACACGTTACGTGTGGTTAAAAAAAAAAAAAATTTACCCCACGTTACGTGTGGAGTAGCTCCACACGTAACGTGGCGACCCTATGCGCTGAAAGACAATTTTGCCTATGCACCGAAAAATAATAGTGTAATTTAATATACGTCTAGTTTAGTCTTTTCCAATCTTCTGACTCTTTAGAACCCCAAGAAAATGAATGAACACCATACTCTTCCCCTTCCTTTTACTGCTTCACCGCCATTCTCTACCCAAGGGATATTTCTCACCGTCGGTGGCGTCTTCGCTCTCCCGTCGATCTACGAGGCCACTCCCGTCGCCGGCTCGCCGCTAAGAACAATATAAATCCGACATATGTTCTCCCGCAAGTACTTGTCCACACCATCCATGCTCATGAACTAAGATGCGTTTCAAACTCTGAAAATTAAATGGCTTGTAGAAGGAGAGAAAACAGAATGAGGAAGATCGAGAGGGATCGGGATGGGTTGGTGTTGTGGGCGTGAAAATCTTGAAGTATAGAGAATTGATGGATAAGAAGACAAGGCTTGCACTTGAAGACTGCCAAATTCTAGAAAACAGATAAAACAAAACAAAGAGGTGCTCAAGTGAACAAACACACTGTAAATTGTTGTAAACAATGGTGAAAAATTCATGGCATGTTGGATAGAGCCAGAATTTGAAGAACAAAACCTTTTGTCATGTATGGGATTTAGGTATCCTTAAAAGATTGGTATAAATACCCATTAATGATGTAAGGAGAGCTTATCTTGGAAATATTAATCAATTGCCTATCCTTCTAATCTCCCTTCCTAATCTCTTCTTCCCCTTCCTCTGTCTCTCCCCTGTATCTCATTCTTCTTCTCTCCCTTCATCTATTCTCCCTTAATTCTTCTTCTCTCCCTTCATCTATTCTCCCTTAATTCTTCTTCTAATCATGTCAATACTCTTGGGACATGACAAAATGGTATCAGAGCCTTCGATTCTTGCGCAAATTTTTGAATCGTTTTGCCCCAATTTTTGACCTAAAAACCAATTGATTTGGTTGAGCTCGAGATCTGGCCATGGAGGACCACACGCAATGTTTGCCAACAAACGCCTGATGCAGAAGAGTATGGATCAACAATTGGACGAATTAAGGGAATTGGTGCAAATATTTGTTACAAGAAGAAAAGCAGAGGCGCAACGCACCGTTCTTGTCAAGATTCACAATCACTTCTATACAATTTCTTATGAGGTGTTAAACCGAGTGTTTCTCCCAATTGGAAACGTAGAAAGCATCGAAATATTTGATCAGGGTGCCCAGTTTCATTCACGTATACGTTTTCAAGATCGGGAATCGGCTGTCAAAGCGGTTGAGCGTTATGACAGTCGATGCATCTACGATGGTTGTTGCCTCATGGAGCTGGCTCTTGAGGTCCCAACCACCGGTCCATCAATCAAGATTGAAGCACCAGTTGAAGATTGTGCCAAGTCAAATCAACGATCCCAGAATCTGAATTTTCAAGTTCTTTACAAAATGGAAGAGCTCGAAGATAAGGTCAGAAATCTTCCACAAGAAATCTACAATGGGTGTTGCCAAATTGAGACGGAATCACAAGATTATCACGAGGACACGAAGGGCCCAATCCAAGAAGTCGATAAGGATCCAAACGATCTTCAGAATCGGTATGAGCTTCTGAAGGATGACTTGAAAAACCCAGAGCTCCATCAGGAAACCTGGAAGGTAAATTCTGATTTTTTAGAAGTTGTCGGCGGTCACGTTGACTGTGTTAGCAAAATGGATGTTGTGTTTTCCGATTCAAGTGGCCTAATGGGAATAGATGCAGTTGTTGTTGTGCTGATTGAATCAATAGGAATTAATTGGGCTGATCTTAATATGAAATCAAGTGATTTTCCGGAAATTGGTAGTGCACACAAGGTGCTCGAGGAAATGTCACTGAGTGATATTGTCCTTATTGGGTCCTATTTTCCTTTGAAGGAACAAATACCCAAACCCTTGTCAGTTCCTGCTGTTGTGAATCTTCTTGAATTGTTGGGTATTCTTGGAAACTCTTTAGAGTCGATCGATTCTCCTAGCACCTTTGTATTTGACCCAGGAACAACCAACGAGTTCTCGTCTCAATTTGGAAGGGTCGCTGCAAAGTCGACTATGGAGGTGTGCAAAGATCTTGTGTTACTACCATATTTGGGAAATAACAACATTGCTGCATTTTTTGTGTTTGACCCGGGTATAACAGAGTGGGCATATTGTGTGCTGTTATTGATTGTGATTGAGTTGGGTCGGATTGCAAGTAGTGTACATGAACTGCTGATTTGTTGGCTGAATTTTGTGAAGTTGCTGCTGATTTTGCTAGTTGGGTTGTTGTGCGGTTGTTGCTGAATTTTGTAGCTCTGCTGATTTTGCTTGTTGGGTCCTATGCTGCTGTGTTGATTTTGTGGCATGGCTGCTACAAGTCCAGTAATTACTATCACGTGCAGCAATGACAAATGAAATTGGGTTCTGTTCATCCATCAATTGGTAGTTGAGAAGTTGTGGTAGTTGAAAAGATGTCATGGGTGAGAAGATGCTATTGGATGTCGTGGCAATTTGAAGCTGAATTTGCTCGACTTCCATGCTGCACATTGGGCTAAATTACCAAGATATTGTGTCATGTTGATCTAGTTCTACCGGCCAGTGGAACAGGACATCAATGCACTGTGTGCTGCATTTTGTAGTGGTAATTGGTTCCAATAAGGTTTCAATATTGCATTTGTAAATTGGGTATTTTTTTTCCACTTTTGTAATAAGCTTTGAGGACAAAGCTTTTATAAGGGGTGAGTAATGTCATGTATGGGATTTAGGTATCCTTAAGAGATTGGTGTAAATGAGCTTATCTTGGAAATATTAATCAATTGCCAATCCTTCTAATCTCCCTTCCTAATCTCTTCTTCCCCTTCCTCTGTCTCTCCCCTGTATCTCATTCTTCTTCTCTCCCTTCATCTATTCTCCCTTAATTCTTCTTCTCTCCCTTCATCTATTCTCCCTTAATTCTTCTTCTAATCATGTCAATACTCTTGGGACATGACACCTTTCAAATTTGGCCTTTTCTTGTTTGATTAGACATCCTAAGAGGGTAGGTGAAAATTTCAATGAAAGAGTTTTCCAATTAATGAGAGTAATTTGGGTAGCTGCATTGACCAAAATTAGCAGGAATTTGTTGAGATTTGTGTGAAAATAGATTTGACATAAGAGGAATGTGGGAGGAAGAAGAACGGAATATAAAAACTAAAAATAATATTTTTAAATGAAAAGACAGAAGTGTAAGTTGATATTAAATTACATTAATGTCCTTTTAATAAACAAGTCTAGGTGTAGTTTTATCCGTTGTCTATTCTTGCTTATGTTAGGTGGGGAACAGAGATGATTTTCACCACTGAACAACTACTAATCAAAACCTGCAATTATACACTAACAAGGCAACAAAGAACAGAGATCAATACAAGTCATCATGATCATAAACCCACAAAAAGTGCAATTGGAAATATGTTCCAATTATATTTACTTAGTTCACGTGAGGTTTTATTTCTTAATGTATTTTAATATAGGGTTTGACCGGTCTATTTTTCTTTTTTTTGGAGAAAGAGACAATATATTAAAACAAAGCATTCATTACATTTGCCAACCGAATTGGCATTTGAGAGATATGATTAAACAGAACAAAGCAACAAGGTTCTAAAGAAAGTATATTTTTCTTCTAAAATCAAACTTCATTATTATTTATAGGATTTATGTTGCAATTTAATT
Organism: Rheum nobile; assembly: GCA_027886185.1. Classification (NCBI taxonomy): domain Eukaryota; kingdom Viridiplantae; phylum Streptophyta; class Magnoliopsida; order Caryophyllales; family Polygonaceae; genus Rheum; species Rheum nobile. Next base: position 1,732,817 of record WOAB01000067.1, on the reverse strand, counting down.
TACTTACTTAGTTCACGTTTAAAATGATTAATAAATGTATATTACCTTTCTCTTGTCTGAATCAATGCTACTGCATACATAAAACCTAAAGTAAAGCTCCGTAGGGACTCTAGAGAGAGGGGATCTCCCTTCTCTCTAGAAAACCCCCAAAAATCAAACGAGTAATTCCCATCCATCAAAAGGGTAACCCACTCTAACCACAATCAACAACAGGAACAACAAACCATCACTCAACAACAGGAACAACAAACCATCACCTTGAACAACAAACCATCACCAATAACAGGAACAACAAGATTACTCAAACCATGAAAGGTTTTTTCTTTATGGAAAATAGGAAGGAAATCCCTTCATACTTTTAAGAGGCAACCCCTCTAACAACAGAAACAATAACCATCAATCTTCAGGGAACTAGAGACTCTAAAAACCCCAAAACCCAAAATACTCAATCAAAGGGGTAAACCCCCTCCAAACATCATCCAACAACATATACCCAACTTTAACAATAACAACAACGAGTCAATAACAATGAACTACAACCCCAACAAACAACAACAAAGTATTAACAAAATCCAACCGGGAAAAAATCCCAATATGTAATGCAAACACCATTAAAATCAAGGTAATAGAAAAAAAGAGTTTTGATGATTCCTGTTAACAGAAATCCCAATCTCTTAGGAAATATCTTGAACAAGAGTTATGGAAAATAACCACTCAATAATTGGATAAAACCCCAAAAACCTAACTAAACAAAGATAAGAGAGAAACAATAGCACAAGGCTTCTCCAAGAACACCCATCAGTTGTTCCGACATCTGTTCCTCCAAGAACATCCATCATCCCCCACATTGAAAAATCTTTACACAAGTTAAACTAAAAAATCTCATAAAAAAAAAGAGAATACCAATCACTCTGATCGAGCCGGACGCATTATATCTCGATCAATTTCACAATCTTGATCTCAGATTTCAAGTATCACCACCACCAACGTATGTGCCTCTTTAGACCGCCATCTTCTTCACGCCTCCTTGAGATCCATTTCTTATGTCCGACGCTGTCGGATCCGAGCAAAACCTATGCTTTTTTAACCCTCTCAATTTTCTCTAACCCAGATCCAAAACCTATAAAACCAGACCCTTTGACTGGCTCGTTGGTGTTCCTTCTGTGGTGCGTTCTTTCGAGCCAGTACCAACTCGTCTTAGGCCTAATTCCTACCGACAGTCGCGCCACCGACCACTCTCCTTTTCTCGGAAGCCAGTTTGCTTTTGCTGCGCAAGGCTTCTAGGTTAGAGATACTAAACAAAATTAAAAGTGAGAAAAATTATTTTAAAAAAAATATATAAAAAAATCACCCCATCTTATTGGGTTTTAGTCTTTAAATATATTTGGGCTTTCCTGCAAAGGCCCAATTTCAAAATCCTTATAATTAAACTTGTATCTTTTCAAGATAACAATAATATGGATGTTAACCCCCGACACCGGGTAACCCTCGACACCACTAATAACCCATTTTTCTGGGCAATTCCCAACATCATCGGGCAACCCCCGACCATTTTTAGATAACCCCCGTCTCCCATCACCACCGGGTAACCCCGACACCACATCAACAATAATATCAAAATACCCGTCTATCACCACCAAATTTGACCTGATTTGGGCTCCATCACATATATGGTGATGTTGGTCCTCTTTGGGGGTGCACCAACTCCAAACCATTACTATCTTCTCAACCTTCGTCAAGACAAAATTGATGGATTCAATCACATTAATTTCACCCTTGTTAACCTTTTTTGTTTCTATCTTGATCAAGCATCGGTGATAAAATTCTCACGGCTTTTGTGAAATAAATCTTGGGTTCTGGCTGAGTCGTCGGTCGTGGTCGTGTCTGTGGCTGAATGAAGACCCCTCTCGAACGAGGGCAACGTCATGGTTGAGGCTCTTGAAGATCCTTCATCTAGATGAAGGCAACGTCAAGGTAACTCGTTCAGCACTTCCGCAGGTGTTCCTGTATGACCCTTTCCTGGTGGCACCCTTGAGCCTTGTTGACTCCTTGCCTGCCTTAGATTATTATGTTCTCTTTTGCTTCGTTGTAATTTTTGTGCTTGTCTTTGGTTCTTACTGTTCGGTTTGTACCGTCGCCGATTTTATCGGCCTCTCGAGCTACTCGACGTGGTTATGTCGGGTACCTTTAATTCTTTCCTCATCAAAAAAAAAAAAAAAAATGCTACTGCATACATTCCACATGACATCGCTAGAAATATATTGACAATCCAAAACAAAAGCGAATTACTGTTTCTGGGTTGCACCAGAAATACTTCCTCTCCCTGTTGCATTAGATACATATACATAGATGATATTCAATTAAGGGTGTGTTTGGATTACGCATTATAATGTTAAAAATTGACATTATAATGCCAAAAACGACATTATAATGCCAATTTTTGGCATTATAATGCTAGATAATGCGTAATCCAAACACATCCTAATTATAAACTTTTACCAAATTTAACTTTTAGAGAATAAAAAAAGCACTTGATTGAGTTCCACTAACTACAGATTTGTCAGCAAGATGAAGTCATCGAATGAAAAACATAAAAAAAAGCTTACTTAGAGAACATTGCAGCAAGTATAAGCACCCAAGAAAAAAAGAACTAGAATAATATAATTAGTTCAAGCAAGCAGAGAGCAGACTATACAATCACTTTCAAGTGTCACAAACTAGAAATATTAGCTCATATGACGTTCAATATTGAAGGTCATTTCAAAGAATACACAATTGAAAACCACTTACTAAACCCAATATTGTCCTTCTTAATATGCTTCAGTCTTATACGAACATCAAATCTCGTGGGTCGGGGTAGTGTTTTTTTGATTTCTAAAGGAGTGATTCACTGAGATTTTTGCACAGAACTAGCTATGGCCAAACAAACTAAGTCATGAGTTGGACAACTACACCAGCATATTGATGAAGTGGGCCAATTTTTTTTGTTGAAACACAAATCCAGAACTAGGCTGGCAGTGACCCCCACCGTACCCCACCCCCCAAACAAAATCTTAATATGAAGAAATTCACCGAAGCAACTGATTACATATGGATATGGTGAAAAATTAAATCTTACTTAAGTAATTTCATGAATTGTTTTACAAATTAGAGAGAAATACCTGAACAACGGTCGATGACGCCGGAGAAGAACAAAGGGAGGGAGCAAGATCGGAATAGGCTATTCCTCGTTCTGTAATCACGCCGGAGAAGTGCAAATCTTTATTTCTCGTTCTGCAATCTAGGGCTATTCCTCTTCTCTAGTTCTCTTAAGCGATCGACATTTTGGAATCGGAAAACCCTAAAATTTATCCCTAGTTATGTAACTTATGGAATTAGATTTCTGAATATTATTAGATTTGTGTGGGCATGTCTGATAAGCAAAATGAGATAGGGGCGCGCGCGTGAAAAACTTGGGCGCGTGCGCATTGATTTCTTAAAGCCCGCTGCATTACATTTTCTATTGACAAACTGCCACAATAGGCCCAAAACCGCCACAATAGGTATATTTGAACCGCTACATAAACTAATGTACATATTTCATACTTGAGAATACAAAAAAAGCGTCGCTAACAACTGCCACAATACCCAAAATCGCTAGATGTTCCGCTTCATTAGCATAACCGCTGCTATAAACCGCCACATAAGATGAAACCGCTACATCTAAGCGCTATAGTAAATCAGAAATGTAGTAGTGAGTGCACCTCTGTGTATAGAGGCGGAGCTAGGGGGGCTGTAGCCCCCGTTTCTAGCTTAAAATTATTATATATAATTTGAAGCTTAGAATATTACATAGTTGCATTTTAGTTTAGCTGGTACAACACTTATTAATGAGTCTCATGTTTGAACCTCCAACAAGACAACTCTCCTTCATTTCTTTTCCCACATCATTCTCATCCTTTATTTCATTTATTCTGTTGGTCATGCCTTTCCCTATTCCTTAGTTTCAAATTTAATTAATTATAATTAATATCACACCTAACTAATAAATAGTAGATTAGACATGTATATACTATTTTATTTTATCGGTTGTAAATTTCAAACTATCACATACAATATGTTAAATAACTTTACAAAATAAATTAAAATTTATTAACTTACTATATAAATTACAACTTATATAACTTACTATATAAATTAAAATTTATATAACTTACTATATAAATCTAAATTGTACTTAATTATCTAAAACATAAATTAGTATTGAAATTATTCTTTTCTTTTAAATAAGGTTTGAATTTATATGGAAGTTTTGTATATCAAAATTTATGTTCCCAATCAGCCTAAAAAGTAAAAACCAATAAAACAGTCTAAGGTATGACTTTCTATTATACAAGATCTTTTGTAAGTCATTGGTAGGCCATGTCTATTTCATTTAGTGTGTCTGGAGTTTTATCCCATTAATCCCTATGCCAAAGAGGCTCATTAAGCCGACTTTCACCCATTTACCAACACTACTGGAAAACGCGACCATAGCCACAAGTGATTAGCCACGAAATAATTTGAGGTTAATATTATAGGCATTAGTAACAAATGTAACCACAAAATAAAATTTCATGGCTATTTGGCCTGAAAATAATTTTGTTGCTAACTTTTGAGGGTAATTAGCATAGAAAAAAAATTGAGGCTAAAATCGATACTATATTGCCACAAATTGTCTTTGAAGCTAAAGAGGCTCATTAAGCCGACTTCCACCCATTTCGATGCTATATTCGGAGCTAATTACCCTTAAATAAAATGCATGGCCAATTTTGTGGCTAAAGTCGGAGCTATATACCCTTAAAAACATTTTCGAGACTATATTCGTTGTCAAATTACCCGTAAATACATGGCATGGCAAATTTTGAGGCTAAAGTCGAAGCTAAACACCCTTAAATTCATGTTCGATGCTATATTCGAAGTAAATTTACCTATAAATACATCACATTGCCAATTTTGGGGCTAATTTTGAAGCTACATACCCTTAAGTTCAAGGTCGATGCTACATTCATAGCTAATTACCCGTAAATACTTTGCATGGCCATTTTTGTGGCGGTTTTGGTGATTAACTAGAACCTATCATTCATTAAATGCTCCTCATACCAACCTTCTTAAACATCCATTAACTCTCTTTATACTTAACCAAATCTCACAGTTCCAACTCAGCAATCAAACTTCAAACCCTCATTTCAAGCTTCCAACAAACCTTCATTTTACTAGATCTACAACAAGGAAATTTTCGATTTTGAAGTTTGTTAATCAGGTAAGTTTTTCTTATTTATACAACACATAGACTATTATTGCAAATGTGTACATTTGTAATTTTTTGTTATCAAGCTACATTGTAAATATTTTGTTTTCTTTTTAAACTTATAGATCTAACTATAAAAATATGCACAATATTAGCCACGAGTTCATCATTTACATGTTGAGTTGAGAATTCTTTGGAACAATTACCCATAAGTTATTTGTTTCATAGTTAAAAATTTGGCATTATTTACCATCAACAATGTATTCTTCATTTGAGGCTATAGTTGTAGCGAGCAACATGTTTTTGATAGTAGCCTCAAATAAACTTGTCGTAGCTAATTTTAAGGTTGTTTGCTTAGTGAAGCATCAAATGTGTTTTTTTGAGGCTATGGCAGTGACGTAGATATTTCAATTAGTCTCAAAATAATAATTTACGGTTAAGTGTATAGCTAGAATTGACTATCTAGGGTTAAATTTTAGGTACATGATCTATTTTTTATTTTATATGCATTGCTATTGAAATAATTGATTGAATATTAGCCATGTTAAGCTTTTTGTGGCCAAATCAGTGGTTACTCTTGTAATTTAATTTGTTACGAATTATGAATTCAATGTTATAGTAATGGCTAATCATATGACACTTGCATAGAGATTAACACTGTAATGGATGCCAAGGGGAAGACAAAGGACAACTTGAATTCAAGGAAGGACCTACGATTGTATTATCATCGCCCAAAGCTTCATGTGGAAGATGATCACACGGGTCCAAAACCAAAAGCATTATACACATTAAGTAGAGAAAAAATGACAGAGTTGCTTAGTTGGTTAAAGACATTGAGATTTCCGGATGGATATGTATCCAATATTGGTTGGTGTGTGCAGTTACAAGAGGGTAAACTACTCAGGATGAAGAGTCGTGATTGTCACGTGTTCATGCAAGGACTTCTACCGATTGCTTTTAAGGAGCTTCTCCCCGTGGGTTTATGGGGGTTGTTGACAGAGTCGAGCTTGTTCTTTCAATCCATATGTGCATCCACACTTGACAAGGAATGTATTGAGGATTTGGAACATGATGCACTCATCATTATGTGCCAGTTGTAGAGAATATTTTCACCATATTTCTTTGACTGTATCGAGCATCTCATTGTGCATTTACCATACGAAGCAAAATTGGCGGGCCTCGCACAATACTGATGGATGTATGTGTTTGAAAGATTCTTATTTATTTTAAAGGGTAAAATGCTAAATCCACTAAAGGTTGAGGCATCCATAGTGGAATCATATTTATTCGAGGAGATCACAAATTTCACTCAACACTATTCCAATCCTCAAGACCCATATAAAAGAAGAAAAGCTACAAGGAACAAGGATAATGTAACCAATGACACTTATTCTCAAATTTCAATCTTCAACCATCCTGGACGTGTAAGCGGAAAGTGTATGGTATTATGGATGAATGAGGGAATAGATTTTCAAGTAGCACATACATACATCCTACTCAATTGAGAGGCCGAGTCTTACATCCAGTAAGTAAACTAAATCATTTATTTGTCTATTTAGACATGCATGAATATATGTATATCTTTTAATTTCACACTTTCTATTGTTGTTTGTATGTATAGGATATTTCAAAATATGGAAGGACAAGGAGAACCGAATGCTCTTGTCAATCGCTTTTCTGCATGGTTTAGTGATTATGTAAGTATTATTACATTTGCTATTTTGAACGAAATTATGTTATACATAAGAGACATATTTAGATAACATATACTTTTTATTGTATTGTAGGTTTTGACTAAACAAAACCTTCACCCCTAGATTGTGATCATGATTTGATACGTAGTTTGGCTTGTGGCCCTTAAAAAAGTGCTATCATGGCCCGCATATTTGATCGATGGTTATAAATATGAAACTCTGGAATAAGGAGAAGGCAAATTAACAATGGCTATAAGCTCGTGACTACAATTCATAGTTATATAGCCACAAACGGTAAATTCATGGCTAATATTTGAGGTTAAATTTAGCCACAGTCTTTTTAGCCCCGAATTAAGTGTTATGGGTAATTTCGTTGGCAAATTTAAGGCTAACATATTTCGAGGCTAAATTTGAGGTTGTGGTCGTGACTAACGTCGTGGCTATGGCCGCGTTTTCCAGTAGTGCAAGCCACTAGCGACTTCACACACCTATTATTAGTCCCTCCAATAAACTACGAAACATGATCCCAAGTTTTATTCAATGTTTTAGCCCCCCTTTCGAAAAATCCTAGCTCCACCGCTGTCCGTGCACATTGGTTGTGCATTGGTGTCTTGCTCCACCTTGATCCTATTGCTTCAGCACCTAAGTGGAGGCCCATTGACAACGACACCATGCGTTAAGTGATACAAAGGGGTTGCTCATGAGCATTGTTAGAGGTCGTTTTGGTGTCCTTCGATTCATTCCTCTTTGGTGCCATCATCTTCCCCTCCATAGCCAAACGTCGTCATCAAGTAAAGTGAAGTGTGTCCGCTCCAGATCAACCAAAGACAAGAATGGGCTCGTGAGTAGGATCAAGTGAAGTGCCATATGAGTTGTGCCAGTTGGTCCAACTGATTGCTTCTACACTTAACTCACAAATGCACAACCTTATATTCTAAATCCACTATATATCTACTAAAACAAAACCTTCCTATGCTACATGACACACCCATACTTCATTTTTTCACATGTCATCCCTTTAATAAATTAGCCACATGTCATTTTCTTCAAAAAATAAAATTTCTAAACCTCAAATTATATACTAAAGATTTGATCCTTTCCAATACAAATCAATCACATAATTCCTAATTTAGATAGAAACAAATCACACAATTCCTAGTTTACACACAATAAATCACTTTCTTCCATAATTACTGAGAAGAAATAATTTCACCTTTTTTAAACATCAAACTATATATCAAAGATTTGATCCCTTGCTAATCTACTATACAAATCAATTACATAATTTCTAATTTAGATAGATATAAGTCACACAATTCCTAATTTACACGCAATGAATCACTTTCTTCCATAAATACCGAGAAGATATAATTTTACATTTTTTAAACCTTAAATTATATACCAAAAATTTGATCCCTTCCAAATCTTCTACTATACAAATTAATCACGAAATTCCTAATTTAGATAGAAATCATTCACACAATTCATAATTTACATAAAAATAAATGGATTTCTTCCACAAATACATACAAATGAATCACATTCTTCTAAAAATTCTATGAAGAATGTCGCACCAACTGCAAAACTCCAATTCTGATAGCTCTGCAAACTCCAAATCCCCGTTCACAATTCGCTTCCGATGATTCAATCGATGATGATTTGTCGCCTTCACATCGATGAGAAATCAGTTTTTCGATTATTAAATTGCATTGTTTGTAGCAGATCTAATCTACACGGATTTGTATTGCATACTAATTAATATATATCAAATTAGACTCATCTTGTGATTTGAACGATCAAAAGGCAAGGCTAGGCTAGGCAAAGGAGGCGCACAAACAAGGATTTGTATATACTGTATACCCAACTGATAAGGTAATATATCGATGAAAAAGGATGCCTTTAGTACCATAAGTGTAACACCCCAAGTTTGTGATCCCTTAGAAGGATTAGAAGTGCTACCCATGTCAACAAGAGCTCTTTCTTTTCATGGTTCAAGTGAGGACAAAGAACTCTGAAGTTAATCGTGCTAGGACGGGAGTAGTACCAAGATGGGTGACCTCCTGGGAAGTCCTCGGGTTGGCATGGGGTGACGCTTATAAGGCTCGTGCCTTACAAATGGTATCAGAGCCGACTCTGGGTTACGAGTGGGCTTGGTCCGGTGGACAGTCGCTCGACCTAGAGGGCGATCTATGGGCCTTGACGATGTCGTCAAGGGTTTAAGTGGGGGTGATTGTAACACCCCGGGTTTGTGATCCCTTAGAAGGATTATAAGTGCTATCCATGTCAACAAGAGCTCTTCCTTTTCATGGTTTAAGTGAGGACAAAGAACTCTGAAGTTAAGCGTGCTAGGACGGGAGTAGTATCGGGATGAGTGACCTCCTGGGAAGTCCTCGGGTTGGCATGGGGTGATGCTTCTAAGGCTCGAGCCTTACAATAAGTGGCCGTTGGGATAAGAATGAAAAAAGATCATCCCTTATCCTTAAAAAATTGCATTGTTTGAAAAGAACTACAAGACGTCTTGATTTTTGTATACTAATTAGACATGTCAATCACGTCGGTCAAGTATGGTTCGGTTAAGTTATTTCGGGTTTGGGTTGAGAACGGGTCGGGTCAATTCGGATAATAAGTCAACCCGGGTCGGGTCATTACAGGTTAGCGGGCGGTTCGGGTTGACCAACGGGTCAAGAGGGTCGTTTTTAAACTATTTTGTTCACTATTAAAATATTATTAAATAATTAAAAACTAATTTAAATATGTCAAAATAAGTTGAAATGAATTAAAATAATAATAATTTTATTACTTATTTTAATTAATATTATAATAAATTATAAATTATAAAAAATTATATAAGTACAACAATGTTATTTTTTTAGGATAATTGAGCATATTATCATTATTTTTGTGTCATTTATCACATATATTTAATGTTATTTTATTAATACTCCATATTTATTCGTTAATCGGGTTGGGTTCAGTCTTGATAAATTCGGGTTACCAAAAATTCCGGTCAGGTCGGGTTGGGTCCAAAAATGGGTCGGTCAGGTAGGTAAAATGGGTTTGGTCACTTTTTGACAACTTTAATACTAATCAACTAAATTTCTTGAGATTCATCAGAATTCTGATATTGGGAAGCATGTTTCATTCTCTTGTGATGAGAGTGTTAATACGTTTAGTGATTTAGGAACTCTTATATTTAATGATAAGGAAAAATGAATTGAAAAAACAAGTGTGGGAATGTTATCTATCTAACAAGAAAAGTTGACATATTCTTCAATAAATGCTATCTACTAAATGCATTTTCTTTTTCACAATTTCCTCTATTTTATTTTAAAAAAGTGAACATTTTTTGCAATAAATGTATTAAATATCAAGCAAAGTTTAAAATCCCATAAATTAAAAATGAAGAGATTAAACAAATGTAAATTCAATAAATTGTTATTTGTTATATTCAGATATAATATCTTTTATAAAATGATCTATAGATAAATAAATGAAAAAATTTAGAAGAATTTCAAATTTAGAATATTTTCATAATTTAATTTTAGGATTTTATTCATAATTTAATTTTTAGGATTGTGCTAATGTAAATTTAGTGTTTAATTAATAAGTGCTCAAAATTGATATTAGAATTCATGAATAAGAACATACAAATATACACACACATATATATAAGCAATTTCAACTTATAATAAGGTGTTATAATATTATAATTTTATTGTATTATACATAATATTTTTTTTACATGTAAGATATCATAAACTGCACATATTTGTTGTTTTTTGACAATGTCAATAACTCCTTGATAATCAACTATCGGTTTGTCTAATATGTGCCCATGGACACATGTTAAGAGGCCAAATTTGGAATTTTTTTATAAAACATTCCCTAAAGTAGAAGGGGTGAACCCCTAGGAAAAAAGTTAAACTAGTGGCTAAAAGGGATTATTACTAAATATGGGATTTTTATTGTGTGCCCATCCATCAACTATTTCACAAAATTTTGTAAATATATATATTACATATATGTCAGTTGAGAATGTATATAAATAATTCATAATAATATAATAACAGTACATATATTGATTCTTTAAAATAACTTTTAAATAATACTTGAAATAATACCTAAATATTTTTTTTACTAACTTATTAATAGTAATTAAATATGAGATAAAATATACATTTTTTGTGATGTGATAATATATTGACTATACATATTTTATACAAGTATTACCAATATATCTAAAAGATCAACCAAACTAATCATAAATATAAATAAGAATTAAAAATGGAATAAAATATCTGAAAAGCATGATAAAAGTAGATTGATTATTTAAATAGTACGTGAAATAACATCTAAATACTTGATGTTTAAGCAACTTCTATATAATAATTTGATATGAGATAGAACTATACAACTTTTGCTATAAAGTTCAGAAAGTAATTTTGTTTCAATTCATTTAACATTAATAAACATAGTAATTAGTAAAGTATAATAGAATACCTCATATATATTATTTGACTATTTAGAAACTGATCGTAAATTGTGATAAACCCGATTGTATAAATTTTACAAAGTACACTAATATATTAAAATATCAACTAATCTAATTATAAAAAAATATATGAAATTAAAGATGCCAAAGACCCGTGCGTAGCACGGGTGCACATGTTACTAGTTATGAAGAATAAATGTGATTTTGAATGTTTTTTCCATGATATAACTTGCTAAACTTTTATATAAAATAGCAAGGCTCGACTTTCTTTACTGGATTAATTTTCCCATCATATCCAAATGATTTCAAGTATAAAGTCATTAAAGATAGTTTCTTCTATCTACTATTCCTAATTAACTTGGGGAGCTATATGATGTAAAAAATGTCAAAATATTTTAGTTTCATATGTTTGCGGGGAAGTGTCAAGAGTATAAACTCTTGACACCTTTAATGTGTCAAGAGTTATGTATATAGTCAAATTCTTAGAATGGTAATTATGCTAATATGATTCTTTTTTTTTTTTTGCATGATTTTTATTATGGTTGTTTACTCATACCTAATGCACAAGGCATGACAAACAAGATACAAATATAGCGCAATACTTGGATGAGTGCATTGATTTTATTGTAGAAGCAAAGAGAACGCGTAGTTAAATGTAAGTCCATTGCATTGTGGGGAAATCTAGAAGGTTTATTACATGTTATTATACTCCCATTGATCCTTATATGCTTTTCTCCACTACTGCATGTTTTACTACGACGCCAAGCCTTAGACATGTGTGCATTATTAACATCCATGCCTAACAATATTTTTCCTAATTTGAGATAACTTTTTTTACTCTCTTTTTGATAATCTTGTTGCAGGAACTTGTATGTTCACCTTTATCGAAATACTAGGATATGTTAATTTACTTAATACATTTTAATCTACAATAAAATTGTGTTTGTTTTCATGTATGTGATGGCAGTAAACAAAACACTGAATGTGCCCTTTTCCATTGCTTTCAACTAATTAACTAATCCATCAATATTATATTCTACAGTATGTGTGACCATTGTTGTTGCGTATCTGATGAGATTGTGGGGAATGAGTCTTTTTGAAGCCCTTCAACATGTGAGAACTCAAAGGCCGATGACATCACCTAACCATGGCTTCATGAAACAACTACAACAGCTTAAAAAATCTATTTCAAGTGTGCATCTTAATCTTCTCCAATCCGTCTTTTCTTGATTTTTTTATAAGTTAGACTTTGATTTGAAGAATAATTGTGTCTGTTGAATGTGTTGAGACTTTCTTTCCCTTATTTGTTTTTATAACAATGGGTATTCACTGAAGTCTTAAGAATGTATTTTTCATTGCCCTGATTATGTTTTGAATTAAGATATTGTTCATTTATGTTTATATTTTATTTTTAACCTGCAAAGTTTCTCAACATTTATATCTTACCATGCAAGTAACAAGATTGAGCCCGTAAGAGGAATTCATCTTCATTTGTTACTTATTTTGTTTAAATTCATTTTCTTTTGTAGGGGTAGCTTCATTGTTCTCAATTGTTCTTCTTCCATGGTGATTTTGTTTGGTGCAATACATATAATATGATTCCTTTTTTTTATATGACTTTTTTGGTAAAACTACTTTTGTGCTCATTCATTTTCCTTCGATAACTGATAACATAATATTTTACATACAATTATTTGATATTTAAAAAATTACTAACCTCTATACATATTTTACCTATATATAAGATTACGATATTTCACAAATATATGTTAATCAAAATATTATTATACTTTATTTATACTATTATCTTTATTTATATGTCAGATTGCTCATGCATATTCTACACCAAACTCATGTATGACACAAAAATTGAACCACCCGTACAAGGCACGGGAATTAAGCTAGTATTACAAATTCTCCAATGTCAAAAACTTAAAAGAATTACGCAACTTATCACTACAAGTTAATACATAGGCTGCTCAATTATTGAAGCACACTTGCAAAAAAATCCGAGGATTTTAGAGTTTTTGTTATATATGTGTGTTATGATTCATGACAGAGTGTCATGTTGTATTATGTGTGATGCTTCCGTGTGAAGAATTTATATTTCTCATGATGATAAATAGTGACTTACACATGTATAAAGATAGATTATTTATTAAGTGAGATTATGAAATTCTATTACAAGTATAAATTGGAAATTTGCAACGGTCAATTAAGAAAGCAGAGTAGAAGAGCACCAACTACCAAGTTCCAACATCAAGCATCATGTATAATTCCTTGGTGTGTTGATATTATGAGATTATCTATGCTTATCTTAAGCGAATAATTCAGTATCAGAACCTAACATATAATAACACAATCCCTTTTGGATGACTTTTGAAAAGCTAAAAAAAAATAGATTTTAAACCCATGAGATAGAGAATTGATTCTTAAGTCTTTTTTATACAGTGTAAATATTAGGCTCCATTTCAAGTAAATGACGTGTGTATATCATCATAACGGATGATTTTTACAAGATTTTTACATAAATAGTATCGTCTAGAGTTCGTATTGAAGAGCTCATGTCTAGTTGTAATAATTTTTGAGGTAGAACCAACATTGCTTGTAATCATGCGGATAACATTCCTCGCTTATGTAGGATTGTTATCATGGGTCGCAAGGTAATCATCTGCTTGATTTGCTTCCTTGTAACAATGAAACACAAGAAATGATTCGCAATGGTTTAGTAGAGAAATAATATTTAATATTATTGTTCAAATTTTCCATGGAATTTTCCAAATACCTTTAATGGAGTTAAATAATATTTGAGAAATCTCATTCTATATTTAAGTTCTTAATATTTAAGGAGACAACTTTATGAATGCCCTCTAAAGCGACAATAGCTTCTATTTGCAGAATAGCTTGTTCTTATATTTGTTTTATATATACGTATATAATATTGCCAATGGTTTGCGAATAATGAAGGCAATATGAGAGGTGTGGTTATAACGTTTCGAACCATATAAATTTAATTTGATCCATTCCAGGGGAGGTTTCCTCCAAATTCTATTATTGACCCGATCTCTTTTATTTTTTCTTCTAGGTAGAATAGGTTTGATTGCATTTTAGACTATCCAATCTTGGTAATGGAGAAATGCCTGATGAGATGGAGTAGTATTTTGGTGATTTTCGTCTTTGTGAAAAAGAATACAATTACGGTGGTTCCATATCATCCACCAAAGGAAATACATGAGTTCTAGTGATGTATATTAGATGTCCAAAAGTAGTCTAGGTTTGTAAAGAAGTCCAATGTTAGTTGGAAGCTAAAACTCTTTCATGTTATTCTTTCTATATTATGTGTCATTTGTGTAGTAAAAGGTCAGATGAAAAAGAGATCGTGTAGATCCTAATTGTTAAAATTACATAGACTACACATGGATGGTACTTTAGAATAATGACGATTTAGGTGTTATGTTTTGAGGTCATTTGGGTAAGCATTCTGACAATTTCGATAGAAAAATTTCCGTCAGTAGAAAACCTACAGACAGTTCGTCATCAATCTCTGAGGAAGGGATATGTATTTTTAAAATCTTGGAAATTATATAAGGAGGGAGCAGACTCTGCAAATAATGAATATTCTAGTTCCAACCAGATGTAATAAAGTGCAATACTTACATAGTAATGTCAACGTTATCAAAATATTGAAGAATATCACAATATGAAATCTAGTGATTTGTCCAAAAGTTAATTGCTTGTGCGTTTCCTAGTTTTCAAAAAAACACTTTTTTATATATATCGCGAATATGAAGAAGTCTGACAAATTGCCAAGATTACTTAGTTTTCTTTTTGTAAGAGATAATGTCATAACGATCCTAAGTGTTTTTCTGTTGTAATGCGTACCCACATACTATTTGGCTCAACTAGAAGTTTCCATAAGAGTTTCATATGCAAGGATTTATTCATATTTTCAACTGTTGTTAGACCTAATCCACCTTGAGATTTAGGGTGGAAAATGTAATCCAAGCTAATCAAAAGATGACGGTTATGTGTGGATTTGTTCCAGAAGAAGTCTTTGTTAATTTTGTCAATTTCATTGCAAACTATTTTTGGTAGAAGGAAGTTTTGCATTAAGTAGTTTATTTTAAGGGAAATTCATGTTGGTACTCTTGAGTTTAGGGTTATTCATGTTGGTGTCCCACAATTAAGTTTTTTCCGGTTGGTGCCCCTAAGGTTTGGGTTTGTTTGTTTCGTAACCAAACTTTTTCATGTTTGTACCATTCCAGTTCAAATTGATTAAATCCAACTCCACCATTGTGTTTCTCGCCCTCAAATTAGTAAGATTTGACTCCTAAAATATCCAAATCCATATCCGAACCATGTTGATTTGAATTCCAAAGCAACAACCCGTTTCCGACCTTATGATTTCAAATCGGAATGGTTCGAGTATGGATTTCATTGTTTTAGGAGTCGAATCCTACTAAGTTGAGGTCAATAAACATAATGATGAGCTTCGATTTGATCAATTCGAATCGAAATGATATGGATATGGAAAATTTCGATTACAAAGCAAACAAACCCAAACCTTAGGAGCACCAACCGGAAAAAACTTAATTGTGGGACACCAACAGGAATAACCCTAAACTCATGGGTACCAACAGGAATTTTCCTTATTTTAATAAGGAGGTTAGATTGAATGAGGATAGATCGATCAACTTGAGAAAGAGAATTAGCTTTCCATTTAGACAATTGGTTTTTGAGACTTAATATTGAATAATAAAAAAAATTCTTCTTAACGTGGCCTCTTATAATTGGAATTCCGAGGTGTTATATTCAAAATGGAAACAAAGGAAACAATATGTTAAAATGAGATGTTCAATGAAGTTTGGAAAGTGCTTATGTGATAATTAATTGCTAGACTAGTTTATAAATGTAAATTATCAAGGATATTTTTTATACAGTATAGGAAGCTTTTGCAAGAATTAAGGTATCATCCGCAAAGTTAAGAAATTATATGAATGGTCCATTTCTTGTTAACCCATGTTCCATTTCTTGTTAATTAAATTCCTACATGACAATGTTGTTGTTCTGATTCGAGTAGTAGTGTTCGTGATAAGAATTTCATTGCAAGTACAAAAAATAAAGGAGCAATAAGGGTCCCCTTGACGAAGTTCACTGGCCGATCGAAATATATTACCTGGTTCGTTATTAACAAGAATTTAAAAAATGTGGATGTAGTGCATGTGATTAATTGTTGTACCCATTCTAGAGCAAACCCAAATTTAAGAAGGATTTGTGTAATGAATTTTCAGTCTAATTTGTATACCTTTTCCATATCAAGTTTTAGGGTCATTCATTCGGTTTTCCTTTTTTTTTTTATTGTGGAAGGAATGGAAATTTGCATAGGCAATTAGAATTTTATCTTGAATTATTCATCCTTGAACGAAGGCTCCTTGTAAGGGAGTGGTAAGTCGAGGTAGGAGTATTTTTAGTCTATTTACTAGGATTTTTGTTATAATCTTGTATATAGTATTGCATAGACTAATGAGACAAAATTGGTTAATTGTAATTGGACTATCAATTTTAGGAATTAAAGTAATGAAGTATTGTTCACATTCTTTAAGTAGTTGTTTGGAGTGGAAAAAAACGATTGAACCACCAAAATAAAGGATTTTCCGATATTATGCCATTAGGTTTGATAAAATTTTGTAGGATAGCCATAAACCTGAGCAAACGCGGGCCGACCCGCCTGCCCGGTCCACCCGATATAAATGGACGGATATGGTTATTATATTTAGCCCATTTTGTCTGGATAGCCCGGCCCACCCGTTTATATGGCGGGATACGGTCACTGATAATATCCCATTTAGCCCGGATAGCCCGCCCGGAAGCCCGAACTAATTTTTAAAAATAAACAAATAAATATATTTTTATATATAATAAAATTCATAAATTATTATATAAAATATATAAATATTTATACCCTAAACAACCTAATATTTATACCCACAAGACACTTAAAATTGGCGATGTTGGTTGTGATGAGTTTGAGGACGAAGAAGATTCAACTAAGGTGTGATTGTGTGATGTATGCACTACGCTGGAGGCAATAAAAAGAGACAACCAACTCCATTTTTTTTTGAAATTTGCTTAATTGTGTAATGTTGTGTTATTTTGTGGAAAATTTGTTATGACAAGTTTGTAACAATAACTATGTTTACCGTTTGTAATAAAAAGACACTTTTGTATGGGTATTGTGGGTTAAATTATATTTGCTATGTTTCGTTTTATGATAGATTTGTCTTGTCTCGCGGGCTAAATGGGACCCGCGGGCTACTCGGGTCCGGATGTCCGGGCGAATCCGAGAAGCCTCCCCAACCCGTTTCCTTGGCTTGCCCGGATCCGGCCCGCCCATCCGGGCATGATTTTGGTCCAAAGCCCGGCCCGATTCCCGCCCGGATCCGGGTTTGATCAGGTCTAGATAGCCATCAAGTCCAAGAGTTTTGTTTTTGAGTAGGTGAAAAACAACCATTTTACTTTAAGAGGTCGTTGGTTGCTGTAGAATCATTAAGTTATCCTCATTTGTAACAAGTTGAGGAATAATAGATTGATCTGCTTGAGATGTCGTGTTAGGTAAGGTAGGTATAAATCTTAATTTAAGCTCCTCAAATATTGCATTTTGAAAGAGTGCTAATCGTGAAAGGTAAAATCATCACAAGATTGAAAGGATAATATTTTTGTTTATAAGTTTGTATTTTAGCGGCTGTTTGGAAATATTTAGTGTCTTTGTCAGCGTTTTGTAGATAGGTGTTTTCCGTACGCTGCCTCTAGTAAATATGTTGGTAGTCCAGTAATTTTCTGTATTTTATAAGATTTCTCTTATATTTTGCTGCAAGGGTAGTGTTTGTAATGTCCCGGAGATATTGATTTTGTAATTCAAGAAGTTTTATTTTTGTTTTTTTAATTGTTTGAAATTATTGTTTGTTTTGGTTTTGGAATAAGATTTTAAGAGTTTTTATATCATGATTAGTTTAAACATAAAAGAGTCATTGATGTTATAGCTCCAAACTTTCTTAACGATATTAGTATAGGTTGGATTAGCCGTCAATGCATTCTCAAATGTAAAAGGATTTATTTAAGGTCATCATGACCACCAATTGTTAATGTAATGAGGCAATGATAAGATTTCGTAAAGGGATGGTGATGAACTAAAATATTATTATAAGTTAGTGTGATGGATGGATACGGACTCTATCCAAGTGTTCAGAAATATTGGCATTACCAATAGTTTTTTCCTCCAAGTGATTGGAAAACCTGTGAAATTAGTCTCAAGAAGACCAAATTCTTGCATGAAGTTATTTAATCTATTAAATCTTGAGTAGTTGGCTTGTACACCTCCCATTTTATCATTAGGAGATATAAGATCATTTAAGTCACTACTTATCATATCCGGAAGGTTGTATTGTAATATTAATGAACTGATATTTGTCTAGTATTCTTGTTTAAGGTCCTCCCGTGAAGGTGTGTAAAGGGGAAAATATTAGAAAATGGATATTGTTGTGATGGAATTATAATAAGATTATATTGAAGTCACTAAATAGGATGGAGATATATAGGAAAAAAAGGAGAATGGCTAAACCATAGCCATAGTCCACCTCTTGTGCCAATAGATGGTGAAATAGTAATCGATTTAAACCCAAACTTATTATAATTTTTTTGATCCGATATAATGATTGATTTAGTTTCCGCTAAGCACAGTAGATCTAACGATTCTTACAACGCATGAATCCTATTTTTGGTAAAAGTAGCCTATCTAATACAAGTCCTCTTGTCAGAAACCCAAATTCAGCTGGTGCTAATAAGATATCTAAATGTTTCTACTTTCTAGAAGCATATTAATGTTTTACAGAGAGAAAAAAAATTGGTACAATAGAGATTAGTTGTATTCCAGTTACTTCAGTAGCAAGTGTTCCATGTCAAGCACCACATAAGCTAAATTTTCTATCTAGCATATTAGGGTCCGTTGGGATTTCCAAAGAGAATGCATTAAATTGTATTAAATGAATCATTTAATACAAGATAATGCATTTTAATGCAGTTTTTGGAATCCAAACAAACCCTTAAATCTTGCATGCTTAAATATATTATTTAGAAAACTGAGTTCATTTCTTACATGATTTTAAGAACTTGGTAAAATTGGATTGGAGGAAGTTGTAAACTTGCTACTTCTCTAGTAATTTCAGCAAAACCCTCATCTAATCTCAAAGAATTTTATCATGTTTTCAGCTTCATCTTTAGATGTAAAATCAAATGTTTGCCCAATATAATCTCAATATGCTCCTGATTTTACAGAGTACACCAGCTCAAAGAGTTGTTACTTCAATGAATGTATGTTGCATGGTTTTCATCATTGTTGTTGGTGGATATCTTGCCTTTCAAGTTGGATGGCCTGGATACCAGCTTTCTAGTGGCTAATTAGCATGTCATGCTGTTTCAGTTTCAATGTTCTTCTATCAATTCATTTTTTGGTATTTTATGTCATTTAGGTACTTCACATATGGCTCACAAACTCTTCCACTGTCTTCTTTTCATATATTGGTTTTGATTCGGTTGCCCGCACCGTTAAAGAGGTACATGGTACTTACTGTTTATAGAATAGATTAAAAAAGGAGCAAGTTTTAACAATTTTACTTCACTATATTTTTCCTTGTTTTATGAATTTTGGCAACAGGTTAACGATCCTTAAACAGATCCTCCCCTTGGTATATGGATTGCATTATCCATGTGTTGCACTTTGTATATGCTAGTATGGGAGGTCATTGTTGGTTTGGTACCATACTACGACATGGATGAAGACACTCTAATTTCCCCGACATTGTCCGACTATGGAATGGAATGGGAAGAAAATGTGAAGTTTGTTATGTTGCTTAAATATGTTGACTCTTGTCTCTGAATTTTGCTTAATCTTAGTGTCTGCAGGGTGAATGTGTTTGCTATTGTTCAATCCCACCCTTCCAATTTCTCGTTCGTTGAGCACGGTGGGACTTCTAATGAACTTGCGATTGATGATGATGTTGAAAATTCAATACTTCTCTCTGTCAATGCTGCTATATTTTTGTTGTTGATGTGTGCTGATTTTTGGTGTTTGCCATCTCTTGGTGAGGTATTTTGTTGAAGTTTATTGAAGTTGAGGGTTGCAGATGTTGTCTTGTTCTCTTTCTATTGGATGTTGCTTTGATTTTGTTCCTCTCTCCTGCCGGAAGATTAATTTGCTCATGTGATTTCGCAAATGGGATTTTGATCCAAGTTTTCCTTGCTTGGAATTTTCTTTTGCTACCTTTCAGTGAATGTTCCATTTTGCTTGCAAGTTGAGGGTTGGATTTTACCTTCTTCTCTGTTCTTTTGAACGACTCCTATATTTAAATGTTGTATCCTACGAAACTCGATTGCCTTTTAGAACTATAATCTAAGTACACTTGAACATGATCTTAATCAAGTTTTTTCTGTAAATCCTTTTCTTTCAATATATTTAATCACATTCAAAAAAACTGTATGGAAAAATATATGTATGACCCGACATATGAAGCATCGGGTTATAAAATGACATTATTTTGTGTCAAATACAGCAACACCAATTAACCGGGCGTAAAAGGTCCGATGTATTCTAGCTGTCTATTGTAACCCGAATCCCAAAGGTCCAATTTACAATTTAGAGATATAACCCGTATAAATAGAATAAATATATAACCCGGGTGTTGATCTATCCGGGTTATATAATACCAAATAATATGGACTTGTAAACCATTGGGAAGAAATCATGTAGTCAAATAACACGGGCGTGTCCAATGTGAATCTTCAATCTTGGTTATAAAGTCACGACCAAATTAATATCACACTGACCTCTAGCCGGCCCGGACTCAAACTGGATTACATATATGCAAACGTTCGGATTATTTGGCTTTTTTGTAGTAGTGCATGTACTCTTTATAAGAATGCACATTATATAAGCACATCCCTATCAGCTTCTAGTACATGTATTATGAAACCATGACATCATAAGCATATTGCAAAAAACAGAAGCAAGATCTCCATAAATTGTTGCAAATAAAGTGGTATGAAATTATAGTGTTTGCTCAAAGGTCTTCAGCTTCATCATGCAAGGCTGGGATGAACCTGTATAAAGCATTTTCAAACAATGTATGCTAGAATATATAAACATGTATAAATTAAAGCATTAAAAATGATATTGTAGCTAGTTTTGTAACTTTCTAATCGATCATTAGTACCAAATTAATTACGAAGAGCCGTTGTATTTTCTTTTGCTTATTGAGAGCTCAAACTGGGAGCAACTACTTTAATTCCCAAATAAAAAACGGAATTGTATGCAATGTGCCTGTTTTTCATAGCTAGGGTCCTCACACTTTCTTAGAATTAAACAAAAACTCATCATATATTGGAAATGAGTGGATATCATTATCTAGTATATATAGTATATTAATTTTTTTATTGTCAATTAATTTTATGATGAAACTTTATCGTATTGGGTTTGTTTGCACCTATGCATTTGTATCTGCATCGCCCCCAAGCTAATGATCCACAGACTTTCACATGTTATCAAAGTATGTTCGGTCCTGAGTCCTTGAGATGCTCACTCACTCCCGTTTGTCTAAGTATTAACTGAGACATATCAATTGCTCATCCGTTGCACTGATAAGACGGGTTCAAACATAAAGTCATTCTCACATTAGAAGTTGGTGAATATATGCAATTAAATTAACTCTCCTAGTCATATCTAAAGTAAAACTAATGTTAAATTGAGTTGGTGGATCACAAAATATCAAAAGTATCCCACTTCCGTTGACCAAAAAAAATCTCATTTCCCCACCTCTAGCTTTGCTTAATTTGATGGATGAAATAGGTGATTGATATCATATTACGTTATCTTCTTTCAATTTCTACTTAAAATTCAGAGTCGACATATGTCTTATCTTCTCCTAAATTTGATACGTACCTAAAAATTAGCTCAACCCTATTTTCCAGTAGGGGTGAACAACTAATTATTAATATTAGAAAAGTATTTGATTTGCCCTCCTCTTTCTACATAAAAGTAAAAGAATAGGGGGAAATCCTTTTTTTATCCAATTCCCTTCAAAAATAGTTGAAACAAATTCAGTCTCAGGAATCCATAATTCATTTCCTTGTCCTTTGGCTGAAATTGATCCATGATTGACAGAGGAACAAACTTTCCTCGCATGAATATGCTATCATCGAAATCTCATTCAAAAGTACCATAACACAAAGATACACCAATCAAGAAAAGGTTATTCTCATATATAACAAACTTTTCAGATTAATTGTTACATTGTGATATATAGAGGTGATCCAAGATGAGTCATGCATACGATCACAAGCGGAGGGTGGCGGTCATCGGCATATCCGTATTCTTGCTGTTGGCGATGGTGGTGGTTGTGTTCGTAGGCATCCTAACGTCGGATACGGACAATCCGGACGAGGAGAGCCTGCGGGAAACCTCGTACGCCAAAAGGGTGATAGAGGCCTTCTGCAGGCCTACTCATTACAAGAAGGAATGCGAGAGCAGCCTACGTTCAGCCCAAGCCAACCAGACGGACGACCCCAGGCAGCTGGCCGCGGAGGCCTTCAACCAAACGAGGTCGGAGATGGCCTCCGCTCTCGGCCGCTTTCCATCCCTCGAGCCCCTCGTCGGCAACGACACCCGAGGCCGCTACGCCCTCGAGATCTGCCACCAGGTCGCCAAGGTCTCGGTGGGAGACCTCGAGAGGGCCGAGAGGTCGTTCGACCACTTCGGCAATATTGCAGATTTTGACTTGTTCACGCAGGACTTGAGGGTGTGGACGGGGGGCGCCTTGACCAACCTAGACGTGTGCCTGGACTCCTTCAACAACGCCACCCCCAAGGCCCGAGATAAGATGAGGGAGCTCTTGCTCGAGCCCCGCGAGTTGACAGCCAACGCGCTCGCCATTGTGTTCGAGATCAACAAGGCTTGGGGAGAGAAGCTTGATGAATTCAAGCAGGAGGGGCAAGATACCAAACACGGAAACGAGAATGAAAACACAAACGAAAACGAAAATGAAAACGAAAATGCAAACGCAAATGAAAAACACAACGAAAACGAAAAAGAGAATACAAATCCTCCAGCAAAAAAGGAGGGGCATCGACGGAGGCTGTTGGCAGTGGAAACGGCAGGGGAGGTGTCGGACTGGATGGAGGACCAGAAGAGGAGTCTAATGGCGCTGCCGCTGGCGGATATCAAGGCGGACGTGGTGGTGGCCAAGGACGGTAGCGGGAGGGCCAAGACGGTGAGGGAGGCCTTGCACTTGGTGCCTAAGAAGAGCACGGAGGCGTTTGTCATATATGTCAAGGAAGGGTTTTACGACGAGCATGTCACCGTCAACTCTAAGATGACCAGCATCATACTCATCGGAGATGGTCCCACTAAGACTGTCATCTCCGGGGCTAGGAGCTTCGCCGATGGCTGGCCCATTTACATGACCGGCACAATTGGTGAGCATTCGGATTTAATATGGACTTACATGTCTATCAACTTTGCCTATAATTGTTGTGTTCGGTAAGGTTTTCATGATCATTGCATAACCGGAACATAAATCAAATGCCCTAATTTCGCAAATAGAAATGAATTAAATCAGAACAAACATTTATATAAGAACTATACACATATATTATAAAATGTGTGTCCATGTCTTTTGTTTTATTTATATGTTCATATATTTTATACTATGTGTATTTTTTTTTCCTATATACTATATATGTTATAATATGTTGTTCATTGTTTTCATATAAAAGTTCGATCTCATTACATGTTTTCTCTTAAGTACGTAACTTATATTAAAAATAGATATTTTCTCACTTGCAATTCATTGTGTTTTAGTTTTATGAATTTTGATTCCTAATCCAATGGAAATTTGGGTTTTTAACATATAACTTTAATTAATTTATTCATTAATGTATTTCCATATTGCACATACTAAACTAACGCAGGTTTCTGTTGATCGAACCAGAAATCGATGGAGAGGGTTTCATGGCGAGGGATATCGGCTTCGAAAACACGGCCGGGCCCAACAAGTTTCAGGCTGTGGCAGCGCGCGTGTCTTCCGACTACTCCATCTTCTACAACTGCCGCTTCGCCGGCTTCCATAACACTCTCTATGCTCTCCGCTCCCGCCAGTTCTACCGTGACTGCACCATCTCTGGTACCGTCGACTTCGTTTCCGGAGATGCCGTCGCCATATTCCAAAACTGTCTCCTCCTCTTGCGGGCCCCGCTCCCGGGCCAAGATTCCGTGGTCACGGCCCAAGCCCGAGCCGACTCCAACGGGCCTGGAGCCACCATACTCCAAAACTGCACGATCACCAGCGAGCCCGGACCGAGCCCGGCCCAGTCCAAGGCCTTCTTGGGCCGGCCATGGAAACCGTACTCGAGGACCATCATCATGCACTCGTTTATCGACAAGGTGATAGCCTCCGAGGGATGGACCCCATTTTCTGGCAAACTCGGGCTCGACACCTTGTTCTACGCGGAATTCATGAACAAGGGGCCTGGGTCGAATCTATCGGGTCGGGTCAAGTGGGCCGGGATAAAGAATTTAACCATGGAGCAGGCGGGTAATTTTTCGGCGGGGAAATTCTTTGCCGGTGACGATACCTGGATTACCAACACTGGTTGTCCTTTCTACGGTCACATGTTACAGGCAATGAAAGAACCATAGTAACGGAAAATGTGCGCATGTGTTAACTATGGCACGACGTCATTGATCGAAGGTTGTTTTAAGAATGTATGATTGTCGATCGTTTAGGAGGGAGAAGGAAATAGTTCTTGTAAAATTGAAACTTGTGTTTTCTTCTGCTGGTTAGGGGCAACTTTCCCCCTTCTATTTTCCCCCCTTCGTTTTTGTTCAAATATAAAAGAGAAAAATGTGAAGATATTTGTTTAATGGAGATGCATTACGTTTTAAGGGGTATGTATATCTCGATTCACAATGAAACCCGACATAGCCAACATAATCTCAAGTTCGTCAGATTCAACCAATCGAAACTTCGCAAGACAAAGAAACGAAAGAACAGAAGAACACAAGAGATTTGTTGACGCAGTTCGGGGAAATCCTACTCTGCGGAACCTCAGGAGGGGAGGTTCACCCAAGATGCACTAAAGAGATTCAGAGTCTACATCAGGTTACATGCACAAGAACGGTAAAACAAAAAACAGAAAACCAAAGCACAAACACATCATAACAGAGAAGACTAGAGAAGCAGAAAGAAGATTGCAAGAGTCTTTGGCTTTCTCTCAAAGCCAAAGAACTTCTCAACCACAGAAGAAGTCGTTGTTGGGAGTCACGCGCCGCCGAGAAGACCAACGCGCCATTGGCACTCTTCTCTCTCTCTCTCTTTTTCTCTCCTCTCTTTCTCTTTGAATCGCCACAGATGGATTAGCTTCTGATGAAACCCTAGGAGCTGTAAAGGGAGCTTATAAAGCAATGTCTTCAAAGCTGGGCTTCAGTGAGGAGATGGGCCACGACTAGCAATAGATCAGTTAGGCCCATTAAGCCCAAGCCATCCAACCGAGTTAGTTAATAGCTACGGGGTTGCTCGGTTTAAGTGAACCCAAACCGACCCAATTACACTTAATTGAACCCGGTTCACTGTTATTGGTTTCTACACATTACAAGTGCATGTTATACCTAATACTATATGTAACAACCAAGCTTGGATTATACAGACATAAAAAAGCCCCCTTAATCCACAGTTTGGTTATTCCTCCTAAACCTCCTAAGTGCATCCATGGATCCTCTCCTGTCCGTCGTCGGTCTCTGCCCACACCTCAGTGAACATCATAGATGTGGAGTGAGTTCCTGCAAAATACAAACTTATTAATAGGCACTATTTTTGTACCAAAGTCAGCAGGATTCACATCACCTAAGATTTTCTTCACAATGATTTCCTGATTCTCAACTTTATCTCTTATAAAGTGGAACCTGACATCGATATGCTTAGTTCGTTCATGATACACAAGATCTTTACACAAGTATAAAGCACTCTGTTATCCATGTTGAGCACAAGGAGATATGCCTTACCCTCAATCTCTTGTAGGATACCTTTCAACCAAGTAGCCTCTTTAGAGGCCTCAATTGCTGCAATATATTCAGCTTCCGTTGAAGATAAAGCAACAATTGATTACTGTTGAGATTTCCAGGAGATACAATTTCCTACCCAAGTATAGAAGAAGGTTGTAGTTGACTTCCTGTTGTCCTTATTACTGGCATAGTCAGAGTCAATAAAGCCTTGTAGCTCAGTCCTTGAACTATGCTCAGCATAAGTGAGGCCCATATCTTTTGTGCCAACCAAGTATTTCAGCATATACTTCATAGCTTGCCAGTGTTTGTCACCAGGGTTAGACATGTACCTGCTAAGAACACTAATAGCAAAAGCAAGGTCTGGTCTAGTATACAACATAGCATACATCACTGACCCTACTGCTACATCATAAGGAACATTTTCCATTTTCTGTTTATCAATGTCAGAAACAGGACAATCATGCTTAGGGGGGATAGGTGCAGGCCTAACAGTACTCTAAGCAAATCTATCAAGTACTTTAGTCATGTAATTAGATTGGGACAATTTGATGGTCTTATTTTTCCTATCCCTTATGATATTAACACCCAATATTTTATGTGCAGGACCAAGGTCCTTCATATCAAAATGTTTTTGCAAGTCATTTTTGACACCAAAAATAATAACCTTAGAACTGCTAATAAGAAGAATGTCATCAACATAAAGCAGAATATACAAGGCATTTTTGGTCTTCACAGATTTCAAGTAAAGACAGGTATCATACTGACTTCTAACAAAGCCAAAGGACCTCATACAAGCATTAAATTTCTTGTTCCATTGCATAGGAGACTGTTTGAGCCCATATATGGACCTTTTTAATAGGCATGCATGTTCAGGTTTAGTTTTATCAACAAAGCCCTTAGGCTGCCTCATATATATGGTCTCATCCAGGTCACCATGCAAGAAAGTTGTTTTAACATCCATTTGCTCTAATTCCCAATCATAGACAACAGTCATAGCAAGCAAAAGTCTCATTGTTTTGTATTTAACTACTGGAGCAAAGATGTCATTGTAGGGGTGTTCATCCGGTCCAGACCGGACCGGATTTTTTGAAAATGGTGGACCGGAGACCGGACCAGACTTTATTTTTTTTTTAAAATAATTTTAATTCTTATTTAAAATCTAAAAAAATATCTATAAAATATATATACTCCTAACTTATTAAATTAAAAAAAATCTATAAAAAAATACATATAAATCTCCAAAAAAACATATAAATTAAAAAAAAAAAAAAAAATCCGGTCCACCGGTCCGGACCGGATTTTTTCCGGGTTTGGACCGGACCGGATTAAGGGAAAACCTTGGACCGGAGACCGGACTGGAATTTCACCGGTCCGGTCTTTTCCGGTCCGGGCCGATTTTGAACATCCCTATGTCATTGTAATCAATTCCTTTCTTTTGGGTAAAGCCCTTAGCAACAAGTCTAGCTTTATACCTAGGAGGATCATTACTATCATTGCCATCTTTCAATTTATAAATTCACTTGCAATCAATGAGTCTAGCTTTAGCAGGTTTAGGAACAAGAGTCCAGGTGTTATTAACATGCATTGATTGTATTTCTTCATGCATGACTTTAATCCAGTCATTAGCATCAGAACAGTTCATAGCTTGTTCATATGTTTCAGGGGTATAATTCTTCACAACATTGGCAACCAAGAAAGCAAACTCAACAATTTTGTCATAACTTTCAACCATATTAGCATCAAATTGCAATCTTTTATTAGGAATCCTAATTCTAGGTTCCCTGTCTCTTACACGTTGATAGTCAATTAAGTCATGCACAACAGGAGCATTCAAATTAGAATTATCATGTATAGACACACCAGAATCATCATGATCATTTATTTCAGTTTTAGAATTCAAGTTGTCATTCAGTGCATCAGAAGACTCATCATCTAATTGGTTAGAGTGACTTACTGCCCCACCAATTTGGTGAGTTTGTGGTTCCATTTCTCCAGAATTGCCAGTTGTATGTGTGTGAGAATTGTTAGGACTCCCTGAAGAGGTTTCCGCAGCTTGGGAGTGACCTATGTCGAACTCCTCTTCATCCACCTCCAGTGGGATATTGTTGTCAAAGAACTGTCCAGTTGGCATTCCAACTCTAGGCTCAGATAATTGGGTACTTGTATTCTCAGCAATGGGCATTAGTTTTGACTTAAAGTGAAACTCGTCATCATTGAATGTGACTGACCTGAATGTAATTACCTTGTAATCTTTAGGTTGTATAAAGAGTAGTTTATATCCCTTTACACCTTCAGGGTAACCTAGCATGACACACTTTTGTGCTCTAGGTTGTAGTTTACCCTGGGAAATTTGGGCATAAGCACTACAACCAAAGGGCCTTAGGTGTGCTATGTTAGGTTTCTTATCAGTCCACATTTCTTGTGGAGTTTTAAATCCAATTACAAATGATGGAGATCTATTTATGAGGTAAGTAGCTGTTATAACAGCCTCATCCCATAATGACCCTCTCATCCCTACACTTATGAGCATACACCTTGCTTTTTCAAGCAAGGTTCTGTTCATCCTCTCAGCAGTATCATTCTGCTGAGGGGTGCCAGGGACAGTGAGATGTCTTTTAATATCATGCCTTTTACAGTACTCATCAAATATAGCATTGCAGAATTCTAAACCATTATCAGTCTTAAGGCATTTCACTTTATGTTCACATTGACTTTCAACCAACTTTTTCCAATTTTTAAAGTTTTCAAAAGCCTCATCTTTGGTCCTTAGTAAGTAAACCCATACTTTTCTGGAGTAGTGATATATTAGAGATAGAAAATATCTTCTACCTCCAATAGTCTCTACTTGGGCAGGTCCCCACAAGTCAGAATGAATATACTTAAGGGATCTGCTTGCAGTGTAGGTTGACTTAGGAAAACTGTGAGCACCCTTTTTACCAAATATGCAGGTTTCACAAAACTTCAAATCATGCATTTTTTTTTATCAATCATGCCATTTTTATGCAGGTAATGTAAACCTTTATTGCCTATATGACCAAGTCTAGCATGCCAAGTTCTAGTGTGATCTAAGTCATCACCTCTTTTACTCACAATAGAGACATTAAGTTCAGGAGAAGCTTGTACATAGTACAGTCCTCCTTTCTTAATGCTCCTTATAAGGACTGTTCCATTTCTGATAACATCCCTTATACCATGGTGAGTATTGATGTGACAACCTAAATCATCAAACATGGATTCAGAAAGCAGGTTCCTCCTTAAATTAGGAACCCACCTCACATTCTGCAAAGTTCTAACCTTCCTATCATGCATTTTTAGAGGAACACTACCAATACCCTTTATAGCTAATGAAGTGTGATCACCCAACATGACTTTGCCCTCATTTATTACATTCAAAGATTCAAACAACCCTCTATGAGGGGTAGCATGCATTATGCAACCAGAATCAAGAATCCAGGAAGATGCATCATCATCATTACATGCAACCATCAAGAGCTCATCAGAATATTGAGTACAACATTCACATACATTAGAGAAGCCAGAATCCTTTTTATCTTTATTTTTCTCATCTCTAGCCTTTTTATGTCAGTCTTTGACCCAATGCCCTTCTTTGTTACAGTAGTGACACTTAGAATTTTTCTTGTCATCATTAGCCTTTTCAGAATTATCTTTCTTAGGCCTTTTCTAAAATTTCATTTTTGTTTTTACCTTTAGCCATCATGACTTTAGTTTTAGTCTCAGTTTTAGACCCATATTTAGTAGGGGTGTTCATCCGGTCCGATGGACCAGATTTTTTCAAAAGTCTGGACCGGAGACCGGATCGGACCGGACCTATTCGGTCCGGTCCGGTTCGATTCCGGTCCGGTCCGGTCCGATTCCGGTCCGGTCCGGTTTAGACCGGATCCTTATTTAAAAAAATAAGATAAATTCTTATTTAAAATCTACAAAAAATATCTAAAAAATATTTATACTCCTAACTTATTAAATTAAGAAAAATATCTATAAAAAAACATATAAATTGAGAAAAATATTTTTTTTAAAAAAAATCCGGTCCACCGGTCCGGACCGGTTTTTTTTCCGGGTTTGGACCGGACCGGACCCGGATTAACGGGAAAACTTGGACCGGAGACCGGACCGTAATTTCACCGGTCGGTCCGGTCCGGTCCATTTTTCCAGTCCGGTCCGATCCGATTTTCCGGTCCGGTCCCATTTTGAACACCCCTAATATTTAGTCTTAAACACTTTAAGAGTCTCATTTTTTTGAATAATAGCCTCTGTTATCTTAGTCATAGTAAGGGTATCCCTACCATATTGGATAGGCTGCTACTATATGCACTATGTTTCTTAACCTTTCTTACTACAAAACCCTACGCAAAGATCTAGCGTACGTCAAATACCGGCGTAGAAGGCTAATTCCAGGGAAATACATAGGAATTTTTTTAAAAAAATATAAAACCTCTACGCAGGTATCTTGCGTACGCAAGATACCTGCGTAGAGATAAAATATGATTATTTGAGATATGGGACTTGGGGGAATTTTTGAAATTGGCCTTCTGTGCCAGAATCTGGCGTACGCAAGATTCTGGCGCAGATTCTGGCGCAGAAAAAAAAATTAAAAATTAAATAAATTTTTTTCGCATAATCATGTAGATAATTTCAATACGAGTCCGTACATATAAAATTCGTTCAAAACAGACATCGTTTGCCCCTCCAAAAGCCCAAAAAACGATGGCTGCCCCCATGGCTGCGATGGCCGCCCCATGGCCACGATCGCGGCTTTGCCTATCCTGATTCTCAGCCAAGTCTTCATAGGCCGCGATGGCTGCCCCCATGGCCGCGATCGCGGCTTTGCCTATCCTGCTTCCTGACGACTTCTTCCTATGCCGCGCCTTGCTCTCCTAGCCGCGGTTGCGGCTCTTCTTCCTAGCTCCTACACTTCATAGTATTTTATTATATTTCATATATAGTATAGTATTTCATTAAATTTAGTATACTTAAACTTATATATTATAGTATTTCATTAAATCTCGTAAACTTTGACTTATATACTATAGTATTTCATTAAATTTCATATAGTTATACTTAAGTACTATAGTATTTCATTACATTTCATATAGTTACACTTATGTACTATAGTATTTCATTACATTTCATATAGTTACACTTATATACTATAGTATTTCATTAAATCTAGTATACTTAAAACTTATATATGATGGTATTTATTATATTTCATATAGTTACACTTATATATTATAGTAAATCATTAAATCTAGTATACTTAGACTTATATACTATAGTATTTCATTAAATTTCATATAGTTACACTTATGTACTATAGTATTTCATTACATTTCATATAGTTACACTTATATACTATAGTATTTCGTTACATTTCATATAGTTACACTTATATAATATAGTATTTCGTTATATTTCATATAGTTACACTTATGTACTATAGTATTTTCTTAAATTTCATATAGTTACACTTATGTATTTTAGTATTTCATTAAATTTCATATAGTTACACTTATGTACTATAGTATTTCATTAAATTTCATATAGTTACACTTATATACTATAGTATTTCATTAAATCTAGTATACTTAGACTTATATACTATAGTATTTCATTAAATTTCATATAGTTATACTTATGTACTATAGTATTTTATTACATTTCATATAGTTACACTTATATACTATAGTATTTTATTAAATCTAGTATACTTAGACTTATATACTATAGTATTTCATTAGATGTCATATAGTTACACTTATATACTATAGTATTTCATTATATTTCATATAGTTACACTTATGTATTATAGTATTTCATTACATTTCATATAGTTACACTTATATACTATAGTATTTCATTATATTTCATATAGTTACACTTATGTATTATAGTATTTCATTACATTTTATATAGTTACACTTATATACTATAATATTTCATTAAATCTAGTATACTATAGTATATAAGTGTAACTATATGAAATATAATAAAATACTATAATATATAAGTTTATAAGTGTAACTTGAGTGAAGTGTAGGTGCTAGGAAGGAGAGCCGCAACCGCGGCTAGGAGAGCAAGGCGCGGCATAGGAAGAAGTCGTCAGGAAGCAGGATAGGCAAAGCCGCGATCGCGGCCATGGGGGCAACCATCGTTTTTTGGGATTTTGGAGGGGCAAAAGATGCCCGTTTTGGACGAATTTTATATGTACGGACTCGTATTGAAATTCTCTACATGATTATGAAACTTTTTTTTTATTTTTTTTTTCTGCGCCAGAATATTGCGTACGCCAGATTCTGGCGTAGAAGGCCAATTTCAAAAATTCCCCCAAGTCCCATATCTCAAATAATCATATTTTATCTCTACGCAGGTATCTTGCGTACGCAAGATACATGCGTAGAGGTTTTATATATATTTTTAAAAAAATTCGTATGTATTTCCCTGGAATTAGCCTTCTATGCCGGTATTTGGCGTACACCAGATCTTTGCGTAGGATTTTGTAGTGCGAAAGATTAAGAAACGTAGTGTATATAGTGGGAGCGTATTGGATAACATCTTTCAAAGTATCAAACTAAGCAGGTAAAGCATTCAGTAGAAGAACAACTTGATGTTCCTCTTTAATTTCATCATCACATCTTTTTAAGTCTTGAGTCATTTTCAAGAAGATGTCAAAATTCTCATGCACAGTCAAAGCCACATTCATTTTGAAGGTAAACAACTTGCACATAAGGGAAATTCTACTAGGCAAGGACTTAGACATATAGATATCATCTAAGGCATTCCAGAGAGCCTTAGGTTGAGTATGACTTACAACCTGACGAGCCACGTCGTCAGTTAATCTTATCATAATCTCAGAATAAGCTAAGTCCTGAGTATCTTTTATCTCAGCATTGGTGGTCCATATGAGCCACTCCTCAGAGATTGCCTTGTAGCAATTTTCTTTTATTAAAATGGCCTTCATTTTAACCTTCCACATTGCATAGTCAGAATTGCCATCAAATGGCTTCAACTTCATGTTTTCTGCCATTTATAACTACCGGGAACAACACAGAAGCAGTGTTTGTAAAATAAATGGAAACATAAAAGCAACTAAGCAGAGACACACTGATCTCAACAAGACACAGAGAGATCAAGTCACAGTACAGTTCCCAATAGGTCAACTTATTGAACCAAAGTCAAGAAAAGAAAGCAGGGAACAAGGAGATCTTGCTCAACACACAAAAGTCAAGTAACAAGATAACCCACCAGATCAAAGCAGAATCAAGAGCCCGAATACAACAGATGAGAAACTCAAGATTCAAAACAAACCAAGAACTCAAAATTACTCTGAGATAACTAGAAATGAGCAATAGTCGTGAAAACACTAATATTTCACACTTTCACAAATCCAGTCTCAAGTAATCATCAACAGTTTCTCAGTTTCACAAAAGTAGCCACAAATCCTCAAAAGTTGCATGCAAGAGCAAAATTAGGGTTTACAGCGGAAGCAGTCAAAGGAAACAGAGAGCAAGGCTCTGATACCACATTGAAAACCGACATAGCCAACATAATCTCAAGTTCGCCAGATTCAACCAATCGAAACTTCGCAAGACAAAGAAACGAAAGAACAGAAGAACACAAGAGATTTGTTGACGCAGTTCGGGGAAACCCTACTCTGCGGAACCTCAGGAGGGGAGGTTCACCCAAGATGCAGTAAAGAGATTCAGAGTCTACAGCAGGTTACATGCACAAGAATGGCAAAACCAAAAATAGAAAACCAAAGCACAAACACATCATAATAGAGAAGACTAGAGAAGCAGAAAGAAGATTGCAAGAGTCTTTGGCTTTCTCTCAAAGCCAAAGGACTTCTCAACCACAAAAGAAGTCGTCGATGGGAGTCACGCGCCGCCGAGAAGACCAACGCGCCACCGGCACTCTCCTCTCTTTCTCTCTGAATCGCCACAGATGGATTAGCTTCTGATGAAACCCTAGGAGCTGTAAAGGGAGCTTATAAAACAACGTCTTAAAAGCTGGGCTTCAGTGAGGAGATGGGCCACGGCTAGCAACAGATCAATTAGGCCCATTAAGCCCAAGCCATCCAACCGAGCTAGTTAATAGCTACGGGGTTGCTCAGTTTAAGTGAACCCAAACCGATCCAATTACACTTAAGTGAACCCGGTTCACTGTTATTGGATTCTACACATTACAAGTGCATGATATACCTAATACTATATGTAACAACCAAGCTTGAATTATACAGACATAACACACAAAAAAGTCATAGATCCGATGGAATGATTGATGTATAAGTTTAATTGCTAACCTTTTAGAGTTTGATTGCCATAATCTTTCGATAGTGTATACTTTATTGTTTGAACCACACTCGACCTCCTTACCTTTTATTGAGGCCCGACCCTAGCATATGCAAAGGGGCAAAGGGCCCATTATATATTTAAGCTCAAAACCCAATATCTACGCTATAATAAACAATCTCAGTGTCTATCAGCTTAGACTTTATAGGAAGACAAAAAAAGGCGTCAGCGTGTTTTGCTGTTTACATTAAAACTCCAAAAATTTCTTCATCTTCTTTAACTTTTCGAAACTCTCAAACCATAGATGCGATATGGAGCTACTGAAATGCTTAATGCTAATAACTTCGTCGGCACCTCGGTCTTCCGGTCACATGACTCATTCCGCACCATGCTCTCTTAGTGTATAATGTATATTCTTCCACAATTCTTCTTTCTCTTCACTGAGATTTCTCTCATTTCTCTTCCATATTTGATATCTCAAATTCTTTGTCCTTGGCAATTTTGGGCGGTTGTGGTGTTGTGTTCTACTGTTCATGGGTAATACATCAGCTAATTTGTGCCTAACTTCCAGCTCCTGTATCAGACTTCCAATGCTTTAATTCAAGGGTCAAGAGCTTTCTTCTCCCCCTCACTATTTGTCCTTTTTAATATTATTTTCTATTCCTGTTAAGCTTGTAAATGTTGTGAATTGTGATTAAGTGTAAAAGTTGTAGTTTAATCTTAATATTTATGACTTCAATTTGAAATTGCTGAAAATTTTTCAATAAGAAAAAACAAGAGTAACAAGTTGTTTTTGGTAGTAAACGAGGCTATAAGTCATTTCTGGCTACTGTCATGGGCGAATTTTATTTTGTAAAATTTTTAATCCAAATCAACTACTCTCTGGAAAAAAGTTTTAATTTTCATTGTATAAGAATTTTCATCTATAGGTTGCTGATTTTAGCCTTTTATCAAGACCTCATCTTTATATTTACAATTATATATATAGAGTCAGGCTCCGATGAAACGGATGCTTACGGTGAAACGTGAGGAGGAATGAGAGCCAATCATTTTGGGACAATGGAAGGCTATGATGGAACATCCATCATAGCAAACATACACCCTCTCACACACAATCACACCCCATGGTCAACATCTGACCATTGACCGGTCAATGGTCAGCGTTGACCAGTCAACGGTCAACGTTGACCGGTCAAACTGATTTTTGTCCGGATTTTTTTTTTTTTTAAATAAAAAAAATTATTTTTTAAATTTTTTCTTCTTCTTTTTCTACACGTTTTTATCATAAAATTGTAATTAAAAAAGTTGAACAATTCCTTATTAAACTTGAACAATTATATATTAAAATTTGAACAAAGTTTTTTGAACAATATATAAAGTTGAACAATTGTACAAACAAGTTGAACAATTGTATCTTAAAGTTGAACAATTTCATTTTTATGGTTAGACGACTGTTTCACTAAGCAATTTTTATTTTTTATTTTTTTTGGGCAAGTTTTTTCCTTCATTTTTTTTATTGTTTTTATACACGTTATTATCATAAAATTTTAATTACAAAAGTTGAAAAATTCCTTATTAAATTTGAACAATTGTATGTTAAAAGTTGAACAATATATTTTGAATAATATATAAATTTTAACAATTATACCAAAGTTGAACAATTGTATCTTAAAGTTGAAATTTTTTATTTTTATGGTTAGACGACTGTTTCAGTAAGCAGATTTTATTTTTATTTTTTTTGGGCAAATTTTTTTCTTCCTTTTTTTCCCCTTGTTTTTCTACACATTTTTATCATAAAATTATAATAAAAAAATTTGAACAATTCCTTAATAAATTTGAACAATTGTATGTTAAAAGTTGAACAATGTTTTTTGAACAATATATAAAGTTGAACAATTGTACGAACAAAGTTGAACAATTGTATCTTAAAGTTGAACAATATTTTTTGGGCGAGTTTTTTTCTTCTTTTTTTAATTGTTTTTCTACATGTTTTTATCATAAAATTTTAATTAAAAAATTGAACATTTTCTTATTAAATTTGAACAATTGTATGTTGAAAGTTGAACAATATTATTTGAACAATATATAAAGTTTAACAATTATACCAAGAAAATTTAACAATTGTATCTTAATGTTGAACAATTGTATCATACAAGTTGAACAACTTTTTTAACAATATATAAAGTTAAACAACTGAACCAGAAAAGTTGAACAATTTAAATTGCATGAAAATTCAAACTTATAACAAAAGATAGATTAGACAATACTTCATTAATATTTTAACAATTGTCAAATAAACTTGAAGTTTTATTTATAATGTAATATAAATATAATACAACTAAAAAATGTTCAAAACATAAACCCTAAATCATAAATGTGTAGGAAAATAAAAAACGGCAAAAACGGCCATGTACAACTAAAAAACTTATAAAAAATAAAATTGTTCAACATTAAGAGACAATTGTTCAAATTTATATACATAGCGAACACAGTTGTCGAACTATAAAAAAAAATTGTTCAACTTTAAGATACAATAGTTCAACTTTTCATGTACAATTGTTCAACTTTAATATTGTTCGAATTTTAATTGTGCAACTTTAAACATACAATTGTTCAACTTTAAGAACAAATTGTTCAATTCTTTTCATACAAATTTTATAACGAAAACGTGTATAAAAAAATAAATTTTTTTTAAGAAAAAAATTAATTTTTTTTTAAAAAAAAACTGGCCTTTGACCGGTGAACGTTGACCGTTGACCGGTCAATGCTGACCATTGACCGGGATTGAGTGTGGTAGGGTGTATGATAATATTAAAATGAATGGTCTAAAATGCTCCTCACGTTTCACCCTAAGGGTGCTCCTCACATGAAACTCTCCCTATATATATATAGGGCCTCGAGTCGCCGACCCTGCTTTTATTCCAAGGACTAATGAATTCTCTTAGGGGCGTTTGTTTAGAGGGTATGAGGAATCAAGTATCGGTTTGAGGAATGCCAAACCGATACTTGGTGTTTGATTGAGGTTTTTAAGGGTACCAACCTGATTCCTCAAACCTCCAGGGCATCGGGTTCCCATACCACCCAGTTCATCAAGGTATTGAAGGAATTGTGTCCTTTAATCAAAGGTGTAATTACTGCTTATGAAGTGAGACCATTTATGGAGATATTTAATCCGGTGATTTTAGGTAGTCATAGTGCTTTGCTAGAAGCCAACTATGATTTATAGACTATATGTTATAGAGTATGTCATAAAGTCTATTGCTATTATTACTGGGTCCTACGAGGTCACACCCTTAGAGTTTGGACTAGATCAGTTTATTGGGAGACATATTATATAAAGTATATAATATAAAGTTATATATGATATAACTTGGGAGATAAGGTTTGTTAATAATAAAGAGTTATTATTAATAATAAGAGATATATTTATTTAGGAAATAAGATATCTACACATGGCAATATAAAAGGAGGGCTTTTAGGAAAAGCCCATAACCCTAATTCACTTCAAAAATACGATTGCCTCCATCTCTCAAATCTCTCTCTCGTTCGCCTTCGATCCTCGCTCTAGCAACCGAGTCCTAGGTGATCCAGATTCAAGTTCGGGTGGACCAAATAGAGGAGTCACACGTGAGGCTCTATTTTCTCCATTCCAGCAGGTTGAAACACGCATCAAAGGTATTTGATTCTTCCTATCTATGATCTATTTGGTTTATGCATGAGATCCTTGGTTAGATGTTAGGAAATCGTTTCCTGAAATTCCGCTTTACGCATCTAAAATTCCTACAGTGGTATCAGTTGCCTCTTGCATAAATTGATTGGATCAAATTTAAAGTTTTAAATTTTGATGCATGTTCATGATTGTCTTGATTCAAATTAAGTGAAAAATTGATATATAGGTTAATTTACATGATTAAAATTTTAGATTTTGATCGATTGGATTAACAAAGTCTAGAACTTTCAATATGTATATGCATGTAAAATTAATCTACCCATACTTGATTCATGTGATTTAATTATGCAAGAGATATGACTTTTGGCATGTTTAAATCATTAGATAAAAATTTTGATTTTCATAAGATGAATCAACTACTCAAATTTTGTTCGGTGACTGGTACCTGTTTCCGAATTGTTCGGTGAATTTTTATGAAATTGTTCATCAGATGGATTAGTCAAATTCTGTTCGGTGGCTTTTGGACCTGTTTCCGAACAATCTTAACAATCTTGTTAACGCACTGTTGATATTTAGGTTTAATTGTTAACGCATGCAGTGTTAATATGATATTATATTATAGAATCTTGGATGAGTATTAATATCATATCTGTGAAGATGAGTCTTAATAACAATCTTGGAAAGAGGATATCAAATTGTAGAAATTGTTCGGACATGCATGTTTGGACATATCGCTTTAATTGTTAGGCTCACGGTCCCGCGGTGGCTGGTTCGGGCTGGGCCCGGGTCGGCCCGCAGGGGCTGCGTGGTTCGGTGGGAGCGAGGTTGGTTCGGGTTTGACTCGGGCGCGACTCGGTCCGGTTGGGTAGATTTGGCGGTTTAGGATAATTTTCTAAATTATAAGATAAGATCTTATTTATTTAATTGGATAATATTTGATATCATCTAAATTATATAATTTCCTAAAAGTTGTTAGGATAGATTCCCACTAATTTTAGATAAGGATATTTGATATCTTATCTTGTTTATGCATATCTTATCCAATAATGCATTTTAATGATTAATTATGATTAATGCTATATATTGATTTTAATTTGAATTAAGAATTTGATATTAAATTATTTATGTCATGAGATGATTTATTTCATTTAATATGGTTTTATTTAAATTAGTTAAATCGGTTATTACTATTAATTAGATTAATATTATTTATAATATTTGATATTATTATTGCATGCATGTTTTATGATATTATTGCTTGCATGAGGTGACTAGTATGGCCCACAATAGGATACATAAATACGGTCTGCGTACCGTTATATTTTTCTTGTACACGATTTGCGTATCGTTATGTATTTTTGTAATTTAAATTTCTACAAGAGAGTTTATTTCAATTATATGTAAGACAAGAAGAAGAAGATCCTAAGAAGACCAAAGGATGGAGATCCATGGAAAATACTAAGGATGGAGATCCAAGAGTAACAAGAGCCATGAAGATTAGATCTTTAATTTTGGTTTTTAGGGGCCATACTAGGATTACATTTAATTACTGTATTACTTGAATGCTTTATTTCCCACTTTGCATGCTTGCTTGTTTGTTTATGCTATTTTGTTCACTAGTAAATAAACAACCAATGCATACTTAAGTCCCTTAACAGAATATTGAGATCATGCCTTTCCATATCATAACCATGAGGCCATTGGGATTCGTTGGATAGTTTTTGTCCTAGCAAGGTGTCCTTCCTTGACCTTGGGATAGTACGGGTATGTCTAATAGGGGCATGCTGCCTTGGTATGGTTACACTCAACAAGAGACCAAAAGGCTCAGTTTTGGATCTTGAGGCATAAGGATGAGTCTTACATAAGATGTGACCATCAACCAAGAGTTATAAGGTGTTATAATTAGTAAATGAGTTTACTTACCTTGATTACATGAGACTTGGGGAAGTGCTCTAGTACGCTCGAGTTTCATCTAAGATAGGATCTTGGGATCATTTTATTCACAAGGGACAATTTAATTGAGTAGAATGTACAATAACTTATTGTTTATAGTTTGTCTAAATTTTAAGTTCTTGCATGTCAAGCATAATTTATCTGCATGTTTTTATTCCGTTTTGTAGTTACTATGTCTTCTGAACACCTCAAATTCACTCTCCGCTCAATAGTTGAGAAAAACCGTTTGAACGACACAAATTTCCTTGATTGGGAAAGACATATGAGAATCAGTCTCAGGTCTGAGGAACAGGAGGATGTCCTTGAAACCCTCATCCCAGAGTTGATTGCCACCTCATCTGATGAGGATAAGGCAAGTCACAAAAATCTGAAAGAAAAGAAGAGGAGAACAGTCTCCACTTTAGGTATTTATGTTACTGAAATCTTATCAACCAAGTCTCATTCTTGGATATTACATTCAGGATGTGGTTCTCACATTATTTCGAATGTGCAAGGACTAAGAAATAGGAGACGGTTGTGGAAGGGTGAGATAGATCTCCGCGTTGGAAATGGAGCAAGGGTTGCTGCACTTGCCATTGGAGATTATAGTCTACCTCTACCTTCTGACTTAGTTTTAAAACTTTATAATTGTTATTTTGTTCCTTCTATTACTAAGAATTTGATTTCAATTTCAGTTTTGAACCTTGAGGATTATGAATTTGTCATTAAGGATTGTTTTTCCATTTATAAGAATGACATTTTCTATGCTCGAGCCTAGGTGAGTAGTAGTGGACTATACATGCTGGATCTCAAATCTGAAATTTATAACGTTGATACAAAGAGGCAAAAGTCGAATATAAGTGAAGCCAATCTATGGCATTGTCGCTTGGGTCACATTAGCATCAAACGCATGAAGGAACTCCAAATGGTTGGTAGCCTAAAGTCATTTGATTTAGAACCATTTGAAAC
Organism: Rheum nobile; assembly: GCA_027886185.1. Lineage (NCBI taxonomy): Eukaryota > Viridiplantae > Streptophyta > Magnoliopsida > Caryophyllales > Polygonaceae > Rheum > Rheum nobile. Next base: position 1,691,376 of record WOAB01000067.1, on the reverse strand, counting down.
ATGTGAGTCATGTCTGATGGGCAAGATGACAAGGTCACCTTTCACTGGTACGAGTGAGAGGACTACTGAGCTCTTAGTTCTCATACATACCGATGCGTATGGACCTATGAGCACAGAAGCTAGGAGAGGCTATCGACACTTCATTACATTTACTGATGATTTTAGTAGATATGGATATATCTACATAATGAAGCATAAATCTGAGTCCTTTGAAAAGTTCAAAGAATTCTAGAATGAAGTTGAGACATAGACTGTCAAGAAGATAAAGGCACTCCAATCAGATCGAGAGAGCGAATATCTGAGCCAAGAATTCGACCATCACTTGAGGAGTTATGGCATTTTGACACAACTGACTCCACCAGGCACGCCACAGTTGAATGACGTATCTGAGTGGAGGAACATGACATCGTTAGACATGGTCCGCTCAATGATGAGTTTTGCTGATCTTCCTACATCCTTTTGGGGATATGCCCTCACCACTGCTGTGTTCACACTAAACAGGACTCCGTCACGATCAGTTGACAAGACACTACATGAGATATGGTATGGAAAGGTTCCTAGCTTGTCATTTCTGAAGGTCTGGGGATGCGAAGCTTATGTAAAGCGTTTACTATCTGACAAGCTAGTACCAAAATCAGACAAATGCTTCTTTATAGGTTATCCCAAGGAAACAAGGGGATATTATTTCTATAATCCCGCTGAGAACAAAGTGTTTGTTGCTCGGGATAGTGTCTTTTTGGAAAAGGACTTCTTTTCCAAGAAGCCAAGTGGGAGAAATGTTCAGCTTGATAAGATTCAAGCTGAGCAACAAACCCAACAAAGTGAGGACATAAACAATGTCACTGAGGAACTTGATTTTAGGGGCGTACCTTCTCAAAGGGAAACTGCCCAGATTCAAGATGCAATTCCTCAAGTTGATGAAGCACCTGAGGTCCTGCATACAGATGTGGTCAACCCAGCAGCTGGAATCTCTCCTATTGTTGGACCACATTGGAGATCAGACAAGCTAAGGCAGCTGCCTAGGCGTTATGAGGATTACGTCTTGACTGCTAGCATTGACGTTCTACTTTTAGAGAACGGTGAGCCTGCGACCTATAAGCAAGCGATGGCGGACCCCGACTCCGAAAAATGGTTGGAAGCCATGAAATCCGAAATGGACTCCATGTCTGAAAATCAAGTATGGGACTTGATAGATTTGCCTGATGGGGTAAAACCCATTGGATGCAAATGGGTCTTTAAGATCAAGACAGACAAGGATGGAAATGTTTTTGTCTATAAGGCAAGACTAGTTGCCAAATGATTTAGACATGTTCATGGTACTGACTATGATGAAACGTTTACACGGTCGTTATGATCAGGTCCATTAGGATACTCCTAGCGATTGCCGCTTATTATGATTATGAGATTTGGAAAATCCTAGGAGAATATGCAAGCTTAAGAAGTCCATCTATGGACTTAAGCAAGCATCCAAGAGTTGGAATCTTCGTTTTGATGAAGTGGTCAAAAAGTTTGATTTTGTCAGATGCGAAGAATAGCCCTATGTCTACAAGAAGTTTAGTGAGAGCAAAGTGGCCTTCCTAGTTCTATATGTGGATGACATATTACTCTTTGGGAATGACATTCCTATGCTGGAGACAGTTAAGGAGTGACTTAAGAAGTATTTCTCAATAAAGGACTTGGGAGAGGCTGAGTACATACTAGGCATTAAGATCTATAGAGATAGATCTAAGAGACATTGGTCTAAGTCAGGGAACTTATGTAGATAAGGTCCTTGATAGATTCAATATGATGAACTCTAAGAAAAGGTTCCTGCCTATGCATCATGGCTTATATCTTAGCAAGAGCCAGTGTTCCAAGACACCTGGTGAGGCTGAAAGGATGAGCAGGATTCCCTATGCCTCAGCCATAGGATCCATCATGTATGCAATGACTTGTACTCACCCAGATGTTGCATATGCTTTGAGCATGTGTAGATGGTACCAATCAAACCCGGGTGATACACATTGGTGTGCAGCCAAGAACATCATGGAGTACTTACGAAGGACTAGGGATGATCTCTTGATATTTGGAGGTGATGACGAGCTGGTCGTCAATGGCTATATTGATGCAAGTTTTCAGACATACGTAAATGATTTTGAATCTCAATCTGGATATGTCCTCATTCTGAATGAAGGATCCGTCAGTTGGAAGAGTTCCAAATCCAGACATGTTCTACGGAAGTACCACATGATCAGACAGTATGTTGATAGTGGAGATGTGAGGATGTGCAAAGTGCACACAGACGACAACATTGCAGATCCTTTTGACCAAGCCCATGTCTAGGCCCAAGCATGACAGTCACACTCGGGCCAAAGGACTCAAGCACATTAGAGAGTTCTTTTGAGACATTGTTTGTTTTATGATAAACCTTGTTTGTTGTTATCACATACATTTATGCTTGACTTATATATATGAGTTTCATATTATTATTTAATCATTGCTTGGGATTAGATAAAGTATCCAAACAATTTAATAGTTATCAAATGGGCTCATCAAAACTGTTTTGGTAAATGAAACCCCATTAAGTGAACTGAAATTATAAAATTGCTAGAAGTCCATGGTCTAAGTTGTTAACTTGGATACAAATGACTTAATCAAAAGACCATATGTGAGATTGATTGATAACACCGGGTTTCATGTGTTATAGGGACATGGAGATGTCTAATCGATTACATAGATGTGTATACTGATACACATCGGACAGACCGATCTTAGGATTTCTCGGGACTTTACTGCGGAGTTCTAGGATTATTCATGATTAGTGAGTTCCTTAGACATGAGTATGATATAGTTATCATTTGACTGCTGGTATGTCTTTGACGCTGTCAAACGCTGACCGTAACAAGTAGTTATAAAGGCAGTGAGTGGGATTGCCAAAAGTTGAGTGGGAGCTGTAGTCTTACAAGATTGAATATGTCCTCCTATTCCATGTATACCATGATACATTTGGAAAGGATTGGTGTCTCGGACACTTGAAGAGTGAGAACTGTGAAAACGCATGGCCATGCTCAGATGGATTATTAGTAATCATCTGTACTGACAGTTTGATCTCAAGAGTTCAAGAAACATATTTGGCGGTAAAGATGAGTTTCATCATATAGTCAAATAAGACACTAAGTGACAAAGGAATTTTAACATTGCACACTTGTTTTAAGGACAAGTGAGAGATTGAAGGAATTGTGTCCTTTAATCAAATGTGCAATTACTGATTATGAAGTGAGACCATTTATGGAGATATTTAATCCGGTGATTTTAGGTAGTCATAGTGCTTTGCTAGAAGCCAACTATGATTTATAGACTATATGTTATAGAGTATGTCATAAAGTCTATTGCTATTGTTACCGGGTCCTACGAGGTCACACCCTTAGAGTTTGGACTGGATCAATTTATTGGGAGACATATTATATAAAGTATATAATATAAAGTTATATATGATATAACTTGGGAGATAAGGTTTGTTAATAATAAAGAGTTATTATTAATAATAAGAGATATATTTATTTAGGAAATAAGATATCTACACATGGCAATATAAAAGGAGGGCTTTTAGGAAAAGCCCATAACCCTAATTCACTTCAAAAATACGATTGCCTCCATCTCTCAAATCTCTCTCTCGTTCGCCTTCGATCCTCGCTCTAGCAACCGAGTCCTAGGAGATCCAGATTCAAGCTTGGGTGGACCAAATAGAGGAGTCACATGTGAGGCTCTATTTTCTCCATTCCAGCAGGTTGAAACACGCATCAAAGGTATTTGATTCTTCCTATCTATGATCTATTTGGTTTATGCATGAGATCCTTGGTTAGATGTTAGGAAATCGTTTCCTGAAATTCCGCTTTACGCATCTAAAATCCCTATAGGTATGGCCTCCATTCTAGGAATTACTATTGAAATTTAAAGAGAGATGGAAAATCCGAGGAAGGTCGAGTTCTCTGCTGCCATGGAAGAGGGCACGGAGAAATTTGAAGGTAGAAGAAGATGAATATGGCAGATTGTAGCAGGTGGATAGCAAATTTGGGTAAATTTGAAGGAAGGATTGGGGAATCTGGAGAAATTTATAGGTGGTTGTTTAGGTTTTCATAGAGGGGATGATAGAAGGTAAGGAGGAGAATATAGATGGAGACGTGTGTTCGATTTTTCCAAATTCTAGTGTCGTTGTGTTTTGGGAAAGAAGGAATAGGTTTTTCTGGGAGTGCGTGTATGTGAGTTTTAGATCTTTAATGGAGGTTTACTTTCTAGGGAAGATGAAAATGGGTGACTTGTGGATGGAGAAGAAGAAGGGGTTGTTTTTACAAAAGTCCTCATTTGATTCCCGAATTAGAACCAAACACAAAATATGGGAAATTCAATTCCAAGACCGTATCATCTTAAGCCGATTCCTCATTCCAAATCCAAACCGAAATTTATACCAAACGCTCCCTTATAGGAAAAAGTTAGAGGTAGGGTGAGTAAACAGATATATCCGATCCGATTTGGTATGTCGGATATTCGGTAAAAATATTGACAAAACTCCTATCCGTATCCGGTCTGTTTCGGATTGGATATCCGGTAAATATTATCCGGATCGGATCGGATATTTGACTCGAATATTCAAATTATCCGGTTACTAGAAAACCTATTAAAAATTAAATCAAAATGTTAATTTTTCTAATTCAATAAAAACTAACATTCCGTAAAGTGCGAACTAAATGTCAATCATCAACACTATTTGCAAGTCCTTGTAATTTTTTCAAACAATTAAACTTGTCAACCTTTTCAAATTGAAAACCATAAACGTATATATTATATAACAAGAGGAATTGACAAGTATATATAAAGTTATAACTTTAACTTATATAATCAAAATTCAATTCAATGATGAACACTCAGTCTTGACAAAAAAACATATTTGCTCTGTTTAGTAAGACGACAATTAGTATATGAATTATTAATTTAAGATTTTAATTTTATAAGAATAATAATCAAGGTTGTTTTTTTATTAAAATGAATAAAATAAGAAATGTTGTATTGGAGAATTGAAGTGGGTTTAATTACTTAAAAATGTACAAGTACTATTTTGAGATCATCTAAACTAATTAAACATTGTATACTAGTTATAAAAGTATATATATTATATATTAATAGTATCGGATTCCCGGATATCCTGTAAGCAAAATATCCTGATTCGTATTCGGTCCAAGTATCCGGAAAAATCACCCACATCGGATCAGATTCGGATAAAAATTAAACGAATGTTTTCGAATATAAACTTTTAGGATTCAGATTCGCGGATTATCGGATTGGATCGGCATATCAGATATTTTTGCTCATCCCAGGTCTATTAGTTTGTACTATGTGCTATATAAAATTCTTTTTAAAGCGCTGAATGTCAAATTCTTGCAATGTTCTTTTTCAATATCGAGGTTGATCGATAACAATGTGCTTTATAGTTCTGTTTGAAGTTTTACCTTCCTATGCATCAAAACTAAGAGGATGGGGTAAATTTAGAAGAAAGATTTTATGTAATTCAAGTAAGATTTGGAAAAAGCAAATGATTGAAAGGAGCTCACACCAAATATATATTAGCAAAGATTATCTTTCTACATTATCGTTAGGAGAAAACATTATATTTTGGATATCTTATTCTCCAAGTATTCTACCTTGTAATTATTATATAGGTTTTTTCTAGTGTGTTCATAGACACACTCTAATAACTCCTTTTTTTGGTAATTATTTGTTTAGCCATTAGTTTAATCTTATTTGCTAAGGGTTTATCAATTCTCTATTAGGAAATATTTTAAAAATAAATTTCCTATTTAGGTTTGTTAACATGTGCCCATGGGCACACACTAGAAAAACCGATATATATATTGTTATACTTATCAACGGAAAGATCAACACATTACTTGATAAAATGTTTTTCTTAATTATATGGCATCAACCTTATCTCGATAAAAATCGAAATTTCTTTCACTTCCATGGCCTCTATAGTGAAAGAGTTTGAATGAATTGTTAATTTTCTCATTCACAATAGGAGCATATAAATGGAGTACAAGGGATTACATCATATCCTAAATCAACTCTATAGAGCATATATCAAGGGATAAGATTTGCTAATTACAATCCTCCAAATAATGATAATTATAAACAAATAAGAAAGGTAAATATACACACTAACAATAGTCCCTATGATTATGCTAATACCCCCCGACAAGATCAAGTGTGGGTCCGTACTTGGATCTTGGACCTTAAGAAACTGAACCGAGATGAGCCAAGAGGCTTAGTAAAGATATCAGCAAGTTGATCAGCAAAGACGACATGTTGAACTTGGAGAAGACCTGAGTCAACGCGTTCTCGAACGAAATAATAATCAAGATGAATATACTTAGAACGAGAGTTGATGAGGGGGTTTGTTGTCATGAATGTTGCCCCAATGTTGCCACATAAAAGGATAGGTGGTTGTGATTGTGTGACACCAAGTTCATAAAGAAGTTGTTGCAGCCATGACAACTCAGCAGTCTTATAAGCAAGAGCTCAAAATTCAGCCTTCGTGCTTGATCGGGCAACCACCCATTGCTTGCGAGAAGTCCAACTAATAAGGTTTGGGCCAAAATAAATGGCAAACCCATACTGAGAGCGACAATCATCCTTGTCAGATATCCAACCAGCATCAGAATAAGCACGAAGCTGAGTAGAGGAGTCACGATGCAGAAGTAGACCATGATCAATTGTACCTTTAAGGTAGCGCAAAATGCGTTTAGCAGCTTGCCAATGAGTAACAGTGGGGGAATGCATGAACTAACAGACTCGATTAACAGCATAGGCAATTTCCGGGCGAGTAATTGTGGCATACTGGAGAGCACCCACAACTTGTCTATAGAGATGTGCATCAACAACATGTTCACCGTTTTTCTGAAGTCCAGAACTAGGATCAACCGGTGAAGAAATTGGCTTAGCATCAGCCATGTGACAACGAGCCAAAATATCCCGAATATACTTGGACCGAGACATAATCAAGCCAGAAGCATGAGGCAAGACTTCAATACCCAAGAAGTAGCGCAATGGTCCCAAGTCTTTTAAGGAGAATGTATGATGAAGAAGGCTGATAAAGCGGCTGATGTAGCCTGAATCACTGCCTGTAAGGATCAAGTCATCAACATATACAAGCAGATAAATAGTAGTAGTGGAGGACTTGTGAACAAATAGTGATGTGTCAGAGTAGCAAGCACGAAAGCCATTCTAAAGTAGAAAGGACTTGAGCTTATTGAACCAAGCTCGCGGAGCTTGCTTGAGACCATAGAGGGCTTTGTTGAGGCGGCAAACATGGGAAGGTCGTGTCTGATCAGTGAACCCCTTGTGTTGCTCCATGTACACGGTTTCAGCCAAGTCACCATTCAGAAAGGCATTGTTGATGTCAAGTTGACGAATAGGCCAACCCTGGGATAAGGCTAAGCAAAGAACCAAACGAACAGTAGTGGGTTTGACAACAAGACTGAATGTGTCAAAATAATCAACTCCTTCTTCGTGATGAAATCCTTTTGCCACCAAACGAGCCTTGTACCGCTCAATTGAACCATCAACATTCCTCTTGATCCTGTAAACCCACTTACAACCAATAAGATTAGTATCACGGGGACGGGGTACAAGTGACCAAGTGTTATTGCTCATTAAAGCCTTATATTCGGCCTACATTGCTTGTTGCCAACAAGGATGCTTGTTGGCCTGACCAAAGGTGGTAGGTTCTTTATCGGGAAGGGGATGTGGATCATTGGAGATCGGATGTCGAGTGGTGGTGAAGGTTTTGGGTTGCAATGAATTGGTGTGGGCTCGGGTGGTCATTATGTGAGTGGTGGTGTCGAAAGGACGAAAATAGGTAGGAGCGTTGTGGTAAGGCCGAGGTAGAGGAGGAGGCGGTGTAGGTGATGTAGGGAGTGGAGTGGATGTGGGGTTGGGTAACACTGGGGAGCCAAGTGTCGTGGCAGGACATGGGTCACTAACAGGGTTCAGAGGAGGTGATGGGGAAGGTACAACCACGGCGAGCTCAAGTAGATCAAGTGGTGCGGGGGAGGATTCAGAGGAGGGTGGTGGTGGTGATGATAATGCCCTGGCTTGATTGTCATATGGATATACGTCTTCATCGAATACGACATGACGAACAATGTAAGTTCTGGAGGTAGGAATGTGGAGACAGAGGTACCCTTTTGATGCGACCCTGCCCTCCATGACGGCCACAGAGGAGGAACATGCCATGAGCCTACGCTCACAAGGTCCAATGACAAGATCAAGAGCCAAGGCCATCGCCGATGCCATGCAATCTCTCATTGCTCGCGTCATCGCTGGCCAAGGCACACCCGAGACCGAGCCCAAGCTCAAAGTCCTCGCCACCATCGGCATCGCAGAGAAAAGCTCATCGCTATCGGCAACAGACGCGCCCACTGACGAGCCCAGTCAACCTTGACGTCGCCGCTGCTCCCAGTGTCCGCGTCCCATGCCTCGCCGCCACCACGGCGCCTAGCCTTAGTCATTTAGAGGTTTATTTGCTAAGTGTTAGACATTGTTATTTTGAGAACATTTCCATTTATGGTACTTTCTTGTTTTAGTAGTTTCCATTTATAGTTCATTCCATTTTTGGGTGTGTGCCCCACGTGTGTCGCGTGGGCCAGCCCGTTAGGCAAGACTCGGCCCATCCGAGTCTCGCGTTTTAGTATTTAAGTCAAACTTTGTCTATTGTTAATGTCATGTCTAAATTTAATCAAAGCTTAAGTTGAGTGTTTATCCTCCTTTCTTTGATCGGACGTCAACCCTATCTCTGCCTTCGCATCCCCATTCACTCCGCCGCCGACGCTACGGAAACGCTTGATATCCTTCGAGCAAAGTCTATCTTCGCATCTCCTTCACTCCACCGTCGACGCTACGACAAAGCTTGATCTTCAAGCAACCCAACCAAACCATCGCTCCATCACCAAACACCAATTGGTATCCATCACACCCACTATCGGACCTAGTCCATCCTCGTCGCCGTCGCTAGCCTCACCGCTCGCGACATCGACTTCGCCTTCACCATCGCAGTCGCTATCGAACCCACCATCGAGCCCACTCCATCGCTCGCCATCGCTCTCGCCATCGCCATCACCATCGCTGTCGTGACACTCGTCGTGACACTCTCCACCGCCGCCGCTGTCGAGACACCCACTCCTTCGCCACCAGGTTCACTTCAAAGCCACCACCGTGTCAGTAAACCTCAAAAGTTACTATTCACCTCACCACCACTTTGTCAACCTTTCGTGCAATTCAACAAGGGTTTCACCCAAGGGTTCCACAACTTCCACGGCAGGCTTGACCACGAGGCTTGTGACTTCTCAACCAAGACTAGATCCAAGGTCGCCTTCGACACTTGACCTTCATCGGAGGCAAGAACGCATCAACTGACATCAGAGCCCAGCAGTCTTGTAAGTCAATAACTCAAGTCTTCAACTTGTTCACAATTTTTTTTCTTGTCCATCATCCTTTGCTTCCGCATAATAATAATAAAAAAAGTTTCCATCTTTCCTTGTCCAATCGGTTTCACAAGGCAAGCCCTTGGCCGAATTTTTTTTCTTGCCCTACAAGTTTGGTGTGTTTGGTAACTTCAGATATCTTGCATGCTAGAGTGATTGTTTCCTTATTTCTTGCGTGAATTTTGTTTCCATATCTAGCTTGATTTGCTTTTTAGGTTGTTAGCCGAAATTTCCATCTATAAGAAGCAAATCTTATCTTCTTTTCTCTCTCCTATCTCTAAGATCTCGCTTGATCTTTTCTTGTTACTTAGGCCGTTATTTTTATTGTGTTTCCTCATCCGATATCTCAAAAGTCAAAAGATAAGATATTTGGATATTATAAAAAAAAGCCAATCGGTTATTCAAAAAAAAAAGTTATACAAGGCAACCGAGTTAGGGAAAGTAATAAGGCAACCCTAACCCACTCGACTCGGCCTAGGCTCATCTTCTCAATCTCTCCGCCGTCTAGGTTAACCCTAGAAGGTAGGTCTTGCTAGTTTGGCTACTTGTTTACGTTTGGTTTAGGGTTTTGATTACTTTTGTTTATTTGATTGACGACTTGCTTCTCACACCACTTCTTATGACTAGCCTTAGCCACCGTCACGGCAAACCATCTAAGCCCTCCCCTACGTGAACTTTGTTGACTTGACTAGTGATTGTTTGGTTGTTGTTGCTTGTGTCTTTTGTTCGTTTTTACTCCTATGTTGGGTCATATTGTTATAGGTAGCATGACGGCCATAAACTCGAGTGGAGACAACACCAGTGCCGACAACATCGACCCACAACACCCCCCTTTGGGTTCCCCATAGGATCCACCACCACAAGATCCAATCTTGGAGCTTTTCGAGGAGCAAAGAGAAATCCAAGCTCTTCGACAACAAGTGGCTCACTTACAAGCCATGCAGAGAGCGGCACCGATCGTGCCCACACCGACACCCATGATCCCCATGGACGCAGCGACTGCGCCACGCCACACCGACGCCGGCCCCAGCCATGCACGCGTGGACAAAGGGAAGGGATTGATGCCATCAACCTCCAACCTTCAACCACGACTCCAAAGGATTCAATCGGTGATTGAGAGTCGCCAAGGCTACGTGTCGCACCAAGATCGCTACGTGCCCAGAGCCACACCCGCTGGCTACGACACCGGCTTTGACCGCGCTGATGACTCCCAAGGTGAGTTTTCTGAACCTTATGATTTTGATGATACGTATGCCTCTAGACGCACCCAGCGTCGTGTGCCAACCTCGGCGCCACGCGACAGCCGAGCCCGTCGCGATGAGCTCAACACTGGCGCGCCGAGAAGACCCAGTCGACGACCGCGGCGTGACGATGCGCCCTTGAGGACATCTGCTCCCATACCCAGGCCATTCGACGTCCACCAGCATCTCGGCCACCAGAGTGCGAGAACCCCTCGCTATGGCTCCGATGGCTATGGCTCCTCGACGCCATCCACCCATGATGATTTTGAGGAGTTCGACGATGAAGAGATCGAGGACTCAGGTATGGTTAATCCTAATTTTTATCATCCTCCTCTTGGCGATCCTATTGAGTTGCAGGATAGGCCATCGGATTGGATACCCCCGCCGCGCCTACAAGCCCGAGGCGCCATTGATCGTGACACTCGCGGCCAGCGCCGAGACGATGTGCCACATGATTTCCGTCGCCGAACCGACTACGATTCCCAGCCGCGACAACGCCGCCGCGAAGACGGCCACGCGCCCAGGGAAGAGTTAGCCCACGGTGATGCCCACCAAGGACGCAAAAGGCGACAATTTGGCTGCGTTCAACCCCCTAGCTTGTGCGCCTACCAAAACCCCCTCTTTGCAGCCGCGCCACACAACGCGCCCCAGCAAGCGCTGCCCCCGCCTCGCTACCAAAGACACGAAGTCAAGGTAAAGATCAAATACTTTATTGGTGAATACGATCCCTCTGTTTTTCTTGAATGGGTGCAGGCCACTGAGTACACCTTGAGGTATTGCCACGTCCCCCCTGAGGAGTATGTCGACGCCGCCATGTTGCACTTCCGAGGCGCCGCCCGTGTGTGGTGGCACCGTTTTGTCGACGACTGCATCCGACGCCGTCTTCCTTGAGTCACCGAGTGTCACCAATTGGTCTACGTCATGATCAAGAAATATGTCCCCCCAGATTACAGAAATCAAATGAGAATGGAGATAGCCATGGCTCGCCTCCTCTTGAGTTTTTCTCACAATTGGAGGACATGTACTACAAAGCCATCATTAGTGTCGCGCCTTCAACACTGAGGACGAAATTTTTGAGTGGATTGAATGCTCCCATCCGAGATCAACTTGAGATCTTGCCCATCAAAGATCTCAACACATTAACCCACACGGCGATGCAAATCCACAACCAACTCAATCGTCACAAGAACTACACTTGGCAATCTGGCCAACGCAGGTATGAGTCTAACCCTAGTCAATCTGTTTCTACTCATGTGCGTGCCCATGCCTCAGCCCCAACAGCATCTAGCCAAGGCCGCCAGCCGAAGCCCATAACCCAACCCATTGCCAGCCGTGCGTCCGCACCCTGGACTTCGTCTACGGGCACCGACCGCGTGCGTGACCTAGAGTGCTACAAGTGTGGAGGCAGGGGCCACTATAAGAAGGATTGCCCCAATTCGAAGAAGGTACTCTTCTCCTCCGCCGCCGCCGGCTACGTGTCATACGAGGAAGACGAGCCCACACTCGAGCCCATTGAGGAAGGCATCGAGGACACCAAGGACGCCTACGACTGTGAGCCTGCTTTAATGCATACGGGCACAACATTGAGCCTAGTGACAAGGCGCATCCTCACCGTCAAGGAAGCGAGCTTAGTTGACCAACGCGAGAACTTGTTCCACACAAGATGCCTCGTAAAAATGGCTTCCTTGAGTGTCATCATCGACGGAGGGAGTTGTTGCAACATAGTGAATGAGAAAGTGGTGAAGCACTTCGACTTGCCTACCACACCACATCCACAGCCGTATGCCCTCCAATGGATTTCTTCAAGTCCAGGTAACACAGTATCTAGACAATGCTTTATTTTGTTTTCTATTGATCAATACTGTGATTCCATTCTTTATGATGTCATTGTAATGGACGCCACACATCTTTTTCTTGGGCGCCCATGGAAATTCGACAGGCGCGTGCTCCATGATGGCTATTTAAACACTTATGTGTTTACTTACCACGGGAAGCGCTTCACATTGCTACCAATGTCTCCCTATGAGATCTTGCAGGACCAGGTTGAAAAAGATCGCTAGAAGGCCATCGAGGCCGCCGCTATGAGGCCAGAAGAGACGCCAGCGGCCATGCCAAAGCAAAACTCATCCAATTCTGGCAATGTTTTGTCCCCCCCTAGGCACTGCATCCAAGAAGTTGAACGCCATAGGTGGGCCACCCAGTGCCTCCCTGGATTGTGACAGCGCCGCTAACACTACCGCTAGGAAGGCCAAGCAGAGGCCCACTGAGTTTTGGCCAGGGACCTCACATTCTGGCTTGAGCACTGGTGTCCATACACCCAGTGCCTCACAAAAATCACCAAGTGCCTCGCTTCCTTCGTAGTTGGTTGTTCGATCGCCGCAGACGCCTCCGTTGCAAGGCCGTTGTGAGCACAGACTGCTTCTTGCGCGGCCCAGTGAGCTCATTGTAGCTTTGACGGGCAAGACGCCATGTTTTTTGTTGGTGCCCACTCCGTACATCGATGAGACACCCATTGCCGAGCCATTGTCGCCCGCCGTCGCTGCTTTGCTCGATGAGTTCAACGATGTGTTTCCAGAGGAGCTTCCACAGGGTTTACCACCATTGCGAGGCATTAAGCACCAAATCGACTTGGTCCCTGGTGCCTCCCTGCCCAATCGCGTCGCCTACCGCTCCAGCCCTGAAGAGACCCAGGAGTTGCAGCGCCAGGTGCAAGAGCTCTTGGATTGTGGCTACGTGAGGGAATCCCTAAGCCTTGCGTTGTGCCTGTGATCCTTGTGCCCAAGAAGGATGGTTCGTGGCGCATGTGTGTTGATTGCCATGCCATCAATCAAATCACAGTGAAGTATAGGCACCCAATACCGCGCCTAGACGACATGCTAGATGAGCTACACGGCGTGACCCTCTTCTCCAAGATTGACTTGAAGAGTGGCTATCACCAGATTCGTATGAAGGAAGGTGATGAATGGAAGACCGCCTTCAAGACCAAGTATGGGCTCTACGAGTGGTTCGTCATGCCTTTTGGGCTCACCAATGCCCCAAGCACTTTCATGAGATTGATGAACCACGTCTTGAGAGCATTTTTAGGGAAGTTTGTTGTAGTTTCCTTTGATGACATTTTGATTTATTCTCGTAGCCTTGATGACCACGTCGAGCACCTTAGGCTTGTGTTAGAGTGCTCACGACGTGATAGCTTGTATGCCAATCTTGACAAGTGTTGCTTTTGTTCGGACACTACTAATTTCCTAGGGTACGTGGTGTCCAAGGATGGCTTGCGCGTCAACGAAGACAAGGTCAAGGCCATAAGAGAGTGGCCGACGCCGACGACGCCCACCATGGTGAGAAGCTTCCTTGGCCTCGTTGGATTCTATAGGCGCTTTGTGAGAGACTTTAGCTCCATTGCCGCGCCTTTGCATGAGCTTACCAAGAAGGGAGCCACAGTCACTTGGCTTGAGGCCCACGAGAAGGCCTTCACGGCCTTAAAGGATGCCTTGTGCCATGCGCCCTTACTCCAGCTCCCTGACTTCGCCAAGCACTTTGAGGTAGAGTGTGACGCTTCCGACGTCAGCATTGGAGGTGTGCTACACCAAGAGAGGAGGCCCATAGCCTTTTTCAGTGAGAAGCTCACAGGGGCCACCCTCATCTACCCCACCTATGATAAGGAGTTATATGTCCTCGTTCGTGTGCTAAAGACATGGCAACACTACCTTTGGCCACAAGAGTTTGTCATCCACAGTGACCACGCCGCCTTGAGCTACTTGAAGAGCCAAGCCCACCTCAACTGACGCCATGCTCGTTGGGTGGAGTTTCTTGAGACATTTCCCTACGTCGTGGTCCACAAGAAGGGCAAAGAGAATGTGGTAGCCGATGCCCTCTCTCGCAGGTATGTTTTCTTGACCCATGTTCAAACTAAGGTTCTTGGTTTTGCTTTGATAAAGGAATTATATGTGCTTGACCCTTTCTTTAAGCCTATATTCGAGCATTGCCTTAAGAGCCGTGAGTATGAGTCTTATTTCCTTTGTGAGGGTTACTTGTACAAGGCTGGCCGCCTATGCATCCCTAGGTCTTCTATTAGGCTCCTTCTTATCCAGGAAGCCCATGATGGCCGTGGCCACTTCGGAGTTGCCAAGACCTTGTCCGCGCTTAGGGAACACTTTTTCTGGCCACGTATGACCCACCAGGTGACCCACTACTATAGGAGTTGTGTGACATGCCAAAGGGCCAGAGCCAAGTCTAGTCCATACGGCCTCTACACCCCACTGCCCATCCCCACCGGCCCTTGGGAGGACCTTTCCATGGATTTCATCACGGGTTTGCCCCTCTCGCGTCGAGGTAAGGACTCTATCTTTGTGATTGTGGATAGGTTTTCTAAGATGACCCATTTTGTAGCTTGTAAGACCACCCATAGTGCTAGTGAGATAGCCTATTTATTCTTTGAGCATGTGGTGCATCTTCATGGAGTCCCTCGTACTATTGTGAGTGATAGGGATTCTAAGTTTGTTGGTCATTTTTGGAGAACACATTGGGGCAAGCTAGGTACTAAACTTCTATTCTCCACTAGCTACCACCCCTAGACCGATGGCCAAACCGAGGTGACGAATAGAACCCTAAGATCCCTCCTTCGCACCATGCTCAAGGCCAACCCTAGGCGTTGGGAGGACTTACTTTCTATTGTTGAGTTTTCTTATAATAGGTGCAGGCACTCGGCGACAAAGCTCACCCCCTTCGAGATCGTCTACGGCAGGAACCCATTGACGCCGCTAGACATGCGGTCGCGCCCACTGCAGGACCCAGAGCACATCACCGCAGCCAACCGCGCCGAGCAGGTCCAAGAGCTACATCGGCGAACGCATGAGCAACTGGAGCGTCGAGCTTCGCAATACACCTCGCAGCACAACCATGGCCGCCGCCGCATCGTATTCACACCCGGAGACCTTGTCTGGGTGCATTTGCGAAAGGAAAGATTCCCCTCGCGGCGCAAGCACAAATTAGCCCCTCGCGGAGATGGCCCATTCCGCGTGATCAAGGCCATTGGAGATAATGCATATCAACTCGAGCTCCCAACCGACTATGGAGTCCATGTGTCCTTCAACGTCGCCGACTTGACACCCTACGTGGAGCCTAAGTTTGATGATGGTGAAGCGGGGACGCTTCAGAGCCAAGTGGGGGAGGGTGATGCGACCCTGCCCTCCATGACGGCCACATAGGAGGAACATGTCATGAGCCTATGCTCACAAGGTCCAGTGACAAGATCAAGATCCAAGGCCATCGCCGACGCCATGCAATCTCTCATCGCTTGCGTCATCGCTGGTCAAGGCACACCCGAGACCGAGCCCAAGCTCAAAGTCCTTGCCACCATCGGCATCGCATAGGAAAGCCTATCGCAATCGGCAATAGACGCGCCCACTGTTGAGCCGAATCAACCTTGACGTCGCCGCTGCTCCCAGTGTCCGCGTCCCATGCCTCACCGCCACCACGGCGCCTAGCCTTAGTCATTTAGAGGTTTATTTGCTAAGTGTTAGACATTGTTATTTTGAGAACATTTCTATTTATGGTACTTTCTTGTTTTAGTAGTTTCCATTTATAGTTCTTTCCATTTTTGGGTGTGTGCCCCATGTGTGTCGCGTGGGCTAGCCCGTTAGGCAAGACTCGGCCCATCCGAGTCTCGCGTTTTAGTATTTAAGTCAAACTTTGTCTATTGTTAATGTCACGTTTAAATTTAATCAAAGCTTAAGTTGAGTGTTTATCCTCCTTCCTTTGATCGAACGTCAACCCTATCTCTGCCTTCGCATCCCCATTAACTCTGCCGCCGACGCTACGGCAACGCTTGATATCCTTCGAGCAAAGTCTATCTTCGCATCTCCTTCACTCCACCGTCGATGCTACGGAAAAGCTTGATCTTCAAGCAACCCAACCAAACCATCGCTCCATCACCAAACACCAATCGCTATCCATCGCACCCACTATTGGACCCAATCCATCCTCGTTGCCGTCGCTAGCCTCACCGCTCGCGACATCGACTTCGCCTTCACCATCGCAGTCGCTATCGAACCCACCATCGAGCCCACTCCATCGCTCGCCATCGCTCTCGCCATCGCCATCGACATCACCATTGCTGTTGTGACACTCGTCGTGACACTCGCCATCGCCACCGCCGCCGTTGTCGAGACACCCACTCCTTCGCCACCGGGTTCACTTCAAAGCCACCACCGTGTCAGTAAACCTCAAAAGTTATTATTCACCTCGCCACCACTTTGTCAACCTTTCGTGCAATTCAACAAGGGTTCCACGGCAGGCTTGACCACAAGGCTTGTGACTTCTCAACCAAGACTAGATCCAAGGTCGCCTTCGACACTTGACCTTCATCGGAGGCAAGAACGCATCACCTTTGTGTTTGGAACTGAACCCAATAAAAACACATGGAAGACCGAAAGTCCATTTTGTGGTGGTTGTAGGGACGCAGGAAAGGGTAACATAGACAACCAAAGGTTTTGAGGAAGTCGTAGTCAGGGATTTTAGAGTAAAGTTTTTGGTACGAGGAGGTGTAGTTAAGGGTAGACGAGATGGTTCGGTTGTGGAGATAAGTGGCGGTATGAAAGGCATGTTCCCAAAGGATGAAGGGAGATGATGATTGAGCTAGGAGAGTTAACCCTTTTTCTACAATAATTCGATTTATGCGCTCTGCAACCCCATTTTGTTCCATCGTATAAAGACAAGAGACTCTATCTTGGATACCATGAGTAGACAAGAAGCTTGACACATTTTGAAATTCACCACCCCAATCAGTTTGAAGACATTTGATAGAGGACCCAAATTGTGTTTGAACCATTGTCTGAAACTATTGGAAGACATTGAACACTTGAGATTTATGACTCAGAAAGTAGATCCATATAAATTTGGTAGCATCATCAATGAAAAACACAAAATACCGATTTCCATTTAAGGATAACACAGGAGCAGGACCCCAAACATCAGAGTAGATTATTTCAAATGGTTTTTCAGACCTGACATGAGAACTAGGAAGATGAAAACGATGACTCTTGCCTAACTGACATGCATCACAGACACTTGGAAATTTATTGGAGCTGACAAGACGTTTAAACTGAGACACTAGACGACGAAGGATGTGTTCATAAGGATGAGCCATACGACGATGCCAACCAAGTAGGGAGGTGCGAGAGCTGAAGTGGATGGAGGGTGGAGGTTGGTGTGGTCGTGGCTGATGGAGGCGGTAGAGGCCGTGATCAACAGTTCCGTGGAGGATCGTGTTGCCCTGCAAATCCTTGACAACACAATGATCAGGATAGAAAATCATATAGATGTTATCTCGATTTAGTTTTGAGACGCTGAGTAGGTTTTTGGTGAGATCAGGCACAATAAGAACATTCTTTAAGTTGACAGACATAGACTTTGTAGGCAAAATAGTAGAGCCAGAATGAGAAATAAGCAATTGATTACCGTTACCAACAGAGTATTTGTCGTCTCCGCGATACTCATCTGAAATAGTCAGCCGGTTGAGGTCATTAGAGACATGATCTGTAGCGCTTGTGTCAAAGTATCAAGCGGGGTCCGTAAGAGAGGACGGGGAAGCATAGTGTGTAGAGTGCTAAGCCTGACGGTTAGATGGGCGATGGATGTTTCTTGGAGGTGGCGGATGCGCAGGAAAATTAGTGTGGTTATTGCGATTGTAGCAGTTAATATCCATGTGTCCCATCTTGTTACAGATTTGACATTGAATGTGCTTGCATGTGGTAGCATTTGGGCCACGGTTGTCCTCCGAAACACCAGAGGAAGACGGAGCAGAGGAGCATCCACAGCTGGAGCGGGAGGAAGAGCCGCAACGCGAATTGGTGTAGGTTGCGTTGGCCGATGGAGCAGTGACCGAGCTAGTAGTTGGAGGCGGTAACAAATCATATGGTGGTTGATGACGTCGATTCTCCTGCTCAATCCTTTCTTCTTCTTGTAGTAGTAGACCAAGTAAATCATCAACATGAGTATCTTCGGGTCGCATCATGAAAGAGGTAACAAAGGGTCCATATGAACTATCAAGTCCGTTCAAGATATAGCCAGTGAGATCTTCATTTGAGATAGGTTGAAGAATTTCATCAAGTGCATCAACAATTGCACGTTTCTTTTCGAAGTACTCCATGATGGATAATGAGCCCTTCGAGAGAGATTGAAGTTGGTTTTTGAGATCCATTCAGCAGGCCCGAGACTGAGCCTGAAACATTCGATCGATGGTAGTCCAAGCTTGACGGGCGGTGGTAGCACAAACCACGGTGGCGAGTGCACGCGAGTTTAGCGAAGCCATAGGAGTACAAAGCGGTCACAACGACGCCAAGTGATGTACTCTAGATTCGACTCAAGAGGAGTCGTAACGTTGGCGGCTTAAGGTTTGTACTGAGGAGGTGAGTCATCAGTCAAGATGTGAGCCTCCAACTCAAAGGCTTGAAGCATCGGGAGACAGTATTGCGCCATAAAGAGAAGTCCGTCCGATCGAGCTTGATATTAATCGATGGAATCTGGAAGTTCAGCGGAGATGAGGAGTTGGCAGCTGTTGGGCCCATCATTCTCCAAGAGGATCAAACAAGCAAGTTGGGCCAAGATCCAAACGGAGTCGGAAGCCAAGAGAAACCAGGAGGAGGCGTCGAACATTCCTCAGACGCGTAGGATCCGACCAATTCCGAAGATCTCTCCCAACACATTAAATGCTCGAATCGATGGCAACGGCTATGGCATTAAACACAGAGATAATGTTGGCAATCAAGAGCAAATCCCGAAGATCTCGCCCAAAATTAATAAGAAATATTGCAAACGATGAAGTAACGGACACAAGATGACAATTACCATATATAGATCACGATAAGGCAAGTAATGGACACACACGTCTACATCTTGCATTCGAGAACTTGCTCCAAAAAGAACTTGAGAGTGCACCCAGTCTGGCTCAGTCTCCTCGGAATATCGCTCAGTCACCATCGGTCGAGTCACAGAATCACAGATCGAACAGGATCCGATCTTTTGTCCTCCAAGGATAAGTTGTACTTCGATCTGATTCAATCATCAATAGATCAATAAAATTACCTTGCTATTTCGTATCTATTCTTTATTTGTTGATTGTCTATTTGGTTTGGATTGATTTCTATTACCCGATCGACTCATTACCCCGTCTAAGGCGATTTAGGCCGTCCGATCTTTTTGCCCCAAAACAATTTGGCGCCCACCGTGGGGCAACTTGCCGATCACCATCTCAAAACCTTCCAACCATGACTATCAACCCACCTACCGGTACCGAGGAGCCACACCTCAAAGACGACACCCAAGCTCAAGGAAACACGACCGAAAATCCTACCCCAACCCAATTCCAAGAGCTTGCCCAAAAAATGACTTCCCTACAAGAGGAACTTGCCCAGCAACGCCAAAAGACCGAAGCCTTGGCTACCTTATCCACCCAATCCGAGGCCGAAATTGCACAACTAACCCGTGAAAATGAGTCTCTTAAGTCACAGGTACAATCAATGGCTTCTGGATCCAGGCAGATGCCCGTCCATAGCAGCGTCCAGACGCGCCTTAACATGGATGGCATCGAACTGAACCCTCCGAACGTACGACGTCCCGGATATACTGAGGGTACATCTTGAACTCCTTTGGTTAATCCATTTTCGACTAACAATGTTACTTTCTCCACACCGATCGGGTCAACAGGGACCCGAATCGACGAACCACAGGGTACCAATCCTCCCGACATCCTAGCTCTCGTCCAGCAGATGCTCAATCAACATATGAAGACGCTTGACGATCGCATCGCTAGGATTCCCGGAGTTCCGCAGCCGATCGAGAAGGAGGCGTTAGGCGGATTCGAAGAATCTCCGTTCGTCGAGGAGATCGCTAGGGTCGAGATCCCAAAGAAATTCCATCTCCCCACCATGGCGACGTTCGACGGCACCAACGACCCAGATGATCACATTTCTCTCTATAAACAAAAATTAATGACTGCGTCCGTTCCAAAGGAGAGCCGCGAGGCTGTCATGTGCAAAAGCTTTGGCAAGACTCTCGCGGGTCCCGCACTGACCTGGTTTATGTGTTTGCCTCAGGGAGTGATCGCATCGTTCGCAGACTTGGTCAATTCCTTCAAGATCCAATTCGCTAGCAGTCGGAAGCTCGAAAGACAATCGAGTGACCTCTTCCGAATCACCCAAAGGTATAATGAACCTCTCCGAAGCTATCTTAATAGGTACAATAAGGAAAAAGTCGTGATCCCCCATTGCGACGTCACCACCTCCATCGAAGCCTTCCGCCAAGGTTTGATCAAAGACAGCAACCTCTACAACGAGATCACCAAGTACCCGTGCCGAAGCTTCGAAGATGTCCAGGCCAAAACCATGGCCGAGGTACGTTTGGAAGAAGATCGTGAGTCACGAAAAGCCTCCCATGGACCTGACCAATCTGATCGCAAATCCTCCTCCTACAACCGTCGTGACAGACGCCATCACCCCTATCCTCGTAATTGAAACGAGCAAAATCAGGTAAACTCTTTCCAAGACAGGTCTCAAGACTGGAGAGATGGTCCGACGTTGCCTCCCACGGTTCAATCTTACAACTTCAATGTTTCCGTGTCGGAGCTCGTCAAGAGTTTCGCCAAATATGGAAAAGAGGTAAGATGGCCCCGAAAGAGCGACCGACCAGACGTCAAAAAGGACATGAGCCGATGGTGCGAATTCCACGGTGACCACGGTCACTCGACGGATGAGTGCATTGCCTTGCGTAAAGAGGTCTTTAGGTTGCTCGCACAAGGGCTCCTGCGTGACATAATCTCGGAACGAGCCAAAGCCACCATGGAGCGACGAGATCAGGTAAAACAAGACAAACCTCCGTCTCATGTCCACACAAAAATCGTCAATACTATTTCAGGTGGTTCGGACGTATGTGGAAACACGTACTCCATGGCCAAACGACATGCAAAGGAAAGCAAAGGCAGTAAGCCCGAAACACCGGAGTTCAGACCAAACAAGGTCTCTGATCTCCCGACGGTCACGTTCGACGAATCCGATGCCGACGGATCGGAAAGCCATCACGATGGTCTGGTAATCTCTTTATCTATCGGAAACTGTTTGATACGTAGAGTACTAATCGATACAGGAAGTTCGACCAATCTCTTGACCTTCGACGCCCTCAAAGGGATGGGTCTGGGTGAGGACGACCTGATCAAGAAATCGACTCCACTAGTCGGATTCAGTGGCGAAGTTAAACACACTATCGGCGAAATCGTTCTCACAACGTACGCCGGAGGAGTCAACCAACAGGTGAAATTTCTAGTCCTAGATTGCCCGTCTCCCTATAAATGCATTCTTGGCAGGCCATGGATACACTCTATGAAGGCGGTACCTTTGACGTACCACCAAATCATCAAGTTCCCTACCAAGTGGAGAGTCCAAGAAATCAAGGGAGACCAGAGGGCGGCCAAGGAATGCTACGTCGCCTCCATGAAAAGCGCCGTCGAGCATAGGGTCGCATAGCAATCACAGAGCGGCGAAGGACCTAATCGATACGTCGAACCGGAAATGGAAAAACTCGATGAGATCGTACTAGATCCTTCAAAGCCAAACCAAACGGTAAGGGTCGGGTCGGACCTGGACGACTCGACCACACAACAAATTCTTGATTTTCTCAGATCCAATACTGATTGTTTTGCGTGTTCACATGAAGACATGGTCAGTATATCTCCAAACATTATTACTCATAAGTTGAACGTAGATCCATCTCACCCCCATGTAAAGCAAAAACGCAGGAAATTCGCCCCAGAGCGAAACAAGATCGTCGACGACGAAGTCAAGAGCTTGTTGGAAACAGGAAAAATAAGGGAAGTCAACTATCCCGAGTGGCTGGCCAACGTGGTCATAGTCCAAAAGAAGAATGGCAAATGGAGAGTCTGCATCGACTTCACCGACCTCAACAAAGCCTGCCCTAAAGACTCATTCACACTTCCTCACATCGACGCCATGGTTGACGCGATGGCAGGACACGAAATGCTAACCTTCATGGACGCGTTTAGCGGCTACAATCAAATCCTCATGGAACCCGAGGACCAAGAGAAAACGACATTCATCACAAGCCAATGTATTTATTGTTACAAAGTAATGCCCTCCGGACTAAAAAATGCAGGGGCTACTTATCAACGATTGGTCAACAAGATGTTTAAAGACCAGATCGGGGACACGATGGAAGTCTATATAGATGACATGCTGGTCAAATCAAAAAAGAAGGAAGATCATATCGACCACCTTTGCGACAGCTTCGAGGTACTAAAAAGATATAACATGAAATTAAATCCTATGAAATGCTCTTTTGGGGTGTCGTCAGGAAAGTTCTTGGGGTACATGGTGACGCAAAGAGGAATATAAGTCAGCCCAGAACAGGTCAAGGCCCTCATCAACCTTTGATCCCCCCGATGCGTCAAAGACGTGAAAAAATTGACAGGTCGGATAGCAGCTCTGAACAGATTCATCTCGAAGTCATCCGACAAGTGCAAACCCTTTCACGACGCTCTCAAGAAGAACAAATCCTTTCAGTGGACGAAAGAGCACGAAGGTGCATTTCAAGACCTAAAGAAATACCTTGCCAGTCCCATGTTGCTAAGTGCTAACCAAACCCAAGGACGATGAGCCACTATTGCTATATCTAGCAGTATCGGAGTCCGTCGTGAGTGCAATACTGGTCAAATAAGAGGATGACAAGGAATCACCGATATACTATGTCAGTCAAACGTTACTGCCAGCAGAAACAAGGTACTCGTCGCTAGAAAAACTTGTACTATCACTGGTAATGGCATCGAATAAACTCAAACCATATTTCGAATCCCATACTATAATTGTCCACACTAATCATCCCATGAGAGCAATCATGAGGAAACTTGAGTTCCAGGACGAATGGCCAAGTGGGCCATACACCTCAGTGGCTATGACATCGAGTACGAGCCTAGAACAACGATCGAGTCGCAAGCACTGGCTGACTTTGTGGCAGACTTCAGCCCGACCCTAGAGCAAGAAGCAACCAAGGAAGCAACACAGTTACTCGCGACGGGGGAAACAGGTAAATGGGAGCTCCACACAGATGGTGTGTCGAACGCCAGAGGATCGGGGCTAGGGGTCGTGCTGAAATCGCCACAAGGGGACAAGATAGCCCAGGCCGTAAGATGCGAATGGGACGCGACCAACAACGAAGTTGAATACGAAGCACTTATATTTGGGCTCATCCTGGCCCATGACCTAGGAGTCCAGGAAATTGAAGTCATTTGCGACTCCCTCTTAGTCGTAAACCAAATACAAGGGTCGTACAATGCAAAGGACGTCAGGATGATAGCTTACCTGGGAGTGGCCAAGAAGTTTATCGACCAATTCCAAACGTTCGACATCAGACAGGTACCCAGAGATCTTAACTCTCAAGCTGACGCACTAGCCAATCTGGGGTCCATCTTGGATCCAAATGAATTTCCGAACATCCCATTGGCACACGTCATGACACCAGCTTTCCCGGAAACACCCAAGGAGTCGATCACACCATTAGAGGAACTTGTCATGATGGAGATAGGCGACCGACCAGAAGAAGACATTATCAGCGCTCATGACGACTGGACACTACCTTACATCAAATGGCTAAGAGACGGCATTCTACTCAACGACAAAACAGAAGAAAAAAGGCTGAAGGTACAAGCACTTTCTTTCGATATCATAAATAACATCTTGTACAAAAGATCTGTCACAGGGATACTCCTACGATGCCTCAAGACTCCAGAAGTCGGACGTATCTTACAATCATTACATGAAGGAGAATGTGGAAACCACACCGGCGGACGAAGCCTCTCGGGAAAAGCCGTGCGAAACGGATACTACTGGCCCACAATGAATAGAGACGCGATGGAGTACACCAAGAAGTGCGACACCTGTCAACGACACACACCCGTTCCTCATCAACCCTCGGAACTCCTCCATCCGACTCTGGTGCCGTGGCCCTTCATGATATGGGGAATGGACATCATCGGGAAACTCCCACCTGCGTCGGGTCAACGAGTCTTCTTCCTTGCCATGACAGATTACTTCTCTAAATGGATCGAAGTTGAAGCCTACCGAGAGGTAAAAGATCAACACGTCATTTCATTTATAAAACGCAATATCTTGTGCAGATTCGGCGTCCCATCAGAAATCGTATGCGACAATGGCTCCCAGTTCATCAGTCATAAGACTCGAGCCTTTTGCGACCAATGGAACATCAAATTGGTCACCTACACCCCTCGGTATCCACAATCCAATGGACAAGCCGAGTCCAGCAACAAAATCATCATCAATAACCTCAAGAAACGCCTCACATGGGGCTAAAGGCAAATGGGCAGACGAACTCCCATTCATTCTCTGGTCCGACAGGACCACTCCAAAGAACGCGACACACCTAAAGTTATACCACTTCTGAACTAGTAAGGACGACATCAACATACACACTGGATCCAGTCACAAACAAAAGCGCTTATACTACATTTACACGATCGATCGGAACACGGGGAGATGAACAAACAGGCACGTCGGCACACCACCTGCCTTACACAATACATAAGGTTAGGACACCTTATTACATTTACGCAATAGAAACATATTGCTTTTTCCTCCTCGGCTTAAAGTCATGACTCAACATAAACACATACATTTGCAGGCCTCCTTTTTCACATACATACGGCAAGCCCTACTCGACGGAGCACACGGGCAAACCCGACATACAAAACAAAGGCGTCATCAACAAACTTCTCTAGAAAAGTCTGACGAAATGTACGGACACACAAATGTACGATCCTTTGTAAAAAACAGATTGCATCAAATAAAAGTCTAAGCAATTTTTACAAATATGCGACCCGCGATGGTGGACGGGTCGCCAAAACACATTGTTCGCCTAAACGCATGTAGGACTTCGAGTCAATCCACTAAACACATTCTGCGACCCGCGATGATGGACGGATCGCCAAAACAAACAATAGCCTACCCACACAGGTGGGATCACAAGTCAGATTACAAAAAAAAAACAATCAAGGATCGAGGTCTGCGGCGTTACGTTTAGCAGGGACCAAGTCAGGAAAAGGCTGGGGCTCAATCGGTTTGGTGTCACCAGAGTGGGCCTCGTCCTCACCGGCACTTTCATCCAAAGATTCCTCTCCGACACCGGCCAAGTGGAAGAGCTCCGAGCCCGATTCCCCTTCGGAAATAGGGTCTCCATGGTCTCCTTCTCTGCCTTCAAGTCCCAGGTCCCATGCTTGCCTTCTTCAAACTCCTCCATCATTTCGACACGCGACTTCAACGCGTAAAAAGCGCCTACGTCGCCTGCGATCCGACCAGCCTCGATCCGAGCTTGCTTCACCTTCTCTTCGACACCCGATTGGCTCTCGCTAAGCTCTCTCCGACACGCGTCCAAGTCATCTTGGCAATTATTCAACTCCCTGACAAAGCGGCGCTCATCCTCCCTACAACGGCTCTCAGCTCCTTCCAACTTGGTCTTCAAAGATGCAAGGTTGGACTCTGACCTAGCAGCCCTATCCTCGGCCTTAGCGACCATTACTTTGACACCAGAATACGCCCCAAGAGGTACTGAAAAGTCTAGAAGAAAACAAAGCCAGTCAAAGTTTCATCCGACTGTGAGAAAGAAAAACAAAAAAGACACGTCAAGACGACTTATCCTCCACACATAACATCCCGCTTCACCAATACAGTCCAGGGGAGAGACGTCATCGACTTCAGACTTCAAAGTCGGGTCCTGGGCATGGAAAAGGTCGGCAATCGATCGACCGACCGCGTCGATCTTCTCGACTCCACGAGTAGCCGTCCCCTTCTTCTTTGGAGTCTCCATCGCCTTCACGTCGGCAGAAGAAGCGCCTTCCTTTCTTTTCGAGCCGACTTTGGCCGGGAGCGACGACCCCGCCGACGTCGATTTACTCGACGAGGCCTTGGCCGCCGCCATCCTTTGCTCAATCAGGCCATTCCCAAACACTCCCTTCAAACGGGCACTCGATCGACTAGCCGGGGACGCTGACACAACAGACAATACATGAATCACAAGCAGATGATAAAATAAAAAAGATATACAAGCGTCACAATCAAAACTCACACTTAACCCGAGAAGATGAAACAGTTGACATGACGTCCTGAGTAGTGGGAGAAGTCGACAACAAGTTGACGTTTACAAATTTCCGCTCCGATGCAGGGATGCTAAGGATGATCTTCGTCAGGCCTTCTGACTGATTATTCACCTCCAATTCTTCAGCCTTAGGAACTACAAAAAAGAAAAGTTAAGCAAGGGGTTAAAACACGTAAAGCAGACAGAGAGAGGTCGAACACATACTCTCGACTCGCCACTCCGACAATAAGAACGAACAGTCACCTCCCTTCTCTAGAGACGAACGCTCGACAAAGAAAAACTTTGACCCCCAACCGCGGTCGTTTACGTCCAAATTGAGCACTAGAGGCTTCTGACTCGGGCGAATACGCAACTAGACGCGAGAAGAACTCTTCGACCCCAGCGAGTAGTTGTACCACAGGGCATCGAAGTTAAAATCGGCCCTAGACTGAACATTCAACAAGTCCAGAACCCTAAGAATTCGCCACGCTTGTGGCATGATTTGACACGGCGCAAGCGCCAGAGTCGCTAAGAAGTCCCTAACAAGGGGAGAGAAAGGAAACTTATGGCCAACCCTAAATGGGTAAGCGTAAAAACAAACCCATCCCTCATAGCGAGCGTCGGCCCTCTCGTCCAGATGCGGCAGCCTCGCAACCGTCTCAGGAGGAAAGCCTCCAACTTGGAGGATCTGCTCCAACTCTGCCTCTAACAAAGTCCCCGTCAGAGCGTCTGCCTCCTTCAAAATGAAAAGGGGGGGAACCTCGTTCTTGCTCGAGTTCGAGCGAGTAGTAGACGACTCAAAAGACTCGCTGGAGACCAATTCCAAAACGGAGAGAGGAGGAAATCGAAGAGCAATTTTTGAAAAACCTAAAGAGACCTATCTGATGAAGAAACAAAGGAAGAAGATGAAGTCAAATCGTCAGAAGGCTGATTCGAATTTATGGAGGGAGACGACAGGTTGCAGATACGTCCCATCGTGCCGCACGATCACCGCCACGTAGCCCTCGTCTGACGCGCCAAAATCAGAAGGTGGAGATCGTGTGAGGGGAAGTCGTTTGGACTCCACCCTATAGCAACCTTGATCCCAAAACAACTTGGGGCTATTGTTGGGCCTATCATTCTCCAAGAGGATTAAACGAGCAAGTTGGACCAAGATCCAAACGGAGTCGGAAGCCAAGAGAAACCAGGAGGAGGCGTCGAATATTCCTCAGACGCGTAGGATCCGACCAATTCCGAAGATCTCGCCCAACACATTAAATGCTTGAATCTATGGCAACGGCTATGGCATTAAACACATAAATAATGTTGGTAATCAAGAGCAAATCCCGAAGATCTCACCCCGAATTAATAAGAAATATTGCAAACGATGAAGTAACGGACACAAGATGACAATTACCATATATAGATCACGATAAGGCAAGTAATGGACACACACGTCTACATCTTGCATTCGAGAACTTGCTCCAAAAAGAACTTGAGAGTGCACCCAGTCTGGCTCAGTCTCCTCGGAATATCGCTCAGTCACCACCGATCGAGTCACAGAATCACAGATCGAACATGATTCGATCTTTTGTCCTCCAAGGATAAGTTGTACTTCGATCAGATTCAATCATCAATAGATTAATAAAATTACCTTGCTATTTCGTATCTATTCTTTATTTGTTGATTGTCTGTTTGGTTTGGATTGATTTTTATTACCCGATCGACTCGTTACCCCGTCTAAGGCGATTTAGGTCGTCCGATCTTTTCGCCCCAAAACAACAGCGACAAGGAGTTGGCCGGTGAGACCGGTGGTGGTGCTGGTGTTGTTGGCCATAATTTTGGAGGTGATAGGGTTGTTGTGTGCGTGAGGCAGGATCAGAGAAAAAAAGGAATTGAACCTAAGCAACTGATACCATATAGTGAAAGAGTTTGAATGAATTGTTAATTTTCTCATTCACAATAGGAGCGTATAAATGGAGTACAAGGGATTACATCATATCCTAAATCAATGCTATAGAGCATATATCAAGGGATAAGATTTGCTAATTACAATCCTCCAAATAATGATAATTATAAACAAACAAGGAAGGTAAATATACACACTAACAATAGTCCCTATGATTATGCTAATAGCCTCCACCGAAGATTCCTCTACCATCGAAGGTAATGGCCTCTCCACTGGTTCGTATCATAATGGCAATCTCCTTGTCACTGTCACTGGTGTCACAAACACCTCTAACCTCAATTTTTCGAACATCCACATTCGTCTTGACCATACTAACTACACACTACGGCGCCACACGGTCAAGTATGGTCTTGAGGCGAATGAACTTGACACAATTTTGGAGCAGTCGGACGCACCTCTTATGTTAATTGTTGCCTTCCGCGAAAGACTCCATGACCCTTCCTTCTTTGAATCCTGCCATTCTTGCTTGGCGAAAGAAGGATCGAATGGTCTTGTTATGGCTTTACTCTACTGATAGCAGGTTTAAGTCGTATCACCTAATCAATCAAATAAAATCCTAGCAAAACCTAAACAAGTAGTTAGGGTAAGCAGGGGTCGAATCCACAGAGAGGAAGGGATTAATCTATGTGTTGTTCACATGCAATAGTAACAAGAAGGGGGAGTTGTAGGTTGGTTGGTCACAATTAAGTCAAACACAACAAAGTATATAATGAACATATCAAAGAGAGAAAACACTTAGCCAAGTAATGTCCACATAAGTCATTCAAAGGTTGTTCCTTGATTATGCCATATCTTCCTATTCGGTTATTCATGTCCTGATCTTGTGTAGATTAATAGGGAAACCATCCCTAAGAACCCTTACTAATGAATAACCCTAGCACCACTAGTGATTCAACCCAAAGGCATCAATGAATATAAGAATTAACCAGGATACATATATCACCTCAATCAGAAGCATTCAACATGTAATCAATTCCCTACATAGATAAATTCCACAGTGGCAGATAAGAATCTATGCTCGCTACTCGAACTAGAGCGTTTGCCCAACAGTTCCCTAGTATTAGCAATATGAATGAAAGCAATAAACCTAGGTGATCAATCTAGATAAACCAAGAAACATCCAAATAAGAATTTGCTTAAGAGAAAAGATATAACTCAATAGGATAAGATAGATAGGAACAAAACCTCACAACCAGATGAATAAACTTATGCTTCCATTACCGGACTAAGCAAAAGAGGCTTAGCTCCTCATAAACATGATGAACTCCAAAGGAATGAAAAGTGGCAACGATGAATTGAAATTGCAAAAACTAGAACTTGGAAAAACTCCTTCTCTTTCTTTTAACCTAATGCTAAAGAGAGTATATATAGGGCCTCTAACAAATGACCTAGCCCAATAAGAAAAGAAACGAAATAAAATGGAAAAATAAGAAAAGAAATTAGAAAAGATAGACTCGGAAAAAGTCAGAACTTCCAGCGTCGACGACCCGCGATCGCGGCCCATTTACCGCGATCACGGCCTCTTGTGGCTCCACGCTCTTCACATTCCTCCGCGCCTGCGGAAAACTCTCGACTTGCCCGAGGAACCACGATCGCGGCACCCTTGCATGCGGTCGCGGTTAATGCTCGGCCTTCACTCCTTGGCTTCACCTCCTAACCTCTCGTCTTCACTTCCTTGGCGTCTTCTTTTGGTGGCTTCCTTCCTCAGTGTCTCCTATGATATCCAAAATAGCTCAAACACCTCCAAAAACACCAGACTTTGCCCCCAAACGCCATGCATAAGAATGTGTCAAAATCTACCCGAATGACACCAATAAAACCCTCTAATAACTCTTAGTTAAGCCCTACAAAGTAGTGCTTATCAAACTCCCCCATGCTTAGACCTTTGCTCATCCTCGAGTAAACTAAAAGAAAGTCTACTCCTCCAATGCAGCACCCAAGGTCTCAGGAAGAATGTCTCCAACTAAGAGTCACCTAACCCATGCCAAGCTCCTGGCACCAAACTCATTCACAGCACATCCACAATTCAACAAGCTTAAGGGGCAAGCAGAGTACTTCCCCTAAGCTTAACCCGAACATCCAATGGTGTGAGTAATCTCTAACCCTAGCCTCCATCTAGGACTCCTTATGCCTCCTAGAGTGACCTACCCGAATCCTCATTATATCACCTCTTCTTATGTCGCCACGCCAAAATGAGGATTCCTAAAATTCACTCTTCTTCTTTTCACTCATTTTGCCAAGGCGCCCTTTCGGGTTTTCACCAAGCCACTCATATTTTTTTTTCATAGATGTGCTCACAATATAACTCACATCACTCTAGATCAATTTTTACCCCAGCCTAATGCTGGCCCAAGCCACCTACTTATTACCTAGGCCGCCCTTTCGGGTTTTCGACCTATCCCAGGATTTCAATTTTAGCCTTTTTTTAATTTTTTGGCTCTTTTTCTTTTTCTCCTCAACGACATAGGAAATATAAAACCCTCTCCCATGCTTAAACATTGCATTGTCCTCAATGTAATGAAGGACAAAAGAATAAAGCACAGGGAAAAGAAGGGATACGCTCACAAATGTCGCTGAGTCGGCATGGACACTTCCGCTGTTGTTGGCGGTCTTCTCAATAAATGCCCAGGTCTCTGGTGTTGGGCGGGTGCCTCATCAATTCCAGCATCATCTTCTACCGTGCAACCATAAGGTACCACTTGGTGAGTAGTGGTTGAACAGTGATAACGGGGTTGCACGGCCTTCAAATACCACCAAAAATGGGCCCAGATATGAACGGGGTGTGGGCCATGAGTGGTCTTCCATCGCAGCTGTCGACTGTGGGGCCGCCATCGTTGCCAAAAATTTGTGTAGCGAAAAACTTCCTCCGTTGGCAACATGCGCACCCCTCTCCATGGTACTGCGGGACAGCTCGTACTCGTACAACAGCATTATTTTTTTTTTTAAATTCCGTTTAAGGTTTTTTTTCGGAATTTTTTTTTTTTTGCCCCCCGTTTAAGGTTTTTTCGGGGGTGACTAGTGCAAGGACATGAGAGACTTACATTGGTGTGGAAACACCTTCTTCAATGAGCATGGGTCTCTTCCCTGCAGGTTAGTCAGGAAAAAAAAACAAAAAAAAACAAAGCAAAAACACACCAAAAAATAATGCAAAACGAAGAAAGAAAGACAAAGGAAAAGATACATACATCGGGTTGCCTCCCGGACATCGCCTTAGTTATTGTCATGGCATGACATACCGCTTCATCCTTCTCAATCTGGGTTGCCTCCTACAACCGCGCTCTTCACTCTTGAGTCTGGGGGATGCTCCTGAATGGTCTCCAGCCTGTGCTCCACCTTCCTCCGGTCAAACTCCATGCTTACCGTACCTGTGCCCACGTCGATCTTTGTGTTGGAGGTCTTCATGAAAGGCCTCCCTAGCATTACTCGTCCTCCTCGTTTCCCTGTGTTCATGATGAATAAATCCGCAGGGAAGACGAGGGTGTCGACGCTCACCAAAACGTCCTTCACAACGCCCTCTGGAATGATGACGGAGTTATCAGCCAGTTGGATGACAAACTCCGTGCTTTCTAGAGGTCCGACATTGAGGGTGTTGTAGACGGACAGTGGTAGGACATTGATTGAGGCTCCCAAATCCAGCAATGTCTCGCTGAACTCGGATTCCCCAATCTTGCAGGGTACGCTAAACATTCCGGGATCTTTACACTTTTTCGGGATCTTCTTTTGCTCCTTCTTGAGCTTGCAAAGCTCCTTCAAGAAGTTTGCAAAGCGAGGCATAGTTTTGCTCAATTGGGGGGTCACCTTGTAATTCCTGAATGTCTCGAACATTCCCTTCAGCCCCTCAATGGGTTCGTCATCTTCTAGTGCTGTAGGGAATGGCACTGGGATGTCAAAATATCCCTCCGGGTAGACATACCGTGTCATGAAAGTAAGTGGAGACGGCCCGTTTTCCGAAATTTGATCGCGGTTTTCACCCCGCGGTCGCGGCTATCCTGCCCGCGATCGCGCTTAATCGGCGCATCTTGCCCATTCTCTTGCTCAACAGACCCGCGATCGCGGCAAATTGCCCGCGGTCGCGGTTCGTTCTCGTACTTCTTGGCTCCCATCTTTTCTTCTTCAAGCTCCCATCTGGGCCTTGACGTCATGGAGTAGACGTTTTGCTTAGGATTTATCTCAATTTGAGATGGGAGTGCTCGTGACACTCTAGCTTCAAGCTTGCTAACTGTCTGGGAGATCTGCCCCATCTGCTTCTCTAGGTTCTGTATGCTGGACTTGGTCTCGTGTTGAAACTGAACCATGTTTTGATGTATGGTTCCCACGGTCTACGCCAAAGTATTCATATGTTGCGCCAGTGTGTTGACCTGGTCCTCAAGATTGGTGATGCGGGCAGCTCCCTGTTCTTGTGGTATTTGATCTGCTTGGCCTCCTTGAAACTGCCGCTGGGGGTACTGTTGAAAATCCTGGGTCTCATGCCCTTGATGAGTGTTCTGCTAGTTCCCGTATCTCAGATTTGGGTGATCTTTCCACCCTGGATTGTAGGTGCTGGAGTACGGGTCATATTTTGGCCTTTGAGGGCCATATCCGCCAATGGCATTCACCTCAGCAGTTGGTTCTTGCAGGGTGGGGCATACATCAGTTGGATGCGTCGTTTCATAGCATAACCCACATGATTTGACTTGCTGCAAGCCACCTCTCATCATACATCTCCTCATCATCTCCTTCATCTCAGCCATTTCAGCAAGAAGAGTAGAATTGGGCTGAGATTCTGCAGCTCTCACAGATTGGATGCCCGCCCTTTTACTGAATTGCCTGGACCCTTTAGAGAGCTCAAAAAAAATCTACAGGAGTCTTGTTGAGGATGTTCCCCCCACAAGCAGCGTTCACCATCCTTCTCTCTTCATCAAGAAGACCACCGTACAAATAAAGTACGAGGTCCTGCTCAAAATAGCCGTGAAAGGGGCAACTGGATATCATCTTCTTGAACCGCTCATAATACTCGTAGAGCGATTCACCAGACTGCTGCTCGATGTTGTTGATAGTTCGCTTCAGGCTGTTCAGTTTGGTAGCTGGGAAGTACTTCTCCAAGAAGGCTTTCTTCATCTTGACCCAAGTGTCAATGCTCCATGGAGTGAGATAGTAGAACCAGTCATTGGCCGCATCCTTCAGCGAAAAAGGAAATGCCCTCAGCTTGATCTGGTCCTCCATCACGTTCTTCGGCTTCATACTGCTACACACCGAATGGAACTCAGCAAGATGCTTGTTGGGGTCTTCACCACTCATCCCATAGAAGTGGGGGAGTAAGTGGATCAACCCAGACTTCAGCTCAAAATTTACGCCCTCGCCCAACTCAGGAAACTGCACAGCCAACGGTTGCTGCTACATGTTAGGGGCGGTCAACTGTCTCAACGTCTGCTCTGCGTCAGCCATCTCGAACGCAGGATTATCAAAAACCAAAGCACGATTTATTCTGCGACCCTGGGAAAGGGTTCTCTCAATCTCTGAATTAAAACCAAGTAGAGGGGAATTAGTAGCACGGGTGTGGACCATAAGATAGGTCCACACCAAAGGAACACAATACACAGACAAACACACAGAAAAATCAACGCTTGCCTCCCCGGCAACGGCGCCAATTTGATAACAGGTTTAAGTCGTATCACCTAATCAATCAAATAAAATCCTAGCAAAACCTAAACAAGTAGTTAGGGTAAGCAGGGATCGAATCCACGGAGAGGAAGGGATTAATCTATGTGTTGTTCGCATGCAATAGTAACAAGAAGGGGGAGTTGTAGGTTGGTTGGTCGCAATTAAGTCAAACACAACAAAGTATATGATGAAAATATCAAAGAGAGAAATAAGAAAAGAAATTATAAAAGATAGACTCGGGAAAAAATAAGAAAAGAAATTAGAAAAGATAGACTCGGGAAAAGTCAGAACTTCCAACGTCGACGACCCGCGATCGCGGCCCATTTACCGCGATCGCGGCCTCTTGTGGCTCCGCGCTCTTCACATTCCTCCGCGCCTGCGGAAAACTCTCGACTTGCCCGAGGAACCGCGATCGCGGCACCCTTGCCCACGGTCGCGGTTAATGCTCGGCCTTCACTCCTTGGCTTCGCCTCCTAACCTCTCGTCTTCACTTCCTTGGCGTCTTCTTTTGGTGGCTTCCTTCCTCAGTGTCTCCTATGATATCCAAAATAGCTCAAACACCTCCAAAAACACCAGACTTCGCCCCCAAACGCCATGCACAAGAATGTGTCTAAATCTACCCGAATGACACCAATAAAACCCTCTAATAACTCTTAGTTAAGCCCTACAAAGTAGTGCTTATCATCTACACTCTCGACTCCTCTTCTTTTTCATGTTGCTCCTGCTACAACTTCTCATGAGGCTTGGGCAATTCTTTTTTTTGTTAAAAGAGAGGCAATAATCTCGCACACTTTATTGAAAAAAATAGGCTATTTTCTAATGGTCGGGAAGAGCCACACCCCTTACATCATCTAAAAGCAATTGAAAAACACTATTAATAGGTTCGTTCAAAACATGAAATCCAGCAAAAAAATTAAAAGCAACGGAAGCAAGGTGAGAGACAAAGCGATTAGCCTCGCGGTAAGTGTGACGAAATCGGACAAGCCAATCTCTACTAATAAAGCTCTAGTGCGACCGAACCAGGCTAGCAAGCAGATGATGGTAGGGGAGATGTTTATGAATAAGATCATTAGAAAGGGACGAGTCAGACTCCAAATTCACCCTACGACAACCACTATACCAGACCAATTCTAACCTATGATATGCCCACAACTCGGCCATATGAACCGAGCAAACTTCAACATTCTTCACAAAGGTCGCGACCTAGGCCCCATCACAATCCCGAAGAACACATCCATCTGCACGAGGCCAAAATGACCCAGCTTAGCAACGTCAGTGTTCACCTTTGTCCAGCCCCGTGGGGGCCAGCACCAAGACACCAAACCTCATAACGTAAGGGAGCGACGAAGAGGCAGGACACCCGACACGAGGACCAACAAACTCACGATCCTGATGCAGTTCAAAATGGTACACATCAACAATCACTCTCCCCCTACCGAAGAGGCTTGAGAAATTCTTGAGAGGATGTTTTATGCTAAGACAAGGGCACTTTTAATGCATCTCAAACAACAGATATAAAAAATTTCCAAAGGTTAATCTAAGCATCCTTGAACATATTTAGAAAAAGTAGAGTTTTTCGAATTCCCTCACGAAGTGCTCATATCTTGTACCCTATGAGGAGTTTGCTGCATGTATTCTTCATGGTCTTAATGCTTCCTATTAGGTTTTTCACACTGTTGAACAAAAATGTGTAAAATTGCAAAACATATTTTATTTGATTTTATAATATTTTGAGTTCAATCCTCTCTTGTTACCCTCTTGATTAAAAGCTATACAAGTACCAAAATTTGAATGATTTTGATGATTTGGGCTACACCTGAAAAACGAATTGCCTACGTATCTCTTGGAAACGAACCAAGCCTTACATAGTTCAGAGTATTTTCTTTTTCGTACATCAGAGGAACGAGTCTAAACCTACCTTCTAGGAAGGATTGCCTAGACACGATCCGACTATCATTTGTACATCGCGAATAAGATCAAACCCACATTTTAGGAAGGGTTGTCTAATATTGTCACTATATATGTTTGTTTTTTTTATTTTATTGAATTTTTATTTAAGGTTTGCGATTGTACCCGATATGTATTTTATTTGATATCGTGCTCCTACGTAGCCTTTTTAGGGGTCAAGTCTTTATGTAGTTCTTGATAACCATTTAATATGGGTTGTACCTGAATTTGACACGTCAATATTTTATGTCAAATTTCCTACGTATCCACCCTTATGGGGCGAAATCAAGTCGTACGTAGTTCTTAATGTTTTATTTACGTACATCAGAGGAACGAGTCCAAACCCACCTTCTAGGAAGGGTTGCCTAGACACGATCCAACTATCATTTGTACGTCGTGAATAAGATCAAACCCACCTTCCAGGAAGGGTTGTCTAACCTTTTCACTATATATGTTTGTTTATTTTATTTTGGATTTGAGGTTTGCGACTGTACTCGATACATATAATATTTAATATTGAGCTCCTACGTAGCCTTTGAAGGCGTCAAGTCTTTACGTAGTTTTAAAAAAGATTCATTTTTTTTGAAACTTTAATTTTAATTTAGACTTGTGATTGAACTCGACGAGCGGTTTCTTTGTATCGAGTTTCTTACGTACCCTTTTAAAAGGGATCAAATCATACGTAGTTCTTTAAAAAAGAACCACTTAAACTTTTTCTCTTAATTTTGGGGTGACTGAGTTCGATACATTTTATGTAATATAACGAACTTCCAACGTATCCACTTATATAGTGGAATCAAGTCATCATAGTTCGCAAAAAAATATCATTTTTAATTGATATGATTTGATTTGAAAACGATCCACTAAAATTAATTAGCACTTGAGTTTTAAGAGAATTGCTTCAATTCTTAAAGGAATCGTCTTATAATTTATGCTAATTAATGGGTTAGTTTGCAATTTCGCAAAATTTGGCTTGCTTTATTGCTGGGAGTTACGTCCCTTCAGTGAGGGAATTTAGATGTTGATTTGGGCTCATATTTGAGTTCATTAATGGGCTGATATTTTGGGCTCACAACTCTATCCAAGTCCATGTTCATCTTAATCCAATTATAAACTCTTTATATCCATTTTCTTTCACCTAGAAATATTGTTTCCAAATTCTTTTGTTCGACTTTTCTAGCATGTATTGCCCAGTCAACTTAGGCCATCCATAAAGGAGATCTTGTGAATTTCTTAAGAAAAAATGTAAAAAAA
The DNA here is from genome assembly GCA_027886185.1 of Rheum nobile. Lineage (NCBI taxonomy): Eukaryota > Viridiplantae > Streptophyta > Magnoliopsida > Caryophyllales > Polygonaceae > Rheum > Rheum nobile. The sequence continues at coordinate 1,653,688 of WOAB01000067.1, read as the reverse complement.
TTATGTATCAGAATTTTTAGTTGAGAGTTTCTTATCTTTGGAGAAAAGTTTTTACTGTAAGAAACTTAACTCTTAAAATAAGAAATTCTCATCTAAAAAATCTGATACATTAATTTTTATTTTTTTATTTTTTTTCAAAAAAAACCCACAAGATATCTTTTATGAATGACCTTAATGCTCTTATTAGTTTAATGGCCTCCACAAGGAATCATGATGTCACCCATGTAGAGTTTATCTAGGCTACTCTTGGTTTGTGTAGCCTCTTTCTCTTACTTTAATTTCTTTGGACTTGTCAATTTAAAAGTGTTAAACTTTCTTCTTTTTATTATTATTTTAAGCAATTTCCCCTATTTTATTTGATTCATGAGATTAAACCCAACTTCAAGAACTCAATCTGGTGTTTCATGGTGGGTACAACCATTTGGCCATCAAAAAATTTATATCCTTCATTTAATTGTGTTCCTTTTGAAATTAATACATGAGATACAAAATTTGAAGACCCTTGTTTGGATATACAAAGCTTGAAGATTCCGTAGAGGGCAATTGTGATATTTGGGGTTCCAATTCAATTAAATGGGAATTGCACGACTGGTAAAATACTACAAGCCTTGCATATTAGTGCTCAATGGAGATTCTGAAGGCCAAGGGGATGGCAACGGGGCGGGTTCGGGGCGGAGAGTACCCTCCCCGTCCACGTCCCCGTTTACGGACCCATTCCCCGTTCCCGTCCCCATCCCCGAACGGGGATATAAATCTCCCCTTGTCCCCGTCCCCGCCGGGGCCCCGTTCCCCGTCGGGGATCCCCGTCTCTGTTTTATAACTCACAAAAATCTTTAATTTAGATTTAATGCATATATATTAGGGTATATGGTTTAGAGGGTTTGAGATTTAAGGTTTAACATCTAAATTGTACGAGATTTTGGGACTAAATTATATAAAATTTAGGGTTTAGGGGTAGAGAAATTACAAAACAAATGCATTCGGCGGGGATCCCCACGGGTTTCCCCGTCGGGACGGGGACCTCTATCCCCGCCCCACTCCCCGTCCCCGCACGGGAATTAAACTTTCGCCCCATCCCCTCCCCCGTCCCCGTTGGAGCTCCCCGTCCCCGTGGCGGGGATTCCCCGTGGGGAATGGGGAATCCCCATCCCATTGCCATCCCTAGGCCAAACAATACAAGATCCACTTGAATCTCGCATATGTGGCTCGTAATAATTAACAAGAGTGTTTTCAATTCGGACCTTATTAACTAAGATTCAATTGAATACGTCAATAATGATGATGACCATCAAACTCAAGCCAAGATCCACTTGAATCTCGAGACAAGAGTTCATAAATCACTTGTGAAATTTTGGTGTGCAGAAGAATGGAGTACGACTTGCTACCTCTGCAACTCTTCTCTATTGAGTTTTGTTGCTTCTTCTCACTCTTCCTTTGACTCTCTACTTTCTTCTTTCTCTGCTTTTTTTCTTTGTTTCCCTTCGTTGCTTTTTGCTCTCTTTTTTCCAAGAATCACTTCCCAGGGCTTTTGCAGCACTTCTCTTTTTATAGATCGATTTAGGGAAGTTACTGTTGGAACTCAATTTTTGTATGTGGCGCCGGACACTTTTTCGGGCACAATTCTTGTGGGCTCCGGCCATTGTCAACACCGGAAAATGGAAGCATTGGCTTCCTCTACGCGAGCACACTCTCGTAGTGTACTCATACGACAAAAATGATTTCCGTTTGAATGAGAAATAGAGGCCCAAAGTAGCTTGCATGAAGTGCAAAACTTGGGAAATATGGGGGATAAATTCTTGTCCCACATTGGAAAATTGGGGGTAGAAATACCACCATATATAGAGGGGAAATTGACTCAAGGTTGTGGCATTGGGTCATTATCCATTTTCAATGGGGAGAGGACCTAGCTAATCAAGCCCACACGCGCGCCGAGCCGAGCCGAGTCGAGTCGGGTTGGATCGGATTGGGCTTGGGCTGGCCAGCCAACGCCCTATCTTTTTGGGCTGATCCAGAAGCCCATTAGTGGGCTTTGACCCAGCTAACAGATTTGTAACGACCAGATCTATTTCTGTAACGTCTGAATCACAAGATATGTAACGTACAGATCTTTGATCTTGTAACGTCCGATTCTGTGGTTGTAACGTACAGATCCGTTTGCAACGTTCTCCTCTCCTCCAGAAACTCTTTAAATAGAGTCATCAGCTTCTCATTCCAATACATAGCACAACAACAATCTTCCTCCCTCTTCTCTGCTTTTCCGAAAATATCGAGTCTGAGAGTGCTCCACAGAATTGGTTCGCAGCCTTCAGATTTTTGGTTGCACAATTCCGAAGTTGTCGTGCAGTTGTATCCTGGGATTCGGAACGTCGAAGAACCGTCGCAATACGGAACGTTTTCAGAATTAAGGAGAGAGATTTCGTTCTCGACTCTGCAATCGTTCATTGTTCGGTATAGTTTCGTTTAATTATTTGTGCGATTTATACTTGCAGTTTATACTTCGATAATACGTTCCTACAGTCTTAATTCTGCACTCGTTTAAACTGCTAAAACGCACTAGCGAAATTTCTTTTCGAGTTTCTGTCACCACTCTTGTAGGAACTATTGCAGATTTTATTTCTGAATTATTTTTTTTGCAGTTTTCTATTTCGGCTTCTGCATAGAAAATTTATTCCAAATTTTAGTTTTCTGAATCTGCATTTCTGCGTGTTACTAACGTTTCGGTTCTACAGGGAATTTTTTCGGAATTTTTTCTTTCCGTTTATCTGCGTATTCTAACTCGTTTCTGCACAGGAGTTTTTCGTTTTTGTACAGATTTAATTTTTTGGAGTTCATATTTCTGTTGTTTGTATTTTTGTACAGTTTCTGTATTTTTTGTGCAGGAAAATTCCAATTCTGTATTTCTGTGCAGTTTCTAAATTTTCTGTGTAGTTTCTATATTTTTTGTGCAGGAAAATATCAATTCTGTATTTCTGTACTGTTTTTGTATTTTCTCTGCTTTTTCTGAATTTTTTATGCAGTTTCTGTATTTTTTGTGCAGGAAAACTTCGATTCTGTATTTCTATGCAATTTTTGTATTTTCTGTGCAGGAAAATTTCGATTCTGTATTTCTGTACAATTTCTGTATTTTTTGTGTAGTTTCTGTATTTTCTAACGTGTATTTGCAGGAAAAATCGCATCGGGATTTTGTTCGAATTAATTTTCGAATCTGGTTTTGGCCATTCGAATTTATTTCGAAATCAAATCTGAATATTTTATTTTGAATTATTCAAGTTAATTCGAGATTTTTATTACTGACTTCTGGTTGCGTTTCTGTGAACAGATTCAATTCTCATGGGTGATAACATCGAGAAATCTGTCGCTGAGGTTGCTGGGGCCGTAAATGGAAACCCGACTGAGTCGACGCCCTAAATTCAGTTTGGGAGTGGTCTGCCAGCGGTGACTCTGCCAACAGGGAATGTGCAAGCATTGAATCAGCAAGATGCAAACCTGTCAGCAGCTAATCTGCAAGCCACAGTGGTTGGAACTTCTGAGGTTCGTCAGACGGTCCACCAATCTGCTCTTCAGATTGTTGTTCCGACAGTCCATATGTCTGGCGCTGTGAACGTTGGCTTGATGCCGGACAAGTTCGATGGAACTGGCTTCAAGACATGGCAGCAAAAGATGTTCTTCTTCCTGACCACGTTGAAGCTAGAGAAGTATCTGAATGAGGAGAAGCTTGTGATGTCGCCTCACAATACAGATGCATACCTACTAGCCAGTGTTGAGGCCTGGATTCACGCAGACTTTATGTGCAAAGGTTGGATTCAAAGCCGCCTGATAGACCCACTGTACAATGTGTACAGCAAAGTCAAGACCTCCAAGGAGCTCTGGACTGCTTTGGAGAAGAAGTACAAGTATGAGGATGCAGGCTCGAAGAAGTTCGCAGTGGCGAAGTTTCTAGACTACAAGATGGTGGACAATAAGCCCATCATGAAACAGGTGGAAGAGCTGCAGCTCCTTACTCATGAAATCATTTCTGAGGGGATGTCTATCTGTGAGACGTTCCAGGTTGCTGCATTCATTGAGAAACTTCCTCCAGGCTGGAAGGAGTTCAAAAGCTACCTGAAGCACAAGCGAAAGACAATGACTGTGGAAGACTTAATAGTCAAGATGCGGGTCGGGTCGGACAATCGCAAAGCAGAAGGGATTGAGCCTACTGAACAGAAGGCTAATCTGGCTGAACACAAGGACAAGGGGAAGAAACGAAAGTTCGAACCCCAGAGCTCCAACAACTTCAAGAAGCAACCCGCTAAGAAGTTCAGTGGAAAGTGCAACAAATGTGGAAAACTGGGTCACAAAGCTGACGTATGTCGTAGCAAGGCTGGTCCGCGCAAGGACAAGGGGAAATCCCAAGCCAACATGACTGAAGGCAGGCTCTCGGATTCTGATCTATGTGCTGTAGTGTCTGAAGTCAACATGGTTGGAAGCAACCCAAGGGAATGGTGGTACGATACAGGTGCTACCAGACATATCTGCTCTGACAAGGGATGCTTCACCACCTACAAGCAGAGCAAGAGCGACGAACATCTATTTATGGGGAACTCGTCCACATCCAAGGTGGAAGGTTACGGGAAAGTGGTGCTGAAGTTGACTTCTGGAAAGGAGCTGACTCTCACCAATGTCATGCATGTGCCTGACATAAGGAAGAATTTGATCTCGGGCACTCTGCTGAGCAAGAACGGATTCACGACCAACTTCGTGTCTGACAAGTTGGTTCTCTCAAAGAATGGGGTATTTTTGGGCAAGGGTTATGTAAAGGATGGACTGGTCAAAATGAATGTAATGACAGTCATCCCAAAAACTATTGTAACTGATGTTTCAATGCATAAGACTAATCCTATTGCTTATGTTGTTGAGTCTTTTAATATTTGGCATGAACGATTAGGGCATGTGAATAACAAGTCTATTCAAAGACTAATGAACATGAACCTGATTCCAAAATGCAAATCAAGTAAAGACAAATGTGAAGTGTGCGTACAGGCCAAACTCACAAAAACGCCATCCCCACATGTAGAGAGAACAACCGAACCTCTAGGTTTAATACACACATATTTGTGTGATTTAAAATAGGTGCAAACTAGAGGCGGTAAAAAAGTATTTCGTAACCTTTATTGATGATTGCACAAAATACTGTTATGTATACTTGCTAAGAAGCAAGGATGAGGCCTTGGAAAAGTTTAAGGAATACAAGTTGGAGGTTGAAAACCAACTTAGTAAAACCATAAAAATAATCTGAAGTGATAGAGGAGGCGAGTATGATGAACCTTTCAACGCGTTCTGTAGAGAACACGGGATTATTCATCAAACAACTGCTCCCTACTCACCAGAATCCAACGGAGTTGCGGAATGAAAGAACCGAACTCTGAAAGAGATGATGAATGCAATGTTGCAGGAATCTGGGTTACCCCAGAACATGTGGGGGGAAGCGCTGCTTACCACCAACTATATCCTCAACAAAATACCGCATAAAGTTACTGACAAAACGCCATACGAACTTTGAAAAGGTAACGTACCTTCGTACAAATACCTCAAAGTGTGGGGGTGCCTAGCAAAAGTGGCAGTACCACCTCCTAAAAAGGTCACAATTGGGCCTAAAACCGTTGATTGTATTTTCATAGGATATGCACATAATAGTAGTGCTTATCGGTTTCTGGTACATAAATCTGATATACCAGATATACATGTCAATACAATAATGGAATCAAGGAATGCGTCTTTCTTTGAAAACGTGTTTCCGTGCAAGGATAAAGAATGTCCGAAATGAACTCGTGAACTGAGTGAAGCAGACACTTCTGTAAATGAAACAGAAGATGAACCTGGACAGAGCAAAAGAGCTCGAAAGGAACCAGAAGTTGAACCTAGACGAAGCAAAAGAGCTCGAAAGGAGAAAACCTTTGGGCAAGAGTTCATAACGGCCTTTCTCTTAGAGAATGAGCCTAGAACCTTCAAAGAAGCCATGTCTACACCTGATGCACCTTCATGGAAGGAAGCAGTTAAAAGCGAAATCGACTCCATTATGCAGAATCATACATGGGAGTTAGTTGATTTGCCACAAGGGTGTAAAGCACTTGGGTGCAAATGGATTTTCAAAACAAAATTGAAAACTGATGGCTCAATAGACAAGCACAAGGCTAGGCTTGTGGTGCAAGGATTCCGGCAAAAAGAAGGCTTGGATTTCTTTGACACTTATTATCCAGTTACGAGAATAACTTCAATAAGAATGCTAATAGCTATAGCAGCATTACGAAACCTCAAAATCCATCAAATGGATGTGAAAATTGCCTTTTTAAACGGAGAATTAGAAGAGGAGATATACATGAAACAACCTGAGGGTTATGTGGTTCCTGGACAGGAACACAAAGTGTGCAGACTTGTGAAGTCTCTATATGGACTCAAACAAGCTCCAAAGCAGTGACATGAAAAATTTGACAATGTCATGATGTCAAATGGCTTCAGCATCAACGAATGTGACAAATGCATCTACTTCAAAGACACTCCAAATGGTTACATTTTGTTGTGTTTGTACGTAGATGACATGCTCATTATTGGAAGCAATAAAGACATGATCAACCGAACTAAGAACATGCTTAGTGGGAAGTTTGACATGAAAGACTTGGGATTAGCGGATGTCATACTAGGGATTAAAATCACTAGACATTCTGAAGGAATTATCCTGTCTCAAGCACATTATGCTGAAAAAGTACTTGAGAGATTCAAGAACTACTCAAGCGGGACTACAAAGAGTCCCGTGGACCCTCATCTTCATCTAACTAAGAACTCGGGGGATGCAGTGTCACAATTGGAGTACGCACGTGTGATTGGAAGTCTCATGTACTTGACCAATTGCACAAGACCTGACTTGACGCACTCAGTAAATGTACTGAGTCGCTACACAAGTAATCCAGGACACAAACACTTGAAAGGGATAACTAGAGTATTGAACTACTTGCGATATACTCAAAGTTATGGGCTGCACTATGGAAAATACCCAGCAGTTCTGGAAGGATACAGTGATGCAAAGTGGATATCAGATTCCAGAAACTCAAAGTCCACAAGTGGATATGTGTTTACACTTGGTGGTGCAGCAGTATCATGGAAATCTTCCAAACAAACACTATTGGCCAGATCCACTATGGAGTCTGAGTTCATTGCTTTGGACAAAGCAGTAGAGGAAGCTGAATGGCTTCGAAATTTGTTGGAAGATATCCCGATGTAGGACAAACCAGTGCTAGCAGTAGGTGTACACTGTGATAGTCAATCGGCTATAGCTCGGGCACTGAGTCGTTTGTACAATGGTAAGTCACGTCATATAAGAAGACGACATAAAACCATTACACAACTACTCTCGCATGGTATAATCTCAATAGATTATATCAAGTCGGCTGACAACCTAGCGGATCCATTTACTAAAGGCTTGTCACGAGAACAAGTTGTTAAATCATCAAGAGGAATGGGTTTAAAGCCTATGACTAAAGAGGATGCTTGATGGCGAACCCTACCTACCTGACTGGAGATCCCAAGAAGTAGGTTCAAAGGGACAACTAAATCAAGCTGAATCAAGATGAGCACTGGGAGACTTAAAGTCTCATCCCAGTTCCTAGGATGATGAACAGTGCTACCTGTATGAGTTAAGGTTAAGCTTGGCTTTTAATGATTCCATAACTTTGAAATAAAAGTGGGGTATGACATGATACTCCTTATGGCAATCACCTTATGAGTGTGAAATGGGGTCGTTTCTAGGAGAATTAAGAGAGGCTGAATTCTCCAAGTTCACTCATGAATAATCAGGGATGTTCAAGGCCAAAATGAACACAACAAGAGAACCTAGTTCTGTGAGAAGATGAAACTGTGTGATAGTTATTGTCTCGGTTTACATCAAAGCCCGGGTGGTTCAAGACATCATGTTCACTACCTGGTCGAGTAAATCCGATAGCTACTCACTATGGGTGGTTCAAGGCTGAAACACGCTACCAGCCCAGATGCAGTGATTTTTCGACTGTACTCTCAAAAGTTTTTCTGTTTTAACCAATGTTTAGAATCATTTCTATTCATGTGGGGGATTGTTGGAACTCAATTTTTGTATGTGGCGCCGGGCACTTTCCGGGCACAATTCCGGTGGGCTCCGGCCATTGTCAACACCGGAAAATGGAAGCATTGGCTTCCTCTACGCGAGCACACTCTCGTAGTGTACTCATACGACAAAAATGATTTCCGTTTGAATGAGAAATAGAGGCCCAAAGTAGCTTGCATGAAGTGCAAAACTTGGGAAATGTGGGGGATAAATTCTTGTCCCACATTGGAAAATTGGGGGTAGAAATACCACCATATATAGAGGAGAAATTGACTCAAGGTTGTGGCATTGGGTCATTACCCATTTTCAATGGGGAGAGGACCTAGCTAATCAAGCCCACACGCGCGCCGAGCCGAGCCGAGTCGAGTCGGGTTGGATCGGATTGGGCTTGGGCTGGCCAGCCAACGCCCTATCTTTTTGGGCCGATCCAGAAGCCCATTAGTGGGCTTTGACCCAGCTAACAGATTTGTAACGGCCAGATCTGTTTCTGTAACGTCCGAATCACAAGATATGTAACGTACAGATCTTTGGTCTTGTAACGTCCGATTCTGTGGTTGTAACGTATAGATCTGTTTGCAACGTTCTCCTCTCCTCCAGAAACTCTTTAAATAGAGTCATCAGCTTCTCATTCCAATACATAACACAACAACAATCTTCATCCCTCTTCTCTGCTTTTCCGAAAATATCGAGTCTGAGAGTGCTCCACAGAATTGGTTCGCAGCCTTCGGATTTTTGGTTGCGCAATTCCGAAGTTGTCCTGTAGTTGTATCCTGGGATTCAGAACGTCGAAGAACCGTCGCAATACGGGACATTTTCAGAATTAAGGAGAGAGATTTCGTTCTCGACTCTGCAATCGTTCATTGTTCGGTATAGTTTCGTTTAATTATTTGTGTGATTTGTACTTGCAGTTTATACTTCGATAATACGTTCCTACAGTTACAAATTAACCCATGAACCTAATTTTGTATTTAGTGGATGAGTGGGGAGATGAAACCAGTAACTACCACGTTCATCACTTTAACTGATTTTTTCTCTTTATTTTCCTTTTGGAAGTCAAAATCGAACAATTGGATTTAACAACTCTTCTGGTGCTTGATTTTACTTTTGCTCAAGCATTTAGGCCCATTTAAGACTTGGACATTTGCAATGGGCCCATGGAATCTTATAAAATCCCATCTTAAAAAATATAGTGTTGGCCTCAATTTTAGATAATTAATTACACTTATAAGTTGTAATTAATTTTCAAAGTATTTTATGTGTGTCCATGAATCATCAAAATTCATGAAATTTTACCCTCGAACACACACTTCCTTCAGTATGCGAATGGAGCCTGTCACATCCGATCAACTTCTTGTTTTGCTGCTTCTAGAGAAGGAACGTATGCAAGAGACTTCATCTTTTGATTTGTTGGCCTCTGCCAACATTGCTCGACATGGACCGTCTTCTTCTTGGTTGACTTCAACATCCAATCCATTATCTTATTGTGTCTCGATTCAATCGCCTCACACACGATCTCAATGCTATATCTGCAAGAAGCTAGGCCATGACAGATTGAATTGTTGGCAATGTCTTAACACACAAGTATTTCCTCATGTTCGTCGTCGGTTTGGTTGCGACGACTTCTTTGGACGTGGTGAATCTTCTAGCCGATCTGGCTCCCACACAAGGATGGCTTCCAACACCAACAACTGAAACGTGCATAGAATGTTTCGGCTCCTCCCTCTTAGCTAGTGGATCTTGGATAGTATTTTGATACAAGTGCCACTAATCATGTGACATTTGATTTCGGTATCCTTTTCGTTCATTCTAATTACAGTGACACCTTACATGTTGGCAATTGTATGTCTCTTCCTGTTATGCACGTGGGTAACAAACTCTACATGCTTTCCATACTCCTATTTACCTTCATAATATCCTTTTTTGTTCCTCAAATTGAGAAGGAATTTATTGAGTGTTTTCAAACTTACCAAGGATGATAATTTTTACATGATATTTTACCCTACTTGCTGTTTTGTGAAAGATCAGCATGGACGAAGGCTTCTAAAAGGCATCGTTGAGAATGGTTGTACTAGTTGCGATCACACATTTCACCCTTCTCCATGAGCATCTCATCTTTGACTTCCTCTTATTTTCTTGGTAGCAAAACAACCGTTCAACAGTGGAATAATTGTCTCAGTCATCTCGAGTATGTCTTGAAGTGTCTTGTGTCTAGATTTAAATGACATGTTTCTTTCCATAATCTTATTTCAATTTGTGAGTCGTGTCAACTTGGAAAGAGTCATAGACTTCCTCTCCCTAGAACACATGATTCTAGTAGTAGTCCTTTTGAATTGGTTTACTCGGATGTTTTGGGCCCCAACCTCATTAACTATTTTAATGGAAACCCTAATTTTTAATTTTTGTGGATAATTGTACTAAATTTGTCTGGATTTACTTCATGGAGTAAAAATCACAGATCTTTCATCTCTTCCAACTCTTTCAAAAGATGGTTGAGACATAGTTTTCTACAAAAAATACGGCTTTCCAATCTGAATGGGGCGGGAAATACCGCAATGTGTCTTGCTACTTCCAAACCCAAGGCATCCTCCACAGAGTGTATTGTCCTCACACTCAATCCTACAACATGGCTACAGAGTGTTGCCATCATACCATTGTTGAAAAAGGACTTGCAATACTCTCTCATGTCCGTCTTCCTACCTTGTTTTGGGAGCATGCCTTCCATACCTTGGTATATCTCCATAATATGACACACTCACATTATCCAATTCAGGTCACCATTCAAATGTCTCTAGTGTAATCCCCTGAACTAAAACTTTCTCAAGTGCTTTAGTTGTCTTTGTTATCCCTTCCTTCTCCCATACACTTCTAATAAGTTGGAACTTAGGTGTGTTTTTATTGGATATAACTCTAAGCATAAAGGGTATGTGTGTGCGTGTCTGCATTGCCCGACATGTCATCTTTGATAAGTCAACCTTCCCTTGCACATCCCATGCCACGCCTCACATACCCCTTATGCTTAGAGCTATATCCAACTTAGGTCCTCTCCTTGTGTTTTTATTAGATATAGCTCTAAGCATAAGGGATACGTGTGTGCGTGTCTACATTGCCCGACATGTCATCTTTGATAAGTCAACCTTCCTTTGCACATCCCATGCCACACCTCATCCCCGTCGTTGTCCCCTGATCATCCCGCCTCCACCCTTTCCTTGTTTCAACTCGCTTCATCCTTGATTCCTTTATCGCCTACAGACCCACTACCACCACCTATTCTACTTATTTTGGACCCCCTACCATCTTCTCTTCGTCTTCACTGCCACCACCTACGTCCATGTAGCAACGACAATCATCTATGGCCTCCTCCAATGTTGTTCCTGAGCAAGTTGGTGCCTCGTTTTCAGCTGCCTCATAGGAGTCCATTCGGGTTGGCACCTCTTCCACAACTTCAGGTATGTCCTCTTCTACCCCTTCTGTACAATTTCCAACTCTACCAACCCTCTCTCCTCCCTCTTCGTCGCCTACTTATCCATCCTATTTTCTCCATGCACCCAATACTAACCACAAAATGGTCACCCGCTTGAAAACCAACAATCTCAAACTAAAAACCTTCACCACCACAAAACATCCACTACCACATTCACCTCTTTCTTCCCAAGAGCCCAAAACATTTCTTTAGGTCTCTAAATTACCATAATGGAAACATGCTATACATGTTGGATTTGATGCCCTTTTGCGTAATGGGACTTGGCAGATAATCCCGCCTTCCTATAATGCTAACATTGTTTTGTAAGTGGGTGTACATGATCAAATGAAAGTCTGATGACACTATTGAGTGATTTAAGGCCCGTCTTGTGGCCAAGGGGTTCAGTCAAGAAGAAGGTGTTGATTATTTGGATAAGTGTAAGCCCCTGGTTAAGCCTACAACAATCTGTATCATTCCCACCATTGCTCTCACTCTCGGGAGTCTTTGTATGTGAAGCAATAAATAATGCTTTTCTGAATGGTAAATTGTCTGAGTAGGTCTATATGGCACAACCTCCAAGATTTGTTGACCAGGCTCACCCTAATCAGGCTTGCCTTCTCAAGAATGCTCTTTATGGTCTCAAGCAGGCACCTTGTGCCTAGTTCAATAAGCTCACTTTTTGTTTTCTTCACCATGGATTTAGACCTTGTAAATCAGACAACACTAGGTTTATTCGGCAATCTGGAGTCTGGGTTCTCTATATTTTTGATGCGTTATCGTCTCCTAAACGCGTCGTCGGGATGGATCTAGGTAGAAGAGGTCGAACTCCTCCAATCTCCCAAAACCGAAAGCAAAACCAAGCCAAAGAAGTGGCTTCGGTGGCTGGATGAAGGTCTCAGCAATAGCCGAGGTTCTCGTCGGTGAAGGCTTGCGCGCAAGAACGGAGAGGGCTAGGACGAAGCGCGCGTGCGATGGAAGATGGTCGGCGAACGCGGCGGCGATGGAGGCTCGGTTGAGCTTGAAGGGACTTAGGCGGGAGCAAGGCTCGACGACAGCAAAGTCTAACTTTAATTCAATGTAGGGATGAAATTACAAGGGTTTGGCTATTAGAAGCCTACAACTCGGCCATAGGCCTCAAACAAGCACTTGGGCCGGCTCTCTTAGGCACAAGAGAGGCCCGCACCCCAAAATAGAAAGCTGCCAAAAGTAGAAACTTTTAAACATAGAAAATGCTAAGAATAGAAACTTTCCACAATTAGTAACATACTAAAAATGGAAACTGCTAAGAAAGGAAACTACTAAAAATAGCAAGTGTCTCAAAATGTCTCGAAATTGGCATATGAACCTAAGAATGCCAAAAATAGTCGAACAACTCAAAGTGTGCCAAGGCAATATCAAGGAGCCTCATAGTTGGCCGCAGCTTGGCCAATGATGGCGCAGAGGACGACCCTAGGCGCGGCTGTCGTGCGCCATGCCCTTGGTCGTGATGGACTGTGTGGCCTGGGCAATGGCCCTGGCTCTGGTGATCGGGCCTTCGGTTCTGACACTCAGCATGTCATCCTCTTGGGCCTCCGTCAATGTCACGACCGGGGGTGTATCAATTTTGGTCTACGTTGAGGATCTCATTATTACAATATTTGATTTTGCTGCTATAGGCCACTTTGTTTGTCTTCTTCATTATACATTTTGTCTTCAAGATCTTGAAGAGCTTCATTATTTTCTTGGTATTGAGCTGAAATCACCAAGAACTTCATTATTCTACCTCAACAAAACTATATTCAGGATTTGCTCCATAAGTCTCGTATGCAGGATGTTAGGCCTATTTCCACTCAAGATTAACAATCGTCTTATTCAAGTCGGCAATCTCATGGCCGAACCCTACCTATATTGATGTATTATTGGTGCCCTTTAGTATGTTGCTATAACTCGCCTTTAACTCTCTTATGTTGTTAACAGGGTATGTCAGTTGATGCATCGTCCTACTGAAACTCATTGGACTGTTGTCAAGAGGATCCTTCTCTATCTCAAGGGCTCTCTTGAATCTGGTCTTGTCATTCAGCCATGTACAAATTCTCGGTTGGTAGCCTATCCTGATGTTGGTTAGGCTTCTAATGGGGATGATTGCCGCTCTCAATAGGGTTTTGCTATTTATTATGGAGGCAACCTTATTAGTTGGGCATCTAAGAAGCAACATGTGGTTAGTTATTCTAGCTCATAAGAAGAATATCGTGCCATTGCGTTCACGACCACCGAATTGATATGGATCCAACAACTACTTCAGAAGCTCCAAGCGTCTTTAACACATCCTGCTAGTATATAGTCTTTGTGATAGTTTGAGTTCCACTTATATATCTTCTAATCCAGTCTTTCATCAACGGTTCAAGCATATCAAAATAGATTACTATTTTGTTCAGGACTAGGTAGCAGATGGATCTCTTGTTGTTCTCCATGTTTGTCCCTTGTACCAAACCTTTGACTTCTTCATGAAAGCCCTTAACACTGGTCGAGTTCTTTTATTGCGTTCCAAGCTACATGTCATCACTCTATGAGCTTGTGGGGATATTAGAAAAGATTATACTTGTACATTATCTTTAGAAAAAAAACATTATTGCTTGAATATGTTATTCTCCGAATTCATCACTGGAAAGATCAACCCATTCTTTCACGAAATACTTCTCTTAATCTATCCAACAAGAAAAGTTGACATATTATACAATAAATGTCATCTACTAAATGCCCTTTTTTTTAATACTATTTTCTCTATCTAACAAGAAAAGTTGATGTATTGTGCAATAAATGTCATATACTAAATGCATTTTCTTTTATACAATTTTCTGTATTTTATTTTAAAAAGACTTAACATTTTATGCAATAAATGTATTTAATATCAAGCAAACTTTAAAAGTCCCATAAATTAAAGATGAAGAGATTAAACAAATATAAATTTAATAAATTGTTATTTGTTATATTCAAATAAAATATTTTTTATAATATGATCAAAGTCCCATGATTTAAACATGAAGATCTATCTAACAAGAAAAGTTGACATATTATGCAATAAATGTCATCTACTAAATGCCCTTTCTTTTATACAATTTTTCTATTTTATTTTTAAAAAGTTAAAATTTTATGCAATAAAGGTATTTAATATCAAACAAATTTTAAAAGTCTCATAAATTAAAGATGAAGAGATTAAACAAATGTAAATTCAATAAAATATTATTTTTAATATTCAAATACAATATCTTTTATAAAATGATTAAAGTCCCTTAATTAAAACATGGAGATATTAAACAAATGTAAATTCAATAAAAATTTATTTGTTATATTCAAATATAATATCTTTTATAAAATGATCCAAAGATAAATAAATGAAAAAATTAAAAATAATTTAAATTTTAGAAATTGTTCATAATTTAATTTTTTGGATTTTGTTCATAATTTAGTTTTTAGGATTTTGTTTGCCAATGTAAAGTTAGTGTTTAACTAATAAAAGCTCAAAATTAATATTAGAATTCGTGAATAAGAATATACAAATATAAACATAAATATTATCAATTTCAAGTTATAATAAGGTGTTATAATTTTATTTTATATATACATTAAATCTATTTATCGACATGTCAGATATCATAAACTGCACATATTTGTTGTTTTTTGACAAAAAAACTCAACATAATGTCAAAAACTCCTTCGTAATCAAATGTTTCACAAAATTTTAAATATATATTACATATATGTCAATTGAGAATGTATATAAATAATTCATAACAACATAACAAAGGTACATATATAGATTCTTTAAAATAAAGCTTACATACTACTTTAAATAATATCAAATTATGGATTTTTATATTAACTTATAAATTATAATTGAATATGAGATAAAAAATAGAATTTTTGTGATGTTGTGATATATTGACTATACATATTTTATTCAATTATACTAATATATCAAAAAGAATAACCAATCTAATCATAAACAAAAATAAGAATTTAAAATTTGAATAAAATATCCTAAAAAGATGGTAAAAATACACTGATTTTTTTAAATAATATTTGAAATAACACCTACATAGTAGGTGTTTAAACAATTTTTATATAATAATTTGATCTGAGATAGAACTATATAAGTTTTGTTATAAAGTTGACAAAGTAATTTTATTTCATTTTATTTAACATTAACTACATAATAAATAGTAAAATATAGTAGAATAATCTCTTGTATATTGTTTCACTATATAAAAATCGATCATAAATTACGATAAATATGACTGTATAAATTTTATAAAATACATTAATATATTAAAAATGTCAACTAATCTAATTATAAATAATAAAATTAATATGGAATAAATGCTACGCACGCACATGTAACTAGTTATAATGGAAGATATCATTTTGATTCATGGTTCAATGACAATTAACACATGAGTCAGTCACTCTATATTACAAATCGAGAAGTTGTAAAACGAATCTAAAAAGTAGTAGTAAATTATAATTTTATCTTCAAAGGTGTAGACTAATTATTTAAATATGAAAAAAACAAATTCAATAAACATAATTTTGATATGTTGCCCTTGAAATTTTGCAATTTTCACAAAATATCCGAAGGTTTGGACAATTTTGCGCAGTACCCTGAGGTTTTTACAAATTTGCTCAAATTCCCTTAACGTTATAAAACGTTAAACTTTTAAGCATTCTGTTGTCTATTTCCCCAAATAAAGCAAAAAAATAAATTAAAATCCTATATGAAAAATCAGAGGAAAAATATTTCAAATTCTATGTGAAATATTTCACTCTCTTTCACATATTTTATGTGATGTGAATTTTTTCCTCTAATTTTTCATATAGGATTTTAATTATTCTTTTTTGCTTTATTTGTATGAATAAACGGCATATGCTTAACGTTTTATAACGATAAGGGCATTTGACGAAATTTATAAATACTTTAGGGGTACTGTGAAAAATTATCTAAATCTTTAGATATTTCGCCAAAATTGTAAAAACTCAAAGATACCATACGAAAATTCCGTTCAATAACATGTAAATGAGAACATAAATGATTCATTTAGTTTAAACTAGTGTAGTACCCGTGCCTTGCACGTGATCTGTTTATTTTTTCTTACATTTATAAAAATAGTATATTAATATTATATATTTAATTAATATAGAAATATGTAGTTGATGACTATTATAGAAGTAGATAAATTCTTATATAAAAAATGACTAATTGAATAAAAATATTGAATATATTAAAAAATTACATAAAGAGAAGCGGAACTCTCCATAACTTTATTAATAGTAAAAAATGGCTAAATAGTTTTTGAAACGGGAATAACCACATCATTAACATCAATACTACTAAAATGATAAAGCATAATCAAAATGTTCATCTAATACATGAAATGAAACCCTAAACATAAAATCTCGTAAGATGTTCAAAATTGCTAGAACTTATGAAAAACTTCCTTGTATACTACATTGGCTTATAGGCCCAGTTAAAACAAAAAAATGTAATCCAAGTAGAAGCCCAATTAAATGGACTTATGGGCCTAAACCCTATTCTGTATTTAGGATATATTGAATTAAAAACAAATAACGAATTTTGTATTGTTATAGAAGTAGATGAATTTTTATGAGATATTTGACTAATCGACTAAAAATATTAAAGATATAAAAAAAATTACATTATATAAAGAGAGGCGGAACTCTCCATAACTTTATTAATAATAAAAATTGGCTAAGTAGTATTTGAAATAAGAATAGCCACACCTCTAACATCAATACTACTAAAACGATAAAGCATAATAAAAATGTCCATCTAATACATGAAAATGAAACACTAAACATAAAATGATAAGCCTCATAATTTTTAATGGGCTTACAGGCCCAAATTTAAAAATCAAAAAAATCTATTTGCGGACCAATATGTATATATAATGAATTTAATACAACTGACTTAATTTCGTCCTTAATACAGTCTCTGAATCTGATATATATTAAAAAAAATCAATAAATATACATACTAAATTAATATTGGATATTATAAAAAAACATAAACATATGTAAATACTTAAAATTATAATACTTATTCAACATTACATTAATAAATGTACATATTAATTAATTATTTTAATATTATAAAAATATAATAAATATTTGTAACTAATGAATTGACTTATGGGCCGAATTAATATTCATATAGGCTTTAAAATGTGGAAGTTTTTTTATTCTGTTTAATTGCTAGTAGGACCAAATAACCCCAAGCCCAAATCTTCCCAATCACGGCCCATTATAATGGTTGTCGGCAGATCCAGTGCAAGCCCATTAGCCCAATTGTTGCCGTAAACATCTCTTTCGACCTAACCCTACCTCATTTGTCGCTTCCTCCATCCTCTCGTGTCCAGATCTCTCTGTCTCTATCTTCATACTTCACTACATTTCTTTCCTTTTCAATCTACCGCCATCCATGCCGATTTCTATTTTGAAATCCAGGCTTCACGTCTCTCTTCCTCTTTCTATTTCTCTCCATTCCGTCAAATCCTTTGTCTTTCCACTTTCAAATCTTTCAGATCCAATTAATATCATTTGAACATGCAGATCGATTTACAAAACCGGGGCTCATTTTTAGGGATCAAGCTTGCTTCCAGAAGGAGATCTAGAGACTGAGAGAAACAAAGCAAAATAGGTATGGATTTTTTTCATGAATATTTCCGATCTCTTTCTTAAATTACGGCTTTTCTCTCTCAGATCCAAAAAAACAGCTTCTAATATAACTTTTCTCTTTATCGTGCAAAGGAAACCACCGATTTGATGAGGAGATCGAAAGTGCAATTGGAGGGTTGTCCCCAAGTTATTATGCAAATCCACCGACGCGGTTGATGAGGAGATCTGGAAGAAGAAGTTTCTGGCGAACTCCAGATTCGAGAAATGTAAGCTCTCCCTCTCCCTCTCTCTCTCTCTGGAGATTTTATTGATGTTTGAAATTCTTAATTTCCTTATGTTCAAAAACATGTCTCTACTAACCTCTAGTATCAATCGTTTTCGTCTGGTTCACTGATTTCATAGTTTGAAAATTATTCAAAGTTCAGATAGATCAACCATTAATAATATAGTATAATATCAAATATATTTCATGCTTTGATTTTTTTTGGGTTTAAGTCCGAAATTTATTCTTAATCTAGATTGTTCTTCATGAAGATTGTTCTTCATCTATATTCTTCTTAGTTTATTATATATTATATATATATTATAATGGTTAAAATCTAAATAATATATTAATGGGAAGTAATAATATAAGTGACGTAGTCAACAGTAATATCTTATAATATAAAAGCAGTAATAATATAAGTGGTAACAAAACGACTATAATTTAATGGGCTTCTGACTATAATATACTGATCGTGTAAAACTTTAGCGGGCTTTGTTTGGGCTTTAGGCCCAAATTCAAAATTAGTATAGTCGACTACCAAAATATTTATATGTTTATTTAAAAAAATAAAATAAAATAAGTAATGGACTTATTGGTCCATTACCTGTTTAATAGTATTAATAATATAAGTGGTGACAAAATTAATGTGAGTTAATACAACTGAGTAAGTTTATGGGCTTTTTGGCCCATTTAAAGTTTCTTAATTTTTAATACAACTGATTAAATTTAATGGCCTAATAACAATTTTTTATTTGCTTGTTAATGGGCTTATTGGACCATGTAAACATTTAATGGTCTTATTGGCCCAAGTAAACAGATTAATATCAGCTTTAAATTTTCGCCCAATTCAAACTTCAAAAATGAAGATATTTCCCGATTTATCTAGACCCCACTAACTCATTTCTCTCTCTTTTAACTTTCCTGATTCTATTGATCTGTCTCTCTCTGCTTGTCTGTCATACCATTCAAAGTTCAAATCAACCTTCTATCTCTCTATAGATGCGCTTACAATTCTATTTTTTTTTTACACTTTGTTTTGGAGGGTTAAACCAAAAGCCATTTCACCACCGATTCGTCTTCAATTAAAATGCAAAGCCAGCGATGGGTTTCAGATCCAACAAAAATAATATTTAATAAGCAGGTTTCTCTCTCTCTCTCTCTCTCTCTCTCTCTCTCTCTCTCTCTCTCTGTCAAATCCTTCAACTGGTTTTTCTGTTTCTCTCTATTTCATTTTATAGATCTAATTTTTAAAAAAAACTTTGTCTTGCAGAGTTAAACCAAAAGCGATTTTCACAGAGGGATTTCAGGTCCAGAAAAGGTCTTTAAGAAGGAGCTCTCTCTCTCTCTCTCTCTCTCTCTCTCTCTCTCTCTCTCTCTCTCTCTCTCTCTCTCTCTCTCTCTCTCTCTCTCTCAATCTCTCTTTATCCCCATCTTTTCCGGCCCCTTCCGTTTTAAATCATCAACTCCTTATCTGTCTTATTTGTTTGTGTGCAAGTATGATGTAGAATTCGAAATGCTATAATCATATATGAAGGAAAATTATGAGATATTTTAATATAATGTATGTTTAATTTTTTTTCCACGTATATAAAAATATACTATATACAGAACAATAGTATATATAACAGTACCCTTTATCAACAACTAATATATTGATCTACTATTTTCATACAGTACGACACTAACCTTTGTAATTCATTTCCTCTATCTAATTGTAGGTGAGCACTCGATGTGGCCCTCATAACAACAGTGAATATTACATTTGGATTGTCAAGTTCAATCTTTTCATATTATGCAAGATAGATTATTTCAAATTACAATGTACATTATTTATTTATCCTTCTCAAGTTATATTCTAATTACTTATTTGTTTTACTTCTGCAAGCATACACTTCAACATATTACGTCCAATGTATATGGTTCTGAATTGGAAATCAGATAGACAAAATGTGAAGTTAAGTTTACTCATATTCTGAAGGTAGTCTCTCTGAAATTAGAATTTAGCACTCTCCTTTTTATGATCATATTCTTGTATTGTAATTAATGATTTTAAATTATTTCAAATTACAGGGTTCAACATATAACATACATGATAACTCTCTTTCTCTGATCAAAGCTATACAATAAGGTCATGGTTATATGTCTCCAAAATTAACCTCTTGCAATGTTAAGTTACTTTATAAACTATTCTGTAATTAACTTATTTATTATTGTTATAGGAATTCAATCTGGAATTTCACTCGGCGACAAATATATATTTTATTTAACCTAAACAGGAAAGAACTCAAGATATGACTACTATACTATTATTTGGCCTATCTTGATATGATCAATACATTGTATAGTAGTTACTGATCATAAAACTTGTGCCATTACAGGTTGCAACATATAATCTCCAAGATGCATCTGCTAATGTGATTCAATCTATACAATCAGGTCATGGTTTCATCAATTGACTGATTTTGTAATTAATTGATTTACTTGTTTAGTCTGTACTTAACAGATTTGTTATTGGTATAGGTATCATGTGGGAGCTCGGATTGGACTCAAAGGAAATTTGGATTATAAATACACACAAAAAAAGACCTAAAAGTATGTCTACTATACTAACTTTTAGTGTAGTAAGTAGTTTAGTTGTAAATAGTGTAGTAAGTAGTTTAGCTGTAAACTAAATCATATAAGTTGTAAGTAAATGCTTCAGTTGTTAACTAAATCATATAGTTGTAAAATAAATATTGATAGTACACAATTGCATACAATTTATGTAGTTTAGTAAGTAGTCAATTTTTAATATTGATAGTAAGTAGTCAACTGCATAAAATAAATATTGATCGTAAACTAAATCATATAGTGTAGTAAGTAGTCAATTTTTAATTATATAACTGAATACAATTTATGTAGTTTTAAATAATAACATTAAGGATTTAGAAGTCAATTTAGATGTAACATCCAGGATAACTTGTTAGCAACTAATTGAATACAACTGTTGTAAAAATATCATAGAAGCTGTAAATAATTCGTTGAACACACAATACCTGTTAATAATCTATATATGAGAAAAAAATACAGTTGTCGATAAAAAAATTTAAAGATTCAGAAGTCCACATACATGTAATGTCTTTTATGGCTTGTAGTTCTTTTGACATAGCTACAAAACAATATTCAAAAAAAAAATTCAGTACCTAAGCAGTATACAGTAGACAAATTTCACACTGCATATACCAAAAAAATTGCTCTATTTCAACTTTCCCGGGAAGCACAAATTCAGCCAAAAGACACATAAGCTATTATACTAAAAATCAGTTGCTAATGTACGTACCGAAGCCATACCCTTATCATATCAATGACAAGGCATTAGTAGGTGCAGAGTATGCTCGGATAGGTTGTTAGAATGACCGACCGACTCTTCTAATACCCTCTCCGAGCATATTCTGCACCGACTTCTTTAGCCTACTCGTTTTTATGAGAATACTTAGTTCTGGATGTACTGAAAAAACTGAAACAAAGATGATAAATCAATATCATTGTACATAAACTGAAACAAAAATAATTTATTGATGTTATTACCTCTTGAATGTCTTTACTATGTTAAATTTTATCTACTAAAAATAACTGAGAAGCTCTAGATTTATAGACGAATATGTGAAAGAGATGTAGAGTCTTCTATTACAAGTTTCTGCGAGAGGAAGTTTTTCGAAAAAAACTTCCTCTCGCAGATCCATGGCGATTCCCTGTCATCCTTCTCATCTTTGTGTCTGCTTGTGTAGAAAGGATGAAAAAAACCGAATATCATTATATATCAACATATAGGTTCTGAGTTATTACCTTGTAACTGATTTCTGGATGTACTAAAAAAAACTGAAACAAAGAAAATAACTCAATATCAGTATATATATCAACATATACGTTCAAGATCAGAAGATGACGGGCTAGCTTTATTAACTACTGAATTTGAAAGGTATATCATAGAGTGCAACTCCAAAATTTGAAATGACATATACACCTCCTTCCTCTAATATTGCTAAATTCACCATAGAAGCTTCCTTAATGACCGCATGAATTTTCTCACCCTTAAGACAATCAGAAATAGATCTTAGTCGTATTAAAAAATTAGGAAAACAATTTTGTATATATGAAAAACAAATTATTTAAAAACTGAAAATTAATACCTTTTCATCCATTAAAATTATTTCAGTTGTACTGTATTGCGTACGATCTTCTTTCTTCGGAACTTTAAACAATCGAATTACTCGAACCTTTAGCTCATAATTCCCTTGGGTACCCGTAATATCCTTTATTTCTTGTTGTTGTTTTGATATTCCTACAAAGTTCATACAAAAAACCATGACAATTCAGTACAAAATTATTATAAAAGGTAATATAAACATTTCATATGTACACTATGAATTGTAAACTGAAATAGAAATGAAAATTAATTACAGAAAAACTAATAGGAAATCAATTCGTTTTGAAAATGCAATGCAGAAAAATATGTTAATGACATTTAGTATGTCCAATCAGTTTGTTTTGAAAGGAGTTAGGCCCAATGGAATAAGATGCGAAATGAATTCTAAAGCAACAAAACAAAAAACAAAACATAAACGAACTAAAAATTTAATAACAAACTCACTATTTATATGGCTTGTGCAGGAGAAGAAGCAAAATCGATATTGTGAGAACAAAGCTTTAGATTGTACTTGTGGGAGAGTCTCTCTATTTATATGGCCTAAAGGTATGGATTATAATGATTTTATTTGATTGTGCACATATTGAAAATGCCTTAGTCGAACGGATTTTATTCTGTAAATTTATTGTGTACATGTTGAAATTGGAAAAAAATCATGCCTTGTAGATTTCATATATTGCAGAAAATTTGTTCAGTAATTGCAGCAAATCTTGACTTGCAGATTTCATATATTGCAGAAAAAATTCGTGCCTTGCAGATTTCCAACATTGGTCTACTTTATTTCTTACCATTTTATTTTATGTACGTATTATGTAATTTGTTTGAGTTTCCAGCCAAGCATTTATTTTGTATGTATGGCAATGCAGTTTTTTTTTAATTTTTTTTAGGTCATTTCAAATAGCAGCAGCATTTTTGTGTTCTTTGCATTGATGGTTTAATGCAAAGAACACAAATGTCTATTAGCACAAACATCTATTAGTTTATTTTTTTGTAGGCTTTTTCGAAACATCTATTAGAATAAAATATTTACAGGGTTTAATTTTAGGTATATTTATAATATTGGGTTAGATATTAGGTTTATTTTTAGCCATATATTTACGATTTGAAAATAATTAGTTACTATTTGGAAAATATTTTCTATGATTACACGAAATATATGATGACAAAAATAGCGTGGCAGATCATAAATTTACAATTTGGACAATATAATATTGTATACATATTCTGACAGATCTTTATTGAAGGTAAAAAAGGCAAAACCCAAAAAAACCGGAATAGTTGCCACATGTACAAATTGATGTAGTAGTGTCACGTGACAAAAAAAAATTGGGTGCATTCTTGGAGTGCCACGTGACGCAGCCAAACTTTGCGTTTAGTAGATATATAGTAGATTTCCATGTTTGATTTTTTCTTGTGTAAAATTTTATTTGACATGTAAGGCCTCACTGCTTACACAACCGATGAACATAATTGGTATATATATTGACCGGCCAATTGACATGAATATTAGAATATATGCCTCGTTTGAGTTGTCAGGATATACATAGAAGGAATTCTTCCAACTTCATTTCGGTTACCACTGACAACCCCGCCAAACTCGAACATCTTGGATTTCCATCAGCTTCATTCAGTCTATCTATCTTTGAAGACAAATAATATTAGAATTTTTTTCCAAACTATGCACTTTTTTAAAACTTATACCGAATATACGCTCGGATTCAAACTTATTACGAGAATAGGCTGGTTCATGGAGGTTTGGGGTAAGTCGCTGTACGGACAAGCGACTTACCAAAATAAAGTCGCTGTACGGACAAACGATTCTATCTGAACCACAACTTTAATTTTTTTTTAAAAAAAAGGAGAGTCGCCAGCGACTTTGAATTTTTTTTTCTTTTTTTTTTTACTCTCTGATATTGAAAAGTATATAAAAACAAAATTAAAGCAAAGTCGCTGACTAGGCCAACGACTTTGCAAATATTTTTTTTTTTACTCTGATATTGAAAAGTAAAAAAAAAATTAAAGCAAAGTCGCTGGCCTAGCCAGCGACTTTGCATATTTTTTTTTCAATATCAGAGTAAAAAAAAAAAAAAAAAAATTTTTTTTTACTCTCTAATATCAAAAAGTAAAAAAAAAAATTAAAACAAAGTCGCTGGCCAGGCCAGCGACTCTACCTTTTTTAAAAAAAAAAAATTAAAGTTGGGGTTCGGATAGAATCGCTTGTCCGTACAACGACTTTATTTAGGTAAGTCGCTTGTCCGTACAACGACTTACCCCAAACCTCCATGAACCAGCCTATTCTCGTAATAAGTTTGAATCTGAGCGTATATTCGGTATAAGTTTTAAAAAAGTGTACAATTTGGAAAAAAATTCATAATATTAATAACGTACGTAGACGTACACGTAATGAGCAAAACATACCAATGGATGGCAAGACGCCTATTTCGCCTCTTTTCTCCAGCCACAATTAACCAATTCCAACTCCCCAATAATTAATCATCAAAAACTTGACCCTAAATCTACATTTAGCAAATCCCAGAATAAGAAAACAACATTAATTCACGTACTCAAGAGGGGTAAAAAAAAACCTGTGGCTACAAATGAATTTCCTATCTAAATTCACGCAGCATAGAAGCAAAAACCATGTGTATATAAACACCCCTACACCCACAGTTGTTCCTTGCCAACGTAGAGCTCTGTCACAAGGGGGCTAAGCATCATTCTCACCGGAATAAGGCCTCCGCCGCCAGCCTTAGCCCCTCGATCAAGACGCGCGCGCGGCTCTACAAGTAACCCAAAAACAATTTAACCTCCTCGATCTTCACACTATCATGGGGAAGCCAGTGGCGGTGTTTTGTGCGGCGCTCCTGCTAGCGGCCATGATCGGCACCTTCACGTACGGTATCGTGCACTACACGGGGTATCGTGAAAAGCAGGGGGCTCCTAGAGGCTGGGAACGCGCCCCTGCCGCGACCAACAAGGCCATCCAGAGGCTCTGCCAGCCCACCTCCTACAAAGACACGTGTGTTGCCTCCTTGGAGGGCGCTGCTGGCAACACCACCGACCCCAGGCAGCTCGTCCAGGTCGGCTTCAAGCTGGCCAGTCAGGCCATCCAGGACGCCATCGCCAACTCCTCCACCATCCAAGCTGCCAAGAACGACCCGAGGTCCGCCCAGGCCCTTGAGATCTGCCGCGAGGTCATGGTCTACGCCAGGAATGATCTCAAGAGGACAGTGGACACCTCTGCTAGCTTCAACAACGTCAACCTATTTGTGGAGAACATTAAGGTAAACAAAAACTTGAATTTTTTTCCAAACTGTGCACTTTTTTAAAACTTATACCGAATATACTCTCGTATTCAAACTTATTATGAGAATAGGCTGGCTCATGGAGGTTTGGGGTAAGTCGCTGTACGGATAAGCGACTTACCTAAATAAAGTCGTTGTACGGACAAACGATTTTATCCGAACCACAACTTTAATTTTTTTTTTAAAAAAAAGGTAGAGTCGCTGGCCTGGCCAGCGACTTTGTTTTAATTTTTTTCTTTTTTTTCGATATTAGAGAGTAAAAAAAAAAAATTCTTAAAATTTTTTTTATATACTTTGTAATATCAGAGAGTAAAAAAAAGAAAAAAATATTTTTTTTTATACTTTTCAATATTAAAAAAAAAAAAATTGCAAAGTCGCTGGCCAGGCCAGCGACTTTTTTTTTTTTTTTTTTTTTACTTTTCAATTTTAGAGTTAAAAAAAAAAAAAATTTGCAAAGTCGCTGGCCTAGCCAGCGACTTTGCTTTAATTTATTTTTATATACTTTTCAATATAGTAAAAAAAAGAAAAAAAAAATCAAAGTCCCTGGCCAGCGATTTTCTTTTTTTTAAAAAAAAAAAATTAAAGTTGTGGTTCGGATAGAATTGTTTGTCCGTACAACGATTTTATTTAGGTAAGTCGCTTGTCCGTACAGCGACTTACCCCAAACCTCCATAGCCAGTCTATTCTCGTAATAAGTTTCAATACGAGAGTATATTCGGTATAAGTTTTAAAAAAGTGCACAGTTTGGAAAAAAATTCCAAAAACTTAGGGGGCATATATATATTGTGCCGATTTTGAAATTGGACGAATGGACTCATATATTGAACGTACGTACGTACAGGTGTGGCTGGGTGGGGCCGCCACGTACCAGGATGTGTGCTTCGACGCCTTCCAGAACGCCACCGACACGGCAGCCGGAGCGAAGATGCGGGAGCTCTTCAAGACGTCGCGGGAGCTGACGAGCAACGCCCTGACCATGATCGACGAGGTGAAGCGAATGATCTCCCTCCTCGACACCTCCCCGACCTCCGCAGGAAGCAGGCGACTCCTCGCAGTGGCGCTGCCGCAGGCGGGGTTGATGCCCGAGTGGGTGACGGACGCGCAACGCAACATCCTGGAGAAGCCGGTTGGGGAGCTCAAGCTTGACGCGGTGGTGGCGTTGGACGGCACGGGGCAGTTCAAGACTATCGGGGAGGCCTTAGCCACCGTTCCCAAGCACAACACCAAGCCTTTCCTGGTCTACATCAAGGCTGGCATCTACGCCGAACACCTCACAATCCAGAAGAAGATGACTAACGTCGTGCTCATCGGAGACGGCGCTACCAAGACCATCATCACCGGCAACAGGAACTTCGTCGACGGTACTCCTACTTACAAGACTGCCACAATCGGTAACTACTCATTCTCCATTCCATTATATTATATATTCCACAATCGAATAATAATCTCATATGATCGAGTTGATGATATGCAGCATCGGTTGGGGAAGGGTTCATGGCGAGGGACATAGGCGTAGAGAACACCGCGGGAGCAGTGAAGCGACAGGCGGTGGCCATCCGCGTGGCGGGGGACTACTCGGTGCTGTACCGCTGCCAGTTCGACGGCTTCCAGGACACGCTCTACGCCGTCCGGGGCCGTCAGTTCTACCGCGACTGCACCATCACCGGCACCATCGACTTCATCTTCGGGGACGCCCAGGCTATCTTCCAGAACTGCCACATCCTCGTCCGCAAGCCCCTCGACAACCAGCAGTGCGCCGTCACCGCCCAGGGCCGGACCGAGCCCAACGGGCCCGGCGCCATCGTCCTCCAGAACTGCAGCATCTCCGGCCAGCCCGACTACGTCCTCGTCAAGGACGCCAACCCGGCCTTCTTGGGCCGCCCTTGGAAAGCCTTCTCCAGGACCATCATCATGCAGTCCTACATTGACGGCTGTATTTCTCCCGCCGAGTGGGCCCCCTGGGCCGGGACCTTCGGGCTCGACACGTTGTTCTACGCCGAGTACGGGAACCGCGGGGCCGGGGCCGAGCAGGCTGCCAGGGTGACGTGGCAGGGGATCAAGAAGCTCACCCCGGAACAGGTGATGGAGTTCACCCCTGACGTGTTCTTCATGGGAAGCAAGTGGGTTGTTCCCACCGGTGCGCCGTACACCGCTGGCCTCATGACTGTGTAATTGGAGGATTTTTTATTTACACAAAATAAGTGTAATACTAATCAAATGAAAACACACCCAAAAAAAAATTGGTGTTTTTGTACGGAAAATTGTAAGTTTGATCACATTTTCTGTTGAAAAACTATTCAATCAAAATAAAGAAGAAAAAATTAAAATTTTACACAAGCACAATTAACGTGCCCGGAATATCTTCTTCTTCCTTATTCTCATGTTTGCGTTCTCACGCTTAATTTGATTATCATTCTTTTATGTTGATTATACACATGTAATCAACCTTTGATACAAGTTTTCTGCATTTGCTTGTTAACGATGTTTGGGATACGACTATTCCTCGTTTGAGTATCGTTCCTTATTCTCAAGCGCAGCATTCCAGCCACTAAGAATCGTCTCCCATCTCCTCTGAATCTTTCTACTGAAAACTCATCAATCCTCGACCGCTCAAGCGCAGCCACTGAAAATCGTCTTCGCTCAAGCGCAGGAACTGAGAGTTTACTATGAACTCCAATCCCCGATCCATCATCGGAGGAGTTGTTTCATAGGTTCATTGATCGAGGTTCTTTGAACCCAAATTTTGCAAATTTTTTTCCTTCTGAAATATCACATTCCCTTTACCTCGAGCATTTTTTAATTGTGAATATTTAGAGTGCGATTTTGGCTGGAGAATTCTAAATCTAAGTTTGATTTATTGATAGATCTTGCTACTTTGAAGTTGGAACCTCAATTCAGCAAGCTGTGAGGATGACTCTTAGGTAGGTTATATTTCGAACAGTCTTATGGTGATTTGGGTTGTTATCTCGTGTCAGATTACAACCCCAAACAAATATTCTGATTCTTCAATGTAGGACTATTAAGGATAAGTACGTGAAACAAGAGAATTTTGGGAGAATCTCTGTGTGTGTTAACTAGACTCTCAAGGGCAATATATATATATATTACAAGAGAATATCCTAAAAGATAATAGACAAATATAAAAGATATACATATCCTAAAAGATAATAGACAAATATAAAAGATATACATATCAACAATATATCTAAACAATGCAATTATATCTCAATATTCCCCCTCAAGTTTGAGCATGGGAATTGGCAAAGCCCAACTTGTCCAATAGAAGCTGGAACTGCTGTTTTCCAAGAGCCTTAGTGAAAATGTTAGCACGTTGCTGAGTTGTAGGAATGTGAGAAGTAACAATCTGACCAGCAAGAACCATATCACGAACATAATGACACTCAATCTTAATGTGTTTCGTACGCTCATGAAACACAGGGTTTGCAACAATAGGAAGAGTTGCCTGACTATCACAATAGAGACGCATAGTGGTCGAATGACGCACTACCACAAAAATGTTCTTTTAACCCGTGATATAATAACCCGGATGTTAAATATCCGGTATAATAGGAGTCTAAAACAATTAAAAAATGAATTTTCTTTTGAATTTTTATATAAAATTATCAAATAACCCGGATTTAAGGCAACACGCCCGGGTTATTTGAGTACATTGTTCTTTGGACCATGTACGAGAATAACCCGGGCATGTTTTGGCTTGATATATCCGAGTTATTTTGTCTTGTAATTTAAGAATATATCCCGGATATATATATTGGAACAACGCCCGGGTTATATAGTTTACGTATTTTCTAAATTCGGTCACTATATATCCCGGATGTGTGATGTCCGGATTCTTTAATATATATGCTGAAAGTATATAACTCGCTCGAATTTATGCGGATTCGGGATATATAATAAAAAAAACCCCAATTTATGCTTTCTAATCCAGCCCGATACATTGCTTGTGCTAAGTCTTCTACGAATTGCCTGTGCCTCATAAACCCTAAATTGAGCTCTACCACGCTTGAATGAATTGGTCTTGCTCTTCGATTCTGGCGTTCATCTACTGCGATGCTTCTGGTGTTCTTCTACGAATTCGGTCATGTTTTTGTTCTATTGCTCTAAATCTGGTGTCCCGTCTTCGATTTCGACATGCTCATGCTCAAGGTGTTGCGTCGTTTGGTAGGTTCTACTCTAGCTACATACATAGTTTATAATTACAATGAATTGAAGCTCTTTAGTATGCATCTCATGCCCAATTTGAAGCAGTTCTTTCAGACTAGTATCCAATGCTTCTAATTACAGTGAATTGGCGCTTGAAGGTCGTCTGTTCGCTTCGATTTGGCTTCTTGTGTCGACGCTTGCTATTGCCAGGGCGTTTCTGTTCTTGGCTGAGGCTAGGATTGATAAGAGGACAGTAGGGTGGCCAAATGGGTGTTTGGGCAGGAGATGACTGTGGCTCAGTTTCTGGCTGCCGACATTGACAATAATGGCTTTGTTAGGAATGCACATGGTGTTTGTAGCTCATTTGTGTCTATTAGTTGCCACATTCTTTGAAATGTTACTTTTGAATGACGATTTCATAGATGTTTAGGTGCTGCCAAACCTATTGTTTAGTTTGTTTTGCTCAGGAGGCTTTATGCCCTAACTTTCCACAAAGAGCTAACTTGCCTAAAATTTGGCAATCTACCTGAAAATTGTTGATAATGAATTAGGTATTTATTGTTACAGTTATGAAGTTGGGAATGTGTTTCCTATGCTATAGACTTCTTTATAAATGCAACAACCAATTCTGCGAATATTTGGTCATTATCCTCTTCCACTTGTCAAATTTACTCACTAGGCTTTGGTAATGTCTTGTAAATTATAGAGTGAAGATATTTCTTAAGATTTGTATACTTTGCAATAATCCTTATCCTATCTAAGTCTACAGATTTTGATAAGTGTTCTGGTGGAAATTAATAATGCTCTTACACGCATGCTGCCAATGTTCATTACTCCCATGATTTGTATGTTTGCACCAAATAACTCGTAGTGTGATGATATATTTGTAATTCCTTGTACTTAGAGTGCACTGAAACTAGCTCTTGGATTTAGCTTCCCAAAATGTTGCGTTTTCCTTAGATATGAATGTCTCTATCACATTTAAAAATCTAGTCCAAGATAGAGATTTAAGCTACAATTCTCTCAGTTATGTTGTACCTCTACTCTAATTTCTATCTGCCCCTCTACTCTAATTTTGCAATTGTGATGATTTTGCTGCTTGGTTTGCTGATGAGTTTAGTGATTTGATGATGTAGCTTATACCAAAATTTTGCAATTGTGAAGTGGAGTAACAAATATTGGAAAGAAAAAACAGTTTGAACCGTGCATTTAATCATTGGGTTCTGCTTTAGCTTTTAAAGTAGATTCATTTGTCTCCTTCAGTAAAATGACAAATAGCGCATTCACTGATAATTGTGTGCTTGCGCTGTGTGTTGCAGAAATTGTTGAAATGATTATGGAGAAAGTGAGGTTGTAACAGACACTTGCTACATAATTTTTTTTTTTCTTATGTAGAAGTTGCAGTCAAGGATACTCTAGAGATGGTCATGAAAGAAGTCTTGCTAAAGTCAGGTTCAACAATACACGATGTTCGATCTGTTTGTCTAAGTATTTCAGGTGTTAATCATCCAAATGATCAAGAGAGGATATTCAATTGGTTGCGGTATGTAATCTTTAAACTTTAGCATATATGTAATCTATTTTCTTCTTTATGTATATATGTCATCATCTTGTTTGTAATCTTATTCTTCTGCATGATGTGTTTGTGTATATTTAAATCCTGAAAGTGTGCTCTTCGTATATGAGCTCTGTATGGTGTCTCAGTTCTTGTTGGATTTTAATAGGAGAGAACTGTGCTATATTGATGCTGAAATTGAGCTTTTAATATCTAACTCCTATCTCAAAAAGATTTATGTGTGAATATCAATGACCGATTACTAAGTATTGCCGCATTAGACTAGTAAATCTTCCATTTAATGGTCTGCATGGTGCCATGACCTGCCACTATGCATTATATGTTATACCATAGACATGTGGTGATATCTGCCCTAAGTGAGCATGTGGTTGTATTTTGATGTATTCTTTGTACTATTGTGTTGCATGCAGATATATTTATATATCATAGATGTTTTTTTAATATTGTTTGACAATATCATTTTTGTGCTTTGGTTTAGTTTTTTTTATATTCGTCACTTCTTGTAATGCTTAGTGGCTCAAAATGATGTATTTGCAGGCATATATTCCCAAGCACTGTAAAGCTTTATGTACATAATGATGTAGTAGTTGCTCTGTGTAGTGGGAACCATGGGAAAGCTTCACGAATGTGTTTTGATCTCTGGTACAAGAAGCATTTCTTATGGATTCACAAGTGATGGAAGGGAAATCCGTGTCGGTGGTGGTGGACCAATTCTTGGTGATTGAGGAAGGTTGGTGCTCATTTATGTTAAAACAAAACTCACAATATACTTGTTTATGCTGTATATATGTACTTTGATGTTAACATAATGATATGCTTTTCTGAGCATTGGCTATGGAATTTTTGCTCAAGCTTTAACAACTATTTTGAGGGTGCATGATGGTCGTGGTCCATCGACAATGCTTACCTCTAGAATCCTGGAAACTCTTCGTGTTTCTTCTCGTAATGAAATTATAGGATATCCTTCTTACTGAAAGTTCTTTTCCTCAAATTTAACTACTAGTGGCTTTCTTTTGTTTCTTGCTCGATTTCAGTGGACCACGGTTGTAAACATAATCGTGGTCCCAATTTGCAGCGGGTTTGTGAAAAACCGCGGTCCCAATTTATATTTCACAGATTTCTCCTTGTTGTAGATATTTGTGTAATTTTTTCTTATAACTTTGTTGTCATATTTTAGTAGATTATTATGGTTTGCTCCCTTGTTGTGCAATTATATTTATACTTTTGAGCTAGTGAATGTAGTTTTTGGAACGTTTCATGATTTTTTTTTGTCTTTAAAGTATCATAGTTTCTTGAATAGATTCAACCTAAATGAAATTTATGCAAAGTTTTTTTTTGCTATCTTTACTTCATTTAAAGAGGCGAAAGTGGTGGGTAATTGCAAGAGGTATGAAGTTATAGATTCTTTTTTGTATATATATAAAATGAGATTTTTTAGCCCGGACATGTACATGCCCGGGTTAAAAAGTCCCCATTTAAAATAAAATAAAATTACTACACTTTATAACCCGAATGTGTGAAGGTCCGGGTTAAAAAGTCACTCCTATATAACCCGGGTGTTTTTTTTACATTCGAGTTATTTGATCTATTATTCCCTCAAGATGATTCCCGGACCTATTTTATCATATATCCGGATTACATTTAAAACAACGCTCGGGTCAAAAGGCATATTTTGTAGTAGTGACGGACCCCCAAAGACACCAATAAGGACCGCAACCACGCAATCTCACTACATGTGGCAACCATGGCGCGATATTCGACAGATGCTTGCTTCTTCGTTTTCCACGAGACATGCGATTGTCCAAGCATGACAAAGTAGCCACTGATAGATCAATGTGTCAGAGGGCAAGCAGCCCAATCAGAATCACAAAAGGATGACAAACAAAGAGAGCTAGCAGAAGATAGATGAAGACCTTGTCCAAGGTGACCTTTCAAATACCGAAGAACACGCAAAGCAGCCTGCCAATGATCCTCAAGCGGAGCCTGCATAAATTGTGACAAGGTGTGCACAAAGTAGCAAAGCTCAGGTCTAGTGATAGTCAGATAGATGAGGCGACCAATAAGGCACTTGTAGCGCTCAAGGTCATCCATAACCGGCCCTGAAGCGGTGGCTAGATGATGATGTGAGTCCATAGGGAACTCACAAGGCTTGGAACCAAGAAGTCCAAACTCAGCTAAGATCTCCAATGCATACTTTCGCTAAAAAACAAAAATGCCAGAAGAATTTCGAGCAATCTCAAGACCAAGGAAGTACTTAAGAGGCCCCAAATCCTTTATGTAAAAACAACTACTAAGATAAGACTTGACAACATCAATAACAACAGAGGTGTTCTCAACAATAATGAGATCATCAACATAGACAAACACGTGAACAATAGAATCATGTCGGCGCAAATAGAAAAGAGAGTAGTCAACTCTACTCTGTTGAAATCCGAAGGCACGAAGAGAAGAGGCAAGCTTCGAAAACCAGTTTCGGGGAGCTTGCTTCAAACCATAGAGGGATTTCTGCAGCTTGCAAACCTTCCCTGCGGACGAAGCAACATATCCGGGAGGCGGAAGCATATAAACCTCCTCATCTAAATCACCATGAAGAAATGCATTGTGGACATCCACCTGATATAAATCCCAGCCTTGAATAACACCACCAATTGAAAGGAAAACCCGAACTGTGACCATCTTTGCAACAAGAGCAAAAGTCTCAGTGAAGTCAATTCCTTCCACCTGTCAGTTCCCTAACACCACAAGACGAGCCTTGTAGCGTTCAATCTCCCCATTGGACTGATACTTGATCATGTACACCCATTTGCAACCAATAGTCTTCTTGCCTTCAGGCAAGTCAGAAAGAACCTAGGTGCCATTCCTCTTAAGCGCCTCCATCTCACTACGCATTGTTGCTCGCCATGGAGCCTGCTGGACTGCCTCAGAGAACCGGGTAGGCTCAGTAGTAGCAGTAATAGTTGCTAAGAAGTGGGCATAGGAAGTAGAGAACTTAGCACAAGATACAAAAGTAGCAATAGGGTATGTAGTACCTGAGGACGGCGTTGAAGTGGGTGTAGATGAAACGGGGGTGGAGTGGGAGAACTGCATACGGTATTACAGACATAGTCCTTGAGCAATGCAAACGGTTGCCTCGGACGAGCAGAACGACGTGCAGTTGTGCCATGCAGATGCATACTCCCCTTATTGCCAGGAGGGGGGACAAAGACAGCTCAAGTTCAGCAAACATAGGCGACGGAGGAGACGCCGACTCAGATGGAGGCGCCGGAGATGCCACCAAACCAGGTGGAGCAATGACAGGTGGCTCGTCATCATAGACCGCCAAGTGCGGAGAGCTAACCGGTGGTGATGACGAAACCGCAGGTTCTCCATACGGAAAAACGGACTCATAACAAAATGACATCTTGAGAGATAAACACCTGATCAGTCTCAAGATCATAAAGCTTCCAACCACGTTGGCCATTGGGATAGCCTAAGAAAACGCACTTGCGACTGCGAGGAGCAAATTTGTCGCTCTTGCGCGAGACCTAGGAAGCAAAGCATAAACAACCAAAGACCCGAATGTGAGAATAGCTCGGAGAGCGCCCATGGAGGAGCTCATATGGAGACTTGTTGCCTAGCACAGGCATGGGTGTGCAGTTGATGAGATGACTAGCAGTCAAAACACATTGGCCCCAAAACTGTAAGGGCAAAGATCCTTGAAAACACAACGCACGAGCCACATTGAGAATATGACGATGCTTGCGCTCCACTCTGCCATTATGATGTGGTGTATAGACACATGTAGTCTATTGACTGGTAAATTTTTACAAATTATGAGCAGTTCATAATGAAGGGATGGTACGTATCAAGTTAAAATTAAAACTCCATATAAGTTCACTAATTAATCATATGTGGGTTATATAAGAAAATCGGCCTAAAGATTTTGTTCAACCAAAAAAGAAATTTGACATTGCCACGTTGGTTTTAAATGGGTGAATTATATAGCTAGGCATGCTATATATATTATATCATATATAGTCATGAAAGTTAATGTGCAACCAACCCACTTTATGTCTTCAAATTTCGTGAGTATCAAGGCCACTTTCGGATGAGTACACAAAAAATCAGATTGATATGTACTGATTTAGCTTAATCATTAAATGGAGGTGAGGCTGATAGTGCAATCAAAAGAAAACCGTTTAGTATAATTACATTTAAAGGATTTGAGCGGCTCAAATATTGTAACGGTGGAAGTCCAGCTTTTGATTGCTTTCAATTGGCTCAACAGTCATTGCTATAAAGGAGGCAATCTGATTCTTATTGAGGCTCTCCGGGGGCTTTCTTCCGCAAGAAAAGAAACGAAGCTAAAGAATGCTTTAAAAAAAAATTAAGACGAGTCATAGAGAGAGCCGAGAGAAAGAAAAAATAGAGAAAAATAAATAAAAAATAGGGAGAGAAAAAATATATTGTTATTGACTACATTTGTGTTCAAGATCAACAAAGGTAAATCTCTTTTCTTTATTGAATTTCTCTCATATGCTAACCAACTCATGCATTTGTTTTAGATAGAGCAAGAGGATGAAGACCCATGGTTGGTTGAGTCTATATGTTTCTATGAAACTATATGTCTCAAAATTACTATATGAAAATCGAAACAAAGTGTTTCTCATGTAGATTCACAATGTTTTGTCAAATCGAATCAAAGTGTTTCTCATGTGGATTCATGATGTTTTGTCAAATCGAAACAAAGTGTTTCTCACATAGATTCATAATGTTTTGTCAAATCAAAACAAAGTGTTTCTCATGTAGATTCATAATTGTTGGAACATTGATATTCCCTCTAGTTTTGATGATGATAAATTCAAATGCATTTGATGGTTTTTTAGTGTGACTATGAGTTTCAGGAAACGATTGAATCAAAGGAACGATGAAAACCAGTGAAGAGTCAAAACAGAGAAGACAAGGAACATAGATGCCAACAATGACAAAACAACACGCTGGAACGAGAGAAAAGAAGAGACGCGTGTTGGTGATCAGAATAGAAAAGGGAACAGCGCAAGGAACGAAGGACGCGCGCTGTAAACCCTAGCGCCTGCCGAATCTCTGTTTATGGAAACAGACTTTGGAGAAGCAACTTAGGCCTCAAGGAAAAGATCTCGTTGGAGATATTGTGGTTAGAATATATTAGAAAAGATTGTATATGATTATTTTATCTTATTTCCTTAAGTAAAATTAGGGTAAATCAGAGAAAATACCTAGACTATATATTAGAGAGTTGCCAACTTCATTTGATACACGGAACACATAGCATTTTCAGTGAGCAGAGCATTCGAAAGAAGAAGAACACTTACAAGGACGAGACTTTTGGTGAGTTGAGTACTTGTTAGGGTTTTGATTGTCTTAGGTGTTGTTAGGAACGTTACATCTAGAAGTCTAGATATCTAGGAGTAAACTAGATTGAGATAAGACTTGCTTGTTTGTAATTCCGGGATTAATAACACAAGTAGTCATTCAAAATCCTACTAGAGAAACCTAGAGGTAGAGGTTTTTCTTAGTCAACTAGTTGGTTGATTAAGTTTTCCTCTCTAAGGAACTGAGTTCGTTACTTTGTCATTCTGTTACTATTTTCCGCTGCCCAAGGAACAATTCTACCGTTCATTGCACTAACACACTCGATTCTACAATAATGTTTTGTCAAATCGAAACAAAGTGTTTCTCATGTAGAGGCATGGTGTTTTGTCAAATTAAAACGAAGTGTTTCTCATAGAGGCATGGCGTTTCTCATACCGAAACGGGTTCGTTTCTCATACCGAAGCAGGGTCGTTTATTTACTACACCCAATTTTATGATTGGATTGAAATTACAAGTGAAATGGTTTTATGTAAACCGCTCTTAAACTTTGCTAATGATGGCAAAACATCCACAACTGAGTTTTGTTTAAAAACAAAAAATTACGAGCATAGCAAAGCATATATATGTGTATATGGAACGCGAGTAAAAGAACTCAAAAGGTTCTTTTCATCAATATATTGACACGTAGTAAAGTTGTCCATTAAAAAACATGGAACATATATACTCCCAATGAAAATTGGATTTGGGATGTTAGTTCAAATTTGTCAACACTTTGACTACCGGTTAGGTGGTCAACTTTCTTCAATAAAAAAATGAAGAAATTCAGAATCAAGACAATGTAAAAAAATGGGCTTAAGTTGATTGAAATTACAAAATTATTCACAACATCAAATGCTCTTTTAAAAAAATGTTCTTTTTAAGAACTACGTATGACTTGATTCTGTACTAAACGAATACGTAGGAAATTTGATATCAAATTCAAATATATATCGGATTCAGTCACAACTAAAATTCCAACCAAAATTTGAAATAAATGTTATAAGAACTACATGAAGACTTGACGCCTCTAAGGGCTACGTAGAAACTCGATATCAAAATGAAATATATATTGAGTACAGCCACAAATCTCAAATTAAATCAAACCAAGTAAAACTAAATCCGTTCAATTTTAGAACTACACGTGATTTGATCCCTTTCAAAGGGTACGTAGGAAACTCGGTACAAAGCAAACACTCTTCGAGTTCAATCGCAATCTCAAAATGAAACAAAATCAAGATAAAAATATCTTACATGCAAATGATATGCGAAGTGATTTGAGCAACCCTTCCTAGAAGATGGGTTTAAGTAATTTCGGTGATGCATGAAAATAACTAAAACACATGCATGTGATAGTTGGTTCGAAGTTTAGGCAACCCTTCCTAGAAGGTGGGTTTAGACTTCGACCTCTGATGCATGTAAATCAAACCCCAAATTCTCAAAGCTAAATCCAAGTTTAAAACTCTGAACTACGTAAGGCTTGATCCTTCTTAAAAAGGTACGTAGACAGCCCGCTAAAATCCGGGTGCAACCCAAATCATAAAACAAACCTAAAAATCTCAATGTGTCTATATTATTAGAATTTTAAGGATATACAGATAAGGGTCGAACTTAAAAAAAACTCAAATAAGATGTGTTTGCGCATTGTTGTTTTCTTTTAACAATTTTTGCCTAACATAGTCTCAAGTAATATACCTTGAGCATCAAAAAATGGTTTCAGACAAAGAAACTTGGTGCCATTGTCTTAATGAAACCTCTTAACACATCTCTGAAACTGCGTTTTAATCATGGCATAAAACTTTTGAATGAAACCTGCAACCTCATACTTATGAACCATAAGATAGATCCATGTTGCTCTCGAATAATCATCAACAATAGTCAAGAGATAGTTGGTACCGGTGGTAGAAGAAACACTATAAGGGCCCCAAACATCACAATGAATTAAATCGAATATGCCATTAGCTTTAATAAAACTCAAAGGAAAACTGCTACGCACTTGTTTAGCCTTAAAGCAGACATCACAAGGATCAACTTTAGTGTCTTTACAACCAAAACGTCCTACTGCAGGAATAAAAGATAACACAGAAAGAGACGGATGTCCCATTCGTTTATGCCACAGAAACAATGATTCTGAAGACGATGTTGCATAATGGCAGACACGTGTAGACGATCCCAGCGTGTGAAGCCAATTGACCCCACCCAGTTGCACACCCACTCCAATCACCATCCTCGAAATGCTTTGCCGAATCACACACATGTGTTCAGTGAGAAGAACCAGACACTTCAAATCAGATAAAAGCTGAGCAAAAGATATAAAATTGCAGTCTAATTGAGGAATAAACAACACAATGTAATAGAGTCAGAAAGCGTCAAGGTGCCCTCCTCAGTGGCTGCAGCAAAGCGGTTGTCTGGTAACTTAATAGAAACGGGTGTAGCAGGCACAATATTCTGAAGAAGAGCTCGATTTCCTGTCATATGAAATGAAGCCCAGTGTCCAAAATCCAAGTAGAAGACTTACCAGGCTGATTGTCAAATTGGCTTGACTTGGCATTCATGAAATTGAACATATGGAGTACAGAGTTCCACTGCTCGGTAGTAAGCGCCTGACCTATAGCCATGCGATCAGAAGCGGTGGGGGCAAAGGTGCTGCCCGAAACGGAGCCAGATCGGGCTGCGTTGACAGGTGTACCACAGCCACGGACACGTCCTACAGCGAGAAGGGCGGTACTGCCTGCGTTGGTGGATTCGGTGGGCGCACCAGTGGCGGAGGCATCCTTCGGATTGGTCGACATCAGCGAGGCGAAGGAGGCGAGGAAAGATCCGGCCGACGGCACGGGTAGGGTCAGGGCGACGGGAGGGAGAGAAAAAAATTTAAGTATTTTCCTGCTCCGATACCATAAAATAAGAGAATTTTGGGAGAATCTCGGTGTGTTTTCACTAGCCTCTCAAGGACAATATATATAAGTTACAAGAAAATATCTTAAAAGATAATAGACAAATATAAATGATATACATATCAACAATATATCTAAACAAGGCAATTATATCTCAATAGGAGGAATTTAGCCTAACTTCTAGAAAGCTTTCTGGAAGGCAAAAGTTGAGGTCGGTGAAGAGTTCTTTTTTGCTGTGTATTTTTTACTAGATGTGTGTATTCTGATTCCAGTGCTTTTTTTACTAGGAGCACCTAAATAGTGAGAGTGTACCGTACAAGGACCCCTCTGAGTAAATTAATCATTATGAACTAATCGGACCTTTCATTTCACTTAGATGCATGTGCATGAAATCTTCAAAAAACATTATATCATAATTTCGTTATGAGCTTGACTCTTGTCGGAGGACCGAGAGAAATGACTATATTATAAATAACCTAACACTCATTTGGGAACAAAACTACATTTATACTTTGTGTAAGAAATAAATTTCATACACAAAAACATAAATGTAATTTACTGTCTATACTCCTAGATAAGAGCAATAATTATTTTTTTTCATCTTTATCTTCAATCTTTCACCTTCTTCAACCTCCAACTTTCAACCTCAGTGTTTAAAAATTCCATTTTTTTTTTTATTCTTCATTTTTTTATTGTTTATTTCTTTTCTTCTTTCTCCAGTTCTTCATGGCTGTCTTTAAAACTATTTAATTTTTCATTTACTTCATCCTTCTTAGAGCAACTTGCTCCTACAATCATCTTCTTTCTCAGATCTTAAATTTTTTCTTCTTTCCATTTCCTTTCACCATATCTCAACATGACGAAGTCTTCTTTATATACGCCATGGCCATTTTCGATTTTACCCATCTTATTCTCTCTCCTCCTCCCAATTTTCAAGTTTAGGAAAACAATGGTGGCTTTTTTTTTTTGCTCGCGAAATTCATTTTTTTGGGTTTTCTTCTAGTTTTTGGATTTTGTTTGATTTTCTGGATTTGCTAGAGGTTGAAGTGCCGATTCCCCAGTGGATGGAGGTGCTTTGGGGGGAGAAATATTTTTGACCTTACTTCCTCCATGAAAAGGTTGAAGACGTTGGAGACGCCGGAGAGGGATCGAGCTATGGCAGATTAACATTTTCTGGGTTGTCCTTAGGGAAAGCAAAACCTGGTTTTGCTTTGCGACTCTATAGCTGCCTCGCTTCCTTGGGGGATGTCCCACTTTTCTTTAATTGAAACTTAGAAAGACTAAAATGAACCTAATATAAATTATTGTATTTTTATTATTTTATTATTATTTCATATAAAGTGTCAATTATAACCTATTTATTGGATCAAAATCTTCCCTTGTTGTGATATGTGGCGATGCGCCTCTTGTATTCTTTCTCGCGGATTTCGGCCATCTCTCTCATTTCTTCCCGAAGTTGTATTTCTGCTTTCATCTTTTCTTGATTTTCTTCTTTGTCGTACTGGAGAATCCTCTCACTTGGGAATAAATGTTCGACTGGGACTACAGCTTCTACCCCATACGTTAGTGCGAAGGGAGTTTCCCCCGTTCCTCGTTTGGACGTGGTCCAGTTGGCCCATAGCACCATGTGAAGCACTTCCACCCATCTTCCTTGGGCTTTAGTTAATCTCCTTTTCAACCCGTGTAAGATCTTCCCGTTGGCGTTTTCTACCTGGCCATTTGTCTGGGGGTGTGAAACAGATGCGAAGTGTAGTCTAATGCCCAAGCCTTCGCAGAAGTCTTTCAACTTATCCGTGCAGAACTGGGGTCCCCTGTCTGTCACGATGTCTTGTGGTAGTCCGAAGCGGCATACAATACTCTGCCATACGAACTTCTTGACCTGCTCTACAGTCGTTGAGGCCAGCGGGACCGCCTCGATCCATTTGGTAAAGTAATCAATTGCTACGAGCACATACTGCAACTGACCTAGGGCTTTCGGAAATGGGCCGAGGAGATCCATCCCCCACTTCGCGAAGGGGCATGGAGAACTGATGGTTTGCATCGGGACTCCTGGCTGGTGGAAGGCGGGTGCGTGAACCTGACAGCCCCTGCATGATTGAGCCACCTTTACGGCGTCGGCCTTCATTGCGGGCCAGAAATAACCTGCCCGCGTAGTTTTATACACCATGGCCCTCCATCCCGAGTGACTCCCGCAAATTCCTCCATGTATTTCGAGCATTAAACTGTACCCGTCGGCGAGGGAAAGGCATTTTAATCCCGCCATCATGTAGCCATTTTTGTACAGAACTCCGCCGCTTATATAAAATCGAGAAGCTCTGATTTACAGCTTTCTCTTTTCTTTTGAGTCTTCGGGGACTTTTCCCTCTTGGAGGTACTCGCGGATGGGGGTCCTCCAGTCACTCGGTTGTGTCTCTTCTACATCCACCGACATAACCTCTTGCTCTACCGCTCTCTGTGTCCTTGTCTCTAGCCATACGTGCCCTTTCGCCTGCAGCTTTGCTCGGGAACCCAACTTGGCTAGCTCGTCTGCTGGCCCGTTCTCGGCCCTGGGTATTGAGTGTATTTCAAAATGGTCGAGAGCGGAGCATAGTGTCGCTGTCTTCCGATGATATGCGGGAAGACTTCCAGTTTTAGCTTCATACTCCCCGCGGAGTTGCTTGACGACTACCTCCGAGTCACAATAGCACTTCACATTTTTTGCTCCATTTGTTAGTGCCAACTCCACCCCAGCTATGACTGCCTCATACTCTGCTTCGTTGTTGGTCGCTTGGAAACTCAAAGTCAGGGCGTACTGGTAGCTCTCTCCGCCTGGAGAAGTTAAAGTGACACCGGCCCCGCAGCCTTCCTCGTTGACTGCTCCATCCGTGAACATGACCCACGCGGGATGGTTCTCGGGTAATCTTCCCACATCGGCTTCGCGGAAACTCGTCTCCACTATGAAATCTGCTAAAGCATGTGCTTTGACTGCCGGTCTTGGGCGATATTCGATCTCGAATTCAGTCAGTTCTACTACCCACTTAGTCAGCCTCCCTGAGACCGTTGGTCTGTGGAAGAAACTCCGCAATGGTAGGTCGGAGAGCACCTGGATGGGGTGTGCTTGGAAGTACGGGCGCAATTTCCTTACTGCCATCACTATAGCTAGCGCGATCTTTTCCACGGGAGGGTAGCGAGTTTCCGCTGGGATAAGCGCTCGACTGACAAAATATACTGGGTGTTCCTGCTGTCTCACCAGGACGGTGCTGATGGCCCTAGAGCTGGAGGAAATATAGAGTTGAAGGTCTTCTCCCATTACGGGTGCTGCCAGAGTGGGCAGTCTTGTCAAGTGAGCTTTCAGCTCGTGGAAGGCCTCTTCACACTTTGTTGACCACTCGAACTTCTCGGGTTTCAGGAGGATATTGAAGAATGGAAGGCTTTTCTCGGCCAGCTTGGAACAGAAGCGCGCTAAATAATTTACCGACCCAATGAAGCGTTGAACTTCCTTCTGGCTTCGCGGAGGTGTCATGGCCATAACAACATTCAACCTCTCAGGATTGACATCTATACCTCTTGAGCTGATGAAGAAACCCAGAAACTTGCCCGCTTTTACGCCGAATA
Organism: Rheum nobile; assembly: GCA_027886185.1. NCBI lineage: Eukaryota > Viridiplantae > Streptophyta > Magnoliopsida > Caryophyllales > Polygonaceae > Rheum > Rheum nobile. Next base: position 1,610,098 of record WOAB01000067.1, on the reverse strand, counting down.
CGCACTTCTCGGGGTTGAGGTTCATGCCATTCTTACGCAACGTCTCAAACACCTCGCGGAGGTCTGCTGGGTGATATGTTTCTTTCCTGCTCTTAACAACAATGTCGTCTATGTAGGCCTCCACTGTCTTTCCAAGCTGGTCTCGGAAGATTGCATCCACTAACCTCTGGAAGGTTGCTCCTGCATTTTTCAAGCCGAATGGCATCACTCTGTAACAGAAAGTTCCCCGTTCCGTGATAAACGAAGTGTGCTCCTCGTCTCCGGGATTCATCTTCACTTGATTATACCCAGAATATGCATCAAGGAAGGATAGGGCCTCATGTCCCGCTGTAGAGTCTACCAGCTGATCTATAGACGGAAGCGGATAACTGTCTTTCGGGCATGCCCTATTTAAGTCGGTGAAGTCGACACACATTCTCCATTTCCCGTTCGACTTTCGTACCATGACGACGTTGGCGAGCCACTTCGGGTATTGTACTTCTCTGATGAATCCAGCCCTCAAAAGTTTCTCGACTTCCTCTTTCGCGCCTTGTGCTCTATCGCCTGCCAACTTTCTTTTCTTTTGCCTGACAGGTTTTGCATCACGTGTTATATTCAACGAGTGAGTCATGAGTTTGGCAGGAATACCTCGCAAGTCTCTGGGTGCCCACGCGAAGATGTCTCGCGACTGAGATAGCAATTCTTCCATTCGCTGCTGGGTGTCAGGTCTGAGGGCGTTGCCGGTGTACAGCTTTTCCTCGCCGTTTTGGAAGGGGGTAATGCATCTTCGTTCCTCTTCTGTCACTACCTTTTCCAGGCGGCTTCTTACCCCTAGCTCTGCCTCCTCGTCAAGGTTTACTACACTGTTCGCGGAAGAGTCATGCATACTCGCCTCTTGCAACGCTAGGACCGGTCCTTCATTCCCTTTGAGGGCCAACTGATAGCAAGCGTGGCTTTCATCTGGGTGGCTTCTCGAGATGCCGGCTCCCAGAAGCACGAGGAATTTCACGAGTGAGTGGTACACCGATACAGCCGCTTGAAACTGATGGAGGGAGGTTCTACCCAGTATGGCGTTGTATGCAGAGGGGGCTTTGAGAACCACGAAGTCAACTTTCTCAGCTCGACGCCTGCCTTCTTCGTCCCCCAAAATGAGGTTGATGGTCACTGAGCCTACGGCTTTTACACGTTCTCCCGCGAAGCCGACCAAGGTGCATTCCGTGGCCTTAAGGCGAGTAGGGTCCAGGTTCAACTGTTCATATGCGCCCCAGTAGAGAATGTCCGCGGAGCTTCCTGTATCCACCAGTACTCTTTTTACGATCTTGGTCTCCATTTGGACATGGATGACTAGTGGATCGTAACTTCTAGCTTCTGGGTGTGACACATCTTTCTCAGTGAAAGTCAGTTGATGGTGCTCGCGGATTCTTTTATCAATATTCATCACTGGCTTTCCTTCGGGGAGGAGTATGTTGGCTATCCTCCTCGCTTCGCGCCTGCTCGGGTGTCCGGGTGTGTGACCGCCTACGATGGTTCCTACGTGTCCATCCGGTCTTGGAAAACTAAGCTCCCGCCCTGTGGGTTGAATGGGTCTTTACGACAGTGGCCTTGCGGGGTGTGGGGTGGGCTTCTTCCTCGGGGAGCTGTATCCCATGCATTCGCGAGCATCATGACCTGTGGACTGATGATATGAGCAGAACATCCCACCTCCTTGTCGCGGAGCTGGTGGAGGACCATTACTATGCGGAGTTGGAGGGCGGAAACTGCCGCGCGGGGCCGGTGCTCTGTACTGTGTCTGTCTTTGAGGTCGAGGCAGTGCCACTGGTCTGTATTCCCTCGTGTTCATCTCAACCATTGCATGCTGGTTCACGTGTGCCTTCCCCTTATCTTGCGGCTGATGGCGACGGGGTTCCCAACTAGGAGCGTCTCTCTTGTTGGATTCCTGTTTTCCTTTCGGGCCTGTTGATGAGGGGGAAATGCCTTGTGAGAGCTCTTCTGCTCGAATGTGGGTGTTTGCCTTCTCAAGCAGTTTCATGTAGGTTTCCGGGGCTTTCTTGCTCACGGAAAACTTAAAAGCTGAGTTGGCTAGACCTTGGATGAAAGCCATACGGGCGATCTTCTCGTCGAAGTCATGAACCTGGACCACCTCCTTGGTGAACCTCCGCACATACCCGGCTAGGCTTTCTCCTTCCCACTGCTTCATAGTGAGGATTTCCTGCATTCCTTTTTTTCTTTTCTGTGCACTCCCGAAGTGGGCTATGAACAGGTCCTCCAACTGCTTGAAAGATTCAATGCTACCCGGGGGAAGGTTCACCATCCAGGTGAGTGTCGGGCCTGCGAGTGCATTTGGGAAGGACTTGCACATGGTGGCCTCGTCTGCTCGACTCACCAGCATCGCGTAGCGATACTTCGACAGATAATCACTCGGGTCTTTGCTTCCCGTGTACTCTCTGAGGATAGGGAGTTGGAAGTCGCACGGTGGCTCTGCCAGCAAGATGTGCTCCGCGAAAGCAGTAGCCCCGTAGAGCGTCAGCGGCGAGTTCAGCGTCATGGGCGGCTTTCGATGGACCGTAGTATACCCCCGCGTGTCTTCTCTTCGTGAAGGATGGTACTGGTAGCCGGGAGCCATGGATACTCGGTCCGCATATACATTCCCCCCATACTCCTCCGGGAAGGGGTCCTGGACTAGTGGCCCTTCCAACGGCACGCGAGGAGGGTGTTTTGGGTACTGGTGCTGCTGTCGGGCGTAGCGTTGCCACTCCTGAAATTGTCGGAACTGTTCCAGCTCCTCTCCTTCTAACACAAGTCTACGGCCTGGCGGAGGTACTGAACTTCTGGCTGACGGAGCCGGACGATTCACTGGTACTCGTTCCTTGAATAGATTCAACCTAAATGAAATTTATGCAAAGTTTTTTTTTGCTATCTTTACTTCATTTAAAGAGGCGAAAGTGGTGGGTAATTGCAAGAGGTATGAAGTTATAGATTTTTTATATATATATATAAAATGAGATTTTTTAGCCCGGACATGTACATGCCCGGGTTAAAAAGTCCCCATTTAAAATAAAATAAAATTACTACACTTTATAACCCGAATGTGTGAAGGTTCGGGTTAAAAAGTCACTCCTATATAACCCGGGTGTGTTTTTTACATTCGGGTTATTTGATCTATTATTCCCTCAAGATGATTCCCGAACCTATTTTATCATAGATCCGGATTACATTTAAAACAACGCTCGGGTTAAAAGGCCTATTTTGTAGTAGTGACGGACCCCCAAAGACAACAATAAGGACCGCAACCACGCAATCTCACTACATGTGGCAACCATGGCGCGATATTCGGCCTCAGTAGAAGACTGAGAGACAGATGCTTGCTTCTTCGTTTTCCACGAGACATGCGATTGTCCAAGCATGACAAAGTAGCCACTGATAGATCAATGTGTCAGAGGGCAAGCAGCCCAATCAGAATCACAAAAGGCTGACAAACAAAGAGAGCTAGCAGAAGATAGATGAAGACCTTGTCCAAGGTGACCTTTCAAATACCGAAGAACACGCAAAGCAGCCTGCCAATGATCCTCAAGCGGAGCCTGCATAAATTGTGACAAGGTGTGCACAAAGTAGCAGAGCTCAGGTCTAGTGATAGTCAGATAGATGAGGCGACCAATAAGGCATCTGTAGCGCTCAAGGTCATCCATAACCGGCCCTGAAGCGGTGGCTAGATGATGATGTGAGTCCATAGGGAACTCACAAGGCTTGGAACCAAGAAGTCCAAACTCAGCTAAGATCTCCAATGCATACTTTCGCTAAAAAAAACAAAAATGCCAGAAGAATTTCGAGCAATCTCAAGACCAAGGAAGTACTTAAGAGGCCCCAAATCCTTTATGTAAAAACAACTACTAAGATAAGACTTCACAACATCAATAACAACAGAGGTGTTCTCAACAATAATGAGATCATCAACATAGACAAACACGTTAACAATAGAATCATGTCGGCGCAAATAGAAAAGAGAGTAGTCAACTCTACTCTGTTGAAATCCGAAGGCACGAAGAGAAGAGGCAAGCTTCGAAAACCAGTTTCGGGGAGCTTGCTTCAAACCATAGAGGGATTTCTGCAGCTTACAAACCTTCCCTGCGGACGAAGCAACATATCCGGGAGGCGGAAGCATATAAACCTCCTCATCTAAATCGCCATGAAGAAATGCATTGTGGACATCCACCTGATATAAATCTCAGCCTTGAATAGCACCACCAACTGAAAGGAAAACCCGAACTGTGACCATCTTTGCAACAAGAGCAAAAGTCTTAGTGAAGTCAATTCCTTCCACCTGTCGATTCCCTAACACCACAAGATGAGCCTTGTAGCGTTCAATCTCCCCATTGGACTGATACTTGATCATGTACACCCATTTGCAACCAATAGTCTTCTTGCCTTCAGGCAAGTCAGAAAGAACCTAGGTGCCATTCCTCTTAAGCGCCTCCATCTCACTATGCATTGTTGCTCGCCATGGAGCCTGCTGGACTGCCTCAGAGAACCGGGTAGGCTCAGTAGTAGCAGTAATAGCTGCTAAGAAGTGGGCATAGGAAGTAGAGAACTTAGCACAAGATACAAAAGTAGCAATAGGGTATGTAGTACCTGAGGACGGCGTTGAAGTGGGTGTAGATGAAACGGGGGTGGAGTGGGAGAACTGCATACGGTATTACAGACATAGTCCTTGAGCAATGCAAACGGTTGCCTCGGACGAGCAGAACGACGTGCAGTTGTGCCATGCAGATGCATACTCCCCTTATTGTCAGGAGGGGGGACAAAGACAGCTCAAGTTCAGCAAACATAGGCGACGGAGGAGACGCCGACTCAGATGGAGGCGTCGGAGATGCCACCAAACCAGGTGGAGCAATGACAGGTGGCTCGTCATCATAGACCGCCAGGTGCGGAGAGCTAACCGATGGTGATGACGAAACCGCAGGTTCTCCATACGGAAAAACGGACTCATAAAAAAATGACATCTTGAGAGATAAACACCTGATCAGTCTCAAGATCATAAAGCTTCCAACCACGTTGGCCATTGGGATAGCCTAAGAAAACGCACTTGCGACTGCGAGGAGCAAATTTGTCGCTCTTGCGCGAGACCTAGGAAGCAAAGCATAAACAACCAAAGACCCGAATGTGAGAATAGCTCGGTGAGCGCCCATGGAGGAGCTCATATGGAGACTTGTTGCCTAGCACAGGCGTGGGTGTGCAGTTGATGAGATGACTAGCAGTCAAAACACATTGGCCCCAAAACTGTAAGGGCAAAGATCCTTGAAAACGCAACGCACGAGCCACATTGAGAATATGACGATGCTTGCGCTCCACTCTGCCATTATGATGTGGTGTATAGACACATGTAGTCTGTTGACTGATAAATTTTTACAAATTATGAGCAGTTCATAATGAAGGGATGGTACGTATCAAGTTAAAATTAAAACTCCATATAAGTTCACTAATTAATCATATGTGGGTTATATAAGAAAATCGGCCTTAAGATTTTGTTCAACCAAAAAAAAAATTGACATTGCCACGTTGGTTTTAAATGGGTGAATTATATAGCTAGGCATGCTATATATATTATATCATATATAGTCATGAAAGTTAATGTGCAACCAACCCACTATATGTCTTCAAATTTCGTGAGTATCAAGGCCACTTTCGGATGAGTACACAAAAAATCAGATTGATATGTACTGATTTAGCTTAATCATTAAATGGAGGTGAGGCTGATAGTGCAATCAAAAGAAAACCGTTTAGTATAATTACATTTAAAGGATTTGAGCGGCTCAAATATTGTAACGGTGGAAGTCCAGCTTTTGATTGCTTTCAATTGGCTCAACAGTCATTGCTATAAAGGAGGCAATCTGATTCTTATTGAGGCTCTCCGGGGGCTTTCTTCCGCAAGAAAAGAAACGAAGCTAAAGAATGCTTTAAAACAAAGTTAAGACGAGACATAGAGAGAGCCGAGAGAAAGAAAAAATAGAGAAAAATAAAAAAATAAAAAAAAGGGAGAGAAAAAATATATTGTTATTGACTACATTTGTGTTCAAGATCAACAAAGGTAAATCTCTTTTCTTTATTGAATTTCTCTCATATGCTAACCAACTCATGCATTTGTCTTAGATAGAGCAAGAGGATGAAGACCCATGGTTGGTTGAGTCTATATGTTTTTATGAAATTATATGTCTCAAAATTACTATATGAAAATCGAAACAAAGTGTTTCTCATGTAGATTCACAATGTTTTGTCAAATTGAATCAAAGTGTTTCTCATGTGGATTCATGATGTTTTGTCAAATCGAAACAAAGTGTTTTTCACATAGATTCATAATGTTTTGTCAAATCAAAACAAAGTGTTTCTCATATAGATTCATAATTGTTGGAACATTGATATTCCCTCTAGTTTTGATGATGATAAACTCAAATGCATTTGAGGGTTTTTTAGTGTGACTATGAGTTTCAGGAAACGATTGAATCAAAGGAATGATGAAAACCAGTGAAGAGTCAAAACAGAGAAGACAAGGAACAGAGATGTCAACAATGACAAAACAACACGATGGAACGAGAGAAAAGAAGAGACGCGTGTTGGTGATCAGAATAGAAAAGGGAACAACGCAAGGAACGAAGGACGCGCGTTGTAAACCTTAGCGCCTGCCGAATCTCTGTTTATGGAAACAGACTTTGGAGAAGCAACTTAGGCCTCAAGGAAAAGATCTCGTTAGAGATATTGTGGTTAGAATATATTAGAAAAGATTGTATAGGATTATTTTATCTTATTTCCGTAAGTAAAATTAGGGTAAATCAGAGAAAATACCTAGACTATATATTAGAGAGTTGCCAACTTCATTTGATACACGGAACACAGAGCATTTTCAGTGAGCAGAGCATTCGAAAGAAGAAGAACACTTACAAGGACGAGACTTTTGGTGAGTTGAGTACTTGTTAGGGTTTTGATTGTCTTAGGTGTTGTTAGGAACGCTACATCTAGAAGTCTAGATATCTAGGAGTAAACTAGATTGAGATAAGACTTGCTTGTTTGTAATTCCGGGATTAATAACACAAGTAGACATTCAAAATCCTACTAGGGAAACCTAGAGGTAGAGGTTTTTCTTAGTCAACTAGTTGGTTGATTAAGTTTTCCTCTCTAAGGAACTGAGTTCGTTACTTTGTCATTCTGTTACTATTTTCCGCTGCCCAAGGAACAATTCTACCGTTCATTGCACTAACACACTCGATTCTACAATAATGTTTTGTCAAATCGAAATAAAGTGTTTCTCATGTAGAGGCATGGTGTTTTATCAAATTAAAACAAAGTGTTTCTCATAGAGACATGACGTTTCTCATACCGAAACGGGTTCGTTTCTCATACCGAAACGGGTTCGTTTCTCATACCGAAACGGGTTCGTTTCTCATACCGAAACAGGTTCGTTTCTCATACCGAAGCAGGGTCGTTTATTTACTACACCCAATTTTATGATTGGATTGAAATTACAAGTGAAATGGTTTTATGTAAACCGCTCTTAAACTTTGCTAATGATGGCAAAACATCCACAACTGAGTTTTGTTTAAAAACAATCAATTAAGAGCATAGCAAAGCATATATATGTGTATATGGAACGTGAGTAAAAGAACTCAAAAAAATGGTTCTTTTCATCAATATATTGACACGTAGTAAAGTTGTCCATTAAAAAACATGGAACATATATACTCCCAATGAAAATTGGATTTGGGATGTTAGTTCAAATTTGTCAACACTTTGACTACCGGTTAGGTGGTCAACTTTCTTCAATAAAAAAATGAAGAAATTCAGAATCAAGACAATGTAAAAAAATGGGCTTAAGTTGATTGAAATTACAAAATTATTCACAAAATCAAATGCTCTAAAAAAATGTTTTTTTTAAGAACTATGTATGACTTGATTCTGTACTAAACGAATACGTAGGAAATTTGATATCAAATTCAAATATATATCGGATTCAGTCACAACTAAAATTCCAACCAAAATTTGAAATAAATGTTGTAAGAACTACGTGAAGACTTGACGCCTCTAAGGGCTATGTAGGAACTCGATATCAAAATGAAATATATATTGAGTACAGCCGCAAATCTCAAATTAAATCAAACCAAGTAAAACTAAATCCGTTCAATTTTAGAACTACACGTGATTTGATCCCTTTCAAAGGGTACGTAGGAAACTCGGTACAAAGCAAACACTCTTCGAGTTCAATCGCAATCTCAAAATGAAACAAAATCAAGATAAAAATATCTTACATGCAAATGATATGCGAAGTGATTTGAGCAACTCTTCCTAGAAGATGGGTTTAAGTAATTTCGGTGATGCATGAAAATAACTAAAACACATGCATATGATAGTTGGTTCGAAGTTTAGGCAACCCTTCCTAGAAGGTGGGTTTAGACTTCGACCTCTGATGCATGTAAATCAAACCCCAAATTCTCAAAGCTAAATCCAAGTTTAAAACTCTGAACTACGTAAGGCTTGATCCTTCTTAAAAAGGTACGTAGACAGCCCGCTAAAATCCGGGTGCAACCCAAATCATAAAACAAACCTAAAAATCTCAATGTGTCTATATTATTAGAATTGTAAGGATATACAGATAAGGGTCGAACTTAAAAAAAAACTCAAATAAGATGTGTTTGCGCATTGTTGTTTTCTTTTAACAATTTTTGCCTAACATAGTCTCAAGTAATATACCTTGAGCATCAAAAAATGGTTTCAGACAAAGAAACTTGGTGCCATTGTCTTAATGAAACCTCTTAACACATCTCTGAAACTGCGTTTTAATCATGGCACAAAACTTTTGAATGAAACCTGCAACCTCATACTTATGAACCATAAGATAGATCCATGTTGCTCTCGAATAATCATCAACAATAGTCAAGAGATAGTTGGCACCGATGGTAGAAGAAACACTATAAGGGCCCCAAACATCACAATGAATTAAATCGAATATGCCATCAGCTTTAATAAAACTCAAAGGAAAACTGCTACGCACTTGTTTAGCCTTAAAGCAGACATCACAAGGATCAACTTTAGTGTCTTTACAACCAAAACGTCCTACTGCAGGAATAAAAGATAACACAGAAAGAGACGAATGTCCCATTCGTTTATGCCACAGAAACAATGATTCTGAAGACGATGTTGCATAATGGCAGACACGTGCAGACGATCTCAGCGTGTGAAGCCAATTGACCCCACCCAGTTGCACACCCACTCCAATCACCATCCTCGAAATGCTTTGCCGAATCACACACATGTGTTCAGTGAGAAGAACCAGACACTTCAAATCAGATAAAAGCTGAGCAAAAGATATAAAATTGTAGTCTAATTGAGGAATAAACAACATAATGTAATAGAGTCAGAAAGCGTCAAGGTGCCCTCCTCAGTGGCTACAGCAAAGCGGTTGTCTGGTAACTTAATAGAAACGGGTGTAGCAGGCACAATATTCTGAAGAAGAGCTCGATTTCCCGTCATATGAAATGAAGCCCAGTGTCCAAAATCCAAGTAGAAGACTTACTAGGCTGATTGTCAAATTGGCTTGACTTGGCATTCATGAAATTGAACATATGGAGTACAGAGTTCCACTGCTCGGTAGTAAGCGCCTGACCTATAGCCATGCGATCAGAAGCGGTGGGGGCAAAGGTGCTGCCCGAAATGGAGCCAGATTGGGCTGCGTTGACAGGTGCACCACAGCCACGGACGCGTCCTGCAGCGAGAAGGGCAGTACTGCCTGCGTTGGTGGATTCGGTGGGCGCACCAGTGGCGGAGGCATCCTTCGGATCGGTCGACATCAGCGAGGCGAAGGAGGCGAGGAAGATCCAGCCGACGGCACGGGTAGGGTCAGGGCGACGGGAGGGAGAGAAAAAAATTTAAGTATTTTCCTGCTCCGATACCATAAAATAAGAGAATTTTGGGAGAATCTTGGTGTGTTTTCACTAGCCTCTCAAGGACAATATATATAAGTTACAAGAAAATATCTTAAAAGATAATAGACAAATATAAAAGATATACATATCAACAATATATCTAAACAAGGCAATTATATCTCAATAGGAGGAATTTAGCCTAACTTCTAGAAAGCTTTCTGGAAGGCAAAAGTTGAGGTCGGTGAAGAGTTTTTTTTGCCGTGTATTTTTTACTAGATGTGTGTATTCTGATTCCAATGCTTTTTTTACTAGGAGCACCTAAATAGTGAGAGTGTACAGTACAAGGACCCCTCTGAGTAAATTAATCATTATGAACTAATCGGACCTTTCATTTCACTTAGATGCATGTGCATGAAATCTTCAAAAAACATTATATCATAATTTCGTTATGAGCTTGACTCTTGTCGGAGGATCAGTGGCGTAGCCAGAACTCGACTCCGGGGGGTTAAATCCTGTGCGCATTTTTTTTGTGTGACTTAACTCCAATGTGACTTAAATTCTATTTTGCAAAAATTAATTTTTTTATGAAGCTTAAGGTAATTTTCACGTGAGATGAGTGGAAAAAAACTTAAGTAATTTTATTTTTTTGACTTAAATCTGTTAAAATTGACTGAAATTGCATTTTCAGATGAGATAAGGGGGAAATTTTAAGCTAATTTAATTTTTATAGCTTAAATTTATTAAGGCTAACTGAAATTAAATTTTCAAATTCAATAAGGGTAAAAAATGCTTAAAAAAATTATTTTTTTTTTGAAAAAAAAAGTTTTTTTTTTTCCAAGGGGGCTATAGCCCCCCCGGGCCTGAACTGGATCCGCCCCTGCGGAGGACCGAGAGAAATGACTATATTATAAATAACCTAACACTCATTTGGGAACAAAACTACATTTATACTTTGTGTAAGAAATAAATTTCATACACAAAGACATAAATATAATTTACTGTCTATACTCCTAGATAAGAGCAATAATTTTTTTTTTCATCTTTATCTTCAATCTTTCACCTTCTTCAACCTCCAACTTTCAACCTCAGTGTTTAAAAATTCCATTCTTTTTTTTTATTCTTCATTTTTTTTATTGTTTATTTCTTTTCTTCTTTCTCCAGTTCTTCATGGCTGTCTTTAAAACTATTTAATTTTTCATTTACTTCATCCTTCTTAGAGCAACTTGCTCCTACAATCATCTTCTTTCTCAGATCTTTCCACAGTAGATCTTAAAATTTTTCTTCTTTCCATTTCCTTTCACCAAATCTCAACATGACGAGGTCTTCTTTATATACGCCATGGCCATTATCGATTTTACCCATCTTATTCTCTCTCCTCCTCCCAATTTTCAAGTTTAGGAAAACAATGGTGGCTTTTTTTTTTTCTGCTCGCGAAATTCATTTTTTTGGGTTTTCTTCTAGTTTTTGGATTTTGTTTGATTTTCTGGATTTGCTAGAAGTTGAAGTGCCGATTCCCCAGTGGATGGAGGTGCTTTGGGGGGAGAAATTTTTCTGACCTTACTTCCTCCATGAAAAGGTTGAAGACGTTGGAGACGCCGGAGAGGGATCGAGCTATGGCAGATTAACATTTTCTGGGTTGTCCTTAGGGAAAGCAAAACCTGGTTTTGCTTTGCGACTCTATAGCTGCCTCGCTTCCTTGGGGGATGTCCCACTTTTCTTTAATTGAAACTTAGAAAGACTAAAATGAACCTAATATAAATTATTGTATTTTTATTATTTTATTATTATTTCATATAAAGTGTCAATTATAACCTATTTATTGGATCAAAATCTTACACAAGTTTATACACTGTGTAAACGTACAAGAGTCCCTAATTTGGTGCTTCTTTCTCTGCTCATAATAAATAAAAAGAATAGTGACTTCTGCTATGAAAAAGAATCATGCTAATGTGGTCAAGGTTTTTTTAATCACTTATGTAACTTCTGTGCCATCATGAATGATAATCCTATTCCAAATGTTTGACTCTTTGTTTTGTGTTTTAAACTTATTTAGACATGTATGTGATACCTCTGTAATATCCCTCATTTTTTACATAAGAATAAAATGTAATTTCTCATATTTTTATAAGGGCAAAGCAATTATTATATTATTTCAAAGTGGAAATAAATTAATCAAACTCTTGTCTAAATATTTTTCATTTAAGTTGTGAATTATGTTATTGGAAGATGCCTATCATCAAACCATTTTTACCGTTTGTCACATTCTCTTATATACAAATTTACTAATATACCCTCTTAAATAAATATATCAGTTCAGAGTGAGTTTCCCATATATTTGGTCTTTATGATACAACATGTGAAATATTATGGGCCATTGGATCAAGGAGATGGAGGGCTGAGATTAAAAAGGGGTGAAAAAGAGTGAATAGTGATGCGGTGGCATAACCGTAAATACGGCAAACTTTTTAAAAAAAAAAAAATCGGCCAACAACTTTTTTTATATATATTTTTTTGTCTCTGATCGGTTTGGAATAGACAATTATTGACGTTCATATATAAGTACTACATGTTCATTTTTCTATACTGTAAGGTTTACATATCACATGTCTTTGCAAATTTAGTGTTTATTTGTGAACTTCAGTGCACAAATAAGTGAATATTAAGAGCTTATTTGTGAACCTTCTATATAAGTTATTTCAGAATGATCAGGGGACGTTAAAGAGTTTTTTTTTTTCATCTCTGATCGTTTTGGAATAGACAATTATTGACGTTCACATATAAGTACTAAATGTTCATTATTCTATGTCGTCAAGTTCATATATAACATTTTCATATTCAAACACATGTTTTTTGCACATTTAGAGCTTATGTGTGAACTTCAGTACACAAATAAATGAACGGTAAGAGCTTATTGGTGAACCTTCTATATAGGTTATTCCAGAATGAGCAAGGGATGAAAAAAAAAATGTTGACCAAAAAAAAATAAAAAATATACGGCCGAGATCGATTCACATTTTGCACGAAAAGACCATTTCGCACGGGAACCCAAATCTATCAGCTCAAACCCCAGAATTGTGAAACTCCTCTCCCGTATATGCATACTTCCTCCACCATTTGATTAATATTCTTTCCCACTTTCCAGTTAGTCCGTGGCGATTTTATTTGATCTCCAAACCTCGTCGTTGAAAAGATCGGCTGACAATTTCGTGAAATTAAAGGCGTCTCCTGCAAGATCCCGATCGTCAGCAAGATTAGTTTCACCTTAAATTTGTAAAAAATCATATCAGTTTGTAGAAAGTAGGTTTTTTATTTGTGAAAAATTGAGGTAGAATGCTGGACGTATAACAAATTCTAAGTGTGATTGTGGGGATGACGAGTATGGATACGACACCGATTTGGTTGAATTCGGTGGGCGAGGGCGGTGATTTCTAACCTTAAATATTTTTGCAAAATGTTGACCACCATGTGAAGTAGACGATGGTGAAGGTCCTAGCTACAACGGCGGTGGAAAAAAGTAATGTGAATTAGTTGGATAAAATTAGTGAAAAATCACTAAGAAATAAGGAGAAGCTTAGAAAAGATTCAACACAGATGGGTGGTCTCGGCCTCTCGGGTTTGCAATTGAAGTAAAGCAATGAGGAGTGAAAGAGGGGAAGGGGGATGAAAGGGGAGGAGAGTACAAGCAGAGGGTATTACTGGAAAATATAAATAAAAAGAGTGTTGTGAATTAGAAATGAGTGTGATGTTAGACAATTATATAATTTAAATCATGTTTAGCACCATGTTAATATTGATTGAAATAAAATTGGTAACTTAACATGATTTACTTGGGTAAAAATGGTTAAAACTTAAAGTAAGTAAGCATTGACTCCCATTTTCTTAATTCATCAAATCTTGAATTTTTGCGGATCGAAGCCCCTTTCCCTATAGCAGCTGTATTAAAACTGTATCGATTGATTGCATACATTATTATAACAATATAAGGTTAGTTAATACAATATTGATCTCCACGGGTTTTGCAAGTACGCATATGAGTAAAATATGAATTAGTATCTTGAGATTTCATACATTGACATTATGTGGTCAGAAATTATGCTTGAACTTGCATGCTTGTGTTGATTATAATTCATCTTTAAGCCACAAGTATGTTCCCTGTAAAATTTTCTTACCAAAAACAATCTGATTTGGTCAAACTTTGAACCACGACAAAAGAAGGTACAACGAGGATCGACGCACTTGACGACACATAAATACTTGTCAGATTTCTTCACATGCATCTGGAAGCATTTTTGTAATGTCATCAAGGATAAGTGATCCTTAAATTGCTTCTTGGAATCGAAATAATCCCAAAATTTTATTTCTAATTGAAAGTGGCCCACCTCTTCATCACCTTTAGGCTCTTCATTGTCATCCATTTGCCTATGACTACCCTTATTGGTACAATAATACTGAACTTCAATTTCTTGAAGAACCTTCTCGTCCACATCAATAAATAAGTCTTCAACATCATCTATGTCATCTACTGATACCCCATAAGAATCATATGTCCATGCCGCTTCAAAGCCACTTTCATCGGAATAACAATCCAACTCAACATGTTCTGGCCCTCTCTTTCTTCCTATCAATAATGATGAGAAACAACCCTCCAAAGGTGAGGCTTTGCTCCTCTAGGGACTAGATCTAGACCAAGGGGAGCCTTCTTCTCCTTCCTAGGCTTGGAAGCCCTTCAAATGGTGCTTGAAAGGGGAGGTAGGGCCGCCAGAGAACAGTGGAGCCGAAGGACTGCCGGGGGGCGCCGGAGGTGGCCGAGAGAAGACTAGGCGGAGGCGCTAGGGTTGGCTGGGCGTGACCGAGAGGGAGCCAAGGGCTGGCGGTGCCGGAGAGTCCAAGGAAACCCTCCCTTGGGGGTTCCTTGGCCGTGAGGAAGCTTGGACCGATTGAACTTGGGGGATTTGAGTGTTGAATCGTGAGAGATTGAGAAGAGAAGAGTGTTTGAGAGAGTTTGGGTTGATAGAAATTAATTGAAGACCTTAGGGGAGGATTTCTCTACCCAAGGTATTTTCCAATCCTCTATTCTTCAACCAAAATGACAAGGAAGCCAATGAGTGGCTTATATAGTTCTAGGGTTTTGGTGGACTAGGAGCCCATATGCAAATGGGTCCACACGCCCACTAATAAAAGGAAATACATAAATAACTATGAGTGCTAAACGCCCAACAATAGAAATATAAATGCATAATTAACTAACAAAAGGGGAAAGGGGATAAAAGCCATAAAGGCTCGGATATAAATGCGCGCACAAATGCCTTGGAGTCGAAGCATGGTCGATGCTTGAGTGTTGTGGCATTGATGTGCCGGCGTCTTGGTGGTCAAGGTCTTGAATCCTTGTTGATGGGTGGTTGACACTTATCACTCTCCCCTTCTTGAAGGAGAATTGTCCTCAATTCGATCATCGGGGACCGAGGGCACATAAGGGCCGAAGGCCGCCACAAGGATTGCGGTGCGGGCCTTGAGAAGCGTAGGCATGAAAGCATCATCGACGAGCCTCATTAGCACATGGTTGGAGCGGCTCCCGGCTTGAATCCATGCGAACGGTGGAGGCATGTGTTCCGAAGGCCTAAAACAAGCAATCTCGACAAGCAATTGAAAAGTTAGCCAACGGTGCGGCGGGTCCCTAGGGATGACCCTAAGCAAGGCATCGGGGTGGGGGTGGTACCTAATGGCAAGGATAATGCCGTTCCCAAATTTCAGCCACCAAAGTGTCCAAAAACGATCCACAAGGCTAGGGTCCCAAGCCAACACAATAGTACGAGGGATTCCATAGAAGTTTGCCTCGAAACCAATTGGAAAGGGAACTAGCGCGGTTGTAGTTGGCGGAAGACAAGACATTCCACGAGATCTCCTAGGGGTTACCTTGCCTAAAATATATATGGGATCCCTCCTCTTCTTATACATGGGTAATCCGCTGAAAAAGACCATACTTAGGTCTCCCCAAGTGGTGGATGAATGGTAAAAGGGGCCGTGAAGGCCGGGAGTGTGGAACCTAGGCAAAGGGGGCACAAGTGGTGGTGCAAGGGTATAATCCTCAAAGGTGGTGACATAGTTTGTGTTCCCAAACTCAAAATGGCACTCTATAGCATCCTTAAGCAATAATGTCTTAAATGGGGCTCTAAGGTCAAAAGGATCATGCTCTCGGACAAGGGAAAAATCAGCCCAAAAATGTCTCACAAGGTCACCCAAAGTGGCGCACGCCGGGGTCGAGGACTAAGTAGTGTCATGGGTGCATGCAAAGACAAATAAATGGAAAGCATGAAAGTGTAAGCATGACTAGGAGAGGAAAGCTCATACCTCGGAGACAAGATGTTGACAATCTTGTCTCGGTCCGTCGGGTACCACTCATCATTGGGGGAAGGGTCCAAAAGGGCCATTCCACGGGCATGCATCCCCGGCGGTAGTGATGGAGGAAGCAAGGCGCACGCCTCCTTCGGTGGGCCAGCCATAGGGCGCCAACCTCCATGGGGGTGGGTTTGTGGAGGTCCACCAAATGGCAACAAGGAACCGCTCACGGTGATTGGCGGCGGCCAGCCAAGTCGCGATTTCTCCAAGGGTGCGGCCATCATAGCGGGCGAGGGCACCGAGGCCCGGGCTTGTGCGGGCGACGACGCCGACGGGGGCGCATGCACCGTGGCCTGTGGGAGCGAACGCACCTGAGGCAGTGGAGACGCCGGCTTCGACGCCGACTACGGCGCAACTCTCGGTGCTGGCTGGAACGCAAGAACAGGGGCTAATGTGGTCACCTCCATGGTGCTCCCGACCTCGTCGACGGCCTCAGTAATGATCCCGTCACGGTGGCCCACGGGGAGGGTGAAAGCCAAAGGGGGCTGAGCAAGGCGTGCGGCAGCGGCGGGCGCGGCCGTGGCTGCGGCTGGAGTGGGGAGCGGCTGCGGCGCGGCGCGATTGGCCGTGGGAGGGCCCAATAAGGGGCCGACGGCAATGGTGTCCAAGCTAAGCGCGACGGCGGCCACACACGCAGCGAATGTCTCCTTGTCGCGGCGGAGCACAACCATTTCCGCGCGCAATGCCTCGATTGCGGTTGCCTTATGGCGGGCGGCAACCGCCTTGGCGCGGTTCTCCTCGGCAAGTCACGTGTCCACCAACTCGGTGTAATATGTGGGCGGCAGCCATCCCGGTTCATGGCTTTCGACGCGGCGGTTGGCGCGGGCGCGGGGATGCGGCAGCCAGCCCGGGTCATGGCGGTTGAGCGGGCGCCGGGGATGGCTTTGGGCGTGATAAAATTCCCGGTGGTGCACATTCGCCCAAGCCTCGTCCTCCTCATGGCGGCGGCTGAACTCATAGTCGGCCCCGGGCCTATGGACGGCGCGTGGGTAAGAAGATCCAAGGAAGCCGTGGTCAACATCCATGGGATCGTCCATTTGTGGACGCACCTACAAGAGGCCACAAAACAAACCAAGTAACCAATTCACAAGCAACAAGTACATGAACTGAAGAAGGAAGAAAATGAAAGGATGCCTAAGACACAAGCACACACAAGTCAAAGGCTCAAGCAAGGGGAGACAAGGGAGAACATTGCATGTAACTTGAGAATTGGGAGTGGGACCACGACACCTTCAAACCAAGCCAAGTTGTAGTCCTTAGGCTAAGTAGATAAAAGGGGCAAAGTGCAACTTAAGATGGCAAGCCCAATGGGGGGGGGGGGGAATTCGGCCACCCTATGGACCCGAAAAGGGGGGAAGAACTGAGCATGCAACTTCAACACAAGACAAGAAGAAACACAAGACAAAGAGCAAAACACATGGAACCATGGAAGCAACAAAGGAGAACATGCTAGCTATGGAATTGAACCAACAAAAACGAATTTTTGAAAGGGAGAAGAGGACTTAGCTTGGGATTTTGGCTCTTGATACCAATTGATGAGAAACAACCCTCCAAAGGTGAGGCTTTGCTCCTCTAGGGACTAGATCTAGACCAAGGGGAGCCTTCTTCTCCTTCCTAGGCTTGGAAGCCCTTCAAATGGTGCTTGAAAGGGGGTAGGGCCGCCGGAGAACAGTGGAGCCGAAGGACTGCCGGGGGGCGCCAGAGGTGGCCGAGAGAAGACTAGGCGGCGGCGCTAGGGTTGGTTGGGCGTGACCGTGAGGGAGCCAAGGGCTGGCGGTGCCGGAGAGTCCAAGGAAACCCTCCCTTGGGGGTTCCTTGGCTGTGAGGAAGCTTGGACCGATTGAACTTGGGGGATTTGAGTGTTGAACGTGAGAAATTGAGAAGAGAAAAGTGTTTGAGAGAGTTTGGGTTGATAGAAATTAATTGGAGACCTTAGGGGAGGATTTCTCTACCCAAGGTATTTTCCAATTATCTATTCTTCAACCAAAATGACAAGGAAGCCAAGGAGTGACTTATATAGTTCTAGGATTTTGGTGGACTAGGAGCCCATATGCAAATGGGTCCATACGCCCACTAATAAAAGGAAATGCATAAATAACTATGAGTGCTAAACGCCCAACAATAGAAATATAAATGCGTGATTAACTAACAAAAGGGGAAATGGGATAAAAGCCATAAAGGTTCGGATATAAACGCGCGCACAAATGCCTTGGAGTCAAAGCATGGTCGATGCTTGAGTGTCGTGACATTGATGCGCCGGCGTCTTGGTGGTCAAGGCCTTGAATCGTTGTTAATGGGTGGTTGACACTTGACACTCATCAAATAATCCCATTTCCTAACTGCCATTTTCTGACTCTGCCTATGACTGACTGACTAAGTCAATCACTTCGTCTTTTCCATTCTTTTCAATGTTTCCTACATGAATGTCATCATCAATTAATAGTTAAGACTAGTTGGGATTACTCTATGTAACAATAATACCAACACAACTAAAAATGTCTCCTGGTCATAAGAGAACGAAATACAAGTACAATGTTTTTTTGTTACATTAAAAAATAAATTGATCTATAAATAATGAGAGCACAACTAATATCTATTACAATGAAAGAACAAGTCAAAGACTACTATACATGACAATTGAATAGTTTACACCTACAAATTTTTTTGTTAACTTCGACAGTTCGTTTGTAGACGATGAGACAAGAAGTAGTTCTAATTAGAGCAAGTGAAAGACATAGGTAAACATTACTCTATGAAAAGAGGAGCACTATCAAGAACTTGATCTAGGCACAGCTACGCCACTAATTCTTGCTAAGTATATGGATGCTTCTAACAAATACTAAGTAATTACAAGACTAACAAATAAATCTAGTTTTTTACAGTTTGGTACCATAATACTCAGACTCTTTAATACAATAAAATAGTCAACACTCACAAATTTTCTGCTAACTTTGACGACAAATATATGAAGCAATGAGATCAAAACTTGTTTTAGTTAAAGGGAAAGACATTCAAGTTAAGTTCAGAAGTAATATATATCATAGATACAAAAAAATGATACCTTCGACATTAAGTGGTTTCATTTCAAACATGTCACACTCAATAACATCCTGGTCAAGCTGGGGAGTATTGTCGCTCACTATAAATGTGGTGTGAGCTATGTTACCATTACTATATAGTTGGTCTTCTATCATAGCTTGTGTTTCTTGACTTTGTGCTACCGGTGGTTAACTAAGAGGAACTGTGATTTCAGCCTCACAATTTTATCGGCTACATACGTACTCAGCCTTTGCAAATTCTTTGTCTCCTTTCGCTTTGAAACTTGCATACAACTCTAATGGCCAAATTGCATTATTTGATTGCAAGTTGAAAAACTTGAAAGGTTCATGGTCGTCATCATCATTTATACTGAGGGGTGGTAAACTGGGTCTCCTTGGTGTAAGATATTTCAGTTCCATTACATACCTTTCTCGATTCAGATTTATCTTCTCCTTCAGTTTCTGCCTCCGAAATTCATAAGTAATACCACTAGTGCCTTTGTTGTTTTCTTTCCTTGGAAAACCCAGTTAGTTCCATCACAAATCCATTCTCCATCGCTAATGAAAGTTAAACAACATGATTCCCGACCTGCTCAATGTGGACATAAGAATAAGGAACAATTATGATATATGTTCAATCAACAAATATTTGCAAGATTTAATGTACCCATTACATAAAACGCGTATTGTTTTGTGTAGTCGATAGGAATATTAATCTTGTAGTTCGTTGATATATTGTGCCAGTGAATCACAAACAACAAGAAGACATCAACATTTGGGAGTCACAGTCAGTAAAAATATTGAAATCGTGATATTATCCTAAAAAAGATTTATTTGTCTTATAAAATCTCACCAAATCCAGCTGTTAGTTATAACAATTAGATTCACAATCTTTCACAAATAGGTTGAGAGATGATTACAAAGACAATATATATTTCCCTTTATTTTTTTGGATGCATTTTCCTTTTTTTTACGTTTTGGTAGTTTACTCCATCTATATATCTATATATATATATATTAAAGTAAATGAATTTAGAGCCACCATATTAATTATGACCCCACAAATCCTATGTGTTAATTTGTCATTAATCCACTTTTTTATTAATAATTCTATTCAATTTAAATCACAATATCTAATCACAACTAACTTCAAATATTTAAAATTTTAAATCACAAAATCTAATTACAACAAACTTCAAATATTTAAAAACTACATACAATTTTTCTTATAAAATTTGATTTATACAAATTAGACAAACAATAAGCTTATAATATATGTCAAAATAATACATGATAGATTTCCTACTAAACTTATATATAAAATACATCTTATACTCATTAAATCCTCACTCGAATGTTGATTGACTTGACAATTCATTTTTAAATTTTTAAAAAGTTACCACCTGTTATTTTTGTGCATCAAAATTTTAAATTATATATTTTTATCAGCTTTAAAATTTTAGAATAATAAGTGTTCGGTACATAATTGTAATCTTCATCAGAATATCTTCCGAAAAAATATACAATTGTTGTTAAGATTGTGACACCAACTATTTACATTGACATATTTATGTTTTTAATTTTCTAAATATTATATTATCTTCATTGATCAAATCTCATCATTCATCATCAATATTACATTTCTTTCTTTTTTCTATTAAATCGTAAATCATTTACCCAAATACATTATATATCTATCTATCTATCTATCTATATATATATATAGAGGGGCGTTCAGGTAAAACGAGTCTTGTGGTGAAACGAGTGGACAATTTTGGAGCGTTGGATTGAGGATGATAGATGGCTAGATTAGGAGAGAGAAAATCGAGTGTAGTGGGGGTGTGAATCATGGAATTAATATCACCACCAAAATAGGCAGTTAGAATGAGATTGGAGAGAGAAAGATTGGAGAGAGAAAACGTGGATTTGGTCCAAAAATTTTAAACCGTTCTGCATATCGACACAAAAAATCTGCATATCGAGACGAAAAAGATGAATATTGTTATATATAATTTGCATATATGTTAATCTTGTTCATGTTCCATCGTATATAATGCATCGACTGAATTGAGATACAATGTGTTAATATCAAAGCACATTATCTGAATATCGTTCAAGTATTATTGAATAACTGTTATTCGTGATCATGGTCAGTCGTATATATACTGATATTCAAAAACATTGAACAGATATACACATTGTGGTAATTGATATTCCAATTTAGAACATACAAGTATATTCTACATATCACTGTACAAAAAATGCATATCTCATCCACACAAATGAATATCATATTTACGACCAGAGAAATAATCCATAATTACAAATTGCATATTATACAAGTATATTCTGCATATCACGGTACAATGAATGCATATTCCATCCACATAATTGCATGGTCGGACTCAGCGAGATCTTCCTTGGCCGCGCCCGCGGCTTCCTTCCCGCGCCTGCAGCTTGTTCTTCTCTGCTTCTGACGAGAATATCACTCAGCGATATTTTCCTTGGTCGCGCCCGTGGCTCCCTTTTCGCACCCATGGCTTATTCTGCATATCAATTTATAGAAAATGCATAACTCATCCACACAAATGAATATCACAATCACAACCAATGAAATAATCTATCATAAAAAATTGCATATCAATTTATGAAAAATGCATATCTCATCCACATAAATGAATATCATATTCACGGTTAATGACATAATTCATAATTACAAATTGCATATCATATAAGTATATTCTGCATATCACTATATGGAAAATGCACATACAACAGAATAGCTAATCATTCACCGACGGATAGTTCAACAGAATATCCTTGATCTACCCTAAGATATCTCTACCCTAGGATATCTTAGATTAGTGAGTCATGTATAGGCAGGAGCACTTTGCACCTAATAGTAATGAAAAAAAAACATGTATTTCTGACCATAAAAAGGAACAAGTTTTGTCTAATTGTGCACAAGTTGCTCTCGTTTCACTGCCATAACGAGGAAATTAGCAGATCACCAGTGTACCTATCTAAACATTATTATTACGATTTGTGTCGTTAAATTATTTGGAAAGATAATCTCGAGACTACGAAAAAAGGCAACCTTGACACCAAAATCAGGCTAACAATTGAACCTGTTGAACGTTGATAATGTCAGGGCTCATATCTTGGGCAATTGGGTGGTTTTGATCTCTTTTGCTTGCCTGTATCCGAAAAAGCAAACCGACGTCAATAGCAAGCAGCAACCAACAAAGAGGATTAAAAAGAAAACGGGTAATTATACCTCCAGGTACTTGTTCATTAGCTGGGTCGTGCTGAAGTTGAAGCCTTTGATCGATCCTCTCTTTACAGGACGCATTGAGTTGCTCCCTGACTTGCTTAGCAAGTGACTGAAAATTCAGATAAGATCAGAGTATTAGGATTCAAGGGAAGGAAAGATCGATCAAGTGACTGAAAATTCATCATCTTCTTCCCATCTCGGCCCTCGAACACGATCCCGCAAATCACGCTGGTCACGATCCTCTTCGCGGAGTCGTCACTGCACGTCATCCCTGCGAGTCCGCCGGCAAGCCTCGTCTCCGACCTCGACACCCCGGCGCTTCTGGCGGCGCTCGCGAACCGGGGTAGCACTTCGCTCCCTGGGCACCGGTGCGCCAGATCCATCGCGTCGTCTCCCTGCTCCACTCGCCGCCGACGACGAACGGGCGATCCTCCACCGACCGGAGAGCTCCCCCTCCGACCCCTGCCTCTCTCTTCCCTGCCGCGCATCCGCACCCCTCTGAACACCAGATCCGTGGCGGCTAGGGTTGGTTCAGAATCCCAGATTCTCGCCGCCAGCGACTCGATCCGGTCTTCCTCCTCTCTGACCGGACTCGACTTACAGATCTCGGCCCTCTTTCCGCTGGCGTCTTCGATTCCGGCGAGCGAGATGACGACCTCCACAATTTGCGGTTGGGGAACCTTGAGGGAAGGCGCTTCAATGGAGGATGGAAGGAGGACGGACGAACTGAGAGAGAAAGAGGGAGAGGGGTGTTCGATCGATCGATCGAGAGAGATATTAATGGGAGTTAATCGTGGAAAGAGATATTTCATATCCCATGAAATCAGGAAATTGGAAGGATTTGGTGTGGGTGATTCCACCTTTTAATTTTGTATCCCTCCAAATTAGATCTCAACCCTTAATTCTAGTCTAATCCAACGCTCCTCATTGATACACTCGTTTCACTATAAGAGGTTGTTTTACTAGAGCGTAACTCTCTATATATATATATATGAAAGCTCACACTTTTTTAGCCATGAGAGTGTTTTTAGGTCCAAGTTGTTAGGGTATTTGTTTTATTTTTTCATTTTTAGTTTATTATTATATTAAATTTAACAAAATATACATCATAATTCTTAACCAAGTCTCAACATATAGATATTGTGGATTTGAATTATTATTTCTAATTCAAAATTCAAACTTATTTAAATTCCTTTTGCTAACGCAACCAAACTTACGTAATTTTAACATATCTAATTTAAAAATTAAACTTGACATTCAAGGTTGAGATTATATATAGATATTTTATGATTGATCTTATGATAATTGACTTTCATAATTTTAATTAACTTTTTTCCACCTATTAACAAGAACTGTCAAGTTCTAACCAACAAATCATAATAACATTTTTTTAGATTGTCAACTATGAACTTTCACTAAAATTTACATATATGTTAACATCTAATCCACCAATTATTTTAGTAGAAAAGTTCATCTATAAAAATTAATATACATGTCATTAATGTTTGAGATTTTTTTGATATTAAATAGGTGATTCATTTATAGATAAAGTGAAATAAATTATAACTTAGAGCGTCTTAGGTGTTATATTATTTCTTATTCAATCGATCTATTCTTCCATCAACTACATTCTTTAATATTTCCCCTTCATTTACAATATATATTTTAATATATTATGTTGATAAATACTATTTTTTCCTGAGTATTAGGAGAAAAGAGTTCTAAATATAAGAAATTCATTTATTAGATGGTCTTTAAAATCTCATATTTGATTTGGATTTGTCATTGTTTTATAATGAAATTTACTATAGTTTCAAAGCAATCTTGAGTCCAAATTATTAACATACTATATGTAGAAAACTTATGTACATTAAGCTATCAACTTAGTAAATCATGACACTATTAAATTCTCATTGGTTTTCAAATTCTTATCATGCCATTAAATTAGATATATTGAACTAAACTTAGTTAAGAATATATATATATATTAAAGTTTTCCATTTTGAGCCACCAGAATAATTCGAGGCCCAATTTTTTATTTTTTTAGTTTTCTTAATCTATTATTATATCAATAATTAAATCAATTTTAAATTAATAAATCTAAACAATATTTCTTTGAGCATAAATCTTAACAATATTTGATTCTTCGATCATGTGCAAATATATTTTTAGAACGGTTTATATTATTCGTTTTGGTACTTACAATTACTTCAACCATATTTTAGATTTTCTAAACTAAAAAATAATTTTTTTAACATTAAGTTAACAGACTAGATATACCAAAATACATAATATGAATATATATACGTATGAAAACCATTCTAAATGAAATAAATATTGAATATATTGACTTTATTCAATAATAATCACATGATAAATTTACATAAAATTCCACGAACTAACCAAATATAATATTCTGTATATTTTAAAAATTAATATTATCAGCTTTCAATTCTTAACCTTATTCAAACTGGTGCAGAGTACGAAAACTCAAATTAGATATTTTGTGACCAATTTAGATACTTACATATTTAATTAATTAATTTTAATATAATTTGTTTTCAAACAATTTTTTTTTATACACATAGTATTGTTGAACCTACAATCCTACAACTACGTATCTAAAAGTCATTTTCTTAAAACAAAAAACCTATAAATTTGTTTTTTGAAAATTCTACATAATAGCCAGAAGGTTTTATGAATCTTGTGTGATACATAACATCTTCGACAATTTCGCGTGATAATCACGTGTGATACACAACATTAAACGTGAACTACACATCTTGTGAGATATTTTAAATTTTATATTTCTCACCATATACGGATAATACACTAGTTATTTCCTAATTTTCGAATTGTTTTACAAAAAATCCCAAAAAGGAGTATCTTTGCAAGTTGAGAAAAACTTATGGCTGGTTTGATATCCATATCAATATATCGGCTATATACCTGATGTATGGTATAATTTTATATGGATATCTAGTGATATCATCTGATATCTGGATAACTGAAATCCCACCATTTGATATCCTAATATATTGGGCGGTATGATGATATCTCTCTTTTCCACCTCCTCCCCCATCCTCTGTTAGATATTTCCTGATCTTTTGTATTTCCTTAATTATTTGATATTTTCTAATTTGGTTTATCAGT
Source organism: Rheum nobile (assembly GCA_027886185.1). Lineage (NCBI taxonomy): Eukaryota > Viridiplantae > Streptophyta > Magnoliopsida > Caryophyllales > Polygonaceae > Rheum > Rheum nobile. Next base: position 1,584,353 of record WOAB01000067.1, on the reverse strand, counting down.
TACTGAATTTTAGGAAGTTATGGGCTGTTACTTTAGAGAGAATATTGCAGCATTATGTTAGTGCTGTTAGTGGTTGTAACAGGTCCTAAATTAAGGTTATGTCAGTTTATGTAATCGCCTATAAAAGGCCGTTCAATTCTTAATAAGAAAAAAGCAGCATTCAGCACAATACTTCCTCTGTCTATTCTATCTTTCCTGACTCAAAGAAATCCTTCGACTGACAATTGTTATCAGCAGACTGACAATTGTTATCAGTGGTATCAGAACGTTGATCCTATTTTTCTCAGATCCTGAGCGTAAACACGTGAGAGATTCACAAATCCAATGGCTGCCGAATCCAATTACGTGCAAGTCTCTATTCCACGCTTTGATGGTCACTACGATCATTGGAGTATGTTGATGGAAAATTTTCTTCGCTCTAAGGAGAATTGGGGCGTTGTTAATGATGGAGTGCAAGAACCGGCGGAAAACACAGTTCTGATAGATGATCAGAAAATAGATCTGGAGAGTAGAAGATTGAAGGATTTCAAGGCAAAGAATTATCTCTTCCAAGCCATAGATCGTTCCATCCTGGAAACTATTCTTTGCAAAGATACTTCCAAGGATATATGGGACTCTATGAAGAAGAAGTATGAAGGCTCCAACAGAGTGAAGCGTGCACAACTTCAAGCTTTGAGAGGCGATTTTGAGTCGCTGAGGATAAAGGATAAGGAGTCCGTCACCAGTTATTTCGGGCGAACGATGGAGATCTGCAACAAGATGAGAAATTATGGTGAGAAGATGACTGATGTCATCATAGTGGAGAAGATTTTGCGGAGCATGACGCAGAACTTCAACTATATTGTTTGTTCGATCGAAGAATCGAAAAACATTGATGAGCTCTCTCTTGATGAATTGCAAAGTTCTCTACTGTTGCATGAACAAAAGGTGAATATGAGCGCTACAACAGAGGAGCACGCTTTGAAGGCATCTACCAACACCCAGTCCAACAACTTTAGAGGAAGAGGACGCGGAATGGGTCATGGTAGAGGAAGAGGAAATCGAGAGGATAGAGGAAACAGAGATCATGATTCCAGCAGGAATTTCAGGTCAAATGATGACAATTTCAAGCCCAATAATGACAGCAGTCAGGGCAAAGGCGGCAGAGGCCGAGATTTCGACAAGTCTAAAGTCGAATGTTACATGTGTCATAAGTTTGGCCATTATGCATCTGAATGCTACACCAAACTGCACAAGGAGAAGGAGGAGAACTCAAAGTTTGCTGAAACAAAGGACTCAGAAACTCTGCTGATGACGATCCAAGATGGAAAGAAGTCTGAAGCATGTGTTTGGTTTGTGGATACAGGTTGCAGTAACCACATGAGTGGAAGTAAGTCTTCTTTCTCTTATTTAGATGAAGATTATCATTCTACTGTAAGATTTAGGGATGAATCTTTTGTGAAAGTGATGGGGAAAGGAGATATCAGGATAAAAGCCAAGAATGGCTTTATAGAGAAAATTTCAGAAGTCCTATATGTGCCTGACTTGAAGACTAATTTACTGAGTGCTGGCCAATTGCAAGAAAAGGGTTATATTATCACAATTAAGTCAAATGCTTGTGAAATTTATGATCCTGTTAGAGGAGCTATTGCTCTTATTCCAATGAGTTCAAACAAGTTGTTCTCGTTAAAGATTGAAAGCATTCAATCTAGTCTGATGGCTGAAGTAAGTGAGTCATCGTGGCTATGGCACTTTAGATATGGGCATCTGAATTTTGGAGGGTTGAAGACTCTTCAGCAAAAGAATATGGTAACAGGTCTTCCAGAAATTACAGCTTCTACTCAGGTGTGTAAAGACTGTGTTGTTAGCAAACAACATCGGACTCAATTTCCCAAGGGGAAATCATGGAGAGCAAGTAAAGTTCTGGAGCTGGTGCATTCTGATATTTGTGGCCCTATAAATCCATCTTTTAATGGAGGTAAGAGGTATGTAATTACCTTTACTGATGATTTTTCTAGAAAAATGTGGGTTCATTTCTTACAGGAAAAATCAGAAGCATTTAATGCTTTCAAAAGCTTCAGAGCTCTAGTGGAAAATGAAGCAGAAAGATCCATCAAGACACTTCGAACAGATCGGGGTGGTGAGTATTGCTCAAAGGAGTTTGAAGCATTTTGTGAAGAGAAAGGGATTCGACGAGAGCTTATAGTTGCATATACACCGCAGCAAAATGGTGTTTCTGAGAGGAAGAACAGAACAATCCTCAACATGGTGAGAAGCTTGTTGACAAGAGGCAAAGTCCCAAAGCAACTCTGGCCGAAAGCGATAAACTGGAGTGTTTATGTTCTGAATAGAAGCCCAACCTTTGTTGTTCAGAACATGACACCAGAAGAAGCCTGGAGTGGTAGGAAACCAGCAGTAGATCACTTTCGGATTTTTGGATGCATTGCATATGCTCATGTTCCTGATGTCAAGAGGAAGAAGCTTGATGACAAGGCTGAGAAATGTGTCTTTCTTGGAGTAAGTGAGATATCAAAGGCATACAAGTTATACAATCCACTCACAAAGAAGATTGTGACCAACAGAGATGTGACCTTTGATGAAGAAAACACTTGGGATTGGAATAGGCAGCAGCCTACCCAAGTCGTTTATGACAGTGACGCTGAAAGTTCAGCAAATGTCAGCCAGCCAGAAGAAAACGTCAGCCAACCAGAAGCAAATGTCAGTCCGATAGCAGCAAATGTCAGTCCGACAATTGCCCAGCCTAATCCAGCAGAAACTCAATTTATTCGGCGTGTCAGGAGAAGGCCGAATTGGATGAGAGATTATGAGGTAACTGGATTAAATGATGAGACTACTTATTTTGCTTTGTTTGCTGATTGTGATCCTACAAGTTTTGAAAGTGTTGTCAAAGAAGAAAAATGGCAAAAGGCCATGGATGCTGAGATTGATGCTATTGAAAGAAATGACACATGGGAGTTGTGCAATTTACCAGAAGGTCACAAGACCATTGGTGTGAAGTGGGTCTTCAAGACAAAGCTGAAAGAGAATGGATAAGTTGACAAGTACAAAGCTCGCTTGGTAGCAAAGGGATACAAGCAAGAGTATGGGGTTGACTATACAGAAGTATTTTCCCCGGTGGCAAGGCATGACACAATCAGATTGGTGGTTGCATTGGCTGCTCAGAAATCTTGGCCAATTTTCCAGCTTGATGTCAAATCAGCTTTCTTACACGGATACTTGGAGGAACATGTATTTGTTGATCAACCACCTGGTTATGTTAAATCTGAGAATGAGCATAAAGTGTACAGGTTGAAGAAAGCTCTTTATGGGCTAAAGCAAGCTCCAAGGGCATGGTATAGTCGCATTGAAGGCTATTTTTTGAAAGAAGGTTTCGTAAAGTGTCCTTATGAGCATTCACTTTTTGTCAAGATTGGAGACAAAGGTAAAATGCTCATTGTCTGCTTGTATGTTGATGATTTGCTATTTACTGGAAATTGTGCTGTCATGTTTAAGGAGTTCAAGAGATCTATGATGAATGAGTTTGAAATGTCAGATCTTGGTATGATGCACTACTTTCTTGGCATAGAAGTAGTACAATCAGGTGATGGGATTTTTATGTCCCAAAAGAAATATGTGGGAGAAATATTAGAAAGATTTCAGATGCATGATTGCAATCCTGTAAACACTCCAGCTGAGTGTGGTTTCAAGCTACACAAAGATTATGAAGGAAAGAAGGTGGATAGCACACTCTGCAAGCAAATTGTGGGAAGTTTGATGTATTTGACTGCCACAAGACCGGATATTATGTATGATGTTAGCTTAATCAGTAGGTACATGGAGAATCCTACAGAAATGCATTTATTGTCTGCTAAAAGAATCCTACGGTACTTGCAAGGAACCAGAGATTTTGGCCTGAACTACAAGAAAGGTGACCTGACAAGTTTGTTGGGATTTACTGACAGTGATTATGCAGGAGATCAAGACGACAGGAAAAGCACTTCCGGGTATGTGTTTATGCTTGGTACATCTGCTATTTCTTGGATGTCAAAGAAGCAACCTATTGTCACTTTGTCAAGCACGGAAGCAGAGTTTGTTGCAGCAACAGCTGGTGCGTGTCAGGCCATGTGGCTAAGGAAAGTTCTTGAAGAGTTGAATTTCAAGGAGCCAGAACCAACTGAGATCTATTGTGACAACAGTTCAGCAATCAAGTTGAAAGAATCCAGTGATGCATGGAAGAAGCAAGAATATTGATGTGAGAGTTTACTTCTTGAGGGATCTTAGTAAGGATGGAATAATTGATCTCATCTATTGTCGAAGTGAAGAACAAGTGGCTGATATATTCACCAAACCACTCAAGAAGGAGTCTTTCATGAAGCTCAGGAAACTACTTGGTCTTTGCACCATCAAAGCTTTAAACTGATGTTTGCAAACTTCAGTTTAAGAGAGGATTTGTTAGATATTTCCTGATCTTTCGTATTTCCTTAATTATTTGATATTTCCTAATTTGGTTTATCAGTTACTGAATTTTAGGAAGTTATGGGCTGTTACTTTAGAGAGAATATTGCAGCATTATGTTAGTGCTGTTAGTGGTTGTAACGGGTCCTAAATTAAGGTTAGGTCAGTTTATGTAATCGCCTATAAAAGGCCGTTCAATTCTTAATAAGAAAAAAGCAGCATTCAGCACAATACTTCCTCTGTCTATTCTATCTTTCCTGACTCAAAGAAATCATTCGACTGACAATTGTTATCAGCAGACTGACAATTGTTATCATCCTCATCATCTCCCTCTCGTCTCTACTGATTTCTTACCTCAACCCAGATCTGTTGCCTCCCTTCAGTTTGTGCCCCGCCCGGGGTCCGACCTGCTTGCCGGTCGGAGACGGCTACCACCGCGCTGCTACTCGGTCTAGTCTGCTTCACCTATCCTAGATCTACATGCTTTGTTTCCTAATTTCTCTTTCCCTCGTTCCTCTGAAATTTCATCAAATTGGACATTCGGCTTGCTGTCCACCATTAACAGGAGATTCTTTTTTTTTTGGTGCAACATGAGATTCGTTTTTTTATGATGGGTTTTCTTTTGTGTACTTGTGCATGTCCAATTAATTGATTGCTACATTATTTAACTAAATTATTCATCTTTCTATTGCAATTAATTGGACGAAAGAAGATTTAAGAGAATGAAAAACAATTATTTTCCCTCAATAATACTCCTAAACTAGTTTAGTTTATTAATTGATTGTAAATTAGGTTTTACAATGTAAAGTAGTTTCATTTTACTTTGATAAATTAAAAATGTGTAAATGATTTGATATCTTGTATCATACCAAACATCATATATGAGATATGACTCATATCTACAAATACACCAAACAAAAATAAAGATATCAAATCTCATACTCATACTTGATATCTGATACCGATATCTAATATCTTGGTATTGATACCAAACATGCCCTAAGGCATTTCTGTAACCACTATTATAAAATGGTGTACTTTGTTAAAATGATAAGCAATATTACTTAATAAACACAACTTAATTTAACTATATATTTACTAAACCACATCTCCTTTAAGTCACATGTCACCCCCTATTAAACTCACCCCTTTCTGATACCACATGGCATCCTCCTAATGTTTCTGCCACATGACATTTTATCCATTTTTTGGTTTTCTTTTAAAAATAAATATAATCAATATTTCGGGTAATACAAGATCTGCTGAATTTTTCGAATTTCCTTTTAAAGTCAATATAATCAATATTTCGGATAATACAAGATCTGCAAAAATCTTTATTCAAAATTTGATATAATGATTATATATAAGATTAATCTATTACCAAAACTATAGGGTGCCTTGCAAGATCTGCAATGATAAAGACAACATTTTGCTTCCAAATTAAACAACTGTATACTATACCAAAATTAAACAAAAAATAATAAATGCAACATTCAAAATCTGCAATCACCCTTCTTTTTAAAATTTAACACAAAAGACATCCATATTGAATTTTGCTTCAAAAATAGCAGCAAAATGGATTTTGCTTCCAAAATAGCAGTTACACATCTGTATATTATACCAAAAAATTATTTACTTCCAAAATCTACAGTCAACCTTTTGTGCAATTGCACGATCTGTAATTATAAAGGCAACATTTTGTTTCCAAATACAATCATTCTTATAATAAAATTGATCGAAGAGATAGTACTTAGTGGTTCTTTTACTTAGTCTTGTCCAATAATATATATATATATATATATAAGATACGAATCTGGTGACAACTCATTTAAAATGTGAATTGGTGCATAAGTCTGTGCAATAAGGTACAAAAGGGGGAGAAATGGCACAATGCACTTGCAATCTCATGCACACATATTTGAGTGCACAATTATGCACTATGTTTAGGGGTGTTCATCCGGTCCGGACCGGATTTTTTCAAAAGTCTGGACCGGAGACCGGACCAGACCTTATTAAAAAAAAATTTAACTTCTTATTTAAAATCTACAAAAAAATATCTAAAAAATATATAAAAAACATTTATACTCCTAACTTATTAAATTAAGAAAAATATCTATAAAAAACATATAAATCTCCAAAAAAACATATAAATTAAGAAAAATATTTATTTATTTTAAAAATCCGGTCCACCGGTCCGGATCGGTTTTTTTTTCCGGGTTTGGACCGGACCGGATCCGGATTAAGGGGAAAACTTGGATCGGAGACCGGACCGTAATTTCACCGGTCCGGTCTTTTCCGGTCCGGTCCCATTTTGAACACCCCTAACTATGTTGGTGCACAACTGGTCTCCATCATTGACCCACCGGAGCTCCGACGTTGATCACTGTTGACCGGTTGTTGACCACCATTGACCGGCGTTGATCTACCGTTGACCGACCGTTGACCGGCATTGACATGCCGTTGACTGACCGTTGACCGGTCAGTGCACTTGCTTGTGCACCATGTTATGAATACTTGTTCATCATGTTGGAAATAATTGTACACCATTTAAATAAAATATAAGTGTATAATTAAATAAAATACAAGTAAACCATGTCATAAATAAATGTGCACAACGTTATAAGTAATTGTGCACCACAGTTCTTGTGTTTGTGCACTGAGAAGATTCATGTGTTTGTGCACTCTATTGTATTTTAAAAAATACAAGTACACTACTCAATAAAAATTGGGTGCACAATTCAACATATTATGGTGCACTTTTCAACAGACTTTGGTACACAAACTCGTACAACTTGTTGCACAAACATTGTGCACTGCTATAGTACTTAGAAAAAAAACAAGATCATTACTCAATAAAATCCTGGTGCATAACTTCACATATTTTGGGTACACTTTTTAACAGACTTTTGCACAAATTCGTACAACTTGGTACAAAAGACTAATACGCATTTTTAGGGAAGTTCTCATTTTATGAACAGTTCTCACCAGATCTGTTTACTATATATATATAGGGCGCTCAGGTAAAACGACTCTTATGGTGAAACGAGTGCATAATTATGGAGCGTCGGATTGAAGCAAATGGATGGATGGATGGAGTGGTTGTAGGGATTTTATGGTAGGTGTGATCTCATAATACAAGCCCCACTAAACCCAATTACCATAAAAAACGGGTGAGAAAAAAGGAAAAATCTAAAATAGGAGAGAGAAAGAAATAACGTTCCTGGTAGTTGCGTCTTCTACGTCTGCTTCCTCTTGCCCTCCATAGCCGATTCTTCTACGTCTACGTCTACGTCTTCAACAGCCACACAGTCGGAATTTGTGGTTCTCAAATACCGGATTTGCACATGGAAGAAGGTTAGTTCGTAATAGTCCGATGTTCTATGATATTCAAATTGTTCATTGTGAATTTTATGAATGATTTGTAATTGATTCGAATTTTAGGGTTTGAGAACCACATGGAATAAGGTTTGCACATGGAAGAAGGTTTTAACATTGTTGTTGACATTGAGTTCTTGATACTATTTTGAATACCGACATTTGATTTAACTTTGTTATGCATTCAATCCGAAAGCATTTTCTGATGACACTGTTATTAGATCACGCGCATATTCTGTATACGTTTATGCATATCAATGTTTATGCCTATCAGTCTATGCAAAGAATTGAAAATCGAAATTCTGGATATTGATAAGGAAATACGAATACTTCTACATATAATGTGCATATCTGTAAAATCTGTGAATATCAGATTACATAATAGGAATATCATTCAAGTGTTTTTGAAAAACTGATATACATGATCATCGTGATTATAGTAGTTCATATATGTACTGATATTCATAAGCTTTGAAGAATTATGCAGTATCTGTTCAATGATATTCCAATGTTATAACCATAGTCATAATGTACGAAAAGTTTATTGCTTTAGGGTTTCCATCGCCGCCTATATGGTATATATCATGATATGCAATAAGTTTGACCAGTTATGCATACATATGAAGAGTTAAATGTTTGCATAACGACCTTTAATATTTGCATATGTGTAAATGTTTAATGATTTAGGGTTTGCATCGCCGACTACATAGCACATATCCTAATATGCAATAATACTGACCAGATATGCATTTGTGTTGTGTGGATATGCGGTTCTCTTCATCAGATAATGACACTGTTATTAGATCATGCGCATATTCTGTATACGTTTATGCATATCAATATTTATGCATCAGATTACGTAATCGGAATATCATTCAAGTATTTTTGAATAACTGATATACATGATCATCGTGATTATAGTAGTTCATATATTTAATGATATTCATAAGCTTTGAAGGATTATGCAGTATATGTTCAATGATATTCCAATGTTAAAACCATAGTCATAAAGTACAAAAAGATAACCGTTTGCATAACAACTCTTAAAATATGCATATTCTACTAAACGATTTGCATACCTGAAAATGTTGATTGCTTTAGGGTTTCCATCGCCGCCTATATGGTATATATCATGATATGCAATAATACTGACCAGTTATGCATACATATGAAGAGTTAAACGTTTGAATAACGACATGTACTATTTGCATATCTGTAAATGTGTAATGATTTAGGGTTTGCATCGCCGCCTATATAGCACATATCCTAATATGCAATAATACTGACAAGATATGCATTTTTGTTGTGTAGATATGCGGTTCTCTTCATCAGATAATGATATTGATATATCTGATGATGGTTTGTCAGACGGAGAAGAGGTTGATTTCGTGTATGGTACAGAGTGTGTTATTGACCCAGGCGACAGAAACATAAAGCACTGGGTTCCACTGTGTCCCGTTTCCATAAAACTGGTGCTTGGGCAAAGCTTCAATTCTCTGGATGCAGGAGAGGCATTCTATCGTGAATATGCATCCACAAGATCAAGCACCTCGCACAAGTTCAGCCACTCAGATGTTGTTAAGATCAAGTACTTTGTGTGCAATAGGGCCGGATTCAAGAATGTAGCTAATAGTACGGGCAAACGTAAGACGACATCTAACAGGATTGGGTGTGGTGCAAAAATCTCTCTGAAGAGTAATAACGGCGTAACCTACGTTGTTGATAACTTTATAGAGAAACACAACCACGATATGATACCGAATACAGCACGGCATTTCCTCAAAAGTAGTAGGAGGATGGACATTGGACATCAAAAATTCATGATGAGCTGTGCAAAGGCAAACTTGGGGCCAGTAAGGTCTTTTAATCTCTTAAAAGAGATGGTTGGTGGATATGGGAACATGAGGTCGATGTCAAGGGACTTTCGGAATTTCAAACGAGATCTGATGTCGCATATCACAGCTGCCGATGCGCAAATGGTGATTAATAGATTTGCAAAGAAGAAAGAGCAATGTGATGCCTTCTACTTTGAGTATGATGTGAACAATGAACAGCAATTAACGAGGTTATTCTGGGCAGATCCGATCTCACGTCGGAATTACGCTGCTTTTGGATATGTGGTTTCTTTTGACTCAACCTATTGAACAAACAGGTACACTTTCGTTTGAGACTTTAACAATTATTGTGATTGGATATGCAATATATTTTAACGTATATGCATACAGGTACTACATGGTATTCGCACCCTTCACTGGGATTGATAATCACAAGAAAAGTCTTACGTTCGGTACAGGATTGGTCATGAAGGAGGATGTGGAATCGTACGAATGGCTTTTTGTACACTTTCAGAAAGCAATGGGCCATGCACCACAGATCCTTGTGACAGACCAGGATCCTGCAATGAAGATTGCTATTGAGAATGTATTGCCCCAAACCAGACATCGTTTATGTATGTGGCACATCAAGGAGAAGGTGTCGAAAAAGGTTGGTGCAAAAAAAATTAACTCGAAGGATTTCAGAAAGAAATTGGGCAAGTTGGTTTGGGATGATACCCATACAATCTCAGAGTTTGAGGATGGATGGAAAGAATTCGTGGTTGAGTATGAGCTTGATAAGAAACCTTGGTTCGGTGATATGTTTGAACTACGACACTATTGGATACCAGTGTATTTTAAGGATATTGTGCTTGGTGGTCTGGTTCGCACAACATCAATATCGGAGTCTCAGAATAGTTTTTTTGGAAATTATTCAAACAGGAACTTTAGCCTTGTTGAGCTGTTGATGCACTTTGATAGTGCAATGGAAACCCAACGTTATAACCAAATGAGGAATGATATCAAATCAGACACACAGACCCATGTATTGAAAACGCCATTGTTGATTGAGAAGCATGCTTCAGAGGTGTATACTCTGAAAATCTTTTCTCAGGTTCAAGAAGAGATTACCGCAGTGTGTTTCGATTGTTCTGTCACTAATGAGACACCAGGTACGATATTATAATGTGGTCTGATATTCAAATATTGCGTATTGATTTTCTATTATATGAGATGGATATGCATTTTATAGAGTAAACAAAAATTGCATATCTTGCATATCAATGAATGAAATTGTGAATATCGACATGGAGCTTTTGCATAACTGTGTTTATGAAGAGCAAACATGTTATTCAATTTATTTTCTTGTGAATGTTGCACTGATATAAACTAGTACATAAACTGATATTCGTTTTTTGTGATGAGATATGCATTTACTATGATTGATATTCGTAGTTTTACAAAATGATATTCATGCGCAGGTGAGGACCAATTGACATATACAGTAAAGGATGGCAATGGAGATTTATTTCAAGTAGATCATCCACTATGTCACGACATCACTACATGCAGCTGTATGATGTTCAACAAAGTTGGTTTACCATGTCGTCATATATTCACCGCTTTGAAGTCTTATGGTTATGATAAGGTTCCTGAACGACTGATCCTAACTAGATGGAGAAAAGGTGCTGCAACGAGGACGAAGAGTAGTATTCCTAATGACGTCTGGGATCAGAGTGTACGAATAGAAAAGAAACAAGCTATGATGAACGAATTATGGTCAGTGATATATTCTTGTGTTGGACTTGTGGAGGAAGACGGTGAGAAGATACATGATTTGCTGTTAACATTGAAGAACAAGAAGTCGGAATACAAAGCAGACGATAACTCTGAAACCAGGGAAGAAGGAGTAAGAGAATCAATGGTGGAGAGCTTTGCGGGAATTAGTGCGCCGGATGAGGTCTATGTTCAACCTCCGGCACAAGCGAAGAACAAAGGAACCGGGAAGAGGTACAAAGATGGAAAGGAGAAGTCTATAGCCGAAGCTTGGAAAAAAAGGTTGTAGACGAAAATGCACAGAAATGCATGAGGAAATGTAAAAGGTGCAACAAGTATGCCAGACATGATAGCAGAAATTGCAAAGAAATTATGTAGTCTATTGATATGCAACATTATTCTTTTGGTATTCAGAATCTGTATTGCAATATTCATTAGCTACTCATATCCATGAATTTCGGATTTTGGCATCATGTTTTATGATTTCATTGATGTGTATGTTTTTTAGCGTTTCTGCTTGTTTGCATATTTCATACATTCGAATAGTCTACTACTTTAAACGAAATGCATCAACTATACCGTTAAACAATTCATATATCGTGAATACCATAACATAAGAAATGCATACCTACGAAATATTCGTGCATATCAAAACAAAATCTTTATTCCAAAATATAACGTTAAAAAATTTATGAGTCGTGCATGCTAAAACAACGAAATTGCAAATCAACAAAATATTCTATCGAGAATATCAATGAGTTGAACTGAAAACAACACTGCTAGATAGTGGAATAACAAGTCTAATAAGTAGAATAACGTCTAAGTAGTGGAATAAAATGACCCAATGATGTCTTCTCCGCTGCCATTTGATTGCCATCATGATGTCATGGTTTCTACACCCGCCTATGTGCAGTAGCGTCTTCGATGATGAAGTCTTTCATAATATTCTTCTTATACGTTATAAGGGCATGGAGATACATATGGCGCAATGGGACAATGCACTTCTTGGAGTTTGGCTTAAATCCAGTTTGCCAATTGTTCAATGCCTGACCAAAATATGTCTCCATATGGCGCATTACATATATCCCGCAATCAACCTTGTTTGTGTTATCACGCCACATCATCTTCAAAATGAACATACGACCTCTGGTAAAACCACTACATCTTGTGCCGAGATTCAAAGAATCCATATACTGGAAGAACATCCTGGACTGTGGACAAATATGATAAACAGATGAAGTGTACATCCTATACTGTATAGTATGCATGACTATATATGAATATCACATTATATATCGACAATTTAAAACATCATGCATAAGTGTGCATATCAAAACCATAAGTGTGCATATCAAAACCATACGTTATAAGGGCATGGAGATACATATCTAAACATCTAGTCTGCAAATATATACCATAAGTGTGCATATCAAAACCAAACAAATTAATATCACATAACAACATGATAAACTATTACATCATGCATACATAAATATATAGTTTGCATATCTACACAGGACGTGTGCATATCATAGTCAAACAACTGAATATCACATAAAACATCATGCATGCCTGAATATATAATCTGCATATCTATTTAGTCATTATGAATATCATAATCACACGTGTGAATATCATACAGCAATTGTCACTCACTAATATAAATGTCACATATATATAACATAAAAGTATATAGTCCTTATTCAATATGGTACTATACATAATAACCTATGTATATTACCAGTACGATCATTGTTTCACCATATTTTGATGTCTAGTCCTCATCGCCACCTGTTGAATTATCAATAATCTCTATCTTCGAATTCATGAAATTGAAACAAATCAGGTAAAAATGCTCATGTTTCAAAATGGGGAAGAAAACCTGTCATTGCATCAAAATGTTATTTGACAAATATCAATATATCGTTTATAAGAGCGCTACTATGAAATAAATATAGTTTGATGAGTTATTACCAAATCTACATCCACCATAGATGTATGGTCGAGGCTCGCTAGCAATTCATCCAGCCCAACTTTGAAAATGGAGAACTTGGAGTCGTATTCAACTTTGTTTGCGATGGAAAGGGGGCCAACCTGCTTATGTAAAAATGAATACGGATTCAGTGAATATCATCGAATGACATGTGCATATCACAATGTAAAACCTGAATACCTACCAAAGTTGATGGATGAACGAACAACCGCGATGCAGTTGTATGGTTTCGAGCCTCTTCTAAGTCATTTAAATATACACACCACAGGTCGACAATATTAATTGAAACATAGGTGGATTCTTTGAGTGACTGGAATTCGCTCACATCAAGTGTATAACCATTATATTCAAAAAGGGGTTCCCTGTTTACGAGAAAGACAGTAGACAAATCAAAAAAGAAGCATAATCATTGAATGCAACGCACTTCAGTAGTAAACACTAACCCATCCGGAGCGTGATTCACAACATACGAATATAAGTCATGTTGTTGTTTACTGATCGTTTTACTTGCGTTTATAATCCTATTCAACCATGGGCTCTTTTTTGTAGCCGGTAGCTTAATGTTCCTCTTTGCATTTTGTTGGACAGATCTCATCGGTGTTACAAAATCATCTCCTTCCTCATTGTCGTCCATTTGGGCCTGAATTTCAAGTAATATCAAATTAAACATAAATGCAAAGTAATAATACAACGCATAAGCGAACACGTACTTTGCATACAGACGCAGAACATGTGAATATCAAACAAGGTCTGATGAACGTTACATAATTAAGTCGTTACACGAGTATTTTGAACACACATCCACCCCATCTAATCATGTTAAACATTACATATATTAAGCAGTTACTGGGTACGAGAATATGTCCATACAATCACCCCAACTAGATCTAGTCTTCATATTAGATGTACACCCAGAATACAACTTCACAAATTCAAGCCTTAAGTGTGACCATCATCATTTGCTTCTAACCCTATTACTCCTCCTTAGGCTTACCGAATCAGTTTGAGGAATAGCGGGATGCTTTCTTGGACGACCACATGTTGACTTCTTAGGTCGAAGCTCCTTAACATCGGACGCAACAACTGTAGGTTGAGTTGGGGCAGCAGCGTCAGTCTGGTGATGCTCAACAACAATATCATTCACCACCCCCATAACCACATCACTTGGATTCGGTTGCACCTGTACAAATTAACATCGGTTAAATAACTGTATATCCTGCATATGAATGTGTGAAAAATGCATAACATACCCAGTAAAATGCATATCAATAAGAAATAAGCTGCATAACAATAAGTGAGACATGGATATCATACCATAATAAATTTTCTATCAATAATTACATAACATACCCACTGACATGCATACCTAAATCGCTTGTACTGGATAATGACTTCGTGTAAAGAACGTATCTCACACCATAAGATTGCATATTAAATGAATGGTTACCAACTACTTATAACATGATAGCCTAATGTATTATTTCATAACTATTGTACTCAAACTTTGTTACCTCGTGGAGCTGGGTTGGTGGGTCAACATTCTCTACTGTGGTGGCTTCGGTCATTTTGGACGGATCGTCAACAACAGCTGGAATTTCACTTTGATGCTGCTCGACTAGTGGGTCAATCTCGCTCATTCCAGCATTGCCCTATGGAAATTTCATTAATAATATTATGCAAATATTATTTAAACTAAATAAATTTGCTTTGTGTGATAAATAATTCTGCATAAACCTGAGGCATATCAGTATGGCCCGTATCTGCCTGGAAAAAAGGAATGTCGTCATCAAACCCGAATTTATCATTCTCGCACTTCATGATGTCGTTCCGCCTAGACAATGCTGCCTCGATCTCTTCCACCACCTTCGTCAGCTCAGGACTAGTCCAGAATGGGTCTTCAGCTTGTGAAATCACATTCTCTACTTGAGTGCATACATCAAACGGAGCCTCGTGCAGAGAATCTGATCTAGAACCAAGTAAAGCCCTGGCCGACTCAGTGAGGGCGATTGACACATCATCGTCCTTGCACTCGACAGGCATGTTTTTGGTCCTGTCGACTATCCTAATAATAGCATTTGCAATAATCTTCAGATCCTTCAGCATACCTTTGTTGTACTCCTGTAAAAATTGCATATCAAAATGTAAATTTTGCATTGTAATATTGTTAACTATGGCTTCATAAACACTATAAAGTATAACCATGCTGTAATCATTTGCTTAGATCAACCTTAAACAGTGAGTATATAGTATGCATATTTATACATGAAGTGTGCATATCACAACCAAACAAATGAATATTACATTATATATCGACAACTTAAAACATTATGCATATGTGAACATATAGTAGGCATATCGATACAGTAAGTGTGCATATCATAGTCATATAATTGAGTGTCACATAACAAATACACAAGCTAATAGTTTATACATACCTGAATATATAATCGGCATAACTACGCATATAATATGAATATCAACCTCACACATTGAATATCGTACACGAAATTGTCAGTCAGACAACAGTATATAATCCTTATTCATCAGCATGCTATGAATGATAACCTACGTATTTTTTTCATTACTAAAGTCAATAACTATTACGTTATGCAAAATCTATATATACCTTTTTGGTACTTGATTCCTGTACCGCACATGCAACACCTTGCCTTTTTTTATAGACAGCTGAGGTTCCAAATTACCATCCCCGAACACCCCCCAACTCATCTCAGTCTCTTCTCTCTCAGCTACAAGATCTTCATTCCATCCGACAAATGCAGGGAATTTCCTTGGAACGGTACGTTTACCATACAAGACCACGCGGTCCAAGTATAGAACCTGAATAAAACAGAAATATGATGAATATCAGTGTATGAATTGTGAATATCAAACACAAATCATTGAAAACGCATGCCCCAATATATCAAAATTCAAAAATTGTTCCCCAAATTGTATATTTAAGGACCCACATACCGTCAAGAAATAGAGTGGCCCAGTAAAGTAGCCGTCCGGATTCGTATCCCACTTCTTCTTAGCCTCAATAAGACAATCGATAACGAAGCCACACCAGTTCATCGTGCTCAAGAAATTTAGCTGCTCTAAGCCACGTATGAGGGACTGATTTGCAGCACCACTTTGTGTCGGCTCGACTATACAAGAGTGGAACAGAACAATAAAGTTCCGTATGAAGTCTTCGCCTCCTTCCTCAATCGACAACATATGTTGCCCCACATGATTGTATCTGATGCTATGCAGCTTCTTATCGAAATTTTTCCTCCACTTCTCTACCACATCCATCTTAACCATTGGTTCGAACTTGATTATTTGAACTGGGCCACGTGGAATGCCCATGTAGATCTCCACATCAATATCTATGACATCTATAGCAGACCCATCTGGAAGCAAAATCTTCCCTTTCATTGCATTGTAGCTCTAGACCAACCACCTACACATGAAACTGAAGAAAGAAACATATTTTTTCAGCTACAACGCAAAACAAAACAGATCCAAAATCATGTGTATCCATAATCAGGATTGAAACATGCACATCACAACCATGCATCGTGAATTTCTAAAAGTATAATTTGCATATATCAATCAGACAAATGAAAGACACATGCACAATAGATCACTGCTTAGATCATGAATATCATAAAAGCTAATATGCATATCCAAACAACACAAATGAAAAACACATACATAAATGGTCACTTGTATATATCATGAATATCTCAAAATTTTATATGCAAATCTATTCAGGATATATGCATAACACAACCACAAAATTGAATATCACATACAAATCGATAATTGGATATCTCAAATGAAAAAACATACACAAATGGTCACCTGTATATATCATGAATATCTCCTAATTTTATATGCATAACTATTCATCCTTGCATGCAAAACACAATCACACAAATGATTATCACATAGCAAATCGACCACTGAATATCTCAATATGTTATATGCATATCTATCCAGGATGTCTTGCATATGTTAACATATAATATGCATATCGATGTATGGTTGATGCATATTTCACTCATAAAAAAACATATCATATGTACGGCCAATTAAATCATCAGTTGTGCCAATTTGCATATCAACAAGGCATATCTGAATATCATATATATAGATTTTACGTATCTAATGAACATCTTAATACAAAAAACATGTACCTTGGTAACGGGAACGCTTCCATTCTTAACAGTCTCCTAAAGCCATACTCCTCTACAATTTCCTTCTGCATTTGGTTCATTTTCCCAATGGCCTGAACGAAATATTCAAGGCATCCACGATGTTTGATACCTTTAAAACCATCATTTTTCTTGACTTTCTTCTTCTGACATACCACTTCTTCTAATTCTTCCACAATCATCTTAGCCTTGCCCTTATCAACCGTATTTTTTGATTTCAAACCTGCTACATGATAAAAATATGTATTAGTCAGTGTATATTAATGGAAAATAACATTAACAAATCCAAAACCCAATATTCACATGTAAATATAATGTACCGGAATCATCGTGAGCAACTGATTTAGATGATGCACCCTTTTCCTTCAAATGCTTTGATTTGGCCTTTTGAATGTTGGCCAGTGTTTCATCTTCATCTAAGATGGGTGGTTCTACAATGAATTAAGAGGTAATTAGCACATTGACGAATACAAGCTGACTTTATGATTCATATCACCATTGGAAATGTATGCACTGAACAATTAATAATATCATACCTCTCGATTTTCTCTTAAGCAAATCCTCAGTTGGTTCTCTAGTGGACTTACCCTTGTCACTACAAACAACCATCTTCAACTGCCTCTTTGCCTGCGGACTCCTTCGGGTTGGGGAAGAAACATGGGCTTCTTCTGGTCCACTATCCACCACTGTTTCGGTATGTTGTTCGGCAAGTGTGACCTGAGCATCTTTTGGGGAAGTTTCAGCGGACTTGCTTGAGGGTAATCCTATACAAAACATAATAATCTTAATTGTATATAAAGTATAAGAATGAATGACTAAAGCTTATACAAACATGCAAATGTCATAGTTGGAAATACATTGCATATCTATTTGAATGTAGTGCATATCCCTAAGAATATAATGCATATCAATTTTTAAAAAATGAACAACTAATCTAAATATAATGTACCAGCTGGGTATGCATATCAGTGAATGAAGTATGCATCTCTCAATCACATAAATGAAAGACACATGCACAATAGATAACTTCTTAGACCATGAATACCATAACAGCTAGTATGCATATCTAAACAACAAAAATGAAAAACGCATACACAAATGGTCACTCTAAGAATATAATGCATATCAATTTAAACAAAATGAAAAAACTAGTCTAAACTAGTTGGTAATCATATCAGTAACAAACATTAAACAAGGCCTATCATTTTACTACCTTACTTCGAAGCTATACAAATAAACACAAAACAAATACATTACCTTTGACGAGCCTTCTTCGCTTACCACCTTTTGTGTTCGGAGACATTTTTTCCCTAGCCAACAATCCTCTGACCATGAACGAGAACCTAGATAAGACGATGAGCAACATTATAAACCAACCTCCAACTCCAACAACAATTGAAACAAATTGAATATCAAGAACCCAAACAATTAACCTCGCTCAAACCAATATATACATTGCACATGTTCTGCATAACAATGCATGTAAAAATGCATATGTCATCTACAAAATTGAATATCAAAAACACAGTATATGCTTTCGATGGTCTATTGAATATTAACAACATAAATGTACTGTTTGACCATTTCTCTTTAACCCCAAACGAACAAAAAAAGCCAATCCAACCCTAAATAGCAACCCATATCAAGTCATCAACCACTCAAAATCAATAAATGTGCAATTCGAACTAATTGAATCTCAAAAACAAAGTAAAACCTAAACCCTAAACGAACTAGACTTGCAATTCGAACAAATGTGAACCATATAAACCTTCTAATTCCCTCGATGCAAAGGAATACTCAACTCTAAATTGTTCTATTCGACATAGATCGAATACTAACACGAAAATGAACGAAATCGAAGAGTACAACACCATTGATGGAGACGAAAATAAACGCCGTCGTCGAGTTAAACTCGAAGAGTACAATACCATTTTTGCAAAACCGAAAATGGTCCGACGACGGCGATACGATGGCGCTTCTACCAGTGAGCCGACGGCTCTTCTACCTGTGGGATGACACGATACTCCTGCGATGGAAGATGAGGACGATCGAGCGAGAGGATGAGACGATGAAGGCGGCGAGAGCGAGGGAGAAAATGGGTAGCAGAGCACGATAGAGAAGAGGAGGGAAAATGGAAGTTGAAGCGTCTAGATATGGAAATCAAATCCCGGGAGAATCGTAAATGGACGAGATCGGGTGTGGGTGAGTCTATTTTTTTTTTGTACCTCTCTAGATTAAATCCCAGCCATCCATCTTAATCAAATCCAACGCTCTATATTTGTACACTCGTTTCACTCTAAGGAGTTGTTTTACTAGAGCATAGATCTATATATATATATATATATATATATATATATATATATATAATTCAATCTTATAGCAGAAGTATGTGAGAGCTTTAATACTAGCCAGTGATATAGCACCACTTATATATTTTGCATGTAGTATTTCATATTCCTGATGGTATCGACTATCGACACATGTTGTTGAAGATTTTTTTTTTTTTAAACAACAATTCAAAAGTTGAATTTTATTGTCTTTCAAATTTCTTTAATATGATATCAGATATGTTAGTCCATCAATATCATTGTACATGTACAAAATCATACAACAATGTAATTAAATATCCTCAAATTATCATTCGTATCATAATCTTGCTTTAGTTTTCCTAATTGTTGTCTAGCTATAATCTATCTGAAGTAAATACGTCATATATATAATATAAATATTTTTATTTTATTTTATTTTTATACATCTTTTACCATTATGAATTTCCAATTAATTATTATTATTAATTAGTTTTAAACATCTATTACTATTATTATTAATATAAGTCTCTACTATGTATAAGTGCTATATATATGGCATAATCTACAAATTTAATAATAAATAATACGACACTTAAATTTTTGACGCTTTAAAAAAGTGTCGGGACGAAAAAGTCCTACGCTTTTTTCTGGCGATAATGGTTCGAAAAAGCGTCTAAAATGACAATGACTAGGGAATAAGAGGTAAATGGGGAAAAAGACAGAGAGGGCACTCCCTCTTCTGAATCCGCTCTCTTACCATCCTTATTTAAAGTAGAAGTGATTGATGTCACTTGACCTTGAACCAAGTCATCTTTCGTTATAATCTTTTTTGTAATCTGTCACTTGTCATTATCTGATTTTATAATTTATAATTTATATAGATTTGGTTCTAATTATGTGATTGTATTTATCATAATCTTACTTGCTTTTTTAGTATATATATGACATTATTTCGTACAAGATTTTGTATCATTTTTTAGTGTGATTATGCTCTTAATAAGTTGTTTTTATTTATTGAAATGAGGTTATATATAATTTGGTTTATTTATCTACCTACATAAATGTATCTATATCATAATTTATATTATTGTAATCTAAATCTAAATTTTATAATACTAAAATATATATTGTCTAAGACCATATGTTCCCCTCATAAAGCCGCATCATCTATGACACGTGTCGTTTTCATAATTTGTCACATCATTTATTATACTTTTGTAATATAATAATTATATTATGTTTATCTCCAACTATTTTATGACAATCTTTTGTATTTCAATTTTTAAAAATATGCTTATGTAATTCATTTACATATTATGTTGTAAGAACAATTATGTTAATTGCAAATATTACTATGTCATACAATTTTACACCTTATTATTTTCCTTCATTCTATTCAACAACTAGTGTGTGTGCCCGTGCCTAAGGCTAAGGCACATGTTAAGATTATAATTTTATTTCTTAATAACGATAAAATTACATATACATATATACCACTTAAACTTAACATAAGATCATTATATCATATAAGGTATGTATCAATATGTATCAACATAATGATATAAAATAAAATAAAAAATTGGTAAGAGAAACATGTATAATGAGTTAATTGTAATGATAAGACAATAATCTTATATCAGTATATAAGATGTCATAGCGAAGGTTCTGGATTGGAAAGTGGGAATCAAACGACACTTGAATGATTTACTTCATTGATAGTTGACACCATAGACATGTCGGAAGTAGACTTCCATTGGTAATTCATTGGCACATGCATTTATATAGATTTTTACAAAAATAAATAAATATATGAATTCTTAATGCCAATCTTTTGAATGGAAAAAAGTAGTTAGATTGATTTTTTTTTTAGAAAATAAATATATAGTTTTTGTACATTATATTGTCTTTTGAGGGTAAAAGAAATCAAACTTATATGTTTGGTAAGTTAATAAGTATTTAGTATGTAATATTTTTATATCAGAAGTAATGATAGTACATGGTATATAAATTATACAATTAATTAATTTAATGTAACTTCCCCTTCCTTTTTCATAACCGCTTCACGTAAAGATCATGATTGTACATGATTTTGTTAGTTTTACAATTAGTTTTATAATAGCCGAATTTATTTTTTGGAGAGAAAAACAGATTAAGGAAGTGATGTACAATAATTATCTATCTTGAAAAACCAATTTATCAAACAATTTATTTATGAAAGATATAGCTTGAAAACCAATTTATTAATGATCATGGAAGATTTACTAATATTTGATATCATTTTGAGTTTGTATAGTATAGCTTGAAAACCATTTTGTAAATGATTATGCAAGATTTACTAATATTTGATATGATATATGATTTTGAGTAGGTAAAATCAGTCAAACTTAAAATTTGGTAGATTTTTAGTATGTAACATTATACCTCAAGTGACGATACCCATATATGCAATTGTATACGTGTAGAAGATGTTATTTATTCTAAAGAATTTATGTCATAAGAATATATACCGCGTACACCTTGTTGTAAAAAGTGAAAAAATGTGAATTTGCATGTATGTCGTAAAACAATATACACATGTATACCTTGTTGTAAAAAGTGATGAAATTTAAATTTGCATTTGTGTCGTAAGAAAATATACGCATGTATACCTTGTTGTAACAAGTGATAAAATTTAAATTTGCATTCATATCGGAAAAAATATATACGCATGTATACCTTGGTGTAAAAAGTGATGAAATTTAAATTTGCATGCATGCCATAAAACAATATACACTTATATACCTTGCTGTAAAAAGTGATGAAATTTAAATTTAGATTTGTGTCGTAAGAAAATATACGCCTTATACCTTGCTGTAAAAAGTGATGAAATTTAAATTTGCATGCATGTCGTAAAACAATATACACATGTATACCTTGTTGTAAAAAGTGATGAAATTTAAATTTGCATTCGTGTCATAAGAAAACATACGCATGTATGCCTCGAGAATATTTTGTAATTATTGGATGAATGATAACAATTTCTAGAAGACGCGTTTATCGTGATAAAGTTATCTTCATATATGAATAACATTTGCTAAATGTTTATAAAAGTTTATTATAAATTTGACAAATAATAAAACAGTGTGTTTGTTAATTGATAAATTTGCACGTTCACCAAATAAAAAAAATTCACCAATCAACGAACAAACTATCATGAGAAGTGAGAACCATGTAATAATAATTACATAACATTGGCCGTGATAAATCTATACTTTCAATTTTTACTATTATTTTTTGTAATAGGAGGTAGATGTGTCCAATGACAGTCCACACAAACATATTTCAAACCATGCATCAAGCATGGAGTACCCGAGTTATTTAATTCAAAAAGTAATTTAATATATGCTGAGATGGTAAAATATTGATTTAGAATGTAAACTGTCAAATAATTTATACATAATCTAGAGATGAAATCCCTACATAATTACGTCTTTTATTGCCCAAATGTTCTCGCATTTTCTATTCGAACTCTCACACCTAAGCAAGTTCAATGGACCATCTTTTATGACAATAAGCTCCCAGATAGGTAAATATCGCTTTTGATTTTTGATGGGTTAGGAGCTCTAGAGCCCTGATGAGCCAAATGCACTGATACTTTAAAAAGAGAATGAGTTACTTCCAAGTAAAACTCAAGGGAATGCTCTCAGCCCATCAACAATGGTGTTTGTCTCAAGAAGTGTTGTAGCTTTTCAAGTGTCGATCTCACAGAGACCAATGTAATATTAATTGAAATGCTATCAGTGTACTAGGCCGGAAAATAGGGAATATGATAGAAATCTATAATTAAGCTAAAACTAAGAAGCAAATAAAAGGGATAAAATATATGGGATAAATGTGTCTAAGGTTAAGGATCACCGCAACAATGCTTCAGTAAATAAAATCAAACTCTGCCTGAATCTAATCCAAGTAATTGAAGGTAAGTCATCTAAGGTAATCCACTAACTCCTCTCGGACGATGATAGACGTGTCTGAACTAAACTAACAATCGCTCTCGCGCAGAGCTAATCTCATTCAAACCCATTAACGCACTTAGAGTCTAGAGATAAATTGAGATAACATCCGCTCTCGCGCTCCGCTAAATCAACTCAAACCTAGAACATCTATGACGACTTAGTATCCTCAAGAGTAATTAAGTTGCTCTCGCACAAATAACACTCAGGTTCGATTCCTAGGGATCTAGTAGAAATTATCACCTCTCGGTCTCAAACTCTACCTGATTACTTACTAGTGTTTTCACCTCTCGGTCTCAAACCCTAATAAGTTCCAATTCGCATAAGTTACTATGGGCATAAAGCATCTAGGAATGAATCAAATACTATTTCAACTCAGGCAAAGAAATAATTCTAATTACGTACGCATCGTCGGGATCACCATAACCCTAGAAACTAGGAATTTAGCCAAGCATGATCGAAGACATCAATAGATTTAAACTAGTCATCAACATATATGGATTATGCAATAAACACTGGAGATAAAATTAAATCTCAATAACAAAATAATCCAAATTGACAAAAGACTAGAACGATAATACCAATTTTTGAATCAAGCTAGGGTTCAAACTCCCTCTTGAATTTCATTCCCCTGTATTGCGGCCGTGTTCAACTAAAAACAAAACTAAACTCCAACTAAAACTACTCAAATTCCCACCTAACACTCATCTCCGACCCCTCTAAAGCTGCGTAACTACTCCCTCCTTCCAAACAAATATTGGGCCCCCTCCTCTTCTCTTGCTCACGTGAATTCCAGTATCATTAGGCCCAAATTTCTCTTAAGTCACGTGGACCACTTCATTGGAAGAATTTAAACGGGCTTCTCATACGGGCCCAAATTTCACGTGCAGCAACGGCCCAACAAAGCCATCAGCACGGTCCACCAAATATTGCACAGCATTTCTCCAAATTGTACCTAAAATACCTGAAACAATAAAAATACGAGTGTAGACTCCGAATACAAAATAATGCAAATTTAACAATAAAAGATATAAAATATACATGCAAATGATCTAAACTAATATGCAACTAGACTCCTAAAGCATGGAAAAAATGGATGTTATCAAATCCCCCAAGCTTAAACCTTGCTTGTCCCAAGCAAGTACATAACTAATGAGTCCGCAAAATATACAATGGTTGTTGCAATCCAAGAGACATGTGAGGATGACCATGAAAGTCCAAACAAATTACAACTTCCTTCCTAGCATGCTTCTCAATCAATGACAAGATGAAATTAGTTCTTCTACTCTAGACCCCACTAAGATAAATATAAAGTCACTCACACTCATGTGTTTAGGATATGTGTTTCGCTCAATTATCTACTATGAATGCTAACTACCATAAACTTGCAACAATATCTAGATCTCCACTGCTAGAGACAATGCAAAACACAATCATGAGACATATAAATAGGGTTGTAATGGGGCCAAGGTATTTTGATAGGGCATGGATAAACTTTGGCCATGTGGTGCTAAATCCAGGGAAAAGAACTTCACTAAAATAACACCAATCATATAATGATTTTACAATAACTCAACTACAACCCAAACTAAGGATTCACCATTCTATTTTATGGGCTTCTTTTCTTCTTCTTCATTCTTTTTCTCTTTTTTTCTCTTTTTTTTCAGTTTTTTTTTTGAATGAAGAAGAAGGAAGCAAACTTTTATGAACCGAATGGTATAAAACCTTACAATCAATTTCTAATGATCACCCAACATTTTATGCAACTCCCCCAAGCTTAGTCCACTTCCACGTTAAGCAAACAAAAGTTCAATCCCCTGGATGGGAAGGATATATGCATAGGCTCGGATGATTTTGTGGAGCTTTCAAAGAATAGGCTTTAAGGCTCAAAGGGCTTCAAGAAGAGGGAAATATTATTAGGGTGGTCAAGGATAATATAGGCTCATGAAAAATAATGTCTCAATCAAAATGTAATGCACATTAGTCCTATATGCAGTCTCAAAGAGGTATTGAAGCAAGTTCTAGAGATAACAAACAAAGAGAGATCACACAAGAAAAATTAGAGGACTTATGCAATTGTAGTCCAAGAAAGGCTAACAAGCTCACCAGGACATTTTGTCTAGAGTATCGGTCCTAACACATCTTAATCAAAGTCCACATGCTCAAGTCATTGTCAAAGGTTTGATCAATCATATCATTCTCATAATGCAATTGTAACATTAACAACCAAAGCATATTAAGAGGATTCACAATTATGTACCGTTATAAGGACCCATAAAGGAAGAAACAGGAGAACAAATCAAACATCCAAATGCAAATATGCAATGCAGTGCATGAAAGAAAATGAAAAAGAAACACACAAAAATATGAAAACTAACACTAAAATGCAAACAGAGTCTACACATGGAATTATCCCTCCCCCAAGCTTAAAGTCTACATTGTCCCCAATGTAGACATAAAAGAAAGAGGAAAAGAAACTCACCAAATAAATCAGGCAATCAGGCATCTTCACTCTATGCTCCAGGGTTGTCAAAAATTGGTACAAGTGCAGAAGAATTTTCATCAGCATCCTATCTTCCATCTTCCAGTAGCACTATACACACAGCATAGACAAAACAAACCCCAAATACAAGACTACCAGCTCCAACAAATAATACACTTATCAGCAAAGAGCAGAAAAATCAGTTCAAAAACGAAATTGTCAAACAGAATACCCAAACATTACACATGACACTCAATACAAATTGAGGACCTTCACCAACACAATATTAATATATGGAGAAAGAAATGATAGCACAATATTATGGAGAACAAATTCAGTATATCATGTGCCTTATACTCCACCAACCCATCAGATTGCCCAGATCATTATAACCACAATTAGTTAATCAACCACAATTAGTTAATCAACTAATAAAAGTCACAATATTCACTTTGAAGAGCATACCCAATGACATCATCAATCTAAAAGCACAGGATCAATTTCGTAGAGAATTTTGAAAGCAGATTGAGGAATTGACCTGAAAATTGGAAGGGTTCAGTACATGGCAGAATAGCGGTGGTGGAGATCCGGTTCTGGGCGCGAGGGGTAGCGGGTCGCGCCGGTGGTGCGCGAGCAGGTGATCTTGGTTCGGTGGTGGTCTGAGCAAATTTGGGTATGAGGAGGGATTCAGACGAGAGAGGGAGAGGAGTTGCTTGGGTATCGGGAAGCAGTGTTGGTGTGGTGGCTCGCGAGCAGGCGGAGGTGTGGTGGGTTTGATGGTGGCTCGCGGCGGCTCGGATCTGGGCATGGTGCGAGGTGGGTTCGGATCTGGGTGCGAACAAGTGGTGTGGGTCTGGTGTAGGGCTCAGTTGGTGGTGAGCAGCGGCGACGCGGGCGAGGCGGAGAACAGGGGTGGCGGGGAAGAGTGGCGAGGGAGAGGGCTGGGTAATAGGGTTCAGCAGAGGAAGAAAGAAAAGAAAAAAGAAAGGGAATGTTTTTTTTTAGAGGCATGGTCACGAAAATGTTGGCACGGTTTGGCACCAAACCGTGCCAAATTCCAGAGACTTCATCCAAAAATTTGCACGGTCAGACGCTAACCGTGCAAATTTCCAGAGACTTATACAAAAGAACTGCACGGTTAAGCACCGTTTTGCACGGTTGAATCTTAACCGTGCAGTTTTCCAGAAGGTCTCCGCATCCTTTTTTTTTTAAGAAGAAGAAAACATACCTCATGGGTTGCCTCCCGGCCCATCCAACGCTTGTTTAAAGTCGTAGCTTGACCTTCACCAATGTCATGTACTCGGATCAGGCGGGTCGGTGATATCCAACTTGATCGGATCAGGCTCTATATAAGGTCTTAGTCGAATCTTTTGAACCTTGAAGTACCCCGAGTTCTTATGTCATAGCTCAACAGAATCATTATGAAGAACTCGGTGCAGGTAGTATGGACCGGACCATCTTGTACTCTTACTTCCCGGAAACATGCTTGATTTGTGATGATAGAGAATCACATGATCCCCTTGCTTGAATTCAATTTGAGCATGACCAGCGGAGCGTCTTTTTCTCTTCTTCCGTCTACTCCGAACCTCTAATTATGAATTAGCAAGCTCTTCTTGCACCATACAACAGGTAAGTGTGCTAGAGGTCGGGGTAGAGCTTTCTAACACTTTAAGCTCATCAAGCATCCGGTCCTCCTTGGTCCTTTGAATAATTTCCTTCCTATCAAACTGTGGTTCATCCCACTTCTTCTTAACCCCAATCAGAATAGAAGTGCATTGCTCAAAATAATGCACTTTAGGTGGCTCTGCAGGCAAATTCGAGATAACCAACTCAACAATATGATCCTTCAATTTTTGATTTTCTGTGGCTAAATCATCTACTTGTGTCTTCAGAGAGTTCACCAAACCTGAAAAGTGAATTAAATTGGATTAATAAGGGATTAAGAATGTCCATGATAGATGGAAAAAGAGCAAGAATTTTCTCAACTTCCCTATCATGTCTCATAATAAAGTCATCAAGCTTGTTGCCCTGTATAGACGGATGACTCTTAGCCTGGAGCGATGTGTGTGGTGTTGTCACCCAACTCTGATTTGAGGGTTGTGAGTTCCACGCGATTATTTCCCCCAGAGTAGCGCAACAACTAGTTTTGTCATGATCTTCAGCTCCACAAGACTCACAAAAGAGGTTAGAAGTCATTGGATTTTGGCCATAACCCAAATTATAATTTTCAAAATCATACCTCTGAGTACTTGTATAAGGCTCGGATGAAGAAAATTGATAGGAATTTACATCATACATACCTGAATCCATTTATTTGACTCTTTCTAAAATAGCATGAAATTAAGAAAAGGGGAAAAAATCAAAGCAAAAATAATGACCTAGACTCACCAATAGAGATAACAACTAATATTAACAAATTGGTCCCCGGCAACGGCGCCAAAAACTTGATGTGGCTAAAACCTACCCACAAGCGTATGGGGTCAATTGTAGCTTTTCAAGTGTCGATCCCACAGAGACCAATGTAATATTAATTGAAATGCTACCAGTGTACTAGACCAGAAAATAGGGAATATGATAGAAATCTATAATTAAGCTAAAACTAAGAAGCAAATAAAAGGGATAAAATATATGGGATAAATGTGTCTAAGGTTAAGGATCACCGCAACAATGCTTCAGTAAATAAAATCAAAATCTGCCTGAATCTAATCCAAGTAATTGAAGGTAAGTCATCTAAGGTAATCCACTAACTCCTCTCGGACGATGATAGACGTGTCTGAACTAAACTAACAATCGCTCTCGCGCAGAGCTAATCTCATTCAAACCCATTAACGCACTTAGAGTCTAGAGATAAATTGAGATAACATCCGCTCTCGCGCTCCGCTAAATCAACTCAAACCTAGAACATCTATGACGACTTAGTATCCTCAAGAGTAATTAAGTTGCTCTCGCACAAATAACACTCAGGTTCGATTCCTAGGGATCTAGTAGAAATTATCACTTCTCGGTCTCAAACTCTACCTGATTACTTACTAGTGTTTTCACCTCTCGGTCTCAAACCCTAATAAGTTCCAATTCGCATAAGTTACTATGGGCATAAAGCATCTAGGAATGAATCAAATACTATTTCAACTCAGGCAAAGAAATAATTCTAATTACGTACGCATCGTCGGGATCACCATAACCCTAGAAACTAGGAATTTAGCCAAGCATGATCGAAGACATCAATAGATTTAAACTAGTCATCAACATATATGGATTATGCAATAAACACTGGAGATAAAATTAAATCTCAATAACAAAATAATCCAAATTGACGAAAGACTAGAACGATAATACCAATTTTCGAATCAAGCTAGGGTTCAAACTCCCTCTTGAATTTCATTCCCCTGTATTGCGGCCGTGTTCAACTAAAAACAAAACTAAACTCCAACTAAAACTACTCAAATTCCCACCTAAAACTCATCTCCGACCCCTCTAAAGCTGCGTAACTACTCCCTCCTTCCAAACAAATATTGGGCCCCCTCCTCTTCTCTTGCCCACGTGAATTCCAGTATCATTAGGCCCAAATTTCTCTTAAGTCACGTGGACCACTTCATTGGAAGAATTTAAACGGGCTTCTCATACGGGCCCAAATTTCACGTGCAGCAACGGCCCAACAAAGCCATCAGCACGGTCCACCAAATATTGCACAGCATTTCTCCAAATTGTACCTAAAATACCTGAAACAATAAAAATACGAGTGTAGACTCCGAATACAAAATAATGCAAATTTAACAATAAAAGATATAAAATATGCATGCAAATGATCTAAACTAATATGCAACTAGACTCCTAAAACATGGACAAAATGGATGTTATCAGTTTCCCCCATAAGTCGCAAAAAATATTAATTATACTGCATGTATAAGCAGTCAAATCCTATAAATCAACAATAAGTTCAAACTGGCTTTAACATCAAAAAGCATGTTACATCCAACACGATGTTCAACAAGCTGAGGAGAAAGCAAAATTTGTTTCAAACATTATGTAATCATTCAGTTATTCAAGTAAAAGTTGATACTAAAATTAATTATTGACAATACAATCCCCACAAATGAATAAGAGATCATAAAAAGTTACTTTGAAAAGGAATTCCCTATAACTACAAGCATATATGCAACAAAATTTCTCGGAGGAACTAAGGTAATAGAGAAGATGGAGGAACAACAAAATTCCCTATAACTACACACAAAAATGATTTTTTGGAAACAAAAATTAGAATACACACAAATGCAAGGAACAACCAGAGAAGATGGAGGAATCTATTCAGAAGCTTATCTACTGGTCAAGAACTACAATTGCAATAAACAACTCAACGACCTATAGTTCCAATTACAAAACTTAAGAGCTAAATCACCAGACTCACATATGTAATTAATGAAGGAGAGGTTGGCAAGCATTTGAAAGCTCTGAACCTGCAAAAAAAAAAAGATTACGCAAATTAGGCAACTACAAACCCGATAACATAAAAAAAAACAGAAGATCAACAACCTGCATCCACCAAACTCCAAGTGAAACTTACAGATCTAGATGTGTAATCAAACAATGAATTTTTTTACTGACTGAGGAGCATCTGGTGAAGAGTGAGCAGAAAATCCGCAACAGTAAGTATCGTAGCAATAGCTTCAATCACATTTGCAAACAGGTTAAGCAATTTTCGTCGCATTGTTAAATTATAGCTATCGATGCTTGTGATGTTATCAAAATTAGCAGTTGAATTCACAATAAGCAACATGAGTTAGTGTCTCTAACATATTCATGATTTTCTTTTCAATTTGTTAGTTCATGTGATGATGCTACATGAGTTAGCCAAGACACTTCCTAATTGGTTAATATGCAGCAAGGAAATTTAGACAGACTTGAGCTCCATTTGTAATTGTATATGAAAAATTCAGATAAAAAGACAAATTAATCAAATAACACTTGCATATCTTTTGAGAATCCAAAAGTAAGCGAATTCATGAACTACTCCTTTAAAATTTGAATTACATAAGACAGATAAGAGTGTAGTAATTCTCACAAGCTCCAATATAGCAAGATGCAACAACGATTAATGAAAAGAGTAGGAAGAAGACCAAGACTTACCCCTAAAGATAGAAGGAAATTTCATTACACACATAAAGTTGGTGACTTGGTCATTAGCCTTTGATCATCCCTATAATGAATTCAATTATCTCAATTAACTGAAACATTAGAACAAAGATAGGATATGAATACTCAGAACAACATAAATACACTAATGCCAAAGAAAATTACATAGAACATGTGTGATTTCTCCATCACAGAAACTGAGATAAAAAGCCAAATAACCAAAAAGGTGAGTTTTGATTAAAGAAACAACATGGTCAATGAGAGAACTAAAATTGAAAAAGGATCGAATTCACATAGAAAGATGAGATTAAAGAAAGCAAAGAAATGTCAAATTCTGAAAAAGAAAATGATTTACATTTAGAGATTGAAGAGACAATGATAACTATGTACTTTTAGAGGCTTTAGGAACTTTGAATGTTGAAACTTTTAATTAAAGAGAACCACAGATAATGTGGACGCAGATAATAACCTAGAGCGTTGGGGATATATAGTGTGTGCAGTGAAGAATGATTCTTGTCATTGTAAGGGAACCCAACTCAGGCAATCAAATGGCCCCAACTTTCAGGTTTCATGAAGTTAATCAGATCAATCTAACTGCAAAGAGACCACTATAAGTATAGGCTCTAGATGACAACTACGCAATTCCATTCAATAACGCATTAAAGCAGCATCAAACCAAACTGTTGATTGAATCAGAGATAAAGAATTTATAAGAGAAACAAAGAGAGGTTGTACATAATTAGGACTGAGGATGAAGGAATAATCTTAGTTAAAAGAGAAGTTGTACCAAATTACAGTCCTCTTATACTCTGTGGCTTCATAAGCACCCTCGTCCTCTGGTCTAGGAAACCATCAATATCAACGACATGTCCTTCTCCTCCTCCGTCAACACCGAGTAGCGCACCCTCGTCAAAAAAACCAATCCATCATCGCCGACACCTTATCCGACATGGATCCAAACGACTCCTAATTCTTCATCCCTGATTAACTTTGCCTACTCTCTCATCCCCAAAATCTTCAAATGGGCAGCTGTTGAATTCCTTAGGTTTTGATAGTAACAAACATTCGTCTAATCTGGTAACTAAGTGTTTCAGGAACAAAGACAGCTGTCACAGGGAACCATTGCAGTAAAGGATCGCAGAAGGAACAAAGCTCTGTCCATGTGCTTTGTTACCTCTCAAGGAACATCAATGACGAACAAGACAAAGCTGCGAATGGAGTAAATGATTTCCAGCGTGAAGATTATGAAAACAATCTTGGAAGATCACGCGGTCAAGGAAAAGGATTTCGGCTGGAAGGATCTCGCCGAAGAGAAGATTTGGAGAGAGAATCCGAATGTGTTATCTTAGGAAATCTTTCCTAAGATAATATATTTGGAGAGAGAAGGATTTTATCTTTATCCGATTTTGTTATCTTAGGAAATTCCTTCCTTAGATAATATCGGCTGATAAGATAATATTTTTCAAATCATTTAAATATCTTCTTGTTACCAAGTTTAGAAAAGATTTCTATCTTGTTACGATTAGGGTTTAGTCGAGTTGTATTTATAGAAGTGTGGATTCATTTCTATGTAAGCATCGACGACGAAGAACGAAGAACATTAAACTGAGAAAAGAAAAGGGAGAGTGAAGCTGTGTGTGAGTCTTAGAGGGTTGAGTTCGTATTCATCGTTGTAGGAGTGATCTTCGAATCTAGCTGGGTAGTCTAGGGTTTGGAGTCCATGCTACAAGTATAATCGAACAATAAATCAATAAGACGAGTAGACGCTTCAAAATCCTCTCAAGCGAGAAGCTTGAAGGTAGTGGTTTTTCTTTGATTAGCTAGTTGGCTAATTAGGGTTTCCACTATACATCGTGAGTTCGTTTCTTATCTTTCTTGCTATATTATTCCGCTGCACCTTCTGTGGAAACAAAGCATTTGTTCCCTCAGACGTAACTCTAACGATCCAATAGCAGCAACACCGCAATTCGCTCTCCCAAAACCCTAATTTCCCCGTCATTGTCGATGACGAGCCCATATCTTGCACATAAACCGAGTCTCCTCCAAATATGTGCGACAACCCCCATCGGCAATCATTAAGACGACGCTTGCAAAACTATGAGCCGCCACTGATTGACTTGGACAACGAAAGTTGGAGCCACCATCACCGAGCACAGATAGAGAATGGAACCACTGCTTGATTCAAATATCTTCTTGAGATGTAGGATAAATGGTTCTTTTTAGGGAGCGAAATCGGGAGAAATCAAGCATATTGAACAAAGGAGAAAACCCTCTTCAACTGCGGTTGTCTGATGGAGAATGTGGGATGTGGAAGTTACAAAGAGAGTGGGTGGAAAGAGAGTCTGAAAGAGGGGAAAATAAAAGCAGAACAAAAATAAAACATAAAATAAGAAAAAAAGGCTGAAAGATGTGCTACGTGTAACACCCCCAATTTATACCGGAGATATTACATGCCAGTGACCTCAGACTTTACCGTCCAAAGTCACCCCAGGCTTTTCCAGAACAATTAAGCTTAAATACATAACATAATTACATAATAATGGAAAGATTAAACAACGGAAGACTTTAAATTACACAGCGGAAGACTTTAAAGAGCCAACTTATAACATGGCTAAATTATGAAGATACATTGAAATAACACTTTAACAATCTTAAAACACTTAACAGCTTAAAACACTGACTTTTAAATCTTCGTTTGCAAGCTTCTTATCCTTCAATAGGTTACTTAAACTCCGGGAATCAACTCATGATGTGCCGAAACGGACGGACGACACCAACCATGACGATGCAGATAACAAAAATACAGCGGGTTAGTCTACTGAATAGACTAGCAAGGGTACAAAGCAGAGTGGTTCGAGTGATCGTGACCGTTTACTATCATTGTCCCTCGAATAATAACCGAAGGAACGATATATAACCCGACACTTTCACGGAATAACAACAATTAAGATATGCACTGAAGAGAAGACTCCAACTGAAATGAGCCTTATGGGAAATTATGACAACTGCTAGGGAACATTAAAGTTACACACACCAATGATTTAAAAGTTGACTGAGATGCTTCAGTTACAACCAACCTCATCGCCTACAGCGAATCCAGATTGGAAAGAGAACGTACTATGATCAAAGTCGAGACGAGTTTTCCTAGCTGCACTATAACTTAGCTGCACTACTCGCCAAAGGTTTATTAATCATGTGCACTCGGGCACATATCTTATTAAATTACAAAACACACTTATTGAAACGCGTTAATGTTATTAAGAGCGGCACACAGCTTAAATCTCAGGGTGACAATCATGTCGACCCAAATTAACACAACACACAAACACACACACGAGACTTAACATTATTCCGAGAACAACGGAGTTATTATTACACAGGGTGATCTTACGTTCACCCAAATTACACTGCCACAGTGCTTACACTTTAATTTACAGGATGACAGTTACGTCCACCCCAATTGCACTAGCTAAGTGCTTAATACACAAGACTGCAATTATGCTCATCCAATGGCGCTTGCAAGGCGCTTAAACACTTCAGATCCTTAAAGGTGGATAAGAAGCATAGGTCATGACCCTTAAATTATTATCCGGAAATTAATCCGAGGAGTATTACGATATAAAGAAACGACAAATCCTTACTTGGATTAGCGTTCCTATGAACATTAAGTTATAAAGAAACGACTAACCCTTACTTGGATTAGCGTTCCTACGAACACTAAGTTATAAAGAAACGACTAACCCTTACTTGAATTAGTGTTCCTACGAACACTCGTGTTAACTAAACAGTCTAACACAGCAATTAATCACAATAAAGCCATCCAGGAAATCAACTTAAACACAGAGATAATAGAAACAACTAATCCTTACTTGGATTAGTTTTCCTATTAACCCACATGCTATTCTAGCATTAAGATTAATTTCACAACAATACCATCACGGTAATTATCACAAATAATAGCGTTGTTCTAACAGATATACAACCTATTATAACATTACTTTAATCACGTTTATTTATGAAATTAGTTCCCAAGCAAAACAACAGTTCACTCCAATTTAATTAACAATTAAATAATTGATAATTAATGAAACATGAAATGATTAAGCAAGAGCGAACCACCACTTGCCTTAGTCCG
This sequence comes from Rheum nobile, assembly GCA_027886185.1. Lineage (NCBI taxonomy): Eukaryota > Viridiplantae > Streptophyta > Magnoliopsida > Caryophyllales > Polygonaceae > Rheum > Rheum nobile. The sequence continues at coordinate 1,548,714 of WOAB01000067.1, read as the reverse complement.
CAGATCTGGAACAAAGCAGAGACAACGGGATTCCGGGCTCGACACAGGTATAGCTCCGATAGCACAACGACCTTCGAGTCGACCCATAAGGAAACCCTAAGTTAGATCCGACATAAACTAGTACGAATCTAAGGAAAGACAAAATAAATCGAAAGGAACGAGTCCATAACGACGACCACTAAGACCAAGCCAACAAAGGGGCTTCTAGCCACTGGCAGCGGTCGCCGTGTTCATCACGGCGGGCGCCGCCATGAACACGGCGGTCGCCGTGAAGAACGGCGGCCAACAGAACGGCGAGAAAACTCACCAAAACACACACGAGGGTCACTCCTTTGGCCTGGCTTTGGGTTCAGACCTCCACTAAGCTTCCAAAGGGACCTCTAGGCTACAGGAAAACACACCAACAACACCGGCGATTGCTCCAAATAACTCTGGCGAGGGCAAGCTTTTCCGGCGAGACAAAATCTGAGATTGAGCTTCTGATTTTGTGTGAAATCCGATTCCCCAAGCCTCTCCTTTTATAGCCACAGATCGAGGGAGCGCAATGATGGCTAGGAGGGCGTCGTGGCGGGGCTAAAACGACGATGTCAGACGTTCGCCGGCGACCTTCGGGCAAGGACCTCCGGACAACAACGACGGCGGACACCGTCATAAATGCGGCGGGCGCCGCCATTAATACGGCGGGCGCCGCCATAGACATGGCGTCCCCAGCTAGGAGAAGACTCGGCTGCTCCTCGAGCCGTGCGACGGCGGGCGCCGCCACCCTGGCTTCGCCTCCTCAGCTCTTAGATGAAAACTATGTTAACCCGGGATAAAATTATCGTACGCGAACGAGTAATTAACATCCAAAGTACGTCGTCTGTATTTCATTTCACTGAGAAAAATAATACAGAGATATAGCACATTACAGAATGTCTTAAACTCTCTGTATTAAATCCGACGTACAAAACGGGTGTTCAGGAAAATTCCAAAAATTCCCAAAATAACCTTATAAAAATACGGGGTATCACACTACGTGACAAAAGTAGGGGGAGGGTAAGCGGGTTTGCTTTAATTGTATAGTAGATGTACGAAATATAGGCTTACATGTCATTCTAACCTTTGAGTTTTGTTAATCAATAATCGTTATTTGAATATTTTAAGTGGCATTTTATTAATGGGTTGTAAAGATTGCTCTTGAAAATTGGGTAGTCTAACCTTTTTTTTTTCTTATGTCTTCAACTATTACATAAAACAAATGTCTTCAACTATTAAAAGTTAATTATTTTTATTCTAACAATAACACTCTTAAACATCTAAAATCAAACAAAAAGAGTAATAAATATAACAATCTATTATATTAAAATATCTATCTTAATAGTCTTTATTTTTATTAGGTACTTTATTATATTATCATACTTTATGTTAAATGACTTAAAATGTCATCAATTTAATAAAAAAATACATTATTTAACTATAAAAGAATTCTAATTGCGAAATTAATATATTTTTATAAAGATAAAAATATTAAATTTATTATTTCATAAATCACTACACTGCTATTACATCAAATCGGTGTTGGAACTCATTTTATAAAGTGGCGCCGGGTACTTTTCCGGTGGGGTCCGGCCAATGTCAATACCGGAAAAAGGAAGCATTGGCTTCGTCTCCGCGAGCACATTCTCGTAATGTACTCATACGGTAAAAATGATTTCCGTTTGAATGAGAAATGGAGGCCCAAAGTTGGTTGCATGCAATGCAAAACTTGGGAAGATGTGGGGATAAATTTTTGTCCCACATTGAAAGTTTGGGGGAACATTTCACTAGTATATATACTAGGAAATTGAATCCAAGGTTGTGGCCTTGGGTCACCACCAATGTGTAATGGAGAGAGGACCTAGCTCATCAAGACCACACGCGCGCCGAGTCGCGTCGGGTCGGACCGGGCCGGGCTTGGGCTGGCCAGCCAACGCCCTATCTTTTTGGGCCGATCCAGAAGGCCCACAGTTGGGCTTTGACTGATTCCTGGAGAGATTTTGGGGTTGCAGACCCAGTCTTCTGCTTTCTCTCCTCAACGTTCCAATCTGTTGCTTCAACAGACTCGCTCCACTATCTCCTCCGAAGGCTCTATAAAAGAGCAGTTCTGTTCTCATTCGTAACACACCAGAACATCAATCTCCTCTTCCTCCCTTCTCTGTTTTCTAAATTGAGTCTGAGAGTACTACGCAGAACGCGTTCGTAGACTTCTGATCTTTGGTTGCGCAATTCAGAAGAGCTTGCAGTTGTATCCTGGGATTCGGAACGCCGAAGAACCGTCGTAATACGGGGCGTTTTCAGAATTAAGGAAAGAGATCCAGTCTCGACTCTGCACCAGGTCCAATCCGAATATCGTTCGGTATACTTTCGTTATTTAATTACAATTTATATGCGATTTTTAATTATTGCAGTTTAATTCTGTTCGATTTTGAAATAACTTTCCTACAATCGGAAGGAGTTTGGTCGTAGTTGCAGCTACCCCGTAACCTAATACGTGGGCGAGGCCAGACGCATTAGTGAATGCAACAACACAAAGTTATTGGGGGCTGCTTTCCTATCATGTGACCACTTTTATTAATCTGCATTTACTCTTCTCCCCCTTCATTATGTAATTTATCCCTCCCACCCCCAACTTTACCACTCACTTGCCAGCAAGAGTAGAAAAATAGGGTTAATTCATGGTATGCACTAAGTGTCGAGTGTGTGTTTCCTTCCTTTATTAAAGGCCCACACTTTCCCCTTCTCTGCTGTGAGTAGTGTTTTCATATCCAAGTGAATGGCGACCAAATCCCCTGTTTTCTCCATGCCAGAACCTCATCACTTCAGCGACTATGGTTTTGACCCACAAATCGACTATTTCCAGGTACTATTTTTCATCACTAAATACTCGTTAACACCAATTAGTCTTGTCTTGCAAGTTGTACCTACCAAATTGCAATTTCAGTTTCAAGTGTCAAAAAATTACAGGTGCTGGAAGAAGCGAGAAGGCAGAAGAGAGAATCCGCGTATTATTCAAGATCCATTGACACTCTCCACTTCAAGCTGCAGAAGCCCATCTCCAAAGACGACCCCTACCACGTCTCCAACAAGAAGAGGAAATCCTCCTCCGCCGCCAAGAAACGCCGCTGGTGGAAGAACGCCCTCCTCTTCATCAAATCCCGGTGGGCCCCCCACTCCGCCCGCCCCTTCAACCCGCCCGGGCCCACTTCCATTTCCATTTCCGGGCCCCTTTACATCACCGAGAGCCTCGGCGGCTCAGCAACTCCTTCCCGGCCCCCGACGCCGGCGAGGAAGGGTGAGCTCGGGATCCCCTACGTCAGCCTCAGGGAGCTTAACATGGACACCCCACCCATGCCCATTTACCTCGTCACCTAGATTAGGATAGATCTTATAATTTTCTTTTTTAAGTTATAAGTTCTTCTAACCCAGGTCTGTTTGGCCGTTGATTCATGAGGGTGGAGTTGGCCGTTTATCCGGGTCGGGTTTTTAGTCGCCGGATCTCTGAAAAAGGTTGTCTTTTTGCTTGTTTGCTTTAGGTGGTGAGTGGGCGAGGGGAGCCTGGCCTGCAAACATATTTTGTTTTGTTTTTTCCTTTTCTTTTTCAGGTTGTGGTTTTTGGTCAACCTGAATATTTGACCAGGGAAATGGCATTTTCTCTGCGACGATTACGAGACGCACGTCGTTATACTGAGATCCGTGCGACGTCGTTTTCTCCGGGCTTGTCTTTGTGACGTTACATTACCAGTACCACTGTAACTGTATTTAGGACAATACAGTTTAGACTTTAGAGAAAAGGAAGGGTCCTTCAACCTCTTTTATTGTTCATTAAAACGACGGTGTTTTGCATTTCTAATCCAATTTTATATCACTATTATTGATAGATAGAGGTTAGTTGCTTGAGTACGGCATTATTATGTGTGTGGATATCTACGGTGTTCCCTCACTCTATCGTACTCTCTAAGCAAAAATATGTATTGATTGATCACGTGGACATTGATAGCTCTTGTGGGTGAAATTATGGTGACTCACGTTGGATGGATACTTTTCACATACATGTTGACGAGCTTGATTTGGTGTCAAGCTACTGCTACACACATTATTCCCAAATCCCATCCGCATGACGTTTGTTACCAAAGAACTAGTAATGTGATGGCCGTTGAATCGTTAGTTTAGATAGAAATCCTAATATTATAAATTTGTATCATAATAAATTGTTGTTGACGAAGATGAGAACCTGTAATTCCGGTAACTTTAGACTCCCTTCGATCTCGTTCTGGTATCCTACGAACATAAAAATACGATTAAAGGGTGAAGTTTTTTTCCCCGAAAGACCTTTCAACGTTCAAGTCAGATCTTCTTTCGTATAGATTAAGACTATAGTTTTTCATAGAGAATTGAATGAAAGTTAGGGTTTGGGAATACATCTCTTGTTCCTTTAATAATTGGAAATAAGCCATCAAACCCATATCTTATTTGAGTCCATTAATTATGCTTTCTCCTTGTAGCTTTAATTAAATTATACTATTAATTATAGAGGTATTGAAATATAAATCAAAATTAACCTCCTCATTTTGCCGCTCGGGTCTTCTGAGCTCGATCAAGGGTAGAGGATCCGAAAACATATGTCAATCCCAAGCCTTTTAACTCGGTCCAGTCAGCCCATGATGAGAGGCTCGTGCATCTTCGTTGCACGATATAGGTAGTGGCCCGTGCATCTCACATTGCACGGAGTACCACGTTTATAGAATGTTTTGCACAATCTGTGCGGCTTTAATTAAATTATACTATTAGTTATAGAGGTACTAAAATATAAATCAAAATTTACCTCTTCATTTTGCCGCTCGGGTCTTCTAAGCTCGATCAAGGGTAGAGGATCCGAAAACATATGTCAATCCCAAGCCTTTTAACCTGGTCCAGTCAGCCCATGATGAGAGGCTCATGCATCTTCGTTGCAAGATGTAGGTAGTGTCTCGTGCATCTCACATTGCTTGGAGTACCACGTTTATAGAATGTTCCGCACAATCTGTGCGCTCTGGACGCACATACCACTCCTTCAGTCATACAGGGGTCGAATTTTGCTTAAAGCTTTATAGAGGCAAATACACGGCCTATGCACTTTTCTGCACAGACCATGTTGTGGCGGTGTTTCTCGAGAATTTGTGCAAGGGCATGTGCACGTTTGTGCACTTTCTCTTTCTTGTACTAGGTGGCTCGCACGGCCCGTGCACTTTCACTTTCTTGTACTAGGTGGCTCACACGGCTCGTGCCCCTTCTTGCTTGGTCCTTGCATTCTCTTTCCTTGATCATCCATGGGGTGCGGCCGTCCTTCTAGCCGATTCTGGAGGTCCTGTTAGAGTCGGGTCACTCTATAACGTGTTCCGTGTAGGTGACGCATTCTTGTATAATGCGCGTATGCTATTCTTTGGTGTGTTCTTGCACAATTCCCTTAGGCTATTCTAACGTGAGCTACTTGCACTATGCTCGTAAGCTAGTTGGAACATCAACAACTCGTAATGTTTCGTCGTAGGCTAGTTCCATGATTTCAGCAATCCGTGCTGGGGTGCCCGTAGGCTAGTTGACACGTCAACATCCCGTACTGTTTCACCCGCAAGCTAGTCTAATTACGCAACTTGTGCTTTTTACGTTCTTAGGCTAGTCAAATTATGCAACCTATGCTTTTACGCCCTTAGGCTAGTCAAATTATGCAAATTTTGCTTTTATGCCTTTAGGCTAGTCAAATTATGCAACATATATGTGCTTTTATGCCCTTAGGCTAGTCAAATTATACAATTTGTGCTTTTATGCCCTTAGGCTAGTCGAAACTTCAACAACCTATGTTGTTTCGCCCTTAGGCTAGTTCAAATTTTGCAACTTGTGCTCTTATGCTCGCATGCTAGTTAGAACCCTATCAACACGTGTTGTTTACCCTCAGGCTAGTTCAATTGCAACTCGTGCTTTCATGCTATATAGGCTAGTATGTGGTTTTAGCAACCTGTGTTGATGTGCCCGTAGGCTATCTAGAACTTTAACAACCCGTGCTATTTCACCCTTAGGCTAGTTCTAGTATGCATTCTGTGTGTGTATGCCCTTGGGCTAGTCTAAGTTTGTAGCAACCTGTCTTATTATGATTGCAAAAAGCATAGTACATCAGTCGTGCCCTCATTTGATTTGGCTTGATGAACCTTCTTGAGTTGTTTCTTTGACTTTTTAGAAAATGAAACTCCCTCTTGAACGTTTTCTCCAGGTTCATTTTGGCTATTCCTGGATGTGAGGAGCGTGCCCTCGACATTTTGCCTCTTCGGACTACTTGGCCTTTACAACCAGGTGTGCTCATGCATAGCAAGCATTGAAGCTTTGTGCTTGCTATTTTGCTTTCCAGTTATTACGTGTAATGAGATTTCCTGGCATAAGCATTAAAACTCAAACGATAGTAGGTTTAAGAAATCAATACTTAAAACCCAATAGAGAATCAAATAGGGAAGAAGTAAGTTTCTAATGTCCACCAATTTGACAAGTTTCCCTGCATTTGATGTTTGCAAATCAAGTGTGCCTGCAAGCGACATGTCGTTCTTAAATCCTACTATAGATCACAATGTAATAGTCAAGAAAAGATTTTGTCATTGATTAGGCGTTGCCCTCGTACATGCCCTTTTGTTACTCTTAATAGTGACAATCTTGATTGAAACTAATTTGGCCAAGTGTTATCCAGTTCTCAAGCTTCCACAACATTTAGAAAATTAAATAGTCTAGAGATGGATCTTACGTGACTATAATAATATCTCATGTCATCACCTATAATCAAGGTAACTAGAGTTGTTGAATTCCTTAGGTTTTGATGGTAACAAACATTCAACTAATCTGATAACCAAGTGTTTCAGGAATCACACAGTTGTCTCAGGGATCCATTAGCAACGAAGGATCGCAGAGGGAACAAAGATTTCTCCACATGCTTTGTTACCTCTCAAGGAAATATCAATGACGAACAAACTCAAGCTGCGAATGGAGTGAAGGATAATCAGCGTGAAGATTATGGGAATCATCTTTGAAGATCACGCGGTCACAGAAAAGGCAATCGACTGGATGGATCACGCCAAGGGAAGATTTGGAGAGAGAGAATCCGATTATGTTATCTTAGGAAATCTTTTCTAAGATAATATATTTGGAGAGAGAAGGATTTTATCTTTATCCGATTTTGTTATCTTAGGAAATTCTTCCTTAGATAACATAAACGGTTAAGATAATATTCTTTGAATTAATATCTTCTTGTTGCCGATTTTATAAAGATACTTTATCTTGTTACGATTGTTTTAGTCGAGTTGTATTTATAGGATTGTGAGATTCATTTCTATGTACGAACTCAGAGCATTTAATTGAGAAGAAAAAAAGAGTGAAGTGTTTGTGAGTCTTAGAAGAGTGAGTTCGTATTCACCGTTGTAGAAGAGATTCAAATCTAGGTGAGAAGTCTAGGGTTTGGAGTCCAGGCTACAAGTGTAATCGAACAAGAAATCAATAAGATGAGTAGACTCTTCAAAACCCTCTCAAGCGAGAAGCTTGAAGGTAGTGGTTTTTCCTTGATTAGTTATTTGACTGATTGGGGTTTCCACTATACATCGTGAGTTCGTTACTTCATCTTTCTTGCTATAATATTCCGCTGCACCTTCTGTGGGAACAAAGCATTTGTTCCCTCAGACGTAACTCTAACGATCCAACAATTTGTATCGGAGCCTGGTGCTCTAGATTGTTTTCGTTAAAGACTTTGTAGGAAAGATGTCGTCAAGCAATGCTATTGGAGATTCATTCTGGAAGCCTCCGATTCTGAAGGCTGGTGAATATGATTGGTGGGTGGAACAAATTGAGTCTCATATTTGCTCCCTCGATGGACAGATATGGAGAATCATTGAAGTTGGCCCCATAGCTATTCCAAATGAGAAAGACGCTACAAAGCCAAAGCCAAGGGTTGACTACACGGATGAAGATGGGAAAAAGCTAGAGAAGAACAACAGAACCAAGAAGATCCTTCACATGGCTCTACTTCCCTCTGATCTCAAGAAAATCATTGGTTACAAAACTGCCAAGGAGATATGGGATGCTTTAAGGCGTCTCCATCACGGAAATGAAGATGTCAAGAAAAACAGAATTCTTTCCCTGATGAAGGAGTACGATCAAATTTCTCAAGGGAAGGGGGAACACATTCAAGAGTTCTATTCCAGGTTCCAGGGGATTGTAGGTCAACTGGAGTTCCTTGATGAAGAGATGCCAGACTGGAAGCTCACTCACCACTTCATGCAAGGCCTCAACTCCCAGTGGGATGCGATCGCTCTCGCTCTTTACTCCCAAATTGACATCAAGACTCTCACTATGGAAGAGATTGTTGCCAAACTTAAAAGCAACGCCTCTGTCTATAACCACAAGATGAGCAAGAAAGGAGTAGAGACGGCTCAAAGCATTGCCTTGAAGGTTGAACGTGCCTTTGACTTATCTCAAGTCGAAGATGAAGATGAGGATGGTGATGAAGATGTGGCTCTCATCACTAGAGCCATGAAGAAAATATGGTCTCGAAACAAGGGCACACCAAGTTCCTCAGAAGGGAACAGAGACATGACGGATGTCGTTTGTTACCACTGTCAAAACAAAGGACATTTTGCCAAAAATTGCTTCAAGAAAAAGGCAGGTCTTCCTCCGGCTCGTGAAGGGAAGCAAGCAATGGTTGCAACATGGGGTGATTCTGACTCAGATGATGAAGAATCCTCTCATTCAAGGGATGTCTATTTGATGGCCATAGAAGATCATGATAAATCAAAAAGGGGTCTGCAGGAGACTGAGGTAAATGAATCTGAACTCATCTCTAGCTTGAAAAGCAAATCGAAAGAATACTTAATTTTCTTCATTAAAAAACTCATTCATGAGAATAGTCTTTTCAGTGAGCAGATTGAGGAAAAGGATGAATTGATCTCAAGTTTGATTGATGAAAACAAAGGTTGGGCAGAAAAAGTGTTCAAACTTGAGAAAGTTTCATCATCTTCTCCAAATCCTTGCAATGAGTGTCCTAAACTCACTGAGAAGATCATGTCTCTAGAATCCTTTGTCTCCTCACTTGAATCCGAGTCATTAATGTTAAAACTAGGCAATGTAAAACTGTCTAGTGATCTATCTAAACTCAGTGAGGAACAGAAGGAAAAACCAAAAGGTATTGTGTTTGTAGCGGCCAAGAATGAAAAGAAAACAAAAAAGAAGGAAGTACCGCGCTTTGGAATTGGTTATCAACCTAAGCTTCCTGTTGTGGCATTAAGTCTAAAAGTCCCAGAGTCGAAGGAACACAGTCAGGACAAGAAAAGAGGAAAAGTTCCTCGAAAGGGAACAATGGCAAAAACTGTACAAATTCGACTGACGGGAACAAGGCTTGGTACCATGGACAGAAGGCTCATTCCATTTGGTTGAAACAATCTCAAAGCGGTAAGTCCAATAATATTGATTTTCATTCTAGGATTACGAACAAACCAATTTGTCCTAGACAAAGTAAGTATGTTGATCTAAAATATCAAAGAATCTGTTGGTACTGTGGTCACTCTGGTCACTATAAACAAGAGTGCCTCTTGAAGAAACACAATGAAGAAATTGCTCGTACTGCTAGGGAGAAGATGGATGCTAAACCTCCAGAAATCAAATATGCTGCTCCTACACCCAGAAAGCCTAAGCTTGTCTGGGTTCGTAAAAACTAACTCTTTCTATACAGGCTGAAGTGAGGAAGGTTCCCGGTATTTCGATAGTGCTTGCTAAAGTTACCTGATAGAGAACAAAGGATGGCTCACCTCACTTCAACAGGCCTCCGGAGATTAAATAACCTTTGGAAATAAGAGTAAGGGAGAAGTTTGTGGTCTCGGTAAGATAAGGCTTTCTAACCATGTTACTGTGAATAATGTGACACTCGTGAATAATCTCAAATTTGATCTTTTTAGTGTGGCTCAACTGTGTCAAAACAAGAAAAATAGGGTAGTCTTTACTACTGATGATTGTTATGTTGAGTGCATAAGTACAGGGAAAATTTTACTGAAAGGGATATGCGACAACAATGTCTACAGAGTTGATCCTGCTTTCATCCCTGAGAAGGAACTATGTCTGTCGTCCATTGCTGGGACAACAGATATGTGACATAAGCGGTTCAGACATGCACGTCTTCAACTTCTTTCCAAACTTCATAGACAAGAACTGGTGAACGGTCTTCCTAAGATCGAAGTAACGAGAAATGAAGTTTGTGATGCTTGCACCAAAGGTAAGCAGGTAAGGTCCTCCTTCAAGTCAAAGAAAGAGGTAAGCACTACTCGTCCTCTGGAACTAATCCACATGGATCTTTGTGGGCCTATGTGCACAAGGAGCCATGGGGGAATGCCTATGTCTTTGTTATTGTTGATGACTATTCCAAGTACACATGAACTATCTTTCTGTCATCAAAGGACAAAGTGTTCGCTGAATTTGAATCTTGGCTCAAGTCAGTTGAGAGGAGTATAGGACAGTCTCTGGGATCCATTTGTACTGATCATGGGACAGAATTTGAGAACTCTCAGTTACTATCCCTCTGTAGGAACAATGGCTTTAATCTTAATTTCTCAGCTCCCAGGACTCTGCAGTAAAATGGTGTTGTGGAAAGGAAGAACATGACTCTAGAAGACATGTCGCGTACCCTACTTATCGCAAGTGGTCTTCCTATGGAGTTCTCAAGGAGGAGGTCTATGTGGAGCAAACACCCGGATTTGAAGACGCATCCCAATCTGATCATGTCTACGAGGAATCATAGTGAAGAGGACTCTGAGATACTTAAAGGGAACATATGATCTGTGTCTGTGGTATCCAAGGGGCGGAAACTTCGATCTAGTTGGATACACAGATGCTGACTTCGCAGGGAACAAAGTGGATAGAAAGTCTACATATGGAATGGCTCAGTTCCTTAGGCCGTGCTTGGTTTCCTGGGGGTCAAAGAAGCTGAATTCAGTTGCTCTATCAACTGCAGAAGCCGAATACATAGCCGTCGCTGCCTGCTGTACAAAACTCCTATGGCTCAAACAACAACTCAACGACTATGGTATTCTTCTTGACTTTATTCCCATTCTCTGTGACAATACTAGTGCAATAAATATCTCCAAGAATCATGTGCAACACTCACGTACCAAGCATATCGAGATAAGACATCACTTCTTACGTGACTGTGTGGAGAAAGGGTTGGTGTCCATGGATTTCTGCGGAACCAAGGATCAAATCACTGATATTTTCACCAAGGCACTGAATAGGGAACCTTTCGAACAGTTTCGTATGGAACTAGGTATGATCTCTCTAAACTAATTGTCTATCTCTTATGTTCCCTCGATGATTGGCTAAATTACGTGGTAAAATGTGAAAGTCGAATCATCATGTCCTGATCTGCATTCATCCTCTTGATCATTAATTGAACAACTTTCTTAGACTCGTGCTAATACTTCACTTATGTGCAAAATTTCATCCATGATCATCTATGCTATCATTATAATACATGAATCAGCCTTCCTTCGGCCCAAAAGAGTCAACTTGATGCATTGATCCCTTATTATAAGCCCAAATGATTGTTGACTCTACAGTTTACCCTAGCCATCATGCTTGATGCTTCCTATGAGCCCCTCTTATCATCCACATCTGGGAGCCTCTCATTCGTGATTGAACATTATTAAAAATTCTCGTATATGTTTCTGTGTGATGTTCTTTGTACCCTCTTTGGTAACGTTACCCCCACATCACACTCTTCTACTTTTTTCGAAAAGCTAAGAATACGAATCGTCGCCTCTGTGGTCTGTGGCTGGGATTTGACAAATATGATGTGTAATGATGGCCTGCAACTGCTTGGGAAGTGTTATGTGCATTTAGGATTGATGTGATGGTTGTGTGATGTTCGTTGTGATTGAGATTTTGTGGGATTTGATAGAGTTGGACAGAATCTTTTACAAGATTTATTTTTGGAAGATATCTTATTGGTTGTGATCTTTGGAAAAAGAAGGAAAGAAGAGGATTGTGAGCAATATCCTTAGTACTTGAAAAGATATGAAAAAGGATTCTCGTGGTTTCTCCCGTCCTATCTATATGGCGACTTCAGCAAAGTTGCCATATTACTCCCTTGTGTTGTTCCAAAAAAAAAAAAAAAAAAAAATTGGAACACCACAAGGTATACAAAGAGGGGACCAATGAATCTTCCTTCTACCAGCGGTTGGATGCTAACAACTTGCACAAGAAGTAGTTTATGTTACAAGAAGGTGTTGGTTGGGTCAAGGTTGAACTTGAGATGGAAATTAATGTGGGTGAGGAAGAGTCTGAAGGTGCAGACTCTGAGGGGGAACAAAAAGATGAACCAGATCTGAGAAGGGCCGTGAGGAGTTTGTCCCGCGCAATATCTATGTTGGTAGAACAACAAAGGCGTCGTATGGAGAAGGGGCATACTTTAATTGCTATTCATACTTCGGCTCCCTCCGCAGGCACCAGTGGTGCTTGATTCGTCTCTCTCTGGCTAACCAATCCCTCTTTTGTTTCCAGCACATCTATCCCCTCAGATCTTTGATTTTCTTTGGTTCTGTTTCATGTGTTTGCCCTGGTGGGCATGTTGATCTTGTTTGCTTCTTTGCATATCTTGTTGTTGTCCTTGCACTATGTTTACGGTTGGTTGTTTCCTTTTAATGAAAAAGGGTTGTGTGCTTATCTTGCCGTGCTCATTTTCCATTTGCTATTTACTTATGTTTTTGATGATGCCAAAAGGGGGAAAATGACTGATAGCTTTGGTTGAGGGGGAACAAATCTTGTCTTCATAGTTGCTGGACTAAGGGGGAACTATTATGCATATGTGTGAAACTTTCTCTATGCAATTGTCTTTATCTCATATATGTGTGTTTTATTGTCAAGGATGTTTGTCACCATCAAAAAGGGGGAATTTGTTGAATTCCTTAGGTTTTGATGGTAACAAACATTCAACTAATCTGGTAACCAAGTTTTCAGGAATCACACAGTTGTCTCAGGGATCCATTAGCAGCGAAGGATCGCAGAGGGAACAAAGCTTTCTCCACATGCTTTGTTACCTCTCAAGGAAATATCAATGACGAACAAACTCAAGCTGCGAATGGAGTGAAGGATAATCAACGTGAAGATTATGGGAATCGTCTTTGAAGATCACGCGATCACAGAAAAGGCAATCGGCTGGATGGATCACGCCAAGGGAAGATTTCGAGAGAGAGAATCCGATTATGTTATCTTAGGAAATCTTTCCTAAGATAATATATTTGGAGAGAGAATAATTTTATCTTTATCCGATTTTGTTATCTTAGGAAATTCTTCCTTAGATAACATAAACAGTTAAGATAATATTCTTCGAATTAATATCTTCTTGTTGCCGATTTTATAAAGATACTTTATCTTGTTACGATTGTTTTAGTCGAGTTGTATTTATAGGATTGTGAGATTCATTTCTATGTACAAACTCAGAGCGTTTAATTGAGAAGAAAAAGAGAGTGAAGTGTTTGTGAGTCTTAGAAGAGTGAGTTCGTATTCACCGTTGTAGAAGAGATTCAAATCTAGGTGGGAAGTCTAGGGTTTGGAGTCCAGGCTACAAGTGTAATCGAACAAGAAATTAATAAGACGAGTAGACTCTTCAAAATCCTCTCAAGCGAGAAGCTTGAAGGTAGTGGTTTTTCCTTGATTAGTTATTTGACTGATTGGGGTTTCCACTATACATCGTGAGTTCGTTACTTCATCTTTCTTGCTATAATATTCCGCTGCACCTTCTGTGCGAACAAAGCATTTGTTCCCTCAGACGTAACTCTAACGATCCAACAAGAGTTACCCAAGAAATCATTATACAAAGTGTATTCTATTGACCGTTAAAGGGGATAAAAACCAGAAGGAAAACCGCATCAAGTCTCATACTATGCCAACAGTTTTTTCAATCATGATTCAACTCACAGTTTTATCAATCAAGAGAAACTAATCTAGCTTATCAAAATTGAGTCTAATATATCATGCTTGAGTGAAATGTCCAGATTATTCAATCGATTCACATAAATAAATCATGCATGTCATGAATTTATTGAGCTAAAGATGCCAAAAATGTCTTAAGAGAAGGTTTATTTCAGGCCTAGATGCAATTTAGTACTCTAATGTGAATAACATTTATCAAGACAACTAACTGCTAGAGAATAAACGAATTTAGAGAGAAGGGAATGAAAACTTAGCTATCAAGTTCATCATTTAGATTGCGCGAGTATATGGTGAAGTGATCATCCATGTAGTTTCCTTTTCTCTTGTGCTTGAGATGAGATCATTATTTCGCCTTGGTAGGCATGCTCCTTGAGCAACCTCCATATGGCTTGTAGTTTTGATCTATGTCGTTGTTCAATTGTCTCGTGCCCCGGACCTCGGGACTTAATTTCAAGGCTTTGATTTTTGGTATTTGATAGTTAGCACTTCAATCCCACTTCTAAATGATTCAATGACTTTGTCAAAAATACCCTATTTCTCACGATTCATTTGAATGGGACTTGGATGAACTTTGTACTCCCAGCCCACTAGTAGTCTAATTGCCATGATATATCACCACGACTCCACACAAGCCCAATAGCAATTGCGTGCCCAACAAGTTTCAAGTCGTCGTCTTCACGAAATGAAATTCAGAGCACGACTCCACTGCATCTACAAGCCTCCGTGGGACTGGAAGTAGGACAACTCCCGACCTTGGACATGGATTGTTGCTCGCATAGGCAATTAGAGGCAGTGCTCTGCACTGCGAGTCTAAAACCGAGTCGAATCGGGTTTGAACGAGAGTGCACGAGTGATGCCTTGACTTTCGACATCGGACTGAGTAGAGGTGGATCACGACATGATGATGGGTTGACCTCTCACACTAGTGACGGCTAAGGCATATGTCCCGCTTAATTAACGGTCCCGCTTAATTAACGGTCGGTTTGAACTTGGACGGATATGTGAATTGGGCTTGAAAGCCTATATATATAGGGTTGGGTTCGAATAAGGAGACTCTCTATGGTAAATAATGAGGAGCATTATTGAGCGTTGATTTTTTTATCCTACAGATGATATACTAGGGAACATATAGATCTATCATAGGAGTTGTTCATCTAATAAAACTTGAAAAAATAAAGAAACAGAGAAAGCGTAACTAAAAAAAGAAATAAAGTAGATTGATATCTTTCTCTCTCCTAAAATCCCGCAAAACTCTCCTTCTTTTACACTTACACGATCCGTTGGTGCTTCTGACTTGATTATTTGTTCATAGACTACTCTTCTTGTTCAATATATAATATTTAGTTGTTCAGTTGGATAAAAATAGAGTTGTTTATTTGAACAATTGAGTTACATACTAATTAATTATTAACTAGTTGTTCAATTGAACAACTGGAAAACGTGTTCACCAATGTTAATTTGTTATTTATTTCTTGATTATTTGTTCATAGAGTAGTATTTCTTGTTCAATTGGATAAAATTTAGTTGTTCAATTGAACAATTCCGAAAACTTGCTAATTAATGTTGAATTGTTCTTTCTTATTTATTCACGGACTAGTATATCTTGTTCAAGTAATAATATGTAGTTGTTCAAGTGAATGAAACCAATAGTTTCATAATCGGTCATGACTAAATTAGATTGGTGTCATCATCCAAACAACATCCCTCTATAGTGTCGAAATCAGTTGATGGAAAACTAGGTGACTAGGACACCAACAAGATTTCACATGTAAGAATTTTGATAATGATGGTTATGGTGATGCTAATTATCACTTTTCCTGCTTGATCGGCCTCTTCGTCCATGACCAAGCACCCAGTCGTACATCCACCAAACACAAACAACCTTTTACCCAAATTGAAGCTCAATCTTACGTACAAATGGAGGGGGGAAATTGAAGCTTTTTAGTAAAAGCTATACGCTGGAATGAAAACATATTTTTACAAAATATATGGAAAGTCAAAATATCTCAGGCTAAAATCATGGGATTTGATCTCATATAAGCGGATGTAGCATTAAAAATTTAATTTAATCTTGTACGTTGGATTGAAAAAAATGAATGGTTATTGTTCCTACTCGTTATTTACCATAAGATAAATATGCACTTGAACCTAAATCAAGAAACTTATTTGGAAAGTAAATAAGAGGTTCCTAAAATCTCTCTCCTAAATTTTCACTCAAAAGATTTTTACTAGAAAGTAAAAAGTCTTTTATCGTCTTCTCCCGGCCTATTCAGTTGAACAACTCTCTCTCTCAATTTCTCCATCGTGTTGCACAACATCGATCCACCGTGGTTCGCCGGAATTGTTCTCCATTTCAATCTTGATCGTCTTCTCCCTCTTAATGAACAACTTCAAATTCTACATTATCAAGATGAACAACAAGAAAATTCTAATGAACAAGATGAACAACGTTATATAACTACCTAATGAACAACTTCAAATTCGAAATGAACAAGAAAAAAAACACATTGCATTGTACTGCCAATTCGAAATAGACAACTTCAAATTTGACCTAATGAACAAGAGAACAAAGAAAAATCTATCGCTCGTATGAACAAGATGAACAAATTCATAAAACGGCTCAATGAACAACTACCAATTCGAAATGAACAAGATGAAGAACACATAGCATTTTGAACAAAGAATTGTTAGAATCAAGGGTACATGATTCAAACTCGAAATAGACAATATGAACAACAAAGAAAACACTATTGTCATAAACAAGATGAACAAATTCATATAACGACCTAATGAACAACTACCAATTCGAAATGAACAAGATGAAGAACACACGACAATTTGAACAAAGAATATTTAGAATCAAAGATACATGATTCAAATTCGAAATAGACAACTTCACATTCGAAATAGACAATATGAACAACAAAGAAAACACTATTTTCATGAACAAGATGAACAAATTCATATAACGAACTAATGAACAACTACTAATTCGAAATGAACAAGATGAAGAACACACAATAGTTTGAACAAAGAAAATTTAGAATCAAAGATACATGATTGTTACATCCATTCTTGGTGCGTTATGAACAAAAAAAATTTGCATACACCTACATGATTGTAAACTGAATTGTTCGTATATCTTGTGACCTAATGAACAACTACAAAATTCGAAATGAACAAGAATAACATTCGCGATGAACAAGAAGAAGAACAACGTAGAAATTGCGGTAGTGAGTCTTGTGACCTAATGAACAACAATAACATTCACGATAAACAAGAAGAAAAATAACGTAGAAATTGCGGTTCACATATAGGAACAAGTATATGAACAACTTTAATTTCGACTTATTGAACAAGAAAACAACGAAAAATCTAATGAGATTAGAAGAAAACATAAAGGACGTGACCAAACCTTTGTCCATTAAAATTACAGGCATTGAAACATTACCCTCGTCTTGTTGTTCATGATTGTATAATTCATCGTTGGTTTCTTCTGAAGCTTCCGTTTCCATATCAAAATCACCACACAAACCCAAACCATTAAGATTTTGAAAATAACTCATGAAGGTTTGAGATATGGAAGAAAACTAAGGATGGGCAAAACTAGACCGGACCAGACCGTAATTTTTACGGTCCGGACCGTAAAAAAAAAGGTTAAAAATATTTTTAGGGGTAATTTTTCCGGTCCCGTCCGGACCGTAATCAAACCCTTTAAATGCCGAAAAATATAAAATCCGGTCTTACCGGTCCGGACCGTGGACCGGACCGTAACGGTCCGGTCCGGTCCACGATCCATACTTTAAAAAGTTTACGGTCCACCGGTCCGGACCGGACCGTACATGTCCGGACCGGATGCCCATCCCTAAAGAAAACGATGAAGCAAAAGCTATTGAAGGAAACGTTTAAATACAAATCAGCATAACCATAATATCCAAAAAAAAGAAGCTATAATTAAGGAAGTTGGGTGTGATGTGAGTTGTGAATCTCTACCCTTGGATTAGTTTAATCTAATGGATAATAACACTCCCCACTATTTACCCTATTACCTATATGCACTTGAACCTACTTCTCTCTCTCTCTCTCTCTCTCTCTCTCTCTCTCTCTCTCTCTATATATATATATATATATATATATATATATATATATGATTAACTTCATGTGAGGAGCACCCTTAGGGTGAAAAGTGAGGAACATTCTAGGCCATTCATTTTAATATTACCATATACCATATCACACTCAATCCTCGTTAACGGTCAATGTTGACCGGCGGTTGACCGGTCAACGATCAGCGTTGACCGACCGTTGACCAGTCAACACCCAATTTTTTTTTTACATGTTTTCATTATAAACTATTGATGAAAAAAATTGAATAATTAGTTCTTAAAGTTGAACAATTATATGTTAAAAGTTGATCAATTAAAACTTGAACAATATTAAAATTGAACAATCGTATGTGAAAAGTTGAACAATTGTATCTTAAAGTTGAACAATTTCATTTTTATAATTAGACAATTGTGTTCGTTATGTATATAAATTTGAACAATTGTATCTTAATGTTGAACAATTTCATTTTTTTAATAATTTTTTTTGGGCTGGCCATTTTTTCCGTCTTTACTTTTCTTATTTTCCTACACATTTAGGATTTATGTTTTGAACATTTTGAGTTGTATTATGTTTATAGTACATTATAAACAAAACTTCTAATTTATTGGACAATTGTTAAAATTTTAATGAAGTATTGTTCAATCTATCTTTTGTTATAAGTTTGAATTTTCATGCAATTTAAATTGTTCAACTTTTCTGGTTCATTTGTTCAACTTTATATATTGTTAAAAAAGTTGTTCAGCTTGTAAGATACAATTGTTCAAATTCAAGAGAGAATTGTTCAATTTTTTAGAAACAATTTTATGAGGAAAACGTGTAGGAAAACAAGAATAAAAATATATATTTTATCCTGAAAAGAAAATTGGCAAAAAAAACAACAAAACTGACCGTTGCATAGTGAAAACAGATGTCTAACTATAAAAATAAATTGTTCAACTTTAATATACAATTGTTCAACTTTTTTGGTATAATTGTTCAACTTTATATATTGTTTAAAAAACATTATTCAACTTTTAACATACAAATGTTCAAGTTTAATAGGGAACTGTTCAACTTTTTTATTTACAATTTTATGATAAAAATGTGTAGGAAAACTAGAAAAAAGAAAAAAAAAATTGCCCGAAAAAAAAATTGTCCGGAAAAAAAAACTAAACTTTGCTTAGTGAAATAGTCGTCTAACATTAAAAATGAAATTGTTCAACTTTAAGATACAATTGTTCAACTTTTCAGATACAATTGTTCAACTTTATGTATTGTTCAAAAAAATTTGTTAAAATTTTAATATACAATTGTTCAAATTTAATAGAAACCTATTCATTTTTTTAGAAACACTTTTATAATGAAAATGTATATAAAAACAAGAATAATAATAAAAAAAACTGGACAAAAAGTCAGTTTGACCGGTCAACGTTGACCGTTGACTATTGACCGGTCAATGGTCAGATATTGACCATAGGGTGTGATTGAGTGTGAGAGGGTGTATGTTTGCTATGATGGATGTTCCATCATAGCCTTCCATTGTCCCCAAATGATTGGCTCTTATTCCTCCTCACGTTTCACCGGAGCCTGACTCTATATATATATATATATATGTCAAATCAGTGGGCTCTTCTTTCCTTTTCAATTTGGAGAATTCCAAAACTGCAGACCGTGCACTCATGTTGATGACCTCCTTGCTTATATATATTATCACCAAGTCCTGTTCGACCCCATGAAAAAATCTCTTTCGGGCAATTTAATTTGAAATATGATCATACCATCATCTTTTTCGTGCTCAAGTTAGTTGATCTTGACTCTTGACTTGTCTCAAGCTATTTCTGAACTATATCGGGTCGCCTCCGAACCTGCCCGTGTTGTACACAGAAAACTATGCCACTTTGAGCGTTTTTCCAAAAGTGTCAGTGGAGCATCTCAGCTGCCATGACCCATCGTCAGAGATACTTTGTAGTGTCACGAATCCAACAACACTGACCTCGCCCAATTTAGTCGTCATTCGATTCACCAACGAGCCACTCAAAATATAGTTGACAATAGCCAATTTTAACTTGAAAGCATCTTGAAAGTTCTTTGTTTCAATTGCACCTCCAATAGAATCCTCGTCACAGATTCAACACCATCACGCAGTAACCTTTTAGCACATAATAATCGAAAGGTATAGACTATGGCAAGGATGAAAACAACCAAAATATTGTTGGACAGTAATCTACGATTACAAAGTCATCAGACAACACAATCCTCAAACAATTTTTTCATTGTTGTATACTTGAAGAGCCAAACGGGCATGTTAAATCTCCAAGCAAGTCGCAATTGCAAATCGATTTCACCATTTCGTCTTGCTCTCCGTCGCGGCTAAACACAAGAATGTCTTAATTAAAAAATTATTACTCGGTGCAAAAAAATAACTATGTTGAGTATAATATTTTTTCATACATTCAAAAGACGGGAACAGAACTTAACTTCTAGGTTCCGGCCGAACAAGTTGGATCAATTTAGTATTTAGACTTGAGTAGAATTAGGGAATGTTTGGATTACAGACTATAATGTCTTATCTAGCATTATAATTCCAAATTTGGTAATAAATCTCATAATTTAATATCAAATTTGACATTATAATGTCAGATAAGACATTATGACATTTCATCCAAACAAGCCCTCATGCTCTTAGACCCATTTAAAATCTCTTTGTATACATTACCACCAAGGCCCATTTTCATTGTGTGGCCCAATAGCTAAATGACCATGTAGTGGGCCCCCGTCTTCATCATCAGATTTCAGTTTGTAGAGGATAGGTGTGCCGGCTCTGGAGTGGTCCTCCACGGCGCACACCAAACGACGGAGATTCATGGCTAAGGATGGAGAAGACAACTATGCTCGACGCCACACCCACAATGATGGCTCAATACGTTCTCAGAACATCTCAAAACAGGGCACGACGACCTCCACGGCGATTTTTTGCACTTCCAGCACCGCGCAAAGACTGGGTCGACTTTCCCGACTCTTGGTGTCGTACGAGGAGGCTGTACAACAACTACAAAAGCATGGCCTAACAGGGGTTGTGCGCAGACAAAGCTTTCGTAGATTGAATCGCCTTGGGATTGTTTTTGCGGTAGTTCGAGTTGACTCAGTCGCGAACTCGAACCTTCTAGGATAGGGGAAATCGTTGATGTGTTCGGGTTTTCGGGATCCGATGAAAGAGGCTCAAAGGCAAAGCTGTATGTAGATGGTCCGGGGTCTAAAAAAACTCGTTTCCCCTTCAATGGAAGCCTTCAGATCATTGGATTTGTCGTAGTAGAAGTCATGTCATTCTCTTCGTTTCCCGTAGAACGATGCCAATTGTGGTAGTTGTTGATGATGACGAGAACCCGCAACTCTGACGATCCTAGACTCTCTCCGATCTCGTTCTGGTATCCTACGAACATAAAAAGACGGTCAAAGGGTGGGGCTTTCTCCTCCGAAAGACCCTACTATGCTCATGTCACATATCATTTTGTAGAGATGGAGGCTATGATTTTTTCATAAAAAATTAAGTGAAAGTTAGGGTGAGGCTTTCTCCCCGAAAGACCCTACGACGCTCAAATCACATCTCGTTTTGTAGAGATGGAGGCTACAAATTTTTCATAAAAAATTGAATGGAAGTTAGGGTTTAGGAATACCTCTCTTGTCTCTTTAATACTTGGAAATAAACCATCAAGCCCATATCTTATATGGGCCCACTAATTATGCTTTCTATTAAATTATACTATTAGTTATAGAGGTACTAAAATATAAATCAAAATTTACCTTCTCAGAAATTAAACTATGTGATGTTATAAATTTAAACTTTTTTTTTCTTGTAATAGTTGATTAAGATTTATAATCTCAATTTCCCTATTATTATTATAATATAAGTTCTTCTAACACCAAAAATGAATAGAAATCAAAGCCTAGTATATAAATTGGTGGACTATTTCTCGTATTATCAATTGGTTAAAAGTTTGACATCACTGAGCTTATGTATTGGACTTATATGTGCTTATGCGTTCGTGTTTGCACACTCTTAGACTATTAGCCCACTGACTAACATGATATCAGAACTGGTTCGCTCATGGATTCATATCTTGCTTTGATGGAGTTTGGCTATAAATAGCCTGAAAATCCACCCACACTCGTTTGCAATGACAGAGCCAGAATGATTCTCATAGGAACATATCGAAGGAGAAAAGGCTCAACTCGAGCGGATTGATTAGTGTTTGTGTGTTGATTTCCAATTTGGTGGCTCCCTCTACAATAGAATCATCAGTTTCCTCCACCTTCTCCTATGGCGCCTTTTTCTTCTTGTTGTTGCCACAACTAGTCTTCTTCTTTTCACGGCTGGATTCTTCTCCAACGTCGGCGAAATTGCCTCAACGTCTACCGTCGTCATCGTCGTATACCTCCACCACTCTCCAATGCCGCCGTACGTATTGTCTATTTGGTGAGTTTTGCAATGCCCTCACCCCTTAGTGATGCTGAACCCAAAATGGAATTTCTCGCCGAGTAACCCTAACCCTAATCTTAGCCCTATTGGTAACACATAGAAAATATTGTTTGTCTGTTGGTGTTGATCGTGTCACATTTGTCGCCTCTCACCCTCAAATTCCACATGACACTGTCAATTCCTATGATTTTCTCGTCAAGAACTGCGTTCGTGTCGAAATCGCCGTCTTCAAAAGCCCCGAGATTTGGATTTGGTATGAATTTAAAAAATATTGGCAAATTTTGAAAATTTGAGATACAAACAAGGGAACTTTGGGAAAAATAGATTAAAAGTATTAAAATAATGACGCTTTTAACGAAAATCTGGCTTTGGTGATATTTGGCTAGCAGAGGCGTCAACACGGATGATTTTCGGTAAGTATGCAAAAGTCGGGTGGTTATTGGCCATATGACCAATTCGACGAACGGTTTTCGGTATTTTACTCTAATTTTTAAAAATATTTTTGGGTTAAATAATAAAACAAAAGACAAAGGTGAAAATAATAACGTTATTTTTGTACATAATTTTTAAAAATAATTGTATAATTTATTTAATTTTGATTGAATAGCTTTTGCAACTTTATAATCCAATTTTATAATTATCATAGGCAAAAAATAAAGAATTAAAAAGTTTGGGTCAAAACAATAAATACAACAAAATTGAATTCACATTCAGAAATTGTAAAAAAAAAGACGGAAATTTCGCCTGGTACCCTCGAGGGTTTGCATAATTCGCGAAATACCTAGAGGTTTGAACATTTTCGCGTGGTACCCCTGAGGTTTTGAATTTTTTTGCCAAATGCCCTTGACGTTAGAAGCTGTTAAATTTTACCAAATTCATCCGTTAACTTACAAAAAAATAAAAGGCAAAAAGAAAAAAGAAATTTGGTTCCCGATTCTCATGTTTCTGGATCTGGAGCTCAAAGAAGCCGGAATCGATTCTCCTGAAGCCGGAATCTGGAGCTCAAAGAAGAGGCCAGCGATGTAGGAGAGCAGGACGAGGTCGCCGGAGGAGGTGATGGTGCCACGGAGAGGGAGGAGGGGGTGGCGTGGCGGTCCCGTCGAGTATGTCGTAGACCTTCTTATCGAAGAATCCAGGGAGCTTCTTCTCCCTCCTCAAATCGTTCCTCATGACCCAAAAGGAGTCGGAATCCTCCTTGAGACCGGACTCCCACTTCGGCTCATGACCCAAAAGGAGGCTCCGGCTCATGACCCAAAATCGTTCCTCATGACCCAAAAGGAGTCGGAATCCTCCTCTCTCCGACATCCACAAGCTTGAGACCGCTAATCGGAGCGAGGAAGAAGAAGAGGAGGAGGAGGAAGATGATGAATCCGAGGAAGTGCTGATAATCCAACCACAACCGGGCCGAAATCGGGCCAAGTCGGGTCTGCGACGAGTAGCGCCGACGATCTCGACCGACGGAACGACGCCGGTTCACGTCGAGAGGGTTCTACCGAACGGCGATCTCTACATCGGAGCTTTCCTGGGTATTTCGCGAATTAAGCAAAACCTCGAGGATACCAGGCGGAATTTCCGAAAAAACCAAAAAATGAGGACTTGATGAGATTAGAACCCATGACCTCTCTCCTTCTTCTTTTGTCGAAGCACAATCTTGTGATCTTGGCAAATACTTCTTATTGTTATATCTAGACCTCTCTATATATATAATTGTTGGGCCCGGAGAAGAGGGCCATTAGACATCCCTAGGCCTCTTCTTATTTATATCTATGTCCATTTGTCCAAGTGTCAAATGAGTCAGATCCGTTGTACTTGTAGAGAAATGTTAAAATATTAGTTATTCCCATATTAAAGTGGTAGATACCAAAACCTAGTATATAAGTTAATGGACTACTCATTATATATATTGTAAATTAATTTTTAGAATAGAACCTCATTAAACTTATATAAGATTTATATGCGCATATGAGCTAATATATATGTACGCCCTCAATCTATCAGCTCACATGTTTCAACCCCATAACTTAATTGTATGCAAGAAGTTTTTTTTTTTGCAATATAAAAGTTAAGCCAATGTTTAGAAAGTTGGGTCATAATATAAATATTTCATCAACATACTGATGTTAGGAATGCTTATATTGGTAATTTTTATCGGAAGAATTTTGTACACTACAATTTTTTTCTGGGTACACTACAGTTCGAAACGCAGAAATCTTGCTTAAGCAAGATTTCTGCGTTTCAAGGCAAATTGTACCCAAAAAAGGCATTTCTGAATAAATTTGAAACGCAGGTAATTTGCTTAAGCAAAATACCTGCGTTTCAACCAAATTTTTTTTTTTAAAAAAGCTGAAACGCAGGAATCCTGCTTAAGCAGGATTCCTGCGTTTCACTAAAAAAAAAATTCTTCAAAATTGTACTTTTTTTCCATAATCATGTAGAGAATTTCAATACGAGTCCGTACATATAAAATTCGTCCAAAACGGACATCGTTTGCCCCTCCAAAAGCTCAAAAAACTAAGTCTTCCTATCCTTTTTTGTACAATTTGGTATCCAGTATATAGGGAACTCTAGTGGATTTTTTGGTATTTTCGACATTTTTCTACTATAATTTTGTATAAGATTTTAATACGAGTATATAACTATACGTTAGAACCATAATATATACTTATAGTATATAACTATACAATATAACAATAGTAAATAACTATACGATATAACAATAGCATATAGCTATAGTATATAACAATACGATATAACTATAGTATGAAACTATATGATATAACCATAGAATATAACTATTCGTTAGAACCATAATATATAATTATAATATATAGCCATAGTATATAACTATACGATATAAATTTGTATATAACCATAGAACATTAGAACCATAATATATAATAAGAGTATATAATTATACGATATAACCATGGTATATAACTATAGTATATAAATGAACGATATAGCAATAGTATATAAATAACTATACGATATAACCATAGTATATAGTTATATATTATGATTATATCCTATAGTTATATACTGTTGTTATATCTTATAGTTATATCAAATTTGGTTATATCGTATCGTTATATCCTATAATTATATATATTGGTTATATCTTATAGTTATATCCTTAAGTTATAGACTATGGTTATATCATATAGTTATATACTATGGTTATATCTTATAGGTATATCCAATTTGGTTATAGCTATAGTATATAACTATACGATATAACCATGATATATAAATGAACGATATAGCAATAGTATATATATATAACTATATGATATAACCATAGTATACAGTTATATATTATGATTATATCTTATAGTTATATCCAATTTGGTTATATCTTATGGTTATATCCTATAGTTATATACTGTGATTATATCGTATAGTTATATCCAAATTGGTTATATCGTATCGTTATATCCTATAATTATATATATTGGTTATATCTTATAGTTATATCCAATTTGATTATATCATATTGTTATATAATATAATTATATATTATGATTATATCTTATAGTTATATCCAATTTTGTTATATCTTATGGTTATATCCTATAGTTATATACTGTGATTATATCTTATAGTTATATCCAATTTGGTTATATCGTATCTTTATATCCTATAATTATATATATTGATTATATTTTATTGTTATATCCTTCAGTTGTATACTATGGTTATATCTTATAGGTATATCCAATTTGGTTATAGCTATAATATATCACTATACAATATAACTATGGTATATAACTATAGTATATAAATGAACGATATAGTAATAGTATATATATAACTATATCATATAACCATAGTATATAGTTATATATTATGATTATATCTTATAGTTATATCCAATTTGGTTATATCTTATGGTTATATCCTATAGTTATATACTGTGGTTATATCTTATAGTTATATCAAATTTGGTTATATCGTATCGTTATATCCTATAATTATATATATTGGTTATATCTTATAGTTATATCCTTAAGTTATATACTATGGTTATATCATATAGTTATATACTATGGTTATATCTTATAGGTATATCCAATTTGGTTATAGCTATAGTATATAACTATACGATATAACCATGGTATATAAATGAACGATATAGCAATAGTATATATATATATAACTATACGATATAACCATAGTATATAGTTATATGTTATGATTATATCTTATAGTTATATCCAATTTGGTTATATCTTATGGTTATATCCTATAGTTATATATTGTGGTTATATCGTATAGTTATATCCAAATTGGTTATATCGTATCGTTATATCCTATAATTATATATATTTGTTATATCTTATAGTTATATCCAATTTGATTATATCATATTGTTATATAATATAATTATATATTATGATTATATCTTATAGTTATATCCAATTTTGTTATATCTTATGGTTATATCATATAGTTATATACTGTGATTATATCTTATAGTTATATCCAATTTGGTTATATCGTATCTTTATATCCTATAATTATATATATTGATTATATTTTATAGTTATATCCTTCAGTTGTATACTATGGTTATATCTTATAGGTATATCCAATTTGGTTATAGCTATAATATATCACTATATAATATAACTATGGTATATAAGTATAGTATATAAATGAACGATATAGTAATAGTATATATATAACTATATCATATGACCATAGTATATAGTTATATATTATGATTATATCTTATAGTTATATCCAATTTGGTTATATCTTATGGTTATATCCTATAGTTATATACTGTGGTTATATCTTATGGTTTATCCAATTTGGTTATATCGTATCGTTATATCCTATAATTATATATATTGATTATATCATATAGTTATATCCAATTTGATTATATCATATCGTTATATCATATAATTATATATTATGATTATATCTTATAGTTATATCCAATTTGGTTATATCTTATGGTTATATCCTATGGTTATATCCTTTAGTTAGATACTATGATTATATCTTATAGTTATATACTATGGTTATATATTATAGTTATATCCTTTAGTTATATATTATGGTTATATCCTATAGTTATATACTATGGTTATATCTTATAGTTACATCCACAATATATAACGAGAGGATATAACCAAATTGGATATAACTATAAGATATAATCATAATTTATAACTATATAATATAGATATATCGTATAGTTATATATATATATACTATTGCTATGTCGTTCATTTATATAATATAGTTATATACCATTGTTATATCGTATAGTTATATACTATAGCTATGACCAAATTGGATATACCTAAAAGATATAACTATAGTATATAACTATAGGATATAACCATAATATATAACTAAAGGATATAACTATAGGATATAACCATAAGATATAACCAAATTGGATATAACTATAAGATATAATCATAGTATATAACTATAGGATATAACCATAAAATATAACCAATTTGGATATACATATAAGATATAACCATAGTATATAACTATAGGATATAACCATAGTATATAACTAAAGGTTATGACTATAAGATATAACGAACGATATAACCAAATTTGATATAATTATAAGATATAACCACAGTATATAACTATAGGATATAACCATAAGATATAACCAAATTGGATATAACTATAAGATATAATCATAATATATAACTGTATACTATGGTTTTATCGTATAGTTATATATATATATATATTATTGCTATATCGTTTATTTATATACCATGGTTATATCGTATAGTTATATACTATAACTATATATTATGGTTATAACGTACTATGGTTATATAAAATTTTATATCATATAGTTATATACTGTAGTTATATACCTATTGTTATATCGTATAGTTATATACTATAATTATATATTATGGTTCTAACGAATAGTTCAATACTATGGTTATATCGTATAGTTTCATAATATAGTTATATACTATTGTTATATCATATTGTTATATACTATAGCTATATGCTATTGTTATATCGTATGGTTATTTACTATTATTATATTATATAGTTATATATTATAATTATAAATTATGGTTATAACGTATAATTATATACTCGTATTAAAATCTTATACAAAATTATAGTAGAAAAATGCCGAAAATACCAAAAATTTCTACTACAATGTCCTATATGCTGGGCACCAAATTGTTAAAAAAAATGGATAAGGAATAATTTCATTTTTTGGGATTTTGGAAGGGCAAACGATGTCCGTTTTGGACGAATTTTATATGTACGGACTCGTATTGAAATTCTCTACATGATTATGGGAAAAAATGTATTTTTGAAGAAATTTTTTTTTAGTGAAACGCAAGTTCCTTGCTTAAGCAAAGATCCTGCTTTTCTTTGTACTAAGACAACTTTTTTTTTTTTGTAAAAGTGAAACGCAAAATCTTTGCTTAAGCAAAGATTTTGCGTTTCACTTTTTTAAATTTTTTTTTTGAAACGCAGGTATTTTGCTTAAGCAAAATACCTGCGTTTCATCCTAGTATAAAAACGTAATTCTGAGTATAATTTACCCTGAAACGCAAAAATGTTGCTTAAGCAATATTTTTGCGTTTCAAAATGTAGTGTACGAAGAAAAAAATTGTAGTGTACATAGAAATTGCCATTTTTATACACACGGATGTCTGTATTTCATCAACATACTCTATCTATCTATATAGTTCTCTTTTGAAATTGAAAAAACAAAAACTATTTATTTATATATAGAGATGGAGGAAATTAACCTTGAAGGTTCAACCCTTTATATGATCATACCTTGTACAACATAATAGTACATCGTCTTAATTAGGTAATCAGATAAGAGCACATATATTTATTTTTGTGAAAGAGATGCAACATTCTCATACCTTTATAATTAAAAGTAAAAGTGGATTAAATGTTAATCAACCTAGGGTAGCCCTAACCATTACATCATCAGAAGATAAGAAAACAACAACACTTGGTGGGTGATACAAGATAAGAAGCTAGCTAAGCTAGGTGTACATATATATATATATATATACCTGTCAAGTTGACATCTCCTTCTAGTAGAGTCATGATAGAGCTTGAATGAATGAGGATGAACGACATCTCGAAGATCAGGTCTTTTTTCCAAACCTTCTGCCTTGTTTCTCCATCAACCTGAGATTTGACACCCACATATCCACCTAAATCATTATGAAACATTTCTGACATACAAATTCAGTACAAATGGAAGACAAAATACAAGATAGGTGTTAGGATTTGAACGTAGTAACGAATAGAAAACGAGACAAAGAACACACGAATTGTTTACCCAGTTCGTCACAGAATATGACTACGTCTGGGGGCACTACCAAGCCAGGGTTTTTCAATATTGTGATAACGATTATGACGGGGCTAAAAGTGCGCAATGCAAGTATCGTTGATTAGCTTTATCAAAGTAAAAAAGTCCTAACAGACCTACTAAACGGATGTATAGTAAGCAAGCAAGGGTCGAACCCACAGAGAAGATCTGATGCAGTATGCAATTGTGAATGACAAGTAACAAGCAAGGGGGGGTTTAGTTATCACGAGAAAGCAAAGCAAGCAAAGCAAACAAGTTTGGTTGAGTTGAGAAAATATAATGGGGAAAGTAGTCCTACTAGAGCGAGATCCACAATACAGAGATATAATTTGATCACAGAAATCTATTTAATCCAAGTTCTTTTACTATCCTTATAGTTGTTCCCACCTTGATCTTAAATACTATCGATTCTCACAGTTGTCGATAGACTTATCACTATGCCAATGGTAAAATACCACCGATTCTCACAGTTGTCGGTATACTTTACCACCAACAAAGCAATAGCAATACACACAAGGATATAGGATACATGCAAATAGAAAGACGTATTAATACTCGCATGCAACTGATTCTCACTCACAATTGTACGCTCGGAACCCCTATACGCACAATTGTGTTTGCTATTAGATATGCACTCGGAACCCCTATATGCAATCCTAGCAATTGATAAAAAGTATTCAACCTAGTTGATCAGGCTAAGAAGAACAACAAGAAATCAATATTCAATATAACCAAGATAATCAAACCAACACTTATAAGGATAAGAACAAGGAATAGAAATCTCACAAACACATCAACTGTATTGCTTCAATCGTCTAGTAGAACAAAGGGAAGTTAGTTCTTCATTCAAACGAGAATGAAAACCTAATAGAAAAGTAACCTGTGTAATGTAAAAGTGTCTGCCTCTGGGGCGTGACTGCCCACTCAAGACTTAGAAAGAGGTCTTAAATAGGTTTAGGAAATAAGTTAACCTAAAGGAAATAACAAAGGAAATAAAATAATAGAAATAAGAAAGTCCGAAATGCAATAAAGGAAATAAAATCTTCTGCTGGCCGCGAGGCGTGACGTGCCCACCGTGGGGCGTCAGTCTTCTAGTTGCCTTCTCTGAGATCCACCGCCGGGTCGCGGTGGCTTCTGGCGCGGGGCGTCAAGTTACACCGCGGGGCGGCGGTGCCTTTTTCAGCTTCGGCGACACTTTAGTAGAAACACCATAACTTTTGCTTCCCAACTCTGATTGTGCTCATATTTTGAGGACTTGTAGTAGACTTCAAGATCTAACTCCTCGAATTGGAATCACTTCATTTGGACGTCTGAGTAGAGAGAACGAACCATTTGAATTCAGCACATTGTTCTTCTACTCTTCAATACACTTCAAACCTCTATAAATCCCATGATTTCTTCACTTCTCTCCACAACTTCTGGATTACAGACTTAGCCACAAATCTCATCCTAAACTCCTCTAAATAATGCTAATAATTGTTAGTTAAGGTGCATGAAATGACACCTATCAAATTCCCCCATACTTAGACCTTTACTCGTCCCGAGTAAGCTAATGATAAACCTACTCTCTCAATCGAACACCAAGGTCTCAGGAAGTACAAGAAAATATGACACCAGCAACTACAACATCTCAACAATCAGCTCCAGACAATCAAGCTAAAAGGAAAGCAGAGTACTTCCCCCAAGCTTATCCCAAACACCACAGAGTGAATCAAATCTAATCCTAATCTCCCATCTATATTCTTATCTCTCCAGAGTGACCTACCCGAATCCTCCTTATAACTCCTCTTCTTGTGACGCCTCGCCAAGAATAATGAGAAATCCTAAAATCACTCTTCTTCTTTTCGCTCATTTTGCCATGGCGCCCTTTCAGGTTTTCACCAAGCCACTCATTTCATTTTTCAATAGATGTACTCACATAAGCTCACGTCACTCTTGACCACATATTACCCCAACCTATTGCTGGTCCAAGCCACCTGCTTATTGCCTAGGCCACCTTTCGGGTTTTCGACCTATCCCAGGATTTCTAATGTATGCCTTTTTTCAATTTTTAATTTTTCTCCTCAACAACGTAGCAAGTATAGAACTCTCCCCCATGCTTAAACATTGCATTGTCCTCAATGTAATGAAAGACAAAAGAATAAAGCATAGGGAAAAGCAAAAAATAACTCACAAACGTCGCCAAGCTGCTTGGACACTGTAGGTGTCGATGGCGGTCTTCTCAATAAATGCCCAGGTCTCTGGTGTGGGGCGGGTGTCTTCATCAACTCTATAATCGTCTCCTACCGTGCAATCAAAAGGGAACCACTTTGGTAAGTAGTGATAAAACAATGATAGTAGGATTGCACGGCCTTCTAGGGACACATGGTGGAGCCTAGATATGATCTTGATGGGGGCTCTAGTGTTCCTCCTCCTCAGCTGTCGAATGTAGGGCCATCATCGTTGCCAAGTAAATGTGGGGTGAAAGTGTTCCTCTGTGAGCAACATGATGTGCACCTCTCCGTGGTGACTCTGGACAGCTCGGTAAATCTTTTTTTTTTCCTTCAAATTTTTACTTCCCGTTTAAGGTTTTTTCGGGGCCCTTTATTTTTTATTTTTTATTATTAATTTTTTTCCCTCCCCGTTTAAGGTTTTTTTTTTCAGGGAGCGACTTAGTGTAGGGACAGGAAAGACTTACATTGGTGTGGAAACACCTTCTTCAATAGGCATAGGTCTCCTCCCTGCAGGTTAGTCGGAAACAAAGAAAAACAAAAACAAAGCAAAAACACACTAAAGAAAAATGCAAAAACAAATAATGAAAAACAAGAAAAGAAAAACATACCTCGGGTTGCCTCCCGGACATCGCCTTAGTTATTGTCATGGCTTGACATCTTACTCACTTCCTCAACTCGGGTTGCTCACAACAACTGAACTCCTGAGATCAATATCAGGGGGGTGCCTCTTTGGGTGCTCCATGTTGAGCATTGCCCCCATGCTCTTGTACTTCGTGGTGGGTGGACCGTTGTGCATAACCATGAAAGCACTTGCCATTTTAAAAAACGGTCTACCCAGCATTGCAGGGGCTACATGTTTATCCTGCCCCGTATCCAGCATATAAAAATCCGCCATTTGTATCAAGGCCCCCTTCTTTTGCTTCCCCTTTGGTTTCTTATTGATCTTACCCAGTGCCTTTAAAAGTTCTGCGTAGCATGGGGCGCTGTTTGCTAAATGGACCAAAGGGATGGTTGCCTTGCAGCTACTGGAGGTGTCGAAGAGATCCTTGTTGTCAATTATCATCCTCTCCTTTAGTGCCTCCGGAAAGGGGACATGGAGCTTTTCAGAACCAAGAGGAGGAAAAGTTGGACGAACAAAGGGGTCCTCTTCTTCGTCATGATCAATATCCAGATCTGGGCATTCACCGCGGGGTGGTAGTCTCACCGCGAGGCGGTGTTCTTGGCCGCGGGGCGGTGGTATTGACTCAGGACAACTGAGAGCTTCAGCCGGGTCGCGGTGGGTGTCGCCGCGGGGCGGTGGAACTTGCCCATCTTCAATTTCAGCTATGTCGTCCTTTTCAGTAGTAGGAGCGACTTGCAATTCCTTGCCACTTCGGAGGGTCACATCATTTACACTTTCATGCGCGGCCCTTTTGTCCAACCTAGCGACCACATCTGTCAAATGAACCACAGCCTCCTTCATGCTCTTGATGCTGGCCTCAGTAGTTTGCACATGCGTTGTGAAGTGCATTGTTAAGGTCTTGAGCATGTCTTCAGTTGAAGGGGAGTTACTAGCATGGGAAGCTACTGGTAGCTCATCAAAGTGGGGTTGAGGTGCTTCTTGTTTACCCGTCTTCGCAATAATGTATTTCAATGAAGTAATTTCTTGCAATAAATGTGCATTATTGGAGTTGACAGCATTAACTCCTCTGGTCTTTGGGGCTTCATCGAAATCTCTTGTGCTCTCAGCCATATCATGAAGTCTAGTCATGGCTGCATCAGGGGTCATATTCAAGATACTACCACCACACGTAGCATCTATGATTCTTCTTTCATCATCCAGCAGCCCACTGTAAACATAGAGTACTAGAGCTTTCTTGTCAAAACCATAGAACAGGCAACTAGAGCAAAGTCGTTTGAACCGCTCACAATAGTCATAAAGGATCTCCTCCTCTCCTTGTTCAATATTGGCAATTTCCCTTTTCAAAGCGTTCACCATCCTGGTTGGGAAATATTGTGTGAGGAATGCCTTTTGTAGCTTAGCCCATGAATCTATGCTTCCACCAGGCAGATGATAGTACCAGTCTTCAGCATCGTCCTTAAGAGTGAACCCGAAGGCTCTCATTTTAATTTGATCTTCAGTGACGTTAGCTGGTTTAATGCTCATGATGACGTTGTGGAATTTACCCAAGTGTAGGATGGGGTCCTCTCCACATCGTCCATAGTATCTCGGGAGCAACCGTAGCACTCCTGTTCTGAGCTCAAATGTCACACCATCCGCAAGGGGTGGAATGATTACAGCCAATGGCTGCTGTATCAGATCTGGTACAGTCAGTTTT
Organism: Rheum nobile; assembly: GCA_027886185.1. Classification (NCBI taxonomy): domain Eukaryota; kingdom Viridiplantae; phylum Streptophyta; class Magnoliopsida; order Caryophyllales; family Polygonaceae; genus Rheum; species Rheum nobile. Next base: position 1,514,277 of record WOAB01000067.1, on the reverse strand, counting down.
CGGAGTGTCTGTGCCATTCATACCTGTCTCTGTATCAACTTCAACAAGTAGCGAATCAGTAGCAAAGGTGCGGACCGTAAGATAGATCCACACCGCAGTCAATCACAAAAACACACAACAAAACAGAAAACTTCCCTGGCAACGGCGCCAAATTTGACGGGGCTAAAAGTGCACAATGCAAGTATCGTTGATTAGCCTTATCAAAGTAAAAAAGTCCTAACAGACCTACTAAACGGATGTATAGTAAGCAAGCAAGGGTCGAACCCACAGGGAAGATCTGATGCAGTATGCAATTGTGAATGACAAGTAACAAGCAAGGGGGGTTTAGTTATCACGAGAAAGCAAAGCAAGCAAAGCAAACAAGTTTGGTTGAGTTGAGAAAATATAATGGGGAAAGTAGTCCTACTAGAGCGAGATCCACAATACAAAGATATAATTTGATCACAGAAATCTATTTAATCCAAGTTCTTTTACTATCCTTATAGTTGTTCCCACCCTGATCTTAAGTACTATCGATTCTCACAGTTGTCGATAGACTTATCATTATGCCAATGGTAAAATACCACCGATTCTCACAGTTGTCGGTATACTTTACCACCAACAAAGCAATAGCAATACACACAAGGATATAGGATACATGCAAATAGAAAGACGTATTAATACTTGCATGCAACTGATTCTCACTCACAATTGTACGCTCGGAACCCCTATACGCACAATTGTGTTTGCTACTAGATATGCACTCAGAACCCCTATATGCAATCCTAACAATTGATAAAAAGTATTCAACCTAGTTGATCAGGCTCAGAAGAACAACAAGAAATCAATATTCAATATAACCAAGATAATCAAACCAACACATATGAGGATAAGAACAAGGAATAGAAATCTCACAAACACATCAACTGTATTGCTTCAATCGTCTAGTAGAACAAAGGGAAGTTAGTTCTTCATTCAAACGAGAATGAAAACCTAATAGAAAAGTAACCTGCGTAATGTAAAAGTGTCTGCCTCTGGGGCGTGACTGCCCACTCAAGACCTAGAAAGAGGTCTTAAATAGGTTTAAGAAATAAGTTAACCTAAAGGAAATAACAAAGGAAATAAAATAATAGAAATAAGAAAGTCCGAAATGCAATAAAGGAAATAAAATCTTATGCTGGCCGCGAGGCGTGACGTGCCCACCGCGGGGCATCAGTCTTCTAGTTGCCTTCTCTGAGATCCACCGCCGGGTCGCGGTGGCTTCTTGTGCGGGGCGTCAAGTTACACCGCGGGGCGGTGAGTTCCAGTTCCACCGCGGGGCGGCGGTGCCTTTTTCAGCTTCTGCGACACTTTAGTATAAACACCATAACTTTTGTTTCCCAACTCGGATTGTGCTCATATTTTGAGGACTTGCAGTAGACTTCAAGATCTAGCTCCTCGAATTGGAATCACTTCATTCTGAAATCTGAGTAGAGAGAACTAACCATTTGAATTCAGCACATTGTTCTTCTACTCTTCAATACACTTCAAACCTCTATAAATCCCATGATTTCTTCACTTCTCTCCACAAATTCTGGATTACAGACTTAGCCACAAATCTCATCCTAAACTCCTCTAAATAATGCTAATAATTGCTAGTTAAGGTGCATGAAATGACACCTATCAGATTACAATGAACAATTAGGGTTAATAAGCTAAACGGACGAAACCCTAATTAGGCCCAATACACAAATTGTAAGGACGGCCCAAAAACCCTTGTACGGAGGGACCAAAAATTTTGCTGAGAACAAGACTTCCGGTGTACAATCCATCAGGCTCCATAACCCCAACAATATCCCACCTGGAGACTGATTCCAATCATAATCGACCTCCACATCAACCCATATCCGGTAGTAGTGCCAGGCCTTCAACTCAATTACCAAGGCCAGTTGAAGCCATGCAAAGCTTCAACTTCTCTAAGGTCACAACCTTAGTCAGCATGTCTACAGGATTCTCAGTTCCTCGAATCTTCATCAACTGCAAAACATTTCTTTCCAAGAGATGCCGTATGTAGTGATACTTCAACTCTATGTGCTTAGTCCTCGAGTGAAATGCTGGATTCTTAGCCAAGTGGATGGCACTCTGACTATCACTGTATAGAATGTTGTCCCCCTGCTCCTTCCCCAATTCACGCAAGAAATTCGGCAACCATACCATCTTCTTACTAGCCTCAGTCACTGCAACATACTCAGCTTCTACAGTAGACAAAGCTACAACTTTCTGCAGCTTAGAAGACCAAGAGACTGTAGTACCACCCAATGTAAAGACATACCCGATTGTACTCCTTCTCTTGTCGAGGTCACTCGATGCCAAATATGCATCCACATACCCTGCTAGCACGACTTCCTTGCCTTCAAAGCACAAGGCTTGCTCAGTGGTACCTCTCAATTATCTAAGGATCCATTTCACAACTTCCCAATGCTCCTTCCCAGGGTTCCCTATGAAGCGACTAACAACTCCCACTACATGTGCAATGTCTGGCCTTGTATACATAATTGCATACATCAGACTGCCAATTGCTGAAGCGTATGGAGTCATCTGCATTTGGGCACGCTCTTCTTCACTCTTAGGTGAGTCCCTATTAGATAGCTTGAATTGGCTACCCAATGGAACTTTAGCTGGCTTAGCATCTTGCATACTGAATCTCTTCAAGACCTTCTTGATATACTCAGCCTGTGACATATATAACTTTCTAGCCTTCCTATCTCGATCAATCTGCATACCCAAAATCTGTTTAGCCTCTCCAAGGTCCTTCATAGCAAACCGTTCAGACAACTGCTTCTTCAACTTGCTCACTTCTCGAGCACTCAAGCCTGCTATCAGCATGTCATCAACATACAACAGCAATATAATGTAGCCATTGTCAAACTTCTTGAAGTAGCAACAATGATCAGCTTCACTCCTCACGAACTCAATTTCGTGCATGAATCCATCAAACATCTTATACCACCATATCGGAGCTTATTTCAGACCATACAAGCTCTTATTCAACTTGCACACAAGCTCAACGTTACCCTCTGACACGTAGCCCTCAGGTTGCTTCATGTAGATGTATTCATCTAAGTCCCCATGAAGAAAGGCCGTTTTTACATCCATCTGCTGTAACTCTAAGTTCTCTGCAGCCACCATACTCAACACTGAACGTATAGTAGTCAGTTTCACCACAGGAGTAAAAACGTCAGTATAGTCAATACCGTATTTCTGTTGAAATCCTTTTACAACCAGCCTCGCCTTGTAACGCTTGCTTCCATTTGCCTCCTCCTTAATTCTGTAAACCCACTTGTTATACAATGCCTTTTTGCCCTCTAGAAGCTTGACTAGTTCCCAGGTTCCGTTGGTCATCAACGAATCCATCTCATCATCCATTGCGAGCTTCCACTTGCTCACATGTTCTCCACGAGATGCCTCTGCATAACACTCTGGCTCACCACCATCATTTAATAACATATAGTAGTTTGAAGGTGAAAATCTATTAAGCGATCCACGCTCTTTGGTGGACCTCCGCAGCGGAATTAATGGGGTGTTCGGCTCCTCCTCAATAACCTCCTGGTCATTACGAACCACCTTGCTCCCACCCGAGTTTGAGATGTCTAACTCCACAACCTCAGGTCCAGAACTAGCTGTTTCTGATGTACCCAGACTATCCTTGTACATCACATGTTCATTGAACACGACGTCTCGACTGCGAATAACCTTTCTGTTCTGTTCATCCCAAAACCGGTATCCGAAATCATCACCACCATATCCAATAAACGTGCATTTAATAGACTTGGCATCCAACTTGCTTCTCTCAACAAGAGCAATATGAACATATGAAACGCACCCAAATATCCGAAGAAAGGACAGATTTACATCTTTGCCACTCCAAGTCTCCTCTGGAATACCATTCTCCAAGGGAGTTGATGGCCCTCGGTTAATCAGGAATGCTGCAGTGTTAACTGCATCCACCCAGAACATCTTCGAAAGTCCACACTTCAGCCTCATGCTCCTGGCACGTTCATTCAGGGTCTTGTTCATACGTTCTGCTACGCCGTTCTCATGAGGGTTTCCTTTCAAGGTTTTCTCCATGCGAATACCATTCTCAGCGCAGAAATCCCTAAACTCGCGAAGCTCATATTCCCCACCATTATCAGATCTCAAACACTTCACTTTAAGACATGTCTCAGTCTCTACTAGAGCCTTCCACTTTCTGAAAGAGTCAAAGGCATCAGACTTTTGCTTCAGAAAGTAGACCCATACCTTTCTTGTGGCATCGTCAATGAAGGTCATGTAGTATGATGCTCCCCCCAGAGATGTCATAAGTGCTGGCCCCTACAAGTCGATGTGGATCAATTCCAACTTCTGCTTTCTCAAAGTTCTGCCTCCCTTCGAAAAACTCACCCTTTTCCAGTTTCCCGAGCACATAGTCCTCACATAATCCGATTTCAACAGATTTGAGACCTGATAGCAGACCCTTCGAGCATAGCACCTTCATCCCTTTCTGACTCATGTGGCCAAGGCGACAGTGCCACAAATCTGCGTCACAGTTTACTCCTACAACAACAATTCTATCACGGACGTTGCTAGTCATGTACAACGTCCCCTCCTTCTTTCCTCGAGCTACCACCATAGCTCCTTTGGTTATCTTCCAGCTATTACCACTGAAGGTTACTTCATAACCCTCGTCATCCAACTGTCCAATAGAAAGCAGGTTTCTTTTCAAACCAGGAATATGCCTTACTCCATGCAACTGCAGCACAGATCCATTCGGTGCTTTGATTCGAACATCACCCTTCCCCATGATTTTTAAAGGCTCATCATCAGCAAGAAAGACTTTTCCAAAATCTTCAGAGGTATAGCGTTCCAATATATCAGATGTAATACCCCTCATTTTGTAAGGGCATTTTGGTAATTTTTCCAACTCCCGTACTACAAGTCGGATTATTTTCAGAGAAGTTCAGACATTCTGCAAAATGTTGATCTCTGTAATATTTCCCTGAATGGAATAAAATACATTCGACGTATTTTCGGGGCTTAGAATATTCATTCGGGTACAAATATATTTAACCCGGGGTTAAAACCATGCCCATACATTTTACCCGCGGTAAGGTCACCGCACCCGCGGTCAGTCCACCGCACCCCGCGGTGTCATCATCGTTTTTCTGCTCTGCCGGACATCGACCGCCGCGTCGACGTGCTTCGCCTCTATAGCGACGTCCCATCTGTCGTTATAGGCGCCTACCATGACTCACCTGCTTGCTTGGGATCTATAAAAGGAGAGGATCTGGGGAAGATTTAGAGCACATCAGATCTCACTCTCTCCCTTTCAAATCTCTCTTTCTCTCTTGTCGGAAAATTCGAAGCTCTCGCCGGAGTTCTTCAAGGTCGTCGCCGGAGCTTTCGAAGGAGGAGGTGGTGCTCTCAAGGTGGTGCAAAGTGTCCAGAAGTTGGAGCCACCACGAATCGAGCCCCAACGAGTCTCCCCCGGTGAGTTTTCTTCTTCGTCGTGTCTCTAGAGTTCCTCATCCCCGACGACCGCACCCGCGGCCGTACCCGCGGCAAGGCCGCCGCACCCGCGGTGTGCCTGGGCCTTCGCGATGTGGTTTTGGGCTTTGTGGTCTCGATCGGGAGTTCCGTTCTTTCGATTTCGTTCATTTTTCTTTAAGATTTGTACTATTTTATGTCGAATCTAACTTAGGGTTTCGTTATGGGTCGTTCCGCAGGGATCTGAAATCCGAGTTATGTCCCCGTTCCGGACCTAGAAACTCATCGTTCGATCGTTCGTCTGATCTAAGGCAAGTGGCGGTTCGCTCTTGCTTATTATTCCATATTTCTATTAATTATCAATTGTTTAATTGTTAATTAAATTGGGATGAATTACTGTCTTCGTTGGGAGCAGATTTTATAAATGATATGATTAAAAGGAATATTATAATAGGTTATATATACTGCTAGAAACAACGCTATTATATCTGTTATTACCATGATGGTATTGATGTGGATTTTTATGCAAACTTGAAATATAGTTAGCACGAGTATTCATAGGAACACTGCTTACCTTGCGAGGTAGCCGTTTCTTTATAACCATGGTGGATAGGATGTCCAAGCCCTAACACCATTTCTCTGGTCATGACTATCCTCTATCCGAGTATAGGGGAGGTGCACTTAGCTGGCCTCAAACCTTTCGGGATATGCCCCCAAGATATCTCTCGTATCGAGATGATATATTTATATGATAAAAGCTTATAACGTGAATATACGTTTTTGGAATTGAAATAAGATAAGTGCCGCTATGCACATAATTAATAAACATTGGGCGAGAAGTACAACGTGGAAACTCGTCTGGGCTTTGATTAGAGTAAGTCCACCCTCCGAATCTGAATTCGCATTACGCGGTGAGGTTGGTCGTGGACCCAAATAGTCAAGTCGCTTTTAAACTCCTGTATGAACTTATAATGTTCCCAAACTTGTCATACTTCCGATAAGACTCAATTCATTAGAGTCTTCTCGTCATATGTTTCCGTAAGACTCAATCTTTCAGAGTCTTCTCTCGATCATTATTCTTTGGATAATTTCAGTAGAAGTATTGAGGTTTACTAACGTCATCAGCTTTCATTCGAGAAGCGATGGGTCTAACCTAATACGACTACTTAGAACCTTTCTGTTTAACCCTTGCATAGTCTTTCATTAGACTATGCAAGGGTTATCCGTCTCATACGGCACATCAGATAAACTGCAGTTCCATGAAGGCTAGAAACGACGGTGAAGGCAGATGGAATTTTGAAGTGTTTTACCAAGGTTGAGATCCTAGGCGTGTGATCGCTAGATCAAGACTTTTATGTCATTTATTGTATTAAGACTTCCGCTGTAATATATTTTGGTTGTATTTGGATTATGGATGTAATTCCGAAACTTTGATTTAATCCAATACTATGACATTTCGTATTATAAATGTTGTTTTATGATTTGTATAAACTGGTTAAGCCTTGGGTGGCTTCGGATGTGGAATCTGAGGTCACTGGTGGTGATACCTTTCAAGGATATATTTGGGGATGTTACAGATTTGGTATCAGAGTCGAAAAAAATTTCGGGTAGGGATTTCAAAAACTTTTGTAAACCGTCTACTCGTTTTGTACTGAAAAATGTTTTCAAAGGATTGGAATTTCCAAATAAAATTTTCTTGACTAAAATGTGTCTGCTGTTCAAGTCGTGCCTTCTTTAGTCTAATATAGTAAGTTCGCTTCTATATTTAGAAAGACTAACTCTCTTTTCGTCGCCCGTAGGTTATGGGTGCATGTTTTTCTCTTCAGAGGAACTCGGAAGAAGCCGAGGTGGCTCCGCCATCTCCAGTAAGACTAGAGTTTCCGGTTCCCCCTCGATGCTTTGAGATCGGGGAATCCAGTAGTCCACCCGAGTAGGTGAAGACCGTACTCCCTGAATCGGTAGTACTAGTGTCCGATAAGACCGAGGTTCCTATGGCAGAGCCTGAAGAGGAGCCAAGGGAGGACACTGAGGATGAAGGGGATCCGTCAGAGTACACAAGAGGGTACTATGACGACGACTTCATGATCGAGTCTATTCCCAAGGAGGATCCAGAGGAGGATCCAGAAGAGGAAGAGGATCCCGAGGAGGACCTCGAGGAGCAAGGCTATGAGTCGAATGGCCTAGAACACTTACTGATGGACTGTGAGGACCCAGGGGTGCAGTTCATCCCCCCTAGTCCGGAGTTGCCACCTGAGCGGGAGTATTCACCTTTGTCTCCTGCCGCTTGGGAAACGCTTTACGAGGTAGTATTCGCCAGGATAAGGAGTGATCCACAAGATGCATCTGAGAACTCACAGCCTATTCCCGTTCAGAGGAAACTGATGTTGAGTCCTGACTCGCGAGAGTTGCTTCGCCAAAGTCAGATGGCTTCCTCTGAAGCTTATCGCTAGATAGATGAGGTGGTTGAGCATGCTCGAAGAAGGGCAAGACTAGGAGAGTCAGATGTGATTGGTCAGAGTGTTTCCGCGCCTAGGATAAGGCCGAGGACACCAGGACCAAGGATTGAGCCGTGTGCTCCAGGGCCGAGCAGGGTGAGAAGTCCATTGCCAGACTCCGATGGTGAACCCCGTTCGAAGAAGCCTTGCATGGGAAGTTGCCTTATAGGAAATGTTTCAGGGCGCCTTGATGAGGGCCGATGTTGACTGTAGTAGTTTCCTTTTCTAGTATTTCAGTATTCATTTTGTTAAAAACTGAAATCTCCGAGCAATTTTGTCTTGTCGCTCGGGAGATCCCTTTTGTAGAAGCTTGTAACTCAGTTTGAAGTTCATCTATGAAAATTAACAAGTTGATCTATTCTAAGTTGATTTTATGACATTGAGTATATTGAAATGATATTAATGTTATGAAATACTTGGATTTTGATCGGTAAACAAATGATGAACACAAGGAACACCATTCGTGCTGATGCTAGGCCAAGCAATGACCCCAGACCAAATGTGAGGAACACTACAAACCCCATGGATGAACACGAGTCTGCTTCTAATAACAATCCAGGGGGCAATGACCAAGCTTCGGTCAACGCTCCAATGGTATTTGATGCCGCAACAATAGAGGCTATTCGGGGAATTGTAATGCAGGCATTCACCGATATCATGCGACCAATTGCGCCTCAGGCACAAGGCATGCCAGTTCCTCCAGCAGTTCCTAGATTCGAGGAGCCAGATATCCATGTACCCCGAGAAGACGCGGTTAGGAATAGAGGCGACTATGGCCGCGCACTGAAGGCCATAAGCTCTATGAGGCCTGATAGCTATGATGGGAAAGGAGAGCCAGTCAGGGTGGCACATTGGTTCTCGCACATGGAGCGATTATTTCGCAATGTTGAGTGCACTGAAGCTGAGAAGGTGCACATTGCTTCCCTTCAGCTGAAGGAGGTAGCTAGCGAGTGGTGGGAAGGTACTGGTCTAGCTGATCACCCTGATTTGAACTGGGGAATGTTCAAGGCAAAGATGACTGATCGTTTCTTCTCCCGAGCTATGAGGGAAGAAAAACACAAGGAGTTCCTCTATCCAAAGACGGATGGATTGAAAGTGACTGAGCTTGCGGCCAAGTTCAATCACCTGCTACAGTATGCTGGGCCGGAGGTGTCCAGCGAAGAGCAAAAGATCTGGCATTTCCATGAGTGGATGAATCCAGATATTAAGTCGTTGATGGTACATTACATATGCTCTACTTTGGAGCAGTACGTGGACGCTGCCTACAAACTGGAAGTGACTCTGGAGGAGTCAACGAAGAAGCGCAATCGCCAGAGGTCAATGCAGAACCAGTCTCAGGCGAGTGGATTCAAACGTCCCGCGCCACCGTCTAATTTTGCCAAGTCTGGCAAAACAAAGACGGATATGACTCATGGAGGGTCTACGCAACAGTCGGGTCAAGGCAAGAATCCGATCCAGTGCTACAATTGTGGTACACTCGGGCACAAGAGCAATGCATGTCCGAAGGAAAAGAAGATATGCTATGGCTGTGGAAAGGAGGGACATGTGCAAACGTTCTGTCCGCAGAGAAGGCAGAAAGGAGCTGAATCACAACAAGGGTCTGTTAATCAGAACAATCGACCCAGGTTCAGACCAGTGGAAGCTCCTAGTCCTTCGACGCAGACAGCTACACAAAACAAGGGGAAAGCCCCAGCTGCTTCTGGAAGTCAGGGTCAACGCCTTTACGAGATGTGTGAGGCTGATGGACCAAATGCTCCGATTGCTCAAGGTACTCTATACCTCCATTCTACTTCTGTATGTATGTTGTTTGATTTGGGTGCTACTCATTCCTTTATTTCGGAGAGTTGTGTCAGTAAGTTAGGCTTAGTATGCAACGAGGTTTGTGAACCTTTCGTTGTGAATCTTTCTAATGGTGAACATTTAGTGGGCACCAAGCGTCTGTCAGAATTTCTAATGGTGAACATTTTGTCTTGTCGCTCGGGAGATCCCGGAGGAAATTCCTGGTTTACCCCCGTATCGTGACGTGGAGTTTACCATTGATCTCGAGCCTGGTACCACGCCGATCTCTAAGGCACCGTACCGGATGGCTCCTGTTGAGATGCAAGAGTTGAAGAAGCAACTCGAAGATCTTCTTGAGAAGGGCTATATAAGGCCGAGCGCATCACCTTGGGGCGCTCCGGTTTTGTTCGTCAAGAAGAAAGATGGATCGTTCCGACTTTGTATTGACTATCGAGAGTTGAATAAAGTCACGATCAAGAACAAGTATCCGTTGCCGAGGATTGATGATCTGTTGGATCAACTGCAAGGAGCTAAAGTCGTTTCCAAAATCGATCTGAGATCTGGTTACCATCAGCTCAGAATATGATCACTACGAGTTCGTAGTCATGCCATTTGGACTTAACAATGCTCCAACAGTTTTCATGTATCTAATGCATCGATGTTTCCACCAATACTTGGATAAGTTCGTAGTGGTCTTCATCGACGACATTTTGATTTATTCCCCGAGCGTGGAAGCTCACGAGGAACATCTTCGGATCACTTTGTCAGTCCTTAGACGAAATCAGCCTTACGCAAAGTTGTCTAAGTGTGACTTCTGGATCAAGAAGGTGGCTTTCTTAGGCCATGTGATCAATGAGAATGGGGTTATGGTTGATCCCCAGAAGATTGAAGCGGTAGCAAATTGGAAGCGGCCTCAAAATGTGAAAGAGGTGCACAGTTTTCTTGGACTTGCTGGATATTATAGACGGTTCATGGAGGGATTTTGTAAGATCGCTCTACCTATGACCGGTTTGCTCCGCAAAGTCCACAAGAAGTTTGTCTGGGATGACAAGTGTGAGGCCAGTTTTCAGAAGTTGAAGCAGTGTCTGACCTTTGCACCAGTGTTAGCGCTACCGGAAGGAAATGATGGTTATGTGGTCTATAGTGATGCTTCAAAGAGTGGTTTGGGATGTGTGTTGATGCAAAGAGGCAAGGTTATTGCATACGCATCTAGACAATTGAAAACCTATGAAGCAAACTATCCGACGCATGATCTGGAATTAGCAGCGGTAGTTTTTGCGCTGAAGATTTGGAGACACTATCTTTATGGTGTAAGATGCCAAGTCTTCACCGATCATAAGAGTCTCAAGTACGTGTTCACTCAGAAGGAGCTGAATATGAGACGTCGCTGGTTAGAGCTACTCAAAGACTACGACATCGAGTTGCTGTATCATCCGGACAAGGCTAATGTAGTAGCCGATGCATTGAGCCGGAAGACGCCGCATGAGATTGTAGTGGCTCTACTTACTGCTCAGACCAAGCTGAACCAAGAGTTGTGCAAGATTGAAGTCTTGTACGATCAACGTCGAGGATACCTGAGTATGCTTGAGATTCAAGCTACGCTACTTGATCAAATCAGGGAGAAACAGGTTGATGATGTAGTCATGGTGAAGCTAAGTAGTGGAGTGATGGACGGGAAAGCTCCCAGTTTCGTGATTCAGGAGGATGGATCACTCTGGTTTCAGGACCGGATTTGTGTGCCTGACATTGATGGTCTTCGCCAGTTGGTGATGAAGGAGGCCCATTCGTCAGCTTATTCTGTACATCCAGGCTCTAGCAAGATGTACAAGGACCTCAGGAAGAAGTTCTGGTGGCCCAACATGAAGTGGGATGTAGCAGAGTTTGTGGCGAAATGCTTGATTTATCAGAAGGTCAAGATAGAACACCGCAGACCAGGTGGTGAGTTGCTATCTCTTCCAGTACCAGAATGGAAATGGTAGGATATTGCTATGGATTTCGTCACAGGGCTACCAAAGACTCAAAGTCAAAAGGATGCTATATGGGTAATCATTGACAGGCTCACGAAGAGTGCTCACTTCGTGGCTATCAAGTCAACATGGGGAACCCATAAGCTATCTAAAGTGTTTCTACACGAGATTGTCCATTTGCATGGTACTCCAAAGACCATTTTATTGGATCGTGATGGTCGATTCATGTCGAGATTCTGGAAAGAACTCCACAAGGCCATGGGAACCGAGTTGAGATTCAGTACTGCGTTTCATCCTCAGACGGATGGACATTCTGAGAGGACCATCCAGGGCTTGGAAGATATGCTAAGAGCTTGTGTACTCGATCGTCCGACTAGTTGGGAGAACAGCTTGAGTCTGATTGAGTTCACGTACAACAACAGTTGGCATGCTACCATTAAGATGGCTCCATTCGAGGCTCTGTACGGTCGAAGGTGCAGATCTCCGATTTGTTGGGATGAGAATGCCGACAAGGTTATGCTCGGACCAGAGTTAGTCGAAAGGACTGCCTCGAACATTGCTTTGATAAGACAGAGGATGTTCACAGCTCAGAGTCGACAAAAGTCTTATGCAGATCTGAAGCGCAGGAAAGCCGAGTTTGAGGTTGGTGACAAGGTATTTGTCAGGGTGTCGCCATCCAAGGGTGTGTTTAGATTCGGTAAGCGTGGGAAGCTTAACCCTCGCTACATGGGACCATTTGAGATCCTTGACAGAGTGGGGTCTCTAGCGTATCGTTTGGCATTGCCGCCATCGGCACATCCAGTGCATAACGTATTCCACGTATCCTTATTGAGAAAGTACGTGCCAAATGAGTCTCATGTGCTGAGTTATGAAGACATCGAGATTCAGACAAATGGTACCTACGAGGAGATACCGGTGCATATTCTCGAATGTCGTGAGAAGCAGTTACGAAACAAGGTGGTACCATTGGTACGGATTTTGTGGTCCAAGTCAGGAACTGAAGATGTTACTTGGGAAACCTGGGAGACTGAGGCGGATATGCTTAGTCGTTTTCCCGAGCTGTTTTCGGCCTAGTTTCGGGGTCGAAACTTTTTTTTTAAGGAGGAAGTGACGTAATACCCCTCATTTTGTAAGGGCATTTTGGTAATTTTTCCAACTCCCGTACTACAAGTCGGATTATTTTCAGAGAAGTTCAGACATTCTGCAAAATGCTTGATCTCTGTAATATTTCCCTGAATGGAATAAAATACATTCGACGTATTTTCGAGGCTTAGAATATTCGTTCGGGTACAAATATATTTAACCCGGGGTTAAAACCATGCCCATACATTTTACCCGCGACAAGGTCACCTCACCCGCGGTTAGTCCACCGCACCCCGCGGTGTCATCATCGTTTTTCTGCTCCGTCGGACATCGACCGCCGCCTCGACGTGCTTCGCCTCTACAGCGACGTCCCATCTGTCGTTGTAGGCGCCTACCATGACTCACCTGCTTGCTTGGGCTCTATAAAAGGAGAGGATCTGGGGAAGATTTGGAGCACATCAGATCTCATTCTCTCCCTCTCAAATCTCTCTTTCTCTCTCGCCGGAAAATTCGAAGCTCTCGCCAGAGTTCTTCAAGGTCGTCGCCGGAGCTTTCGAAGGAGGAGGTGGTGCTAAGTGTCCAAAAGTTGGAGCCACCACGAATCGAGCCCCAACGGTCTCCCCCGATGAGTTTTCTTCTTCGTCGTGTCATCGGAGTTCCTCGTCCCCAACGACCGCACCCGCGGTGTGCCTGGGCATTCACGATGTGGTTTTGGGCTTTGTGGTCTCGATCGGGACTTCCGTTCTTTCGATTTCGTTCGTTTTTCTGTAAGATTCGTACTATTTTATGTCGAATCTAACTTAGGGTTTCCTTATGAGTCGTTCCACAGGGATCTGAAATCCGAGTTCTGTCCCCGTTCCGGACCCAGAAACTCATCGTTCGATCGTTCGTCTGATCTAAGACAAGTGGCGGTTCACTCTTTCTTATCATTCCATATTTCTATTAATTATCAATTATTTAATTATTAATTAAATTGGGATGAATTACTGTCTTCGTTGGGAGCAGATTTTATAAATGATATGATTAAAAGGAATATTATAATAGGTTGTATATACTGCTATAAACAACGCTATTGTATCTGTTATTACCATGATGGTATTGATGTGGATTTTTATACGAACTTGAAATATAGTTAGCACGAGTATTCATAGGAATGCTGCTTACCTTGCGAGGTAGCTGTTTCTTTATAACCATGGTGGATAGGATGTCCAAGCCCTAACACCATTTCTCTGGTCATGACTATCCTCTATCCGAGTATAGGGGAGGTACGCTTAGCTGGCGTCAAACCTTTCGGGATATGCTCCCAAGATATCTCTCGTATCGAGATGATATATTTATATGATAAAAGCTTATAACGTGAATATACGTTTTTGGAATTGAAATAAGATAAGTGCCGCTATGCACATAATTAATGAACATTGGGCGAGAAGTACAACGTGGAAACTCGTCTGGGCTTTGATTAGAGTAAGTCCACCCTCCGAATCTGAATTCGCATTACGTAGTGAGGTTGGTCGTGGACCGAAATAGTCAAGTCGCTTTTAAACTCCTGTATGAACTTATAATGTTCCCAAACTTGTCATACTTCCGATAAGACTCAATTCATTGGAGTCTTCTCTTCATATGTTTCCGTAAGACTCAATCTTTCAGAGTCTTCTCTCGATCATTATTCTTTGGATAATTTCAGTAGAAGTATTGAGGTTTACTATCGTCATCGGCTTTCATTCGAGAAGCGATGGGTCTAACCTAATACGACTACTTAGAACCTTTTTGTTTAACCCTTGCATAGTCTTTCATTAGACTAACCAACCGGTTATATTCCCTTGCATGGTTGGCTGGTGTCATCCGTCTCATACGGCACATCAGATAAACTGCAGTTCCATGAAGGCTAGAAACGACGGTGAAGGCAGATGGAATTTTGAAGTGTTTTACCAAGGTTGAGATCCTAGGCGTGTGATCGCCAGATCAAGACTTTTATGTCATTTATTGTATTAAGACTTCCGCTGTAATATATTTTGGTTGTATTTGGATTATGAATGTAATTCCGAAACTTTGATTTAATCCAATACTATGACATTTCGTATTATAAATGTTGTTTTATGATTTGTATAAACTGGTTAAGACTTGGGTGGCTTCGGATGTGGAATCTGAGGTCACTAGCGGTGATACCTTTCAAGGATATATTTGGGGGTGTTACATCAGCACTGCTGCATGAGTGAAACGAAGCTCCAGAGTCTAACACCCAAGACTCTAACAGGCTGCTCGCGCTCAGAATCGATGCATCTGCAGTGGTTTCTGTCGTTGAATCGCTCAGAATCAACGCATCTGCAATATCTTCACTGGCTGAATTCACTGATTTATCCTTCAACGGTGCCTTACATTCACTCTTGTAGTGATCGTTTTCATCACAATTCCAACACTTGATTCTGCTCTTGTCTTTGGGTTTATCCTTCCCTCTTGACTTCGATCTACCACGATTCAATTTCTTAGAATCTGATCTGCCCATGTTCCTTGTACTCAAGGCTGATCCCGAAGCAGTACCTGACGCCTTCCTGCGAATTTCTTCGCTAATAATCAGATCCCTGACTTCATCAAACTTGATCTTTGCCTTCCCCGCTGAAGCACTAACAACAGTAACTGTCCAGCTCCAACTTTCTAGTAAAGAAGATAACAGTATTAGGGCTTATACCTCATCGTCGAAATCAATCTCAACCGAACTCAGTTGAGCGATAGTCATGTTGAACTCGTTCAAGTGATTGGTCACCGCTGTACTCTCTGTCATCCACAGATTAAACAACCGCCGCATCAGGTGAACCTTGTTCACTGCAGAGGGTTTCTCATACATCGCGAAAAGAATTTCCAGCATGCCCTTCGTCGTTTCTTCCTTGATCGTGTGATGCGCCACGTTCCTGGATAGCAATAGGCGAACCACGCTCATCGCTTTTTTGTCCAGTAACTTCCACTCATCGTCCTTCATGTCCTCCGGTTTCTCGCCCAGCGGCAAGAACATATCTTTACCGTATAGGTAATCCTCGATCTGTATCTTCCAGAATCCGAAATCCATTCCATCGAACTTCTCCACCGGCGATTTTCTGCTTCCCATCGTCACCACCAGAACTAGCTCTGATACTAGTTGTTAGGATTTGAACGTAGTAACGAATAGAAAACGAGACAAAGAACACACAAATTGTTTACCAAGTTCGTCACAGAATATGACTACGTCTGGGGGGCACTACCAAGCCAGGGTTTTCCAATATTGTGATAACGATTACAATGAACAATTAGGGTTAATAAGCTAAACGGACGAAACCCTAATTAGGCCCAATACACAAATCATACGGACAGCCCAAAGACCCTTGTACGGAGGGACCATAAATTTTGCCCGGGCATGGGGCCCGGACCCGCAGCTTCGCACGTGGGCTTCCGGTGTACAGTCCATCAGGCTCCATAACCCCAACAATATGGTACGGAAAATAAAGATTAAAACCTACCTTCAACCAAATTTTCATGTTTTGTGAATCTAGAACTGCTGATTTTGGTATCTATATACATAAATTAAAGCCAGATGATCAAACAACAAGTTTTCAAACTAACTTGAAGAGTGAAGATCGAGAACAAGATGAATCTCGTAAAGGATTACCATGGAGCTTATTGGTGTGAAAGTGTCCTGACCCTTTGCCAAGGCCCATGGAAGCCCTACAGCCTACCAATTAGAGATGCAAACAAAATATCATATGAAACTTCCAATAAAGTAGCTTCCACTATATATTTGTACTTTTTACAATACAAGACGCGTTCTTCCTAAAACCAATTGACAATAGGAGAAGTTAACCATCAACCTTATATTCTTATATGTTTAGTCCCAATTTCAGATGCAACATACATCTCCACGGTTAATTTGCAAGAAGCTACTCTCTTTTTTGGGGGAGGGTGTACGAATCGAAGCTAGGTAGTTTAGCTTAGCAGCAAGCTGGATTTCCTTGGCAGTCATTTCAAGTGCTAATGCATTACCTGAAGATCTAGAAGAGTGAATTTAATTGGACCACCAAAATAGGAACAAAATTAAATGATATACCAACAACGTAATCCAAGGCGGTGGAAACGAAGACTTCGCGGGCCTTCTCGCCGTCGCCGATAACCACCACGAACTCCACCTCGTGACGGAGCCATTCCAAGAAGTGTGGAATCTCAATGGTTCCTCCATCCTCCAAGTACGAGGATGTCAATTTCAGGAAATCACTAGCTCATATATATCATTCCAAGGCTCTTATATATATCATTTATCTGTATCTATACTATTATAAAATTGTCACTACCTCAGATGAACAATACCTTTCATGCCCCTCACGTAATTGCTGAAATTTACTCTTCCACGTTTGATGGTTCCCTACCCTCCACCTTGACGGCAAAGGACGAAAAAGACAAGTTGAGCATCCGCGCACCCGGACTCGTGACCAGAATGCAAGCCCGAGATATCGCCCAAGCAACCCAATCGCTGGTCACCAGGTGCATCGCAAGCTTCGGCAATGCCCCGTGCCCTTAAGTGTGACCGCAATCACGTTTTTGGATTATTTATCCGAGGAGGCCGCGGCGGACACTCCCTGTTGCGCGTCGCCTATGTCGCGCGCTCCGCGTGACACTCCCGGTGTCGCGCGCCCCATGCCGCACGCTCCCCTGAAGCGCGAGATCTTTTCTGTTTCCTTGTTTAGTTGTTTTGATGTTATTTGGATATTTTGAGACTGTTTTTGGCAAGTTTCCATTTTGAGGTTTATTTGGCTTGACGGGGCACGCTCCATGTGTTATGGGCCGCACGTCCAAGCCCGCGGTTTTACTTAGGATATTTTCTATCTTTTATCTTAGCTTTAGTCTTTAATATTTGTTATTTGCCATTGAAACAATTACGTTTATTTGCTTAAGTTAATCAAAGTTGAGGTTTTCTCCATCCGTCAAACTCATCTCTTTGAGTTCCAAAGCTCATACCTTTGAGCCAAAACGATCATCACTTTGATCGTCAACCAAAAGATCCTACCTTGGATCTTCACGACCCTATCTTTGGTCGCTTTCCACTCGATCTCTTTCGGGTGTCTATCCAACCGACTTCCTTCCGGGATGTCGTGCAATTCCAGGGCACTTGCGAACGTGACATCGGGGACTTTCGCATCAACTGGTATCAAATCCATTGTCAAGCTAAGTCTTCTTTGTCTTCTCTTGTGAATCGTGAAAATTTCCTTACGTAAAAAAATTACGTTCTTGAAAATTTTCGCCCACCGCCGCCGCTACCACCGCTTGCCCCACCGCCCGCTCCGTTCCCCGCGCTACCGCTTCTGCCACCACCGTGTAGTCACTTGTGACTGACGCCCACCTCACAGTCGAGCCTTACATACGGCCTGCCAAACCCTATCCTTGGCTACCAAGAAACATATCTTTGACTTTTCAAAGTTCATTAGCCAAATCTTATCTCTTTCCTTATAACAATATCTTTCCTCGCAAGTAGATAATTTTTCCTTATAATTTTTGTAATCTTTTTCTCTTTTTTATTATTTGGATAGATTTGCATGCTAGTATTTGTTTCCTTATTTCTTGTTGCATGTGTCTCTCTCTTCTTTGACAAGGCAAATCTATCTTGTGAAATTCTTTTTTTTAAAGAAAAAAAACAGTCTTGCGACCGATAAATAAAAAAGTCTTCCACGAAATAAAAAAAAATCGTGAAGGAAGAGCAAAACGAAAGCCTAAGGCGATCTAGGCGAAGCCTATTCACCACGGCGCAAGATCCACTAAGCCTATCTCTCCGTTTCTCTACGCAACACAACAACAAAGACATCAACTTTCTTGCTTGTTTTTCTTGCCAACTGATTTGAAAGATTTGAACTTTGTTGATTGAATTGTTTGAATAAGGACATTTGTTGGGATTGTTTGATTGCTATTTCCTTGCCTTCTAGCCATACGTCAAACCAACCCTCCTCACGAGAGCGAAAATTTGTTTCCTTTATGCGGAATTTTTTTGGTTCGTTGCGAGACAAGGACTCGGTTTGCCCTTGGTTCTTTTGCTTTGATTCGTTTGATCTCATGCTTGTTCATGATTCATGTAGGTGATTTCTCCATGGACACCTCAATCCCGCCAACCACCCAAATTGACGTCGCGCAGCGCATTCGCAACGCGCAAGACGCCTATGCGGTGCTACAAGCACAACTCGCCGCAAAAGAAGCCGAGCTGGCCGCACGCAAAGAAGAGACTGTCACGGCGCTATGCGAACGCGACGCCGAGATCGCACAACTATGCGCAGCCAACAGCGTTCACACGATGCCCATGATCAACCCCACGGCGCAGTGGCAAGACGCTCCCGAAAATGCTGCCCCCTCTCGTGGTAAGGCGCCCGCTGCAACCCCCTGGTGTACCCTACGCGGCTGCACTCCCAGGTTGAAAGTCACCACATTTAACCAGGGCGCGTGGACACACATATGCTCTATGACCCAACCCTAGCGACTCCACCGCCGCGTCATGAGCCCTATGAAGATGAAGCCTCCGACGCTGGCCCTTCATGTGGCTTTCGCTTGTCTAGGGATCCATTTCCCTACGTGAACACTCAAGGTCGCAGTAAGACCACGGCGTGCTACCATGCCGCCAGCGACGAAGCACCATAAAAGCGACTTCCATGACTTCGTCGACGAAGACCTTGAAGCCGCAGTGCGCCCCCCTAAGGTGCCCAACATCAGTGATCCCCTCTTCGACTACAACGAGGACGAGGATTACACCCTCGGAGGCAGTGTGCCCGTGCACGCCCAATGCAACGAGTTCTACGTGCGCCCCCGCGCGACAGCCGCACCCCTAGGAGACACGACGCCACAAACTGTGCCCCATGCGTGACCGCGTGCGCCATGACATACCCTCGCCTTGCGATGGCCGACGCAACCGCTACATGTAGCCCATAAACCCGCCTAAGGTTCACACTCATCGATGCGACATCAAGGTAAAACTCGATCACTTTATTGGTGAATATGATGCTTATAAATTTCTTGAGTGGCAGGAATCTACGGTGTATACCCTAGCCCACTGCCAAGATCATGAGAAGGTCGAGATTGTGATCTTGCACTTCACCGACGCCGCTCGTGCTTGGTGGTTCCGTCTCACCAGCGAGCGAGCAAAAAGACGATTGGATCCCATCTCAAGCTGGAATCAATTAATCTATGTGATGACAAAACGGTATGTGCCCACAGACTACAAGGAGGACATGCGCCTCAAGATCGCTCTCGTGACTCAAGGGTCCCGTACACCGCTATAGTTCTTTGCCGAGTTGGAGGAGATGTGCCACAAGGCTGGAGTGCACCCCGCCCCCTCGGCAATGTGATCCATGTTTCTCCGAGGGCTTGACATTGAGGCTTGCGAGCAACTCAAGATCATCAACATCAAGAACCTCAACACCATAACTCACATCGCGATGGAAATCTACGCGCAAATTCAAAAGAGGAAGAAGGCTTCTTGGTCACACTCCAACCCCAGGTATGGTTCGAACCTAAGTCCCAATTTCTCTTCTAATTTCTCGTGTAGTGCACCGCAGTCTAGGACAGCCCCAGCGGCGCCCACAATTGCGACCCCTCGCAACACGCCCCCTGTGCGCCCCAGCGCGCCCAAGGATGATCGTGCGCACGACTGCGTGTGCTTCTAGTGTCAAGGCCGCGACCACTTGCAGCACGACTGCCCCAACAACAAGTGCATGCTCTTCTCCCAGGCCCGCTATGACTCATTTGATGATGAGCCCCTTGAAGACGGCATCGCGCTTCCTGCCGAGGACACACACGCCGACACTGATGGTGACGTTGAAGACGCCTACTACTACAGTGCGCCTGGCGATGTGAAGGCACTCGCTTGGGCCTTGTCACGCGCCACATCCTCTTGGCAAAGGAAGGAACACTTGTGGAACAACGTGAGAACTTGTTCCACACACGTTGTCTGGTCAAGACTGTCGACCTCAACATGATCATTGATGGAGGGAGTTGTTGTCACATCATCAATGAGAAGGTGATCGATCACCTTGAGCTAGAGACAACCCCTCACCCTTAGTTGTGTAGCCTTCAGTGGATCTTTGAAGGTAACGGTGGCAACGTGGTACAAAAAGGCAATGCCGCGTCACCTTCAATATTGGATCTTACCATGATACGATTCTTTGTGATGTTATTGTTATGGATGCCACTCACTTGCTCTTAGGCCGCCTTGGCAATCCGACAAGCGCGCCCTACACGATGGCTTCCTCAACAATTATGTGTTCATGCATAATGGGAAACACATCACTTTGCTTCCCATGAACCCCAAGGTGATTCTCCAAGATCAAGTGGAGCTTCACCGCGCGAAGGCCATAGAGCAGGCTAAGTCGCAAGCCGCCGCTGCCGCGCGCTCTAGCAATGTCACGCGCTCCAGCGACGCGATGCGCCACAGCGCCCTCACTGCCAGGGCACGCTCCCGTGACGCGGCGCGCCCCAGCCACTGCGATGCCATTGCCGATGTGATGCGCCCCCCTCTTGCAGCGCGCTCCAGCTCCACGGCGTCCGTGCCTTTGAAAGGCAAATACAAGAAGCGCCTCTTGCTTGCGCGCTCCATGGACCTCACCCCCATTTTTTAGGGACGTCAACTGTGTTTTCTTCTTGTGACTCTTACGTGTATTTTAAATGTTAAGGATTTGGTTGAATTACCCCCTGCGCAGCTAGAGTGCCGCACGACGCATTACAAGGTGCAAGCAAATCGCGGCCGGCGCCGCATGATCTTTGAGGCCGGCAACATGGTGTGGCTCCACCTTCGCCGCGATCG
The DNA here is from genome assembly GCA_027886185.1 of Rheum nobile. Taxonomy (NCBI): domain Eukaryota; kingdom Viridiplantae; phylum Streptophyta; class Magnoliopsida; order Caryophyllales; family Polygonaceae; genus Rheum; species Rheum nobile. The sequence goes on along the minus strand of WOAB01000067.1, from coordinate 1,492,675 downwards.
TTTCCAAGCCAAGAGACGCAGCAAGGTTGATGCCCGCGAAGATGGCCCCTTCAAGGTCCTGGAGCGGCTCAACGACAATGCCTATCACCTTGAGCTCCCGAAATACTACGGCGCGCATCCAAGCTTCAACGTGGCCGACTTGTCTCCCTACACTCCCCCTGAGCACGAAGAGGACGAAGCGGGGACGCTTTGCTGCCAAGAAGGGGAGAATGATGGCTCCCTACCCTCCACCTTGACGAAGGATGAAGAAGACAAGTTGAGCATCTGCGCACCTGGACCCGTGACCATTGCGCGAGCCCGAGCTATCGCCCAAGCAACCCAATCACTGATCACCAGGTGCATCGCAAGCTTCGGAAACGCCCACGCGCCCTTAGGCGTGATTATAGTCACGTTTTTTGGGTTTTGAGGTTATTTAGCCGAGGAGACCGTGGCACGCGCTCCATGTCGCACGTTGCCTGTGTCGCGCGCTCCGCTTGACGTCACCTCAGCGTGACACTCCCGGTGTCGCGCGCTCCCTACTAAGATTATGCACTATGCTTTATGCACGGCTTGCGCTTGTACATACACACCCTAGGTGATTAGCCCACCGTTGTTTATCACTTCTTTTTAAAAGGTTCCCAAAACATATTATCTTATCCAATATGTTGTCATCAAAATAATTCTAATAAAAAAATATTACATTACATTCACTCTTAATATTTGTGGTTATATAAAATATATCGTTAATATTGTTATACAATTAAGTTTGTTTATCAGTATATATCATATTTGGAGATGAATCATGTGAGAATGATTTATATGGTGTAAAATGAGAATGGTCCTATAGTTATTGGATGTAGACTAATTCAAGGGCTAGAATCACACTTTCATTAAAAGGGCATGTGTCATGCACATGACTCCTTGGTCAAATTTTCCCTTGTCGGTCAATGTCGGACTCCGGCGGTCATTTCCAATCACCGACGGTTAACTTCGGTCACCGACGTTGACGTTGACCGGCCAATTTTTTTAATTTTTTTTTCGGGCCTAATTTTTTTTTGGGGGCGAAATATTCATTTTTTGGGCCAAAATTCTCCATGCACATTCCATCAGAATTTCATGCACTTTTGAAAAAAAGAGCAATGCATGTTAAAAAACTAAATGAATTTCACATATAGTACAAAAGTAAATACACATGTATACTATTTTATGTGCACATGCATGCAAAAAATCATGCATTTCAATATTCATCCAAACACGATCTAAAACTCATGCACATTTTCAACACAAACCCGATATATGCACTCCTAGTGCAAATTAGGTACACATACAAGCCATTGTTCATGCACATACACGCATAGACGTATGCACTTCACACGTAATGCACTGAATGTGCATAATGTTTGCATTGTATGTGCTAGTACAGATCATGTGCACATACAAGCCATTATCCATGCACATACACGCATAAACGTACGTACTTCACACGTAACGCACTGAATGTGTGTGCAAAAGGGCTTGAATGTGCATAATGTTTGCACTGAATGTGCGGGAAAATATATGGGCTCCGAAGAGAAACATTAGGAAGGAAAAATCTTGGACGGTTAAAAGTGCATGAAATCTTGCGTGAATGTGCATAGAAAATTTTGGCCCAAATACAAAAAAAATCGCCCAAAAAAAATTTGTCTCGTAAAAAAAAAGTTGACTGGATAACGTCAGTCGAAAGTGCATGAAATCCTGCTAAAATGTGCATAACTTTGGCAAGTAATGTGCATAACTTTGGCAAGGAATGTGCATAGAGAATTTTGACCCAAAAAATGAAAATTTCGCCCAAAAAAATATATTTTGGACCTAAAAAAAAACACTGTTGACCGGTCAATGCCGGAGTTGACCCAATTAAGTGATCGTGTGCATGAATCTTTTATCTCCATCATTGGATGCACATGACCACGAAGCTTTTATCTCCACCCTTGGATGAAGTCCATCCAAAAGTGGAGATTTATTCTCATTTTACACCATAAGCCCAATTTTCACTTAATTAAACCCCTTCATAATTTCTAAGATAATAATATTCATGAGTCATTAAGAAAGCTTTAATTTAAGTGACAACTTTTCGATAATCAAGAAAAGAAAAGCTAAAAAATTTTGGAGTAACACTTTACGACATACCTTACCAGTTCAACTTTCATAAGTATAAGATTATCTTTTATCGCAATATTACACTTAATCCATGTTCATCAAAACGATATACAAGTTCCGAGTGAGGTATGTGTTGAATTCCGATTCAACGCTTCGTGAAAGTGCTAAGGGTCAACACACCCTCAGCTCGGATTTGTCGATGATTTGTTTGTTTGGGGACATCCTCAACAACTTCCTAGTCACTGGCTTCGTGTAGGATAGGGTCTATGGCTCCATGCTTCAGTTCTGATGCAGATATTATTCCTTCATGCTTCTCCAGATCGTATATGGCTGTTCTTGAGCTTCAACAGCTTTCTCAGACGCCAGATTCACCTGAAAATGCCCCAGAGATGGCTTCTCCGGGGGCGGGCTCTCCGACGCTCAAGTCAGTTTTCCATACGAAAAGCATATATATATATATAAATAGCTAAGGTTGAGAGATTTACTAACCCGTCAAATTACCTTGACTGAGTACATTCACCCTTTATTTCATTAGTCGAGCATCGAACCTTTTAGTGGAAATTATTCCACCAGAGGCACAATACTAGGCTAACATATACTTTCTAGCATTCAAACAAGACATCAAGCAAGTATGGGTGATCCCAAAAGCTATATAATCGTCTCCTATATCAAGCCAAGTGCTAAAGCTCACTAGCTATCCATCACTTATTCTACCATAGTTTTAACTCATTGTCTAGCTTATCAAGTGGCGTCTGAACTAGCCCCGCGATATCAAGTTTCTCCAAGATGGCTGAATCCTAAAACTCTAAGTCCATCAACTACCAAGAGCTATATTAAGTCAACATGCTAGCCCATTCTACCATGTCATTCTTCATTTTAGCTAACTAATTGCAATTCTATACTAGCTTGATTCCATCCTTCCCATTCTTATGGCATAAAATAATGCAAGATTAACATAGATCAAGGGCTAAAATAGAGTTCTAGCTAGCAAGCATTTAAGCATAAGTGATCAAATCTGTACGATTAACTCCAACCTAGAGGGCATGAATGGCAGCGGCCATAAGGGAGAGCTTTGCGATGGTGTTTTCCTCGTCGGAGACATTCTACGCGTACGAGATCGGTCATCAACCTGGCACCTCTAAGATCGCTCACCATCAACACACAAACTCATGGTTAAAGCCTCCTTATTCAGCCCACAACAGAAGCTCTAAGATTCATCACCCCGAGTCTGAGACACAGTCGAAGCAAGCCTTCCCGAAAGATGGACGACGATATCGTTGATGGCTTACTTGTGGATGGGCACGGGCATGAGGAGACTTCGCAGAGGTGCTAAGAGGGATGAAGGGCGCGAGAGGAGAGACCGGAGACAGTGACGAATTAGACCGGAGAGATGCGGGCTAGGTAGGAGAAGGGCGGGGTCCGGGATAAGTTCCACCGACGGTGCTCGTCATTGACACCAGAGGATGTGAGGTGTCTGCGTCTCTTGCCGGAATCTCGCTCTCGTTACCCCTAAATTCCCTCTCCATCCGAGACCTCTGCCATCTCTCTGAATATCCCTCCCTCTTGTATCGCTTCCCCTCTGCAAATTGTGGCCCTCCCCTCCTCATTTTCCCGATCGCCTCTTTTGAAGCCTCAGAGAGCTCCTTCTCATTTCTTTCCAAAGTCCCTCCTTTTTTTCCAAATGGCGGCCCCCTCTCTATTACCTGCCCTCTCCCGCTTTCTACCCTAAAAATGGGTCATGGGTCATTTTCCTTCTAATGGGCTTGTTGGCCTAGTTTTATCCTGTTCCCATAACCTGCCCCCCAAGCCCTTCGACTTCGCATAGCGAAGTTGAAGGCTTGGTTCACTGGTGGCCTCGCAAGAGCTTGCACTTGCTCGGGTGCTCCACGGGACATTACTTGTGGGTTGTCTCCTCTTTTCTCTTTCTTTAGCCAAGTCATGCGTCTAATTTGTTCGTTTTATTCATCATCTTATATTTCGTATTGATTTTTGAATCGTTTCTATGGTTTGGTGGAGCACAAGTTAAAGTGCAAGTTCGCGAACGAACTCATTGAGTGGGTGGGAGCCCTAAGATATTGCACTTAGAGTTTGCGAGGGAACTCGTCGAGTGGGCGCGGAGCCCCAAGATATTGCACTTAGAGTTTGCGAGGGAACTCATCGAGTGGGCGCGGAGCCCCAAGATATTACACTTAGAGTTCGCGAGGGAACTCGTCGAGTGGGCGCGGAGCCCCAAGATATTGCACTTCGGGGAGCATGGCTCCACTCTAGTTAGATCGCTTTTTGGTGTGCTTTGCACTTTGCTTTTAATCGTTTACTTGTATTTATTTTATTCTTGCTTTATCATTTTCTTGTTAAGAGTGCAGGCATGAACCTTGTATTAAAGGAAAGTGCGAGTTTTTCATTGGGGGTATACAAACTTGTACATAAAGAAGCACATGTACGTGCGTCGTGGAAAATAGACTCGTGAAGGGTGAATGCGTTTGTGTACAAGGGACCCGCCATGTGTCGGAGAGAGTGATCCCATAGAGGGTATATGGGAGAGAGAGATTTCACTAGCTTTCTCGTGTTGCTCAACTTGCTTTTTCACTCTATATGTTTGCTTGTTTTCTCGTGTTACTTCTGTCACTTGCTTTCTCACATTGCTTATACATTCGTCTTTTTGTATTTCCTCTACTCGCTTAATCCTTTGCTTTATCGTACTGTCTTTCTACATGCTTTCTCTAAGTCCATGGAGGGTGCGTGGTTGGGGAGCCATGAGCGAGGGGAGGCTTTTGTGAAGGCCTTGAAGTGAATATTCTCGTGAAGGGAAGCCTTTGTGAAGGACGGGCCTTTGTGAATGATGTGCCTTTGTGAAGAATGGCTTACGTGAAGCATTGCCTTCGTGAAGGGCAATAGGCACAAGCCGGGAAGCCACGAGCATGGGCAACGAGTACTATGCGAAGCAACTTCACTAGTTTTTCTCGCGTTGTTGTTCAACTTACTTTCAAATGTATTGCCTTTTCCCTTGCCATTTTACTTGCTTTTCTCCCGTATTACTCTTTTTGATTACTTTCTTGTATCGTCTTTTCTCATTTGCATTCTTGTATTGTTTATGCACTTGCTTTTTTTTCTTCTAAATATGTGGATAGTGTATGGAGAGGCTGCCATGAGCGAGGGGAGGCTTTTGTGAAAGCCATGAAGTGAAGGCGAGGTCCTTTGTGAAAACCATGAAGTTATAAAATGAAGGCAGGGGCCTTTGTGAAACCAATAGGCGCCAGTTGGGAAGCCATAGACTCAATCCAAGAGTTCTTCGTGAGGGATGGGCTTTCGTGAAGGAGGGACCTTCGTGAAGGACCTCCGTGAAGAGAGAGCCTTCGTGAAGGCAATAGGTACGACTGAGAGCCCATCAGCATGGGCCATGAATATTATGCGAAGGTCTTCGCGAAGGTGACCTCACGAGTTTTCTCGCGTTGTTGTTCTGATTGCTTTGAAGTGTATTGCCATTTGCCTTGGTATTCTAATTGCTTTGTTTTCACTTGCTTGCCTACATATCACAGATCATGTTACTTTTTGAGTATTGGTTCATATCGCGCATTTCGTGTTGCTCAAACGCGTTGCTCTTCTCATGTAGCTTGCTTTTGCGTATTGTTTTCTCATATTGCTTTCGCGTATTGTTTTTTTCGACTTGCTTGTCAAGACTCGCGCACTTTCTGTATTTCTTCTCAAGACTTGCTCTTTCGTATTGCTTTTCTACTTGCCATTTCGTATTGCATTCACATATTGCTTTGTTTTTGCTCATTTCATGCATCGTCTTAGTTTTAACGTACATCTCATTCGTTATTCGGTTCTAGAGATATGAAGACTTGTTATGACGGGTTGAAACCTCATCGTCTTATTTTTTTGGTTCACAAATGGAACATGTGAGGGGGTGAAGCCCCAACGTTTATTATTTTGAAGGTCCGCGAAGGGACTGAGAATCTCGACGTGTTATTTTTGGGGTCCGCGAAAAGACTCAAGAGGAGAAAGAGCCCATGTGCTTAGTTTTTGAAGTCAACGAAAGTACTTTTGAGAAGTCTGGCTTGCTTTTTAAAACATTTTTATACTTTCTTTTAAACGTTGCTTTTACACGCCATTTCATTTTGTCTTTTAATTTGTATCGTTTTTCTCAAGTACGAATTGCTTTAAACACTTGCATTGCCTTTTCTCACGCATATTGCTTTTCAAGGGTGTTGCTTTTCACAATTTGCTTATACAATAATGTTCAATAGACATTGCTTTACACGCGTATTGGCTAATACTTGCCAAGCCTAATACCGTTAAATATCGTTGGTGTTGCTACGCGTATTGACTCGATGTGGTTGAGCACAATATCGTCTGGTATTGCTCTACAACTTGCCTTGCATGCGTATTGGCTAATACTTGCCAAGCCCAATACCGTCAAATATTGCGGGTATTGCTACGCATATTGGCTCGATGTGGCTGAGCACAATACCGTCTGATATTGCTCTACAACTTGCCTGCTTTCGGGTATTGCTTTCACTTGCTTGCTTTTGGGTATTGCTTCCATGCATTGCTCATCAGACTTGCTTTCAGTACTTGCTTTCAACACTTGCGTATCTGTATTGCTTTTATCGTATCGCATCACATTTGTAATTTGCTTTCTCTAAGCCCGTGGAGGGCGTGCGGCTGGGAAGCCATACGTGAAGGGAGGCCTTTGTGAAGGCCATGAAGCGAAGGCCTTCGTGAAGGGGAGACCTCTGCGAAGGGGAGAGCTACGCGAAGTATAAGTAGAAAGGAGTGAAGGCTAACCAAAACCGAAGTGGAGTGTAGTGGAGCTTGGTTGTCGGAGGTTCTCCGTAGAGTGGGCATTTCGGCATGACATGAGTGTTCCTAGTGTGTGAGGAAATCCCCACGGTCGGCGCCAGTGTTGAATTCCGATTCAACGCTCCGTGAACGTGCTAAGGGTGTACACACCCTCAGCTCGGATTTGTCGATGATTTGTTTGTTTGGGGACATCCTTAATAACTTCCTGGTCACTGGCTTCGCATAGGATAGGGTCTATGGCTCCATGCTTCAGTTCTTATGCAGATATTATTCCTTCATGCTTCTCTAAATCGTATATGGCTGTTCTTGAGCTTCGACAGCTTTCTCAGACGCTGGATTCACCTGAAAATGCCCCATGGATGGCTTCCCCGGGGGCGGGCTTTCTGACGCTCAAGTCAGTTTTCCATACGAAAAGCATATATATTTATATATATTTATAAATAGGTAAGGTTGAGAGATTTACTAACCCGTCAAATTACCTTGGCTGAGTACATTCACCCTTTATTTCATTAGTCGGGCATCGGACCTTTTAGTGGCAATCATTCCACCAGATGCACATTACTAGGCTAACATATACTTTCTAGCATTCAAACAAGACATCGAGCAAGTATGGGTGATCCCAAAAGCTATATAATTGTCTCCTATATCAAGCCAAGTGCTAAAGCTCACTAGTTATCCATCACTTATTCTACCATAGTTTTAACTCATTGTCTAGCTTATCAAGTGGCGTCTGAACTAGCCCCGCGATATCAAGTTTCTCCAAGATGGCCGAATCCTAAAACTCTAAGTCCATCAACTACCAAGAGCTATATTAAGTCAACATGCTAGCCCATTCTACCATGTCATTCTTCATTTTAGCTAACTAATTGTAATTCTATACTGGCTTGATTCCATCCTTCCTATTCTTATGGCATAAAATAATGCAAGCTTAACATAGATCAAGGGCTGAAATAGAGTTCTAGCTAGCAAGCATTTAAGCATAAGTGATCAAATCTATACGATTAACTCCAACCTAGAGGGCATGAATGGCAGTGGCCATAAGGGAGAGCTTCGCGACAGTATTTTCCTCGTCGGAGACATTCTACGCGTACAAGATCGATCATCAACCTGGCACCTCTAAGATCGTTCACCATCAACACACAAACTCATGGTTGAAGCCTCCTTATTCAGCCCACAATAGAAGCTCCAAGATTCATCACCCCGAGTCCGAGACACAGTCGAAGCAAGCCTTCTCGAAGGATGGACAGCAATATCGTTGACGGCTTACTTGCGGATGGGCACGGGCATGAGGAGACTTCGCAGAGGTGGTAAGAGGGATGAAGGGCGCGAGAGGAGAGACCGGAGATGGTGACGGATTATACCGGAGAGATGCGGGCTAGGTAGGAGAAGGGCGGGGTCCGGGATAAGTTCCACCGGCGGTGCTCTCGTTACCCTTAAATTCCCTCTCCATCCGAGACCTTTGTTATCTCTCCGAATATCCCTCCCTCTTGTATCGCTCCCCCTCTGCAAATTGCGGCCCTTCCCTCCTCATTTTCCCGATCGCCTCTTTTGGAGCCTCAAAGAGCTCCTCCTCATTTCTTTCCAAAGTCCCTCCTTTTTTTTCCAAATGGCGGCCCCCTCCCTATTACATGCCCTCTCCCGCTTTCTACCCTAAAAATGGGTCATGGGCCATTTTCCTTCTAATGGGCTTGTTGGCCCAGTTTTATCATGCTCCCACAGTATGGTACTTAGCTAGTATATTCGTATTTGACTACCCAAATAGCTTATGATATATGTTAAAAGTTCTCTCCAAAGAATCTACTATATAACTATTAAACGCAAATACCGACTGAGCCACGTGACACTCCAACAATGCACCAATTTTGTTTTTGTCACGTGGCGCTATATTATCAATATGGACACGTGGCACTCAATCCGTTATTTTCGGTTTTATGTCTTTTTCCTTAATTCGAAGATCTGCCAGTATATTTGCATAATAATTGATTCCCTTAGTCATAAATATATTGAGTATCATATACAGTTTCCCTAAACGTTAATATTTGTACGAATTTCCTATGCTAAAAGATTTTGGTACCTAGAAAATAAAGCTATAGATTTGTATCTATCCCTAATATGCAGTTTTGAATAGGCATATTTGATTGGAAAACCGATCAAAAAAACATTAACAAATTGTTGAAATACCACACAAACATTCTAAAACCAATTAAATAAACACAACATGCTCTGCTATGACAACTAAGAAAAAAAAATGCAACCTGATGTGCTTACAAATAGCAAAGAAACCTGATAAACAATAATACATACAACACAAAAACATTCTAAAAACAATTAAATAAATGCAAAACAAAGAGTTGCTGCTGCAAAATTGGCTAACAAATAACAAAATTACTGCATTGACAACACATAGATTAAAATAAATGCCTCAAAGCTAAAAGAAATTATATAAAACATACATAAAAATAACATGCAATGTAATATATGCAGAATCAAAGGAAATATTCTGCAATCGCGAAATTTTCTGCAATAAAAAACCCACAGAATCAAATAAAATGAAATATTCTGCAATCACGATTTTATCCACTTTCAGCATCTGCAATATCTGCAATCACATTTTTTCTAATCTACAATCCATAAAGGCAATGTAATATCCGCAAAATTAAATGAAATATTCAGTATGATATGGCAATATAAATTCAATGTAATATATGCACAATTAACTCAAATATTCAACATGATATGGCAGTATTAAGGCAATGTAATATCTGCATAATCAAATCAAATTAATATTATTATGATTGCCTTATATCTAGCATGATCATGCAGCATGGGTATAAAACTAGAGTGCCTCCTACAATTACAGTACAAAAAACTGGTCTTGCACAAGAGTAATAGCAAAACAGTTTTTGACATTTAGCAGGTACGTTCACAATGAATTCATTAAACTAAACTGTAAAATATATAAATAATTATTCTTGATTTTACAATTTCGTTTGTTTTTAGTTCAACAGTGATTTAAACATAAGGCAATCGTAAATTTGTATCTCAATTCGTTTGTTCAGTAGTGATTTTCAATTTCGTTTGTTCAGTAGTGATTTAGTTTGTTCAGTTGTGATTTAAAATATATCTCAGTTCGTTTGTTCAATAGTGATTTTACAATTTCGTTTGTTCAGTAGTGATGTAAATAGACCACCCTCTCGCTATAACAATTTCTTCTTCTTTTTTTAGTTGAACATTGAGTTAAACAGAATGGGCAAAATGTCGAAATGGGCAAAATTTAACCATCAGGAAAATAGATTATAATAATATTCATTTGAACTGGATGAGTCAGTAGGATATGACTCAATCATCAAATGCATATTCATCATACTATGATTGAAAGGACCTATATTATCAATATAGCAATAACAGAAGTGGTATTGTTGTCTATCATGATTAAAAACGAAAGATGAGTAGAGAATTACATTTTCAGGTTTAGTTTCAGGAAGCAAATCAGTGTCTTAACTTAACAAGAGACTGGAAAGGGCAGAACGAGGAGAGCTAAGGTATATAAACCTAAATTAAAGATCCAAAAGACATTCTCTTCACAAAACAAGTTTGCAATAAGCTAGGTACATTTCTAAACTTGAATCACTCTGTTGTTTTAAATTAAATAGAAATCTTTTTCACCAACTTCCTCTTGATTCACTATTTCTATCTCTCTCTTGAACAGTAAACGAGACAGTGAACTAGCAGATTTTCAAAGAGACCCTCTTGCAGTAATTTAGTAGTGATTTAAACCGACCACCCTCTTGCTATTACAGTTTTTTTTTCAATTTAGTAGTGATTTAAACAAAATTTCAAATAGATTATAGAAATGTATTGATATTACATAATTCATAGAACTGAAATATAGATTGCACTGTTTTCCGTGTTTTAGATTGAGGCATGATTACAAGTTTGTGCAGAATATGCTCAGAGAGGGTATTAGTTTTTTTTTTGCAGATGAAACTACTAGTCTCTCTGAGCATATTCTGCGCAACTAGCCTCTATATTACTGTTTTCGTTCTTTAATGAGGAGGCATGATTACCTTAAAGTTTGTGCAGAATATGCTCGGAGAGGGTATTAGATTAGTCCTTTTGTCGATGAAACTAATAACGCCTCCGAGCATATTCTGCACAAACTAATAATACCCACTCTTAGATATGACTGTTTATTTAATTTTTAGGAACTGAAATTAGTATGCTTTATTTTAACTTTTAATGTTTTTTCTATATTGTTTCGATTGTTTAAAGTTCCTAAGAAAGAAGATCGTACGCAATTTAGTACAACTGAACTAATATTACTGGATGAAAAGGTATAGTTTTATTACAGGTATATTGTGTGCCTAATATTGTTATACGATATATATATATATATCAATTAGTATTATATTTCTTATTTTTTCAGGGTGATAAAATACATGTCGTCATTAAAGAAGCGTTTATGGTGAATTTATCAATAATAAAAGAAGGAGGTGCTTATTTGATGTTAAACTTTGTAGTCGCTCTTTATGATATACCTTTCAAGTTCTCTAATCATAAATACAAGATTATATTTTATCATAACACTACAATCAAGCCATGTTCATCAATTTCTATTCCTATTCATGGATTCAAATTTGCTGAATTTGAAAAAATCCTGGACGAGTCACTAGATCAAGGATATGTTTATGGTTAGTAATTGTTTTAAATTTTCATATGAATATCTTTAAGCTATTATTGTCATATTTTTTTATTCTATTTTACACATAATGGTTATTATTGTGTAGATGTTATTGGTCAATTGGTTGGAATTGGTGATAACATTGTCACCTTTACTAACCAAAACGGGAAAGACGGTAAAAGAATCAATATACAGTTGATGGATACGAGGTATTATATATTTCACATTTTTTTTATAAAATTGAAATTTATGCATTACATTATTGCATGAGTAATATATATTATATATTCAGTTTTCTTCCAAGTACTTTTTCGTATCATTTAGTATAAATATTGTTTTATATTGTCATTTCGTTTTAAATTTCTGCATTATATTATTATTTCATAAGTAATATATATTATATATATTCAGTTTTCTTCCAAGTACCTTTTTCATGTCATTTCGTATAAATATTGATTTATATTGTCATTTCGTTTTACAGGAATAATGTCATCAACTGTACACTATGGGATGATTATGCTGAATTATGTCGTCCATTTATTGGCACTTCACCTTAGAATTTCGTTGTTGTTATAATTCAGTTTGGAAAACTAGGGAAATGGAATAATGCACCTAATGTGTCAAATGGTTATTATGGCACAAGGATTTATTTTGATGATGATAGTGTTTCTGAGATTTCTGAATTCAAGAAAAGGTAATACTATTCGTATTAAGTTAAACAAATTCTAAAATAATTTTGTGATATTTAGTTTAATTTACCTATACTAATCATTTTTTATGTAGTTTTTCAAAAAAAGAATGTTCAAAATGTGTACAAAGTTGTGTACAATTAGCAAGTGAGCCTTCGTACTCTCAAGCGGACCTTTTCTTAAATGTGGATGCTCGAAAAACATTAGATGAACTTTACGAACATCTTCACGAACGTGGAACGGTTAGTTTATAAATATAGTTGCTTTATTTTGGGAATAAGTAGTGTTCAATTCAGTATAAAATAATTGTTCAACTTGCATAATTTTTATGTTTAATTAATCTACTTATAATAATATAATATTTGTTTTAAGTTCTCCAAGCTATTACTCTTGCGATTATTGATCATATTGATGATTCTTATGGATGGTACTATAATTCTTACAAACGTTGTAAAAGCAAGGTGCAACCCTAGGAGGAAAAGTTTTGGTGCAAAAAATGTGAAACCTTGGTTAACTATGTAGTCCCATGGTACTGTAAACATATTTGATTTAGTATAATGTTTATTGATAAGATATTAATTTCTATTTTTTATGTAGATTTAGTGTTCAGGTTAGTGTAATTGACGGGTCAGATACCGCTCAATTGACTATATTTGATAGGGAAATTTCTCAATTTTTAAAGAAAACAGTTACAAGCATTATTGAATCCACAAATAAGGTAAATTATGATCATTATATTCCCTAAATATCATTTTTAGTTACTTTATTTATATGATATTAATATATTTAAATTTAATTATTATTGTTCTATTTTTCAGGACGAGGACATGACTAAAATCCCGAATGATTTAAACGTTTTGGTGAATAAAAAAATGTTGTTCTGAGTTCTTATTTCACAATTCGATATTAGTTGGCTTCCATCACCTTCGGCATATACAATGACAAACATGACTGACGATTCAAGTTTGATCGCAAAATTTGAGCAATCCTCTACAGAATCTGAGGTATGCTACCTAATTGTTGCTGAGTTATGTTGTATGTTTAGATTTTTAAAGTTCAATTAAATTGTGTATTATTGCAAACACAAGATGAATTTATGTTTAGGTTTAGAGTTGAGGGTTAGGTTTATGGTCTTGAGTTTATGTTGTGTATTTAGGCTTTACGATTAGGATTTAGGGTTAGGTTTTAGGGTAGGTTTATTATTAGGTCATTTAATTTAATGAAATGGAATAAACTGTACGAGTAATTAAACTTAACACAAATCAAATTTTTATTTTTAATTTGCATTGATTTCTAACTATTATTTTTTTTTCCATAAAAGTTAATTTACCATATAAAATATCAATAATATGAACTATTTTCAAACTACACGAATTTATCCGGATTGCTTCATTTTCATCCGGATTGCTTCATTTTCAAACTATACGAATATATATTATGAAATTTATTCTATAATAATATTATATTAAGGAGATATTATGTACCCTTATCCATTAATTGTTGAATTTCCCTATATGTATATATGATATTTACAGAATATAGTATTTATATTAAATGGAAACATTATATATTTCATATATGTGATGATAGCAGAATTTTCCTTACGTGATGAATGCAGATTTTTTTTAAAGTAAATATAGCTCATAAAGGTGATTTAGTGATTTTCTATGATATTGTTATTTATACATTATCTCAAAATAGCGAAAAAATTATAAATCACGACTCTATAAGTACACCATATGTTGTAACGCATCTATCACGTTCAACATTCTTAATTTCTTAAGCATCATCATTTTATAAAAATAAGTATGGTGCATCCTATTCCGCATGATGGCTCAATTGACATTGAGGTGCTTTTTCTTACAGATATTGTACCGGAAAGCCATTTTTTTAGGTTTCCAAATATCGCAAATAATTTTTACATTCGGCTTTCCTTACTAATTGATTTATCGGACGATGAACGTTACATCAAATGTTCAGTTACTATGCCGAGTGATCTTGCAAATGCAACACAAAGGTATTTTTTAATTTAATAGTTTTCTTTTTGTATTATTTTATGTCTCATAATGTAGATGTAATTTGACTTATAATTATTTTAATTTGCATACATATTAGTTTCATTTTTTTTATTATATCATGTTTATTAATTTTTGTTATTATACTGTTTTTTGAATATATTATACTGTTTTTTGTATTTTAATAATATTATGTGTCATTTTTATTAATTTAAGGTTGTTCAAAAAACTGTTTTTAACTGTTCTATTAGGATATATTATACAATTGTTTAGTTACATAATAAGCTTTATGCAATTATACAGAATCTAATTGAACTTAAATTGATTAGGTTGATGATTTTTTATAGTTGATTAATTATTATTTTACGCATGTACAGGTTCAAAAATGCTTTGGATGAAATGAATATGAGATATACTCCATTCATCTATGAGAGGGATCCTATTCTATTCTCAAACATTCATATGAATTTTGCAATAAGAAATGTGGTAGGATTTTTTGGTCCAACTCAATTCGCAGGATTTCATTTGACATTTACATCCTATAATCCTATGATTATTGTTGTTACACATGCTGAATTGGATTAAACTCTTCTTGAGCAAATGTTTTTACCATATGGGCATGATTGCTATATACGTATTGATTCATTGTACAATAATGAACACAATTACATCACATGGCGCAACAATGATGTAAATATATGGATTGACGGTGAAGGAAGTGATTATATTTTGAAATTTAATAGCAAGTTTGTTGAAGCGTGACAGCTTTCATGTATTTACGAAATGGGTAATGAAATGTCCAGACTTTTACTATGGAGTACTTTGGATGAATTTGCAAAGCATAATCGTCTACCTTGGCAATACTTAAACGAGAGACATGAGGTGATTAATTTAAGTGATGAAGAAGAAGAAGACAATGAAGAGTAGGATAGTATGAATTTCATTTGTTTTAAAGTTTTTAGATATTTATAATTTTCAATTTATTATGTCGTTTTTTAAAACATGTGACTCTTAGTTATGTTTCATTTAGGTATTACAAGATTATTAATTATATGAGTATGTTTTTTTAGTTGTTTCCACTTTTTATTTGCTGAAATTTGCACTTCTGTTTACAGCTTGAATATGTTCTTCATTTTATTTTTTGTTTGATTAAATACAACTAAAATGATTGTTTGCTTTGTTCATAAAAAAAAAGATCGTTTGCTTGGTTAATTTTGTAAAGTGCAAGATAAAAGAAGTAAAGATGTGAGAATAGAGAATAATGTATAGGAATTTTAAATTATTTTATATTTAAACTATTTTAAATGATATGTTTGCATATAAAAAATTGGACAATGAAGTTAATTTTAAATCATGTATAGGTTTGTAATGGTTTTGTTTTCTCCTTGAATTTTTAATGGTCATATACTGTTACAGAATATAAAATATTAATATATTATAAAGTTTATACGAAATCTCAACTTTACTAAAAATTGTAAATGATTTCAGAAATGCATTAAAATTGGATATAAATATTTTGAGTTCGTATGTATAGGAGATTTTAGGTTATGGAAAACAGGACTATATTAATATTTTTCATATTATACTTATTCTGATAAATGTTTTAGGGTAAATAATTTTATATTATACTTTTTTTCAAATTGTAAATGATTTCAGAAATGCATTAAACTGATTGTTTGCTTTGTTATTAAAAAAAGATTGCTTCCTTTGTAAATTGTGTAAAGTGCAAGATAAAAGAAGTGAAGATGTGAGAAGAGAGACAATAGTGTATAGGAAATTAAAACTATTTTGTATTTAAACTATTTTAAATTATATGTTTGCATAAAAAAATTGGATGATGAAGTTAATTTTAAATTATGAATAGGTTTGTAATTGTTCTGTTTTGTAAATGATTGCAGAAATGCATTAAATATTGATACTAATATTTTCATTTCGTATGGATAGTATATTGTAGGTTATGGCGTTTTAGGACGATATTAATATTGTTCAGATTAGACTTATTTTGATAAACATTTTAAGTAAACTAATATTTGTTTATGATTTATTTCTTTATTGTCATAAGCAGCTATATATGATTTGAAGTCTTTGATTTGTTCGGCTTCATTTATGTGCATAATGAAATAAATATTTCTATTTAAGTATAAACCTAGAAGGAAAACATAATATTTGTGCTTACATTTTTAATATATTATTGATTGCATATTCACAAAACAATGTCTATTACTTCGAAACTTCTATGATTATACTTATTTGTAAATTTCTTTGGTATTCAAATGTTGACAACCGTCTATAATAAAACATTTATAGACACTTGCTATTGTTTGTTTATGTTAACTTTTAAAACCCTAAGTTATAAGATATGAGAATATAATGAAATCTTCTAAAACCATTTAAGTATTCGTTTATATATATATACATCTTATGTGCTGAGATTGCACAAGGAGTTTGTGTGTTGATTTACATACAGTCAAGGATTATCTAGGAGGCTATTGTGAATGACATAGGGTTTTAACTTGTGAGACAAAGCTGCTTAAAGTCATCGAAAGTAACAGGTAATGTATTTGTTAATGTTGTTCGATGTATAATATTTTATTGTATTTATTTACAACTAGATCTAGATGTCTTCAATTTTATGATTTACGGTTACTCGATGTTTTGCATACAACTATACTACTAAATACTCTATGCAAAACGTCATTACAAACTCTGAATATACCTAAAGCTAAAGATAGTGGGCGTACCTGTATGTCTTTTATTTTATACAATATAAAGTATTGTCCCCAAAGTTTATTATGAGTCCAATCCGAGCTCACGTATGTGATTCCTATACCAAGAATAAACAAGACTGTATTAGTATTGAACATATTTATAAAATAAATAAAAATAGTCATGTTAATTACAGGAAATAGATAGAGCATGACCTTATTGTAAATGTTAATGCAGGGTAAGAGATGTATGTTAGAGGTTTAGTGTTTAAACCTGTAACTTCAAACTTTTTGAAATCAGTAAACATAATTCCAGTTAAAACATAAAAATAGGCTAAATTTATATGTTACAAGCACTTACCATGCAGTATGAGTGAAGTTCAATCAGACTAAGACATGTAACTTGAATTTCTTATATTGAAACCTGTAATTTCATTTTTTTTGAAATCAGTAAACATACTTACAATTAAAACATAAAGATATGCTAAATTTATATGTTACAAGCACTTACCATTCAGTATGAGTGAAGTTCAATCAGACTACGAGATGTAACTTGGATTTCTTATCTTGAAACCTGTAATTGCAAAATTTTTCAAATCAGTAAACATAATTCCAGATAAAACATAAAGATATCTAAATTTATATGTTACAAGCACTTACCATGCAGTATGAGTGATGTTCAATCAGACTAAGAGATGTAACTTATGTTTCTTATATGGAAATTTGTAATTCCAAATTTTTTAAAATCGGTAAATATACTTCCAGTTAAAACATAAATATAGGCTAAATTTATATGTTACAATCACTTACCATTCAACATGAGAGAAGTTCAATCAGACTAAGAGATGTAACTTGGATTTCTTATCTTGAATCCTGTAATTGCAAACTTTTTCAAATCAGTAAACATACTTCCATTAAAAACATAAAAATAGGCTAAATGTATATGTTACAAGCACTTACCATGCAATATGAGTGAAGTTGAACTTTACATTCTGGGTATCTGAATTCCAGTTAATAAGCATTTGTAGTCATTGTTCTTATTAGGTCTTGGTGAAGGGCTCACATGCAATCCGACAGCGGAAAAAAATTGCAAATTTAGTGTCGAAAATTGTATTCCAACAGATCTAAGCTCTACAAGAAAGGTACCTTATATCTACTATTGGTTTGAATACTTTTGTTAAAAAAATATAGATATTTTCTATAATATATGATTATAGCATTTCGAATTTATATCAAACATAAACCCTAAATATAATTATTCAAGCTATTAAAGTGAGCTAAGATTGATTTAAGACACTTCAAATTATATATCAAACTTGCATTTGGTAAAAAACAGATATCATACTTAAACCAAAAAAGAATCAAACAAATGAACAGATTTACACCAAACATGCAGTATCTTTCTAAAATACTCTATGTATAATCAATGAAACAGAATACGCAGAATAAAAGACATACAGAGAAAGATTTTAAATGAGTAAATATTTAGTTGATGACGGTAGGGAGATACCTACATAACTTCCTCCTTGAAGGTCTTCTTTTTTGTATCTGAAACCGTTTGGTGGTGGAAATTGCATTTGGTTGAACCCTCGAAGACAAAGAAGTTAAAAAAAAATCAGATTTGTAAACTCATACACAGAGAGATAAAGAGAGAGATAGAGATGGATATATATATATATATATAGATCTATGCTCTAGTAAAACAGACTCTTATGGTGAATCAGGTGGATAAATATAGGACGTTGGATAAGAGGAGGATAGATGGCTCTGATTTAATGATAGATTTTCCAATTTTATATAGTGGATGTGACCACACCAGATCCCATCAAACCCTAAAATCAAGGGATTACAATAATCACCAAATCCCCTCAACTTCCTCTTTTAATCTCTCTCTCTCTCTCCTTTCTCTCAGTCGTTCGTCTTCCTCTTCAACTCCCTCTTTCGCTTGTCTTCCTCTCTCCGGCGCTGCAGGGAACGGTGGCTCGCTTGGGCTGGTGCGGGGCTCGCAGCAGTGAGCGGCTGGGAGCGGAGCGGTTGTGTTGGTCGCAAACTGCTGGCCCCGAGCAGGTGGATATGGGCGCGGGCAGCAACGGTGCGGCGGCGGGACTGGGCTCGGTGGAGATCCGGGGCTGGTGCGGTTAGATAGTCGTTCGCGAATCTGGCACCGGGGCTGGTTCGAGAAGAGGAGACGTGGCGCGGCGGCGACAACACACTGAGGCTTGGTTCTGTGTTGGTCTGGCGATGCGAGCCCTACACCGGACCGCCGGTGATCCACCCTCCAACCCAAGCATCCGACCACCCAAGCATCCGACCACACCGCCGGTGATTGTGATATTCAATTCCGTATTTGCAAATTGAAGAACAATTTCGTATTTTTTTGATCGTATTTTACAAATTGATTATATTTTGCAAATTGATTATATTTTGATCGTATTTTACAAATTGAAGAATTGTAGTTGCAAATTGAAGAACAGTTCCGTATATTTTTTTCCTTTTGTTATTTTGTTTTGATTAAATTAATTACACTAGAAATCGTCTCACCCAGTTGTTATTTTTTTCCCTTTTGTTATTTTTGAAAGGGATATGCATAATACTTGTATGATATGCAATTTGTTATGCAGATAATACTTGTATGATATGCAATTTGTTATTATAGATTATTTCACTGGCCGTGACTGTGATATTCATTTGTGTGAATGTGATATGCATTTTACATGCATTGATATGCAGAATATACTTGTATGATATGCAATTTGTTATTATAGATTATTTCATTGGCCGTGATTATGATATTCATTTGTGTAGATGTGATATGCATTTTCCATACATTGATATGTAGAATATACTTGTATGATATGTAATTTTTTATGATAGATTATTTCATTGACCGTGACTGTGATATTCATTTGTGTGGATGACTTTTGCATTTTCTATACATTGATATGCAGAATAAGCCGCGAGCGCGGCCAAGGAAGATCTCGTTGAGTGCTAGGAAAGAACAAGTCGCGGGCGCGGTTCAAGGGCAGCGATCGCGGCCATGCAATTATGTGGATGGGATATGCATTTTTTATACAGTGATATGCAGAATTTACTTGTATGATATGCAACTTGTAATTATGAATTATTTCCTTGACCATGACTATGATATTCATTTGTGTGGATGGGATATGTATGATACCGAATAACAAATATTCAGAAATACTTGAACGATATTCAAAAAATGTGTTTTGATATGCATAATTTTTTTTCAATTCAGTGGATGCATTATATACATAATGAATAAGCACTCACCATACCTGAATATCAGACATAAGACAATGAATATCAGCATGAATACGATGGAACATGAACAAAATAAACAGATATGCAAAGAACATTAAACGATATTCATAATTTTCGTGTCGATATGCAAATTTTTTGTATCGATATGCAGAACGGTTTAAAAATTTCTGGACTGAATCCACGTTTTCTCTCTCCAATCTTTCTCTCTCCAATCTCCTTCTAATTGCCTATTTTGGTGGTGATATTTATTCCATGATTCACACCCCCACTACACCCTATTTTCTCTCTCCTAATCTAGCCATCTATCATCCTCAATCCAACGCTCCAAAATTGTTCACTCGTTTCACCACAAGACTCGTTTATAGGCATAACATCCGCCATGGATCTTAAACCCCGATGTGGCTTTGCATGTTATAAAGAAGGAATTGTTTTTTATTAATAGCAGATATGTAAATAATAGAAAAAATACTTATTATAGACAGAAAACTGACCTACATGGTTTGCACTTTGTATTGTTCATCTTGGACATAGATCTCCTCATCACCAGCGTTGTTGTTGTTCGAATGTTAAACAAGATAAAGACAAAGACAAGGTCAGTTTGCAGGAGAATGTAGGTGGTCGAAGTTTTTGTTTTGGATCTGGATCTGTAAATGTGAAAGAGAGATATAGAGAAAAAGAGAGAGAGAGAGAGAGAGAGAGAGAGAGAGAGAGAGAGAGAGAGAGAGAGAGAGAGAGAGAGAGAGAGAGAGAATGGGTTGCAGTTGCACAGTTTCAGACAGACAGATAAAGTCTGCTAAGAACTGTTATAGAGGGCATTGGTAAATGTGAAAGATGAATAATTTACTATTTTGTGAATATCAATGCGAACACTCTAGACAGATTCAGAAACATCTTAAAATTTCAAATTCGTGGGCCTAAATATATCAGTTCGGCATGGCCCATGTAAAAAGAAATATATTAGGTAATTTTGTATTTATTTACTATTATCCGATTAAAATTGAGTGGGCTCATTAATATAGTTAAACATGTAATGGCCTATTAAGGCATTTATAAATTTCAGTCGTGGTAATGTTGTATCATATTTTAAAACACATAATGGGTCAGCCTTAGTAAATTTTTTTATGTATTTGGGCCTAAAAGCCTAATAATTTTATCCGGTTCATTAACAGGTTGATTGATATATATACACGTTTAACTTAATGGGCCAATAAGTCCGTTAAATTTTTAATCCACAAATGTTAACAATAATAAAAAAAAGATATCAGCCCGTTTAATTTTTAAGCACGTTAAATTTGTAATCCAAAAATGTTAAGCACGTAACACTTTTTTTTTTTTTAATAATGTTTGTAAATATATCAATTCGGTTTTATGAAATGTTATTTATAGCTATTGGGCCACTTAGCCCATTACATTGTTGCAAATTCATAAATATATATACGTAATTTATGGGCCAAAAGCCAGTTAATATTTAGTACACTAGAATGTAAAATTTTTATACATGGTAGCAGATTCATAAATATATACCTAGAATGTAAAAATCAACAAGATCTTTTCACGTTGGTCTATCTTAGGTTTCTTCTTTGGCGGTAAGAATGTGGCGTGTAACCAAGCTAAGAGGCACGTTGCCTTGCTCAACCATAGGGATACATATGTATCCGTCCATCTCCTCCTCCTCCCCATGGCCGTAGGTGTCAAATACCGACCCGGCTTCAGAGGTGTCCTCGTCAAAAGACTCATAGCCGGAGGTGTTCGAGAAGAGGACTCGCTTGTTGTTGGGGGCAGTCCCGCTGTATGTGGCCACGCCCTTGGCACTTAAAACAGACCTTGTCCCTTGCCCTATCATCGGAAGGAGGCGCTTGACGCTGCGGTGGCTCGTTGACGCGCGCCAGTGTGTTGCTCGGCCGAGTGGCCGACGCCGGCGTTGTAGTCGCGGGAGCGGACTGCGAAGAGGAGCGCACATGAGAATTAAACGAACATGAATTAGGGGAAATAGCATACCTTGTATTAGGGCGAGACCAAGACGCTCTCTTAGCCGCTTGAGCTTGCGACCATATCTCTTATGCCGTATGTGCGCACTTTTGGAGGTCTCGTATGTTAAGCACCCTAAGTTGATTTCTAATAGGCTCATGCATGCCACGAAGGAACATACTCCGAAAGTCCTCGTCAGTTTGAGAGATACCTGCCTTATGGGACAACTCTTCAAGTTCAGCATAAAAATCAAGGGGAGAACGGTTACCTTGGGCCGCTAGTTGTAGCTTGAGGCGCATTTCGGAAGTAAAGTCCTCGGGGACATACTTCTTTCTCATGATCCGCATAAGATGGCGCCACAAAGTGACTGGACGCTCATGGCGACGCTTAAGGTCAGCTCGGAAACAATGCCACCAAGCCTTGGCGGCGCCGTCGAAGTGCAAGGCGGCGGTTTCAACCCTGTCTTCTTCCGGGTAGCGATAATGATCCAAAATATACTCTGTGGACTGCTGCCAATCAAGGAACTTAATGGGATCAAAATCACCAAAAAAGTTTGGAATTTTTACCTTAATGTCGGGGCGACACAGTTCATGGCGCCCGGGGCTCGGCCGGCGCCGTTTCGGTGTGTGCCGGCGGTTGTCGTGGCACGCGAGGTGCATCTCCTCCTGGCGTTCCAACTCATACGCCTCATAGTCATCAAATCCGTCCTGGGAGTAGTCCGAGGCACGGTCATCGTCATCAGCAAGCTCGGATTCATGCTCGTCATACCTCGTATGTTATCGGTCTCTTTCCCGACGATGACGGGAGCGATCTGAGGAGTAATCCTCATCTCTAGGAGCAAACGTAGGATTATACCTAATGCTGGGGTCGACACGCTTAGGAGGGTAGCCTTCAATTTCAGAGCGAAGGCGATCATGAGGGGTAGACAAGGCGCCCTTACCCTTGCGGTCCATTTGGCCGGCTGGTGGAGGCCGTAGGGTTCAACATTGGGTCAGCCATGGGCAACCTCATGTCACTCATGGCCCGACGAAGTTGCGCAAGCTCGGCATCCTTCGCGGCCAGTTGGCGGTCTTTATCCTCATTCGATGCATGAAGTGCGTCAATTTGCTCATAGGCGGAGTCCATGTGTCTGGGGCTGCGGTGGCCCGTAGAAGGAGAGTAGCTTGTCGTAAGAAACTCCATAGTACCTATACAAAGCATACAACGCAAGGGGGTAAGTTGCACCAAGCAAAAGAACAAGTCCAAGCCAAGTCCTTGTCTCAAAAGTGAACCAAGAAATTATCCGCTAGGCGTACTAATTTTGGTTGCTCGTGAGGAGGGAGAGGCATGAATGGAAGGAAACAAAGAAAGAACTAGCAAATCAAGTCCCAAACAACAAACAAATTCCCAAGTTCAAGCAGATCAAATCAAGTTTCTTAGAATTAATCACAAGAGAGTTGAAAATATTTCCCTTTTCAAGGAGAGTTGTGTAGAGACATGAAAGGAGTGAAGATAGAGTATGGCCGTATGGTGCGTTCTCTGCCTATTTTAAGGCTTCCGTCTTCCCAAACCTTTTTGTTTTATGTTTGATGGAAGGTGAGAAATGAATATATTATTTTTTTTGATTTACGACCACACTTTTTCTTTTTTTCTTTTTATTTGATTTTTAATCAATCAAGAAAGAACCACACAAGCAAGTGCAGGAGAAAGAAGGAAGAGACATATCCAACTATGAGGGAATACGATCTAACAACTAGTCGAGCAATTAATCCAAAGATGAAACAAGAAGTAATCAAACAAAGAAACAAGGAAATCAACGTATGCAAAGAAGGGAACAAGATATTGCTAGAAGGAGAGATTTAAGGAAAGTTGAAAAGTCAAAGATTACTCTTACTTGAGAATAACCAAAACCTAAAGGGAAGTAGGGTATGCAGGCCGTGAGGGAGAAGGTGGCGGACGGTGGTGGTGGTGGCAGAGTGATGGTGGTGGTGTTCACGGCGGTAGGGGATTCCGGCGAGTGGTGGTGGTACAAAAAAAAATTGGGGCTTGTAAGCGGAAAATTGTCCAGGAATCACAATAAGAGAGAAGAAACAAACTTAGCTTGGATAGGCTCTGATGCCAATTGATGCGAATAACCCCTGAAAGTGTCGTTGCAATCGCAGGATCTTCGTTTCCTCAAGCTTGTAATCGATCCTCCTCTTCACAGCCAAAGAGATGGCTTTCCTAGACCAAAGTGATGGCCAAAACTCGTCCAAATAGATGGACGTAGGGATCAATGTGATGATCATGAGATACCGAAGAGACGGTGTTTGATTGCTCGAAGCAATGAGCTACGGGATAGTTAGATCCTTGGGATCGTAGGGAAGATGCAAGGGATTTTGGAAAGGAGTATGACTCAACTTAATTCTCAAAATCTGCATAACATTACAAATTAGGGTTTGCTAGCTTAAATAACTACTTAGAAATAATAATAAAATAAGGAATAAAACGTCTGTCGCCGAAGCCCGGTCCAACTTCCGCGGGCGCGGAAACAAAATCGCGGGCACGGATTGGTCTCTGCAAAGTAGGGGGGTCTTCCGCAGTGTCGAATTCGCGGGCGCGGAAAACATTCTGTAAAAGGGGGTCTTCAGCAGCGATGAATCCGCGGGCGCGGAAGTGGCTTCCGCGGGCCCGGAAAACATTCTATAAAGTCCTCTTCATCAGCGATGAATCCGCGGGCGCGGATGTGGCTTCCGCGGGCGCGGAAAACCTTATGTAACGTGGCTAAGGCAGGACCTCACCCAACCCTTCATAGGTCAAGAGAAGGACCCATTTAGGACTAGATGAACCCGAGTCACTCGCGTAAGCCCGGGAGACTAAGGCTTGAGTCGCGCGTTCCATTGCCCTTGCGCGAGCTCTTGTTATCGGACCATTCGAGCGCACCCCCATTGCTTCCTCTTCGTCCTTCGCCGTCATCGAGGGGGTCATGGAGCTATCAGGCTAGTTATCACATTACATGGTAGTAGATTTATAAACATACACGCATTTTATGGGCCAAAAAGCCCATTCTTTTATGTAGACTGGAATGTAAATATTTTTTACATGGTAACATATTAATAAATATATATACCTATTGAGCCAGTTAGCCCATTACATAGTAGCAGATTCATGAACATAGATACTTATTTTGAATTTGGGCCTAATGTTTAAAATAATCCAGCTGATTCTTTATAACAATATAAGATTGATTTTGTGAATTCAAATTTAATTTCGTACATGAGCCCATTAAGCTGATTTAAACAATATATGTTCAATTCAAATTTAATGGGCCTACAAGCCCATAATATGCTATCAGCGTTGAGGGAAATATATATGTGTATTTCGAAATATATAGAATTTTGTGGTACATATTAATTTAATATGCATATAATAGATTCAGTTTTATTAGTACATGATTTAATATCAAATGCATTATGATATATTTATATTATATACTAAATGGATAAATTTCACATATATTTAAATTATAAGTGATAAATGATTTTTTAACTATAAATATATACAGTTAAGCCGAAGGGAGATAAATGTTCGATGTAAATGTTTATAAAAAACCCAATTTTAAATTCGTATGCCTTTCAATTAATTAATGGGAAGAACAAAGCACTTAAACCGAAAACATTTTGACCAAAAAAAAACCTAACAAATTGCAAGAAATAAACACAAGCAAATTTTACTTGAATGTTTTTTGTTACCTTGATGATTTCAGGGAGAGCCCAAAACTTCATTCTTCAAGGAGCATTACAATGGAAAAGTCCAGATCTCCTCAGATCCTATAATCCAAAGATTTTATGTTAGTATTTCATACAGTAATGAAGCAGGAAAAAAATCAACAAAAGATATATATATATATATATATATATATAGACAGAGAGAGTGAAGGAACTTACACGATGGAATATATATCTTCTGTCAGTGGTGGGAGTGGTCTATGGGGAAAGCAGATCACCAGAACCTCTTCTTCAAAGTACACTCCAAAGTCAAAGATCTCCTCATATCCTCACATGCAAAAACTGATGTCAGTATTTCGGAAAGTAATGAAGGAAGAAAAAAAAATATACGATATATATAGACACAGATCGAGCGATAGGTACTTACGCATGGTGGAATCGAGATCTTATGTCGGTGGTGGGAATCATCTATGGCTTAACCCTTCAAGACGAACGACAAAAAAGCAAAGTCAGTGGCGATAATCCATTTTCGCTTCTAGATCTGAAAACTAATTTGTTTTGGATCTAAAAAATTAGGAAGACAAACGGCCAAGCATGGAGATGGTTAGCCGCAATTTTGAGATATAGAAAGATAATCAGCCATTTTTTGCATCAGGCGAAGGTTGGAAATGGATTTCGGAGAAGGTTGAAGACAACAGAGAAGGTGAAGCCATGGATCTGGAATTCTCCAAGGATATGTAATTTCTATGCTTCAAACTTTACAGAGAAGGTGAAGCCATGGATCTGGAATTCTTTAGAGAAATCGACATGCGGGGGTTAGGCATGACAGAGAAGGAGAGCGAGATGTAAAAGAGAAGGTTGAAGAAGACGAATGATGGCCTTTTTTAGAGAAATCGACATGGAAAGAGAAGGTGAAGCCATGGATCTGGAATTTGTGAAGACGACGAAGCTTAACATGAGAAGAGAGCGAGGAGTTTGTCTGAGAAACGACAAATGTAGTAGGGTTTCCGAATTAGAAGCATCTGGATATTGATGCTTCTGATTGGGCCTATAACTTAATGCGGTTAGGTTCCTTATTGGGCGTATAAGGGAATGATCCAGAAAACATAATGGGCCTATAATACGGCTAAAAGCATTTCAAATAGCACCAAATATTACAACCCATTTAAATATAATATTGGCCCATAATTCTATTAATTTTTTTACAATTATTTATTATATTTATAAAATATTATAATAAATATTTAGTATGTACATTTTTTTTTCCTATTGCATAAATATATTAAGTATTTACATATGTGTATATATTATGTTATTATAGTTTAAAAATGATTAGTATATACATTTAATTATTTTATTTCATATATACATAAAATTTTCAAGTGATTCTGTTGCGAACAAAATTATTTCGATTGTATTCAATTGATTATGTATACCTATTTTTCAGTGATTGTGTTATTAACGAAATGAATTTTGTTGTATAAGCTCATTAACGATGAGGATGCTCATAAATATTTTACACAATTAATTGGCCAATAGTGTATTAATTAATTCATTTTTCTTTATCAATATAAATATATTAAAAAAATTAGTCAGTTGTATACTTGTATTAAATTTTATTATACATATTGGGCCTGAAATACATTATAAAAAGTTTGTACTCGGGTCTAATAGCACATATGTCTATATATTTGTATAAATATTAGAGAAAAAAATAGTAGTCTGTAGATTTATTTATTTTACGTTGAATATATTTCAGATTTGCAGGGTGATTTTGTTATGGACGAATTAACCCGCCATAACAGAATGTTGAGATTGACTGTTATTAGAGAGAAACAACAACGAACAAATTCAAATCAATCAGGTTAATAAATTGTATTAAATTCTTTGACATTTTTTTCCAATAATATGAAATGTAATATATATATACTAATTATGTAGGATCTATTCTTGGAGTTAGTCCCAATGCTTCTGTTACTGATCGTATCCCCTTGTCAGATATTTCAAATGATTAGTAATGGTTATTCTATAAACTTCGATTTGTCCATCTATATTGTAATAAGTTTTTGATGTTTGATAATACAATATATCTTTAATTTGATGATGTAGAAAAAAAAAGTTTATAATAAATTTAACTATGTTTATAACTATCAAGAGATATAATTGTTGTTATATGTTTTGTGCTTATACGTAATGTTTGTAAGACATATCCATCTATTTTTGCAGTCAACCAGAATATTACACCGCCGGCTTTGCATTTAGCCAGAAGTGATCAAAACGTTCATAATTCATTTTTACCTACTAGTGTGGCAGACAAAGAAAACTATGGTACAATTTTTTTTTCTTACTATTTGTTTTATTAAGTATAAAAAATTATGTTGTGTTACTATCATTAATAAACAGAATGTTGAGATTGGCTGTTATTAGAGAGAAACAACAACGAACAAATTCAAATCAATCAGGTTAATAAATTGTATTAAATTCTTTGACATTTTTTTCCAATAATATGAAATTTAATATATATATATACTAATTATGTAGGATCTATTCTTGGAGTTAGTCCCAATGCTTCTGTTACTGATCGTATCCCCTTGTCAGATATTTTAAATGATTAGTAATGGTTATTCTATAAACTTCGATTTGTCCATCTATATTGTAATAAGTTTTTGATGTTTGATAATACAATATATCTTTAATTTGATGATGCAGAAAAAAAAAAGTTTATAATAAATTTAACTATGTTTATAACTATCAAAAGATATAATTTTTGTTATATGTTTTGTGCTTATACGTAAAGTTTGTAAGACATATCCATCTATTTTTGCAGTCAACCAGAATATTACACCGTCGGCTTTGCATTTAGCCAGAAGTGATCAAAACGTTCATAATTCATTTTTACCTACTAGTGTGGCAGACAAAGAAAACTATGGTACAATTTTTTTTTCTTACTATTTGTTTTATTAAGTATAAAAAATTATGTTGTGTTACTATCATTAATAAACAGAATGTTGAGATTGGCTGTTATTAGAGAGAAACAACAACGAACAAATTCAAATCAATCAGGTTAATAAATTGTATTAAATTCTTTGACATTTTTTTCCAATAATATGAAATTTAATATATATATACTAATTATGTAGGATCTATTCTTGGAGTTAGTCCCAATGCTTCTGTTACTGATCGTATCCCCTTGTCAGATATTTCAAATGATTAGTAATGGTTATTCTATAAACTTCGATTTGTCCATCTATATTGTAATAAGTTTTTGATGTTTGATAATACAATATATCTTTAATTTGATGATGCAGAAAAAAAAAAGTTTATAATAAATTTAACTATGTTTATAACTATCAAAAGATATAATTTTTGTTATATGTTTTGTGCTTATACGTAAAGTTTGTAAGACATATCCATCTATTTTTGCAGTCAACCAGAATATTACACCGTCGGCTTTGCATGTAGCCAGAAGTGATCAAAACGTTCATAATTCATTTTTACCTACTAGTGTGGCAGACAAAGAAAACTATGGTACAATTTTTGTTTCTTACTATTTGTTTTATTAAGTATAAAAAATTATGTTGTGTTACTATCATTAATAAGTAGATTATGATATAACTATTTTTTTGCAGTTTAATTGCACAATGTCATGCTTACAAAACAAATTGATCTGCAAAATGTTGAACAAGGTATGGTACTCTTAAAAGCGGTATGAAATGAGTGATTTATTAATTTATACTATTACAAATTTATTTTCATGCACAAATTAGCTCGACAAAAGAGGAAGTTGAGAATGAATGTGATAAGGCATAAGCGGTATGGAACACCGCTAATCGAATCAGGTTAGAAAAAATATGTCATATTTAATTACAATTTAAAATTAATGTAAATTTTGCTTAACCATAATTTTATGCAGACAATATACTTGGAAATATTAGCAACTTCAAACTTACCCAAGTTACACCATTATCTATTACATTTAATGGTTAGTCATTAATGAAATTTATTTTCTAAGTTATTAATTGTTATACATGCATGGTCTTAAGTTCGAGGTTATTACTAATCTATCATTATTTAATACTTTAATGTTCAGGGTATAAGAAATTCATCTACATTGTCAAGATGTTCATCTAATACACCACATATAAGTGATGGTAGTATTCAATTGTATTTATAAGTATACTAAATATAGTTGTTATGTTATAATTTTGGATTAGGTGTAATTTTCAAAGAAAAATATTAATATCCATGTATTTATGCAGTGTGCGCCAATGTTACGCCGACGGATTTACATTTACCAATAGTTGATCAAACCGCTAATAAGTTGCTTCTACCTATAAGCCTCAATGACAAGGAAAACTATGGTAACAAATTTATGTTTTATAAAGTTATGTTCTTAAGTATTATAATATATTTTGTCTTACATCACTATTTGTAGTATGATATATCTATTTATTTACAGATCCGTTACAGAACGCGAGTCTTACCAGTCAAATTGACGTAACAAATGTTGAACAAGGTATGATGTTGTTCAATAAATACGAATTGAGTGATTTATTGCCTTATAATATTTGTAATTGTTTTCCATTTACAAATTAGCTCGACGCAAGAGGATGTTGAGAATGAATGCGATTAGCCATAAGAGGCATAGGACGCCACTAATTGAACGAGGTTAGCAAAAAAGATGTCGTATTTAATTAAAATGAAGAAATAATGTATACCCTTAAATTATCAACATTTGTACATGAACTGTACTTGGAAATATTCACAGCTCTGTATGTACTAAAGCTACACCCTTATCTATTACGGTTAATGGTTAGTCCTTAATGAAGCTTTTCCCATCACATATATCGTTATACTTACATATATAGTATAAATTCCGACATTGTTCATAATATATGATTATTTAAATATTTAATGTCCAGGTACTACGTCTTCATCTGCCGTGCCAGGGTGTTCATCTATATTACCAAATATCGGTAATGGTATAATTAATATCAATTTTTGTATTATTATGTCCCGATAACAATATCCTTTTTTGTATTACAATAAGATTGTTTAACACGTTGTATTTCACTATGTGTAGTATGATATATCTATTTATTTGCAGTTCCGTTACATAACGTAAGTCTTACCAATCAAATTGATGTAACAAATGTTGAACAAGGTATGATGGTATTCAGTAAATATGAATTGAGTGATTTATTACATTACAATATTAGTAAGTGTTTTCCATTTACAAATTAGCTCGACGTAAGAGGATGTTGAGAATGAATACGATTAGGCATAAGAGGCATGGACCACCACTAATTGAATCAGGTAAGCAAAAAAGATGTCGTAGTAAATAAAAATTACAAAATAATGTATACCCTACAATTAGCAACATTTGTGCAGGAACTGTACTTGGAAATATTCATAACTCTGTACATACCGAAGCTACACTCTTATCTATAACGGTTAATGGTATGTCCTTATGAAGCTTTTCTGGTCTCATATATCGTTATACATACATATATGATATAAATTCCGACGTTGTTCATAATATATCATTTCCTTTGCATGTAATGTTCAGGTACTACGACTTCATCTGCGTTGCGAGGGTGTTCATCTACATTACCAAATATCAGTAATGGTATAATTAATATCAATATTTGTATTATTATGTACTGATAATAGGATTCTTTTCTATATTACATTAAGATTGTTTAACACGTTGTAATGTCCTTAATGTATTTGAAAATAAACAGCTTTTAGCAGTGTGTATTATTTTTAATACTTGATTTATCGACCTTTATTTCGGTATTACAATATTATACTTTGCAGATCCTGTCGCAAAAGTGAATAGCACAATGACAAATCATACTGGTAAACCAAGTACTTCTTTTGTATTATTTGGTGAATTGTTAATATTAGTTTGTATATTGTTTAACGCTCATCTATATTTGGTAGTGCAATACCTCGATCATGGTGAAGTTGTGTATGAATGTCTGCATTGTGGTGCATTACTATAGCATGCTGAAAGATTAAATATACAAGACCCTTCAAGCAAAGATATATCTCATATATCTCCCTTATGTTGCATGAAAGGAAAAATTGAGCTGCCATTGCTGCAAGAGGCACCCCCGTTGCCGAAGATTCTTTTGACAAATAGGCATCCAAAAAACAAACAATTTTGTGAGAATATTATAGCTTATAATATGATGTTTGCTTTCACCTCTTTAGGAGGAAAGGTCTCACCCATCACGAAAGGTCGTGGACCTTATTGTTACCGAATGCATAGCAAGAATTTCCACATAATAGGGAGTTTGTTACCAATACCCGGCTCAACACCAAAGTTTTCGCAAATCTATATATATGATACTCAAAACGAGGATCCAAACAGAATCAGTGCCATTAGGTATGTCAATTACGTATATTTATATTTATTTTGTTACTATGTATGATTATTTAATCTTATTTTTATTATTAAGATATTATTGTGATGTTTACTTATGACAGCTTTAGACTCAAAAAAGTTAATGATTCTCTTGTGACTGAGTTGAGAAAGATGATAGATCAACACAACCCCCATGCAAAGGCATTTAGAATAGCCAGAGATCGATTTAAGTATGAAGGTGTGACAGATCTTAAGTTACGCCTGGTTAGCAAAAGACACACTGATGGTCGGAGATATAATCTCCCAACCTACTCTGAGGTTACTGCTCTTATTCTTGGTGATATTGGTACAAATCTCTCGCACAGGGACATTATACTTCAGACAAGGTCTGGTCAGTTACAACGGATTCACGAATTACATCCTTCGTACCTTGCGCTTCAATATCCGTTGGCATTCCCTTATGGTGAGGATGGCTACAGACCTGCCATTACTTTAAGTTAAAGGTGCAACACTTATGCAAGGAAGAGGACAAGGGTGACACTCAAATAATTCTGTCAATTTAGAATCCACGAGCGTCGAGGCGAAGCCGGGACTCTGAGGTTATTTAGAAAGTTGTATAAACAGTTCTTGGTTGATGTTTACACGATGATTAAAGCAGAGAGGTTGAACTACCATCGAACTAATCAGAAGAACATACGGGTTGATTTATATAATAATCTTTCAGCAGCAACGAGCAAGGGTCACACAGCACTGGCTTTATCTGGAAAGCAAATAGTGTTGCCATCTTCATTTACAGGCGATCCGAGATACATGCAGCAGAACTATCAAGATGCAATGGCAATATGCAAACACCATGGTTATCCTGATCTATTCATAACATTCACATGCAATTCAAAATGGCCTGAAATTGTAAAGTTTTGCGAAGAAAGGGGTCTACAGCCAGAGGATCGTCCAAACATTATATGTAGAGTCTTCTACATTAAACTGGAGTCCATGATAAAAGATTTCAAAGTTAAAAAAAATATTTGGCAAGGTTAATTCGGGTAACGTCTCTTTCGACTTGCCTTACTTTAGTTGTTGTTTCAATTTCTTATATTTTGTAAACCTCGCAAGTTTATAGTCTATATATGTATCAATTTATTATTTATTTTAATATATTTGATAATTTGTATTTATTCGGACATTTGGATGTTTTGCAGTTATTTACACAATTGAATTCCAGAAGCGTGGTTTGCCTCATGCTCATATTTTGTTGTTTCTAGATAAGGAATCTAAGTTGCCAACCACTACAGATATTGATAAGGTCATCTCGGCTAAAATTCCACACCCAACAGAGGATGCTGATTTATACAAGGCGGTGACAAATTTCATGATGCATGGTCCATGCGGAGCTTCTAATCCATCCTTTCTGTGTGTGGCAGATGGAAAGTGTATAAAGTACTTTCCAAAACAATTTGTTGAACATACTTTTGTTGATGAAGATGGATACCCTGTATATAGAAGGCATGAAGATGGTAGAACGATCGAAAAGAGTGGAGTTCCCCTTGATAATCGATATGAAAACGTTGAATGGTGCAACCGATCGGGCTCTATCAAGTATCTGTTCAAGTACATTCTCTTACAAATGTCGATTTGTATCTTCCACGCCCTGTTTTCAGTCATGGTCAATTTTATGTTGATTCATCAAGGGTGACTAGCAAGAAAGGTTTGAAGATATTGATTTGGGACAAAGACAAGAAGAGATATAGTACTACAACCAATGTAGTATACAAGGAAGTTTTTGATAATTTGTAGCAATTTTGAACATCGTACCATATTTTATGTTTAGCGTGTCATTTTCATGTATTAGATTTAGATGAACATTTTTATTATGTTTGATCGTTTTAGTAGTATTGATGTAAAGGGGTGTGGCTATCCTTGTTTCTAAGACTACTTAGCCAATTTTTATTATTAATAAAGTTATGGAGAGTCCCGTCTCTCTTTATATAATGTAATTTTTTATATCTTTAATATGTTTAGTCGATTAGTCATTTTTAATTTAAATAACTAATCAAATATATATTGAAACAATGATTCATCGATAATTAAAATATACTATTTTTATAAATATAAGAAAAAATAAACAAATCTCGTACAAGACACGAGTATTACACTAGTTGTTATTCTAAAAGGAAATAGTTAAACCCTTTGAAAATTATTATAATGTTTAAATAAATAATATTTAGTAAAATCTTTTCAAAGGAAGATTCTTAACATGATTGAAAAACGTTTCAACATTTATAAAAATGCTAAATTACCACTTGTTCATAAAGATTAACCTTGGTTTTTAAAGTTAAAAAATATTGATCATAGATAAATACATGTGCAAATAAATAAATGGAGGCTGATTTCTTCCACAAAATTTCTCCCTTTAATGCATACTTTTGGTATTTAATCCCGAAAATAATCAAAACGACTGTGAACATATCAAAACTACTGTCCTACTCTGTTATGTATCACTTCTAGGGGTGAGCACGGGCCGATGAAACCGAAGCCCGAACTGAACCCGGCCCAAAAAACCCGAACCGAACCCGAACCCATACTCCTTCGGTTCGGGTTTTGGGCCGCACTTTTTAACGTTTCGGGTCGGGTCGGGTTCGGGTCGGGTTCGGTTCGGATTTCGGGTTTTAGTGCATTTTTTGCCTTTTTTTCCCTTCGGACGCTGTTTAGTCCGAACCCGACCCGAACCCGAACCGAACTGAAGTGTTCGGGTTCGGTCTTCGGTCCCATGTTTTTGGGCTTTTCGGGTTCAGGCTTTTCGGGTTCGGTTCGGGTCGGGTTCTGGCCCATGCTCACCCCTAATCACTTCTATAAAGTCATCACGAAAAAATAATAATTAAAGCAATTATGTTATTAAATGGATTATGATGAGGGAAATTTCACTTTCCCTATTTATTTTTAATTAGCTATTTTCTTAATAAAGGGATAATTAATTGTGGATAAAAAGTAAAAGATATTAGCAACCTTTTATTTCTTAAAAGCATTTAATGAGCCTACTAAATAATAGGAAGCTAACTTACTCAAGTCCAGGTATTAAGTAATCTAAACCTAGCTTTATTTTCCTCTCTTCTACGTTCTTCTTTCTCTTTGGCTGCCACCATTGATCATTGAGAGTTTTTGGCCTGACTTGAGCGTCGGAGGGTTTTTCGGGGGAGAAAGTCCCGCCCTTTGACTTTCTCTATGTTTGTAGGCTACGAGAAGGGTGATCAGAGAAGGGTGATCAGAGGGTACCAGAGATTGCCAGAATTGCGGGTTCTCGTCATCGTCATTAATATTTATTATGGTACAAATTCAGGCTACCACATTTGGCATCGTCTGTGCGAAAACGAAGACGATGACTCGTCTCCTCGGGTATCGCCCAACAAACATGCCTGTCGCTGGAGTCAAACACGTCAATGCCTTCATCATCAGGTCCATCTCCCCCGGTGAATCGTCTCCTCGGGTATTGCCTTCAATAGGCGAGCACTTTTGCGAACTCGTCAGCGGTTAATTGATCGTCAATGATCTAGTCGAAGACACGGCGGGGCTAGCGCATGCCTTTCCTCTCTAGCAACTCACGCAACTACGGCAGTACCTAGTAACTTGTGTAGCTATATGTGGTCAAAAGAAGTGTTCCTTCAAGGTAGCCAAGGTCCTAGAAATCCCAAAGTGGCCTCTGCCATCATGAGCCTCTTGAATGAGGAGGGTCCTAATGGAGGAGCTAGGGATGCATAATCGTCCTGCCTTATAAAGGAAACCATCTACCACAAAATAGGACTCAAACTCACGAGATCTAAGGCATTGCTCGAAAATAGGCTTAAAAAATGGATCAACCAAATATAAGTCTTTAATCAAAGCAAAACCAAGAATTTTAGTTTGGAGATGAGTTAGAAGAAGATACCTGCGAGAAAGGGCATCGGCGACCACATTCTCCTTACCTTTCTTGTGGACCACGACGTATGGAAACGTCTCCAAGAACTCGACCCAACGGGCATGGCGTCGGTTGAGGTGGGCTTGACTCTTCAAGTAGCTCAACACGGCGTGGTCCGAGTGTATCATAAACTCACGTGGCCATAGGTAGTGCTGCCACGTCTTGAGAACGCGAACGAGGGCATACAACTCCTTGTCGTATGTGGGATAATTCAGCGTGGCCCCCGTCAACTTCTCACTGAAAAATGCAATGGGCCTCTTCTCCTGGTGTAGGACACCTCCAATGCCGACATTGGACGCGTCGTATTCGAATTCAAAGTGCTTGGAGAAGTCAGGAAGTTGCAGCAATGGCGCGTCGCACAAAGCCTCCTTCAAGGCCGTAAAGGCGCGCTCATGGGGCTCCTGCCAGTCAACCGTGGCTCCTTCTTCGTAAGCTCATGGAAGGGCACGGCAATGGAGTTAAAGTCTCACACAAAACGCCGGTAAAAACCTGCCAACCCAAGGAAGGAGCGCACCATGATGGGGTTGGTAGGAGTGTGCCACTCACGTATGGCCTTCACCTTGTCTTCATCCACACGCATCCCGTCCTTGGAGACAATGAAGCCCAAAAAAATGGTGGTGTCGCTGTAGAAGCGGCACTTCCCTAAATTGGCGTAGAACTTCTCTTGACGTAGCATCTCCATCACAAGACGAAGATGCTGCACATGATCCTCCAAGCTGCGTGAGTAGACCAATATATCATCAAAGTAAACCACAATGAACTTCCCAAGAAACTCGCACAACACATGGTTCATAAGACGCATGAAAGTGTTGGGGGCGTTGGTGAGCCCAAACGGTATAACAAGCCACTCATATAGACCATACTTGGTCTTGAACGCCGTCTTCCACTCATCACCTTCCTTCATACGGATCTGGTGGTAGCCACTCTTCAAATCAATCTTGGAGAACAAAGTGGCTCCATGCAACTCATCCAACATATCATCAAGGCGGGGAATGGGATGGCAGTACTTCAAGGTGATCTAGTTGATGGCGCGGCAATCAACACACATACGCCACGAGCCATCCTTCTTGGGAACCAGAATCACATGCATAGCGCAAGGACTTAGAGATTCCCTCACGTAGCCTCGATCCAGTAACTCCTGGACCTGTCTCTGCAACTCTCGAGTCTCCTCAGGGCCAGCACGGTAAGCAACGCGATTTGGGAGTGACGCACCCGGCACCAAGTCGATTTGGTGCTCAATGCCTCGAATAGGAGGTAAGCCCTGTGGTAGCTCATCGGGCAAAACATCGCCGAACTCAAGAAGCAAAGCAGCTATCGGCGGTGGCAAAGCATCAGTCTATGCGGCACTTGGCAGGCTGGGAGTAGGCACTAGCAGGAAACACGGTCTCTGACCCTTTAGAGCGGTCGTCATGGCGCTGGGCCTGGCCAAAAGCAACCGGTGCTCGCAACGTCCTTGCAACGGGGCGTGCGTCGGTGTTGGCGAGGCAGTCGGCGGCGACAGAGAGGCGCTGGTCGGCGGATGGGAGGCAATGGGGTTGGGGAAGCCAGTGCTCGAGCCGAAAGCAGTCGCGCCTGGCCAATCTTCAGTGGGCCTTTGTTTGCCATTTCGCGCGGCTTGGTGGGCGGCGCTGTCGGCATGTAGGCCGGCACTTGGATGGCCCAGTTTGGCATTGGCCTTTTTGGACCCAGTGCCCGACACATACCCGAAAATGCCGAAAGTGGGGTCGATTGGCCGTGGCTTGGCCGTGGTGGTATCCGCGGCGGCCTCAATAGCTTTCTAGCGGTCTCGCTCCACCTGGTCCTGTAATATCTCATGGGGCGACATCGGTAAGAGTGTGACGTACTTCCCGTGGTAAGTAAACACATAAGTGTTTAAATACCCATCGTGAAGAACACGCCTATCAAATTGCCATGGGGGCCCAAGCAAAATATGTATGGCGTCCATTGCAATGACATCACAAAGGACCGAGTTCGAATACTGACAAATGGAAAAAGAAATAAGACAATGACGAGACACTGTGTTACCAGAACTCGAAGAAATCCACTGGAGGCCATATGGTTGGGGGTGCGGCATCGTCGGCTAGTTGAAGTGCTTCACCACCTTCTCGTTGACGATGTTGCAACAACTTCTCCCATCTATGATGACGCTCAAGGAGGCGGTCTTGACCAGGCAACATGTGTGGAAAAGGTTCTCTCTCTGGTCCATCAAAGTGGCCTCCTTCACGGTGAGGACACGGCGCGTCACGAGGCTAAGCAGCGTGCCTGCATCCAAGGCAG
This sequence comes from Rheum nobile, assembly GCA_027886185.1. Taxonomy (NCBI): domain Eukaryota; kingdom Viridiplantae; phylum Streptophyta; class Magnoliopsida; order Caryophyllales; family Polygonaceae; genus Rheum; species Rheum nobile. The sequence goes on along the minus strand of WOAB01000067.1, from coordinate 1,454,132 downwards.
TGGGCTCGCACGCGTAAGCGTCGTCGTCAGCTTCCTCAAAACTCTCCTTAATGGCCTCAAGCCGAGGCTCCTCTTCATCATAGGACTCATATCCCGCTTGTTGGGAGAAGAGAACCTTCTTTGTGTTTGGGCAGTCCCGCTTGTAGTGCCTGCGGCCGCCGCATTTGAAGCACTCTAAATCACGTGCTCGCTCATTTCCTGGCGGTGGGGCCTTAGGTGCGGCGACGCGGCCTTGTGGTGCGTTTGGTGGCACAGTCTTAGCATGGCGTGCGGCACCAGTAGAAGCGTTAGCTGCAGGGACTGAATGCCCATCAGTAGAATAAGCGGATGGAGAGGGACGAGACTCAGACCTGCGTTGGCTTGGAGATTGCCAAGTCGATTGTCGATGACGCACCAATTGGTTATGGATCTGCATGGTGGTGTGCGTCAAGGTGTTGAGATCCTTGATTGGAAAGATCTCCAGCTGGTCTCAAATGGAGGGGTTCAAACCACTCAAAAACTTGGTCCTCAAGGTGGATGGAGCGACAGTGACATTGGCTTTGTGGTACATGTCCTCTAGTTTTGAAAAGAACTCCAGCAGCGTGAGCGAGCCATGGCGATCTCAAGGCGCATTTGGTTCTTGTAGTCCGTGGGGACATACTTCTGGGTCACCACATACTCGAGTTGATACCACTGTGTGATGGGCACGAGGCGGCGTCGAATGCGGTCATCGACGAACCGGTGACACCAAACTCTCGCGGCACCACGAAAGTGAAGTGTGGCTACACTAACGCGTTCCTCCTCTGGAATTTGGCAATATTGGAGTGTATAACCTGTAGCCTGCAACCACTCAAGAAAAATTGCAGGGTCATATTCTCCAAAAAATGTTCAACTTTTACCTTGACTTCATGGCGATTCGGTGGTGTCTAAGCGGCGGCAGCAGGCGCAGGCGGCAGTGGGTACGATGGTGGGATGTCCAATCCACTGAAGGCATCGGCGCGGGCAGCAGGGGGATACGCATGGCCAAGCTGTCGATGCGCACGCTCATCATTGGCCCAAGCGTCGGCGTATGTAGCGTGTGTCGCGGCATCGGCTGGGCACAGTCGATCGCGGGGCTCCACAGTAGCAGGAGTGTAGCGGTAATCGCGCGACATTGCGTCGCGGCCCTGGGCGCGGGGATCACGCACAATGGCTTGTGGCGCGGCTTGTTCACCTTACAGCGGGCGCGCCGGGGGAATCCAGTCGGTGGGCCTATCCTGGTGCTCAATAGGGTCGCCCAATGGGGGGTGGTAGGAGCCGGGGTTGATCATCCCTGAATCCTCAATCTCCTTGTCGTCAAACTCTGTGAAGTCATCGTGGATGGATGGCGTCGTGGATGCATAACCATCGGAGCCATACCAAGGCGTTCGCGCGCTTTGGTAGCCCAAATGGTCATGGATGTTGAACGGGACCGGTGTGGGAGCAGGTTGGCGAGGGCGGGGGTCTTCTCGCTGTGGCTGTCGATTTGGATGACGCATCGCGTTAGAGGGGCGAGCGTCGCGGCACGCGCGGCTGTCACGCGGCGTGGTGGCATGGGCACGGCTTCGGTGTCCCCTGGCAACGTACCTGTCATTAAAATCATATGGATCGGAAAACTCACCCTGCGAGTCATGGTCGCGGTCGGAGCCGCTGTCGTAGCCGGCAGGTGCAGCGCGCGGTGCGTAGTGTTCGTGCAGCGAGACGTGTCCTTGTCCGCTTTCGATCACGGACTGGATTCTTTGGAGGCGGGGCTGTTGGTTCGGCGTCGAGGGCATCAAACCTTTGCCCTTGTCCATTCAGGGGTTGCTTGGGCCGGCATCGGTGGGGCGCTGCAAGGCCGGGGCATCCATCGGGATCAACGGTGTTGGCGTCTGGAGCAACGGCGCGGCGCACTGCACTTGCTGTAGTTGCGCAACCTGGCGTCGAAGCTCCGAGATCTCTCTTTGCTTTGCCGAGAGCACCTGGACTTGGAGATCTTCATGTGGTTGGGCATGCGGGTGGTTGTCGTGGCCGGCGTCTTGGACGTCGCCACCCGAGTGGGTTGGGGCTTCCATGCTACCTATCACAATATGTCAAGACATCGCAGTAAAGACGAACAAAAGACACAAGAACGAGTAGCAAGCAAGCACCAAACTCAAGCACAATTGTTCACGGCGTAGGGCAAATTTTGGCTAGCCGTGAGGGCGGAGTAGGCTAAGCAAGCAAGAGTAGGATCAAGCTAAGCAAGAAACCAAACGCAAACAAGCAAGAACTTTTCTAATATAAACGTATGCAATCACAAAAGAAATCACGCAATTTACCTCCTAAGTGTCAACCTAGACGGCGGGGGGATTGCGAAGATGAGCCAAGGCCGCGACGGTGGGGGTTGCGTAGGGTTGCCTTATTTTGGCTTTCCCTCACAACTTTGACTGCCTTTTTTTTTTAATAACCGAAATGGCTTTTTCTTTTTTTTTTTGGAAATTAATTAAGTCTGAAAGATATTGTTATCGGACGCACACTTGGGGAAAAAGAAAAGGAAAGAATCGACCTTGGTAACTTAAGGAAAGAAATCACAATCTTATGTTTTTGTGATAGGAGAGAGGGAAAAAGATAATGCAGATTTTTTTTCAACAAAATAGGAAACTAAATCACGAAAGATATTTTGCAATATTCTACGCAATATACTAGGAAAGAAATCACAAGATCACGCAAGATTTGAACTTATCCTAATCACACACAAACTTGCGAGGGTTCCAACAAGAGAATATAGGCCAAGCGACTTGGCTTGTAGAAACCGACAATGGCATGCAACACACAAAACATAATCGGCGGCAAAGAAAAAAAATTGGTGGTGGCGGCGGAATAAGGTGGTGGTGGTGAAAATTTGTGAACACATTGCAACTTAAGAGAAGCGACTTACAAGACCACTGGGCTCTGATGCCAGTTGATGCGTCCTTGTCTCCGGATTCGGCCAATTGTCTCGGCAGCGGTAGATCTAGGCCTTTGTACTGGGTCGCTCATCCCGAAGGTTGCCGTGGATACATTGGCGAAGAGCCTTGATGTCTTGCACGAAATCCACGAGATGGATGACTTAGAGATTCACACGCGGAAGCAGAGGGTGACTGGGCACGGTAGCGGGTGCGGTGGCGAGAAGGAACTCGTCACAGCGATGGGCGCGGCCTCAAGACTAGGCGCGCGAGCGATAGAAGTGTAGCCTCAGGACTAGGTGCACGATGACTTGTAGCGACAAGCGGCGGCGATGCTCGAAGCGACTAGCTACGGGTTTGTTTGCGGTAGCGTCCGCGATGGAGTGAAAGGGGAGAAGATCGAGATAGGTGACGTCGGCCTAAGGAAGGAGGAAAACTCTCTCGACTTAAACATAGGTTAAATTGACGTAAAGCTTACAAGGGAGGCCGAAGTGGCCTTATAAAGAGGTGTGAGGCTCGGATGGGCCGAGACACATACTAATGGGCTAGCCCACTCGACATGAGTGAGGCACACACCCAAAAATAGAAACTTTCTAAAAATAGTGATGTCTAACAATAGTAAGTGCTAAAAATGGAAAGCCCTAAAAATAGAAAGTGCCAAAAGTGTGAACTTTCCACTAATAGAAAGTCCCAAAAATAGCAAAGCCAAAAATAGAAAGTCTAGCTTAGGCAATAAACCTCTAAATGAAAAATATGGCTAAGTAAAGGATAGGCGTCGAGGAAGACGCTGGCGAGGCGCTAGGTGCGGTGACGCGGCAATGGGGCCATTGACACGGCGCGCTGTGGCTGGGCGCGAGCCTGGGCTAGGCCTGTGTGGGCTCCTGGAGTGTCGCGCCTTGCTCAGGGGCCAAGATGCCCGACTGGATCTCCTCTGGGCTGCTGATGGTGGCGAGGAGGCGAAGTAGCGGCGCGGTCTCAGGCACGCTGATATGCGCTACTTTGTAGGGTTTAAATAGGATTTGTTACCGATGTTTTGGGTACCATTTGGAGATGTTCAGAGCGTATTGTAGAGATTGGAGTTGAGAGGTAGAAGTGTGACTTTAGTGGTTTGGAGAAGCTTAAAATGAAGACATCCAGAAGATGAGGAGAAGACCACTTGAGGAGACTGAGAAGAGTCAAAGAAAGAAGGCGAAGAAGCGAAGAAGGAAGCTGCCGCGACAGCGGATGAGCACGGAGGTCGATCACGGCAAATTCGAGAACAACGAGAAGAAAACTGCATTTTCCGCGACCGCGGAATTCCATCCGTGATCGCGGAAATATCCCTCAGCGAAGCGGCCTGACGGGGCTAAAAGTGCACAAGCAAATGTCGCTGAATAGCCAAATCAAAGTAAATATCCTAACGGACCTACTCAACAGATGTATAGTAAGCAAGTAAGGGTCGAACCCACAGGGAAGATCGAATGAAGTATGCAGTCGTGATTGACAAGTAACAAGCAAGGGGGGTTTAGTTATCACGAGAAAGCAAAGTAAGCAAAGCAAACAAGTTTGGTTGAATTGAGAAAATATAATGGGGAAAGTAGTTCCACTAGAGCGAGATCCACAATACAGAGATATAATTTGATCACAGAAATCTATTTAATCCAAGTTCTTTTATTATCCTTATAGTTGTAAACACCCTGATCTTAATTACTATCGATTCTCACAGTTGTCGATAGACTTATCACTATGTCACTGGTAAAGTACCTCTGATTCTCACAGTTGTCAGTATACTTTACCACTAACGCAGTAATAGCAATGCACACAAGGATATAGGATACATGCAAATAGAAGATGCCTTACTATTTAACATGCAAATAATTCTCACTCACGATTGTACGCTCGGAACCCCTATATGCATAATCGTGTATGTCACTAGATATGCACTCGGAACCCCTATATGCATTCCTAGCAATTGATAAAAAGTATTCAACCTAGTTGATCAGGCTATGAAGAATAACAAGAAATCAATATTCAATATAACTAAGAGAATCAAACCAACACTTGATAAGAACAAGGAATAGAAATATCACAAACACATCAACTGTTTTGCTTCAAACGTCTAGTAGAACAAAGGGAAGTTAGTGCTCCATCAAAGGGGGATGAAACTCTAAGGGAAAAATAACATCTGAAAATAAAGTAGTAACGAGTGTCTCTCATCTTAACCTAGAAAGAGGACTTAAATAGTCTTAAGAAAACTAGGTTAAACTAATGTCAACAATAAAGGAAACAAAATAATAAAATAACAAAGTCTGAACGAAATAAAAGGAAATAAATGTCTCTGGGCGCGCGAAATTTAACACGGCCACCGCGGGGCGTCAGGCTTTCCACCGCGGGGCGGTGGCTTCTTCTGGCGCGGGGCTTCAGGCTTCTCTAGGAGTCATCGCCGAGCCGCGGTGATTCTAGCGTGGGGCGGTGAACTCGCTCACTCTCTTCTTCTGCTGCTCTTCATTACTACCAAGTGTTGGTAGTCTTCTCCAAGTATGCTCCAGCAGCTCCATCTCCATCCTCATGTCTCCATCTAAGCTGCAAATCCTAGGATATCTTCACTTCTCTCCATAACTTCAGGGATCACAGACTTAGCTCCCAAAACTCATCCAAAACTCCTCCAAATCATGCTAATAATTGCTAGTAAAGGTGTATGAAATAACACCTATCAAATTCCCCCATACTTAGACCTTTACTCGTCCCGAGTAAGCTAAAGAAAAACCTACTCTCACAATCAACACCAAGGTCTCAGGAAGTACAAGAAAATATGACACTAGTAATTACAACATATCAACAATAAGCTCTAGACAACCAAAACAAGTGATGCAAAGATAATTCTAATCCTAACTCCAATCTAGCTCCTTATCGCTCCAGAGTGGCCTACCCGAACTCCTTATACCACCTCTTCTTATGATGTCTCGCCAAGAAATAGAGAGAAATCCTAGAATCACTCTTCTTTCTTTACACTCATCTTGCCTAGGCGCCCTTTCGGGTTTTCACCTAGCCACTCATTTCATTTTGCTAGATATCTCACATATACTCACATCACTCCAGTCCAATATTGCCCTGGTCTATACCAGCCGGACTACCTGCTTTTTACCTGAACTGCCCTTTCGGGTTTTCAGCTCATCCCAGGATTTTGGTTGCATTTTGACTTCTTTTTGGCTGTTTCGATTTTTATTTTATTTTTTAATAGAAAATAAAAAACTCAAATGGGAAATACAGCACACGAAAAGAAAACAATACGTACAAAGGATAGACAGATAGCAAGTCTAAATCTCTCCTCCATACTTAAACCGGACATTGTCCTCAATGTAGAAAAGAGAACATCAAATGAAATAGGGAAAGGGAAAAACAAACTCACTGTGGGCCTGATGGTGGTGGTAGGAACCTCCCAAAGTAGTCTCTCAGATGATCGTCCATACCATCCAGACGCTCATCTACATCAGTGCGGAACTGGGTCTGCCAAGTCTGCAGACTGGTCTCTACTCGGGTGTTCCAGTGCGTCTGCTGTACTGAGAATGCATCAAATCTCGAATACAACTCCTGCCAAGGTGTGGCAGGACCGTAAGAAGATAAGGGCGCGTCATAAAGTGTAGGCATAGGAGTGTCCTCGCCCGCAAACTCAACAGCAGCATCACCACCACCACCACTAGGGCCCTCTCCATACGGGCCTGAAGGAGCGGCAGTAGGGGTATCATCAGTCATCATCCTGCTATCATTGGAGATCCACCAATCCATAAATGAAGGGGAATAAGCGAACTCCCGTGGAAGAATCAGAATATGGCCATCATATGACGACCAGACCAAATCACCATCCTTTCCCAATGGCTTCAGCATCGAGCACACCTTCATGTGTGCCATATCATACACCACGTAGGCAACAAGCCGAGGAATCTGATCGCAAGCTATCACTCCAGCACAAAGGAGGGTGATCAAGCCACCCCCACAGATATCTCGTGGCTCACCATCACGAATCCTCTTCAAGGAACCCAAAAAGAGGGTAGCCCAACACGGCGTGTACGTAACAACCTCCAAGATGTTCATAAACCACTGGAAATCCTTCAGAGGAACCTTTCCATCATCAGCATGGCCAAAGAAGTCTCTCATCATCACCTTGTGGATCAACCGTAGACACGGGTTCACCAGCTTCGAATTCACCTCCTGACCCTTCCTGAACGTCCTGCCCGTAGCAGCCTTCCAGAACTCCATCATATCAGACTCTAGAATGCCACCAGACCACCCATCAGTTGGCAGCTTTGTAATGCCCAGGGCATCACGCACCACCTTAGGGGACAACGAATAATCACGCCCATTGTAAGTGAACGTGACCCTCATCATCCTCTTATTGTCGGAGCCATCGGAATACCTCTTGAAAGAGGCAATGAACTGGTAGCAAAGCTCGGGATACACAGGGGCAGCCTTGTTCAGAAACGTCCCCAACCCACACTGTGCCAGACACAGGGACACACACGCCAACAAACCCATCTCAGACAACGTAGGCTTGTGAAAGAACTTAGTCGCCAACACCTTCCTCTCCTTCACCACATTGTAGACCTCATTCTCATCCCTCGTAGACACTTGCTTCTTACCCTTAGGTGCCATAAGCAATGAATGTAGAATTTCAAAATGAAGGGCAACCAAGAGAACTTACAAACGAGCAAACACGCAGCCAAGAGGTCTCGCCGCGGGGCGATGAACGAGTCGTCGGGTCGCGGTGGGACAACTGGGAGCTTTGGCCGGGTCGCGGTGAAGTCGGCGCGGGGCGGTGGCAGCAGCGACGCAAAGCGGGGCAGCGCGAGGCGGAGCGACAGCGAGGCGGGACTGAAGCGACGCGGTGGGGTTGTGTTTGGCTTGTTTGTGAGGCTAGACTTCCAATTGGTGAATTGGGGGCTAGATTCGGATCAAGGTCGAGAGAGATTTGAGGGAGAATGGGGCAAATTCTTTGGGGGCTTGAGAGTGATGTTGGGAATGGGGTGTTTGTGAGTATGGGGGCTAGGTCAGGGAAGGGAAAGGGAAAGAAAGGGATGATGGGGCCGGATATGTACCATGGCCCAAAGAAAAATCTTGGCCCCAAAGGGGGGCCCAATCCGTCAAATCCTTCGTAACAACTCAAAAAATAAAAAATGTACTCACCCGTTTAAGGTGTTTTCGGGGCCCTTTATTCTTGTTTTTTTTTTTGACGGAGTTGAGAAAGTATACCAGACATCCACCGCGGGGCGGTGGCATGAACTGGATACACTGTCTCCTCTCCATTTACTTTCGTACCTGAAATGTTAGTGACAGGCGAACGAAACAAAACAAAAGAAATTATGAAATTAATCTAAGGGAAAGGAAAAAATCAAAGAAAAACTACCTCGGGTTGCCTCCCGGAAAGCGCCTTGGTTAACGTCGTTGGCTCGACGTACTGCAGATAAACTACCACTTGGAATATGATCCGCTCGGAATCCTCTTACTCGTCTCTTCATGTCGAGACTTTCCATGGAAAGGTTGAGATCTTAGACCATGTTCCCTATTTGCCATCGACTCCATGCTTACCTCCTTTGGAGTATCTCCCCCATACTTAGAGCGATGTGGGGGCCGATATGGCTCAATCTGAATATGCTGCACGTCACTGGATAAAGGCTTACAGCCTTGTATGGTTAGTGCAGGGGGGCAAGTGCCCAAAATAGAGGGAATGGAATCTCCTATATCATCCAACAAGACATCACCAACATGCAACTCATGCAACTTAATAGGTCCAGCAATAGTAGAACACTCAACTACGGTCTCTACTGCACCAGTTTTAACATTTTCATGCATATGATTATCAATATCACTAATACAGCAAGGAGCAGGCAATTCAATGGAGTTGGCCTTATGAATATTGTGTTCAAAAATTATTCCATCAAATTCCATAGTTAAAGTTCCACTATCTACATCAATCTTTGTCATGGATGTTTTCATAAAAGGTCGCCTTAGCATAACTGGAGCCACCTGCTCATCATAGTCCATATCCATAACAAAGAAATCAGCGGAAAAAATCAAAGAACCTATCCTGTCAACATCCTCCACAATACCCTTAGGGGGCACACAAGAACCATCAGCAAGTTGTATCACAATGTTAGAATCATACAAGGGTCCTATTCCTAAATCTTCAATCAGTGAATAAGGTAACACATTAATTGAGGCACCCAAGTCTAACAGGGCTTTCTCAAATCGATGCCCACCTATAGTAATAGGAATAGTAAATGTACCTAGATCCTTGCACTTCTCAGGCATGCGTCTCTGAACTACCGCTGACACATGTTCACTCACTGGAATCTTCTTTTGAACCTTCTGCTTCTGAGTCCTCTTCACGGTGCACAGCTCCTTCAAAAACTTAGCATATCGCGGGATAGCCTTGATAAGCCTGATCAGGGGAATGTTCACCTCACAGTCCCGAAATGTCTCGAATAGATCACTGTCGTCGGCTACTCTCTTGGCCTTCAGCGCCTCAGGGAAAGGTGATGGTGGCTTCTCAGAACCTAGAGGGGGAAACACGAGGCGAACGTAGTCATCAACACAGGTTTCTTCAGCGGAGTTGGGTTCTCGAAGGCCAGGTCGCGGCAAGCCCACCGCGGGGCGGTGGGGTCGTGGTGTGTTTACTGAGATCAGCCGCCGGGTCGCGGTGAGAGTCGCCGCGGGGCGGTGGCTTCAGCTCTTCTTTCCTGGCTCCTTCTTCTATTTCTGGCCGGGTCGCAGTGGAGTCTACCGCGGGGCGTTGGGTGATTTCTGCCTTCTCGACTTCGTTCTCCTCTTCAGCAATAGGAGCATCGACCAACTTCTTACCACTTCTGAGGGTAATAGAACTCACATTCTCCCTTGGGTTCACAGTAGTCTGAGATGGCAGGGAGTTAGATGTCCTCTGGTCAATCTTGGTCACAACATCAGCAAGCTGACCAATCTGTCTCTCCATGTTCTTTATACTTGACTCAGTAGCCTGCACATGCGTGGCGAAATGCTGAGTCAGTGTCTTTAGCATCTCTTCAGTAGAAGCACCAGAGCTTTGGCCTTGAGGTCTCTGTTGGTATGGGACTCTCTGCTGGTACTGCTGTTGTGCCGGTTGTTGACCACCTTGAGGGTCACTCCATCTAAAACCTGGGTGGTCTCGCCCTCTCGGATTATAATTGGGATGTCCACCAAACTGTGGTTTAGGGGGTCCATAACCTCCTATAGCATTAACTTCAGCAACACCCTCCTCCTGCAGCTGAGGACAAGTGTCAGTGGGGTGGTATTGATCAGAGCAAAGCCCACATGCTTTAACTTGTTGAGGGGCGTTCTGGTTCACCATCCTCTTTACCATCTCTTTCAGCTCGGCTAACTCAGTCAACACTGGGCTTGGTCCTGCAAGGGCCACGACATTGACCGCCTTCCTCTGGTATGTCTTCCCAAAACTCCTGGTACTCTCACTCATCTCCTGGAATCTCTCCATGGCTGCATCCGGTGTCAGATTCAGAATGCTTCCACCGCATGCAGCGTCAACCATCCTCCTCTCTTGATCTAGCAGACCATTGTGTAAGTAGAGAACAAGGTCCTGCTTGGCGTATCCATAGAATGGGCAGCTGGAGCAAAGTCTCTTGTACCGCTCAAGATAGTCATACAACGTCTCATCACCAGCCTGCTCAATGTTAGCAATTGCCTTTTTCAAAGAATTCGCCTTCTTCATTGGAAAGTACTTGTCCAGAAACGCCTTGTGCAGTTTATTCCAGGTATCTATGGTTCCTGGCGGCAAGTGATAGTACCAGTCGCTAGCAGAGTCTAACAGGGAGAAACCAAAAGCTCTCATCTTGATTTGGTCCTCCGTCACATTCTTGGGCTTCATAGTCATGCAGACATTGTGGAACTTGCCCAGGTGAGAGATCGGGTCCTCTCCACTCAAGCCATGGAACTTTGGTAGGTAAGCAATAACTCCAGACTTCAGCTCAAAGTTCACCCCTTCGCCAAGTGCAGGGATGATAACGGCCAGGGGTTGCGCTCCAATATTCGGCTCAGTAAGCTCTCTCAGAGTGCCAGCCATTGCAAAAGCAGGGATGTCAACTGGCTCAGTCGGCTCAACAATCTCAACCTCTACTTCTTCTTCTCCTTGATCGCGTAGGTTCGCACGGAACGATCTGTCGACTTCTGGATCAAAAGCAGCTAGAGGGGAGTCAGTAGAACGAGTGTCGACCATAGGATAGGTCTCCACCAAAAATCAATCACAAAAACACACAACAAAACAAAATCTTCCCCGGCAACGGCGCCAAATTTGACGGGGCTAAAAGTGCACAAGCAAATGTCGCTGAATAGCCAAATCAAAGTAAATATCCTAACGGACCTACTAAACAGATGTATAGTAAGCAAGAAAGGGTCGAACCCACAGGGAAGATCGAATGAAGTATGCAGTCGTGATTGACAAGTAACAAGCAAGGGGGGTTTAGTTATCACGAGAAAGCAAAGTAAGCAAAGTAAACAAGTTTGGTTGAATTGAGAAAATATAATGGGGAAAGTAGCTCCACTAGAGCGAGATCCACAATACAGAGATATAATTTGATCACAGAAATCTATTTAATCCAAGTTCTTTTATTATCCTTATAGTTGTTCCCACCCTGATCTTAATTACTATCGATTCTCACAGTTGTCGATAGACTTATCACTATGTCACTGGTAAAGTACCTCCGATTCTCACAGTTGTCGGTATACTTTACCACTAACGCAGCAATAGCAATGCACACAAGGATATAGGATACATGCAAATAGAAGACGCCTTACTATTTAACATGCAAATAATTCTCACTCACGATTGTACGCTCGGAACCCCTATACGCACAATTGTGTATGCCACTAGATATGCACTCGGAACCCCTATATGCAATCCTAGCAATTGATAAAAAGTATTCAACCTAGTTGATCAGGCTATGAAGAATAACAAGAAATCAATATTCAATATAACCAAGAGAATCAAACCAACACTTATAAGGATAAGAACAAGGAATAGAAATCTCACAAACACATCAACTGTATTGCTTCAAACGTCTAGTAGAACAAATGGAAGTTAGTGCTCCATCAAAGGGGGATGAAACTCTAAGGGAAAAATAACGTATGAAAATAAAGTAGTAACGAGTGTCTCTCCTCTTAACCTAGAAAGAGGACTTAAATAGTCTTAAGAAAACTAGGTTAAACTAATGTCAACAATAAAGGAAACAAAATAATAAAATAATAAAGTCTGAACGAAATAAAAGGAAATAAATGTCTCTCGGCGCGCGGCATTTAACACGGCCACCGCGGGGCGGTGAGATCCACCGCGGGGCGTCAGGCTTTCCACCGCGGGGCGGTGGCTTCTTCTGGCGCGGGGCTTCAGGCTTCTCTGGGAGTCATCGCCGGGCCGCGGTGATTCTGGCGCGGGGCGGTGAACTCGCTCACTCTCTTCTTTTGCTGCTCTTCATTACTACCAAGTGTTGGTAGTCTTCTCCAAGTATGCTCCAGCAGCTCCATCTCCATCCTCATGTCTCCATCTAAGCTGCAAATACTGGGATATCTTCACTTCTCTCCATAACTTCAGGGATCACAGACTTAGCTCCAAAACTCCTCCAAATCATGCTAATAATTGCTAGTAAAGGTGTATGAAATAACACCTATCACGGCCAAGTCGAGAGCACAAGTCTGGAAGTTGAATTTTCCGTGACCGCGGAATTCCATCCGCGATCGCGGAAGCACACGGCAGCGAGGCGCGAGAATTCTCCGAAGTTCTTTATTTTTACTTTTTCCGGTTTTATTTTCTTTTCTTATTTCGTACTTTATATTATTTTCCTTTTAGGATTAGGTTTGTTATCTTTTTACTTTAGGTTTTGGTTTCTAGGTTATTTAAACCTAGGACCATAGTCTCCATTCATCATCTAGACTATTATTCAGTTTTCCATTCAGTGTTGTTTTTCCCTTTTCGAACTATGAAGAACTAAGCAACCTTTGCTTAGTCCGATGATTGAAGCCTTCGTTTGAATAATGGTTGTGAGACTATAATTCTCTTTCTTTTCCTTTGAATGTATTGATTCTCTTGTGCTTCATTCCATTGATTCTTACTGATTTCGCTTGTTGGACGCAACTAGTTATTATTAGTAATTGTCTATTGCTAGGGATTGGTAATTACTGTTTGAGTTACCTAATTCATGAGTAGCAACTACAATATTCTAAGAACTGTTTGGACTGGTTTATTGTAGAGAGAATTAATTGCATGCAATTGTATGACTGTTTGCTACACTTGCATGTATCTATCTAAATTCCTGTGCTCATTGCTGCTATTGAATTGAATCATGGAGGTTTTCCTGGTTGTTTGATAGTAAGTATTCTCAGGGTCTGTTTGTCCTGTTTATAACTTAAGAAAATGAATAGGAACATTCATAGGAAAGAATTAGAGATGATCTAGGATCAACCTATCAAATGAATGGTGGATATTTGTCTGGCTAAGTACTTTTCCTCAATTGATTACAACCCTTTGTTTTGATTTACTGTTATTTACTTTGTTACTTCAAACCAAACCACCCTTGTTACTTTGACATACATTTGTGTACTTAGAAAGATTACTTCCTCCCTGTGGGATTCGACCCTTGCTTGCCTTTGCTACTTGGTTAGGTTTGTTTAGGAATACTTTGTTTAGACGCCTCGACAATGTCTATCAAATTGGCGTCGTTGCCGGGGAGGCAAGTTTTGTTTTTCTTTGTGTGTGTTTGTGTGCCAATTTTTGTGTGGACCTATCTTACGGTCCACACCCGTGCTACTGATTATTTTTTCTTTTTGATTTTGATACAGAAATGGAGAGATTTCTGCAATTCTGGCAGGAACCGCGATATGTCCCATACTCCTACGCATACACTCTAGGGTGGGGAGATCACCCCAATTCGAGTTATGGGAACCAACAATACCCTTGTTATGGTCCTAACTACCAGGAGTTCTATCCGGAGCCACAGTCGTACTATCAACAAGACACTCCACAGCAGTACAGTCCAGCCTACGAGCATAGACCTCCGGTGTCCAATCCAAGTTCCTCCATGTCGACCGTGGAGATGCTCCAGAACATGGAACGGCAGATTGAGCAAATGGTTCAAACAGTGAGCAAAACGGAGGCCATGGCATCGGCACTATCTCACCCAGTAGTGCACTAGAGAGAGAGTGCCCTTTCGATGACCATACGAAGTACTGAGCAGCTGCATGTCGCCCCTTTAGCTGAAAGGGAAGAACAAATTAGTGAGACGGGTGCAGAATACAGTGAGATGTCTGCAGAAGAGAACCCGAGACCGCATGAGGTGTACCTCGACCGCGGTTTACTGACTAAGGAGTTGGGCATTCCAGACGATATCCGCGACCGCGTAGTGCTCTCTGAAGAAGATTTTTTTTGTGAGGTGCTCTCTGAAGAATATTTTTTTCAGCGACCACGAAGAAGAAGGTCGCGACCACGGGGTTCTTGTTGAGGAAGAGGATGAAGCCGGCGAATTTCCGCGGCCGCGGACAGACTTCCGCGATCGTGGAAAAGTCTCCACTGAGGACGAGCTGATCGATCATTTTCCGCGACCGCGGATGGATATCCGCGATCGCGAAACGACCTCTGGGGACGAAGCTTTTGTCAAAGATTTCCGCGACCGCGGAAAACCCCCTGGAACCCCAGACCCTCTCGAAGCTGCCTATGATGAGTATGTGCGTCCCAACTCCTCTCCGCTCGTTTCGCTGCACCCCGTCACACCCTTCCCTGAGGCATTACAAGATACTCGAAGGCTAAAGAACAACAAAGAGATCTATAAAACCTTCCGTATCTACGAGGCAACCATTCCTTTGGTCAAACTGGCAAACAGCACCCCTTGCTGCATAAAAATTTTAAGGGCGCTGCGCAAGATCAAGAAGAAACCGAAGGGGAAGCACAAGAAGGAAACTGGAATCCAAAAGGCAAATTTCTATAAGCTGGATACGGGGCAGGATAAGCATGCAACCCCTGGGATGTTGGGTAGGCCGTTTCTGAAGATGGCAAGTGCATTCATTGATTTGAATAGCGGTCCACTCACCATGAAGTGCAGGAGACTGGGGGTAAAGCTCAACATAGAAAATACAAAGAGGCATCCCCCTGATATTGATCCCAGGAGTTCAGTTGCTGTGAGAAACCCAAGTTGAGTGGGAGAGTAGTAGGTCGAGCCACGACAATAACTAAGGCGATGTTCGGGAGGCAACCCGAGGTATGTTTTTCTTTCTTGTTTTCCATTCCTTGTTTTTAGTTGCTTTGTGTTATTTTGTTTATTCTTTTGTTTTTGTTTTCGTTTTAGACTAACCTGCATGAAGGAGATTCGGAGCCAAATTGAAGAAGGAGAATTACGCACCAGCAACATTTCCGCGAGCGCGGAAATCCCAATGTAACTCTCCTATTTCCATGCACTCGAAAAAAAAAAGAAAAAAAAAGTTCTACCGAAGGCCAGCTGTCCGAGTTCCCCATGGAGAGATGGTGCGCATCATGTTGTCAAGGAGGAGACATTAACCCAACATTTTATTTGGCAACGATGATGGCCCTACAGTCGACAGTTGAGGAGGAGGAACACCAGGGCCCACAACACGATTACATCTGGGCCCATTTTTTGTGTTCGTTGAAGGCCGGATAACCCCGATTCCGTTGCTATTCCACTACACCTTACAGTGGATTCCTTTTGTTTACAAGGTAGAGTTTGAGTTTGGAGGACGCCGTAACACCAATGACATGTGCTTTCATTCATTTACCGCCAGCAACAACTTCAGTGTCCAAGCCAACTCAACGACGTTTGTGAGTTATTTTTTGCGTTTCTCTGTGCTTCATTCTTTTTTGTCTTTCATTACATTGAGGACAATGCAATGTTTAAGCATGGGGGAGTGTTCTATACTTACTAGTCATTGAGGAGAAAAGAAAAAAATAAAGAAAAAGAAAAAGCCAAAAATTCGAAAAAAGACTAAAATAGAAATCCTGGGATAAGTCGAAAACCCGAGAGGGTGGCTTAGGTAATAAGAAGGTGGCTTGGACCAACATTAGGCTGGGGTAATAATTGATCAAGAGTGATGTGAGTTTTATGTGAACCCATCTATTGAAAAATGAAATGAGTAGCTTGGTGAAAACCCAAAAGGGCGCCTTGGCAAAATGAGTGAAAAGAAGAAGAGTGATTATTAGGAATCATCATTTTACCTAGCGTGGTGACATAAGAAGAGGTGATATAAGAAGGATTCGGATAGGTCACTCTGGGAGGCATAAGAAGATAGATGGAGATTAGGATTAGATTTTTATTCACTCTATGATGTTTGGGATAAGCTTGGGGGAAGTACTCTGCTTTCCTTTAGGCTTGGTTGTTGTGTTTTGTGTGTTGAGCTTATTGTGTTGGTGCCTTGGAGTTTCGTGTTAGGTGTAATTCTTAGTGGAGATGGTTTGTCTATGCTTCCTGAGACCTTGGGGATTTGATTGGAGGAGTAGGTTTATATTAGCTTATTCGAGGACGAGCAAGGTTTAAGCATAGGGGAATTTGATCAGCGCTACTTTGTAGGGTTTAACTAGGAGTTGTTACCGATGTTTTGGGTACCATTTGGAGATGTTCAGAGCGTATTGTAGAGATTGGAGTTGAGAAGTAGAAGTGTGACTTTAGTGGTTTGGAGAAGCTTAAAATGAAGACATCCAAAAGATGAGGAGAAGACCACTTGAGGAGACTGAGAAGAGTCGAAGAAAGAAGGCAAAGAAGGAAGCTGCCGCGACAGCAGATGAGCATGGAGGTCGATCGCGGCAAATTCAAGAACAACGAGAAGAAAACTGCATTTTCCGCGACCGCGGAATTCCATTCGCGATCGCGGAAATATTCCTCAGCGAAGCGGCCAAGTCGAGAGAACAAGTATGGAAGTTGAATTTTCCGCGACCGCGGAATTCCATTCGCGATCGCGAAAGCACACGGCAGCGAGGCGCGAGAATTCTCCAAAGTTCTTTATTTTTACTTTTTTCGGTTTTATTTTCTTTTCTTATTTCGTACTTTATATTATTTTCCTTTTAGGATTAGGTTTGTTATCTTTTTACTTTAGGTTTTGGTTTCTAGGTTATTTAAACCTAGGTCCATAGCCTCCATTCATCATCTAGACTATTATTCAGTTTTCTATTCAGTGTTGTTTTTCCCTTTTCGAACTATGAAGAACTAAGCAACCTTTGCTTAGTCCGACAATTGAAGCCTTCGTTTGAATAATGGTTGTGAGACTCTAATTCTCTTTCTTTTCATTTGAATGTATTGAATCTCTTGTGCTTCATTCCATTGATTCTTACTAATTTCGATTGTTGGACGCAACTAGTTGTTATTAGTAATTGTCTATTGCTAGGGTTTGGTAATTACTGTTTGAGTTACCTAATTCATGAGTAGCAACTACAATATTCTAAGAACTGTTTGGACTGGTTTATTGTAGAGAGAATTAATTGCATGCAATTGTATGACTATTTGCTATACTTGCATGTATCTATCTAAATTCCTGCGATCATTGCTGCTATTGAATTGAATCATGGAGGTTTTCCTGGTTGTTTGATAGTTAGTATTCTCAGGGTCTGTTTGTCCTGTTTATAACTTAAGAAAAGGAATAGGAACATTCATAGGAAAGAATTAGAGATGATCTAGGATCAACCTATCAAATGAATGGTGGATATTTGTCTGGCTAAGTACTTTTCCCCAATTGATTACAACCCTTTGTTTTGATTTACTGTTATTTACTTTGTTACTTAAAACCAAACCACCAAACCCCCCTTGTTACTTTGACATACATTTGTGCACTTAGAAAGATTACTTCCTCCATGTGGGATTCGACCCTTGCTTGCCTTTGCTACTTGGTTAGGTTCGTTTAGGAATATTTTGTTTAGACGCCTCCACAACGTCTATCACACGCCCTGGCTTGCGACTAGGCGCGCGACCAGAGACTGTGCGCCAGAGACTGTGTGGCTTTGGCAATGGCCTTGGCACGAGACCTTGTGACGGGCCCTGTGGACTGTAAGCTCATGGAGGTCTCCTCCTCCGCGGCGGTCATGGAAGGCAGGGGCGCATCAAACATGGTGCTTCGTGATCTCCGCCTGAGCCTAAGAGATCTTAACCCTATCAAGATCTGCCAGCGAGATGCCAAATTATGGGGGCTCCTTATCTTCCATTGCCAAGGTCATCAGAGACCTTAACCCCCCGCTTTCTGAGAGCGGAGAGAGATCGACGCGTGAGAAATCCCATGATTTTCTCAAGCCTCGCCATCTAAATTTGAGAGCACCAAGAGCCGGAAGCTTCAAGGATGATGTATTAGAGTTGTCACCATCGCCGCATTAAAATAGGAGTCCATGCCGCTTGGTTTCAAAAGCTAAGATTTGAAGAAGACAAAGTGGGTGGCTTCCACATGCAGGTATAATTTGGAGTGGATTCAACAAATACAAGAAAGAGGAGAAGGCACATGTTTACAGGGAATCATTTCAAGGCCTTTGATGAAGTCAATTTTGAGTGGCTCGTTGGCGGCTCGAAGGGCAACCACATGGAGCGAGGCTAGTACCGTTGGGTTCGTTGCGGTACAAGGTTTCTCCGTTGATGGGTCGCAGTGGATGGGATCCTCCGCAAGGGTCGGAAAAACACATCAAAGTGGCGTGGTTCTCCAATTTCTATGCACAACATAGGCAAGTTCGGAGGCGATTCGATATCGCTCGGAGATGGTTCTAGACGATTCAAGAATCGAGTTCAACTAACTTGAGCACGAGCAAGACGATGGAGTGGTCAATTTTTTATTGAGCAGCTCGCAAGGGGTCCCGTATTAGGCTCGAACAGGCCTTGGAGATGGGGTATATAGGCGACGAGCAAGAATGTCAAGAATGATGATGCAAAGTTTAAGTTGGATTTGTACAGGTTCCCGCAGAGATTGTTGTGCCATTATTTCTTGATGATCAACAAAACGTTTCAAGATTCACAACATAAGGCGAGTCCGTAGGATGAGAAGATGAATAACTGAGAAACGTCGTCAAACACCCATGCGATCTGGCCACGTGTAAATGAGCGTTTGGATGGCTCAACAAGCTCATGAGCATACAAATCAAGAACCTTCTCCTCCGCACAAAACACGGCGACGGTTCGAATGTTGCCAACCGCCACACCAGCAAGCATGTTGGCCTTGGAATAAGCCTTGCTCAAGTTTCCTTAATAGCCTTGCATGAAGAATTTCTAATAGAAAAGCAAAATCTCAAGAACACATCCAAGAATCAGTGAATTTGATGCAAAAATCTTGATAGACAATACTGTTGAATTCCGTTTCAACCGTTCGTGAAGACGTTGAGGGTCAACACACCCTCAACCCGGATTTGCTTAGAGATTTGTTTGTTTCGGGGGGTGTCCTCCACTGCTCCCTTTTCTCTGGCTACGCGTAGGGCGGGGTCTCTGGCTCCACGGTTCAGTCCTGATGTTGATATTATTCTTCCACACTTCTCCAGATTGTATATAGTCATCCTCGAGCTTCGACAGCTTTCTCATACGCGAGATCCACCTGAAAACACCCCGGAGATGGCTTCCCCGGGGCGGGCTCTCCGACGCTCAAGTCAGTTTTCTATACGAAGAGCATGTATATATATATGTAGAAAAGTTAAGGTTAAGAGGTTTACTAACCCGTCGAATTACCTCGACCGAGTATACTCACCCTTCATTTCATTAGTCGGGCATCGGGATTTTTAGTGGCAATTATTCCACTAAAGGCGCATTACGGGGCTAACATATATTTTCCAGCATTTAAACAAGACATCGAGCAAGCATAGATGATCCCAAAAGCAATATAATCATCTCCTATATCAAGAAAAGTGCTAAAGCTCACTAGATATCCATCACTTGTCCTACCATAATTCTATCTCTTCATCTGGCAAATCATAGAGGGTTTATGGTATCAAATCTCATCAATAAGACCCACTCCCCAGAGCTTAACTCCTTTAATTATTAAGCACTATTCTAAGTAATGTGCCCGTTCCTTCAACCACATAATTCTATAATCTTGCTAATTAACTACTTAATATTACAAGTATGAGTGTTGCCAGAAACGTGCTTAATGGCTAATAGTCAAATTTCCAGTCATGTGGGAAATGACGGGGTTGCGCATGAAATTGAAATTGAGAAAGGAAGTTCTTCCTGAAATAGCGATAAGAGTAGAAAGAGGAAGCGTACCATGTCATCAAAGGCACGAGAATTGGAAATGGAGATTGGCCATGACCATGAGAGTGAGATCCTCTCCGGTGGGGATCGGAGCTTCACCGACGCCGTCACCCATTCAAGCTTAGGCCGGAGCCTCTCAGTGAATCGTTGAGGCTGGAGAGGGAGGCGGTGATCGGGCCGGAGACGATGATGGATTAGACCGGAGAGATGCGAGGTGTCAACTGTTCTCGCCGAGATCTCACTCTCGTCTCTTTCTCGATCACCTCCTTTGGAGCCTCCGAGAGCTCTCCTCCTCTTTTTCCCAGTCGAGGGTCTTCGCCTAATTGCCCCTCGAGTTGTGGCTCTCTCATATGGTTGCTCTCCAATTGTCGGCCCCCTATCTCCTCCAAATCTCTCACCCGGCCGGAGAGAGCTTCGTCTCTCACCCTTTATCTCGATCGCATCCCACTTCCTCTGAAATCCCCTTTACTGCCAATTGTTGCCTCCAATTTGCTGAAGTCCCCTTTACTCTTCTTCTGTTTCTCTTAATTATACCCTCAACCAATCTTGGGCCTTTAGGTTTTTAATGGGCCTTTGGCCCAGCCAATTTCAGCCCCCACAGCCAGCCCCCCAAGCTCTTTGACTTCGCGTAGTGAAGGTGAAGGCTTGGTTCACTGGTGGTCTCGCAAGAGCTTGCATTCGTCTAGGTTCCTCACGAATCTTTCTTGCAAGTTGTCTTCTCTTTTCTTTTTCTTTTCGAAGAACGACTTAGCCAAGTCATATGTGTAGCTTGTTCGTTTTATTCATCATCTCTTATTTCTTGTTGATTTTTGAGCCATTTGTATGGTTTGATGGAGCACAGGCTAAAGCGTAAGTTCGCGGTTGAACTGATAGAGTGATACGGAGCCCTGAGATATCGCTTTTCGAGTTCGCGAGGGAACTCGTCGAGTGGGCGGGAAGCCCCGAGATATTGCACTTCGAGTTCGCGAGGGAACTCGTCGAGTGGGTGCGAAGCCCCGAGATATTGCACTTCGAGTTCGTGAGGGAACTCGTCGAGTGGGCGCGAAGCCCCGAGATATTGCACTTCGAGTTCGCGAGGGAACTCGTTGAGTGGGCGCGAAGCCCCGAGATAATGCACTTCGAGTTTGGGAGGGAACTCGTCGAGTGGGCGCGAAGCCCCGAGATATTGCACTTCGAGTTCGCGAGGGAACTCGTCGAGTGGGCGTGAAGCCCCGAGATATTGCACTTTGAGTTCGCGAGGGAACTCGTCGAGTGGGCGCGAAGCCCCGAGATATTGCACTTGGAGTTCGCGAGGGAACTCGTTGGGTGGGCGCGAAGCCCCGAGATATTGCACTTCGAGTTTGGGAGGGAACTCGTCGAGTGGGCGCGAAGCCCCGAGATATTGCACTTCGATTTCGCGAGGGAACTCGTCGAGTGGGCGCGATGCCCCGAGATATTGCACTTCGAGTTCGCGAGGGAACTCGTCGAGTGGGCGCAAAGCCCCGAGATATTGCACTTCGAGTTCACGACGGAACTCGTCGAGTGGGCGCAAAGCCCCGAGATATTGCACTTCGTGTTCGTGAGGGAACTCGTCGAGTGGGCGCGAAGCCCCGAGATATTGCACTTCGAGTTCGCGAGGGAACTCGTCAAGTGGGCACAAAGCCCCAAGACATTACTTTTAGAGTTCGCGAGGGAACTCGTCGAGTGGGCGCGAAGCCCCAAGACATTGCTTTTAGAGGAGCATGGCTCCACTCTAGTTAGGTTGCTTCTTGGTGTGCCTTGCACTTTGCTTTTAATTATTTACTCGTATTTATTTTATTCTTACTCTATCATTTTCTTGTTAATAGTGCAAACATGAACCTTGTATCTGAAGAAAAAATGCGAGTTTCCCATTGAGGGCATACAGACTTGCGTATAAAGAAGCATATGTGCGTCGTAGAAAATAGACTTGTGAAGGGTGTATTCGTTTGTGCACAAGGGACCCTCCATGCGTCGGAGAGAGTGATCCTATAGAGGGTATATGGGAGAGAGTGATTTCAGTAGCTTGCTCGTGTTACTCAACTTGCTTTTTCACTCTATCTGTTTGCTTGCTTTCTCCTGTTACTTATGTTACTTGCTTTCTCACATTGTTTATACATTTGTCTTCTTGTATTGCCTTTTTACTCGGTTTCTTTAAGTCCATGGAGGGTGCATGGTTGGGTAGTTATGAGCGAAGGGAAACCTTCGTGAAGGCCTTGAAGTGAGGATCTTTGCGAATGGGAGCTCTCGTGAAGGACGGGCTTTCGTGTATGATGGGCCTTCATGAAGAATGGCTTACGTGAAGCATTGCCTTCATGAAGGGACATAGGCACAAGTCGGGAAGCCACGAGCATGGGCCACGAGTACCACACGAGGGTTAGTAAGGCCTTCGTGAAGGCGACTTCACTAGATTTCTCGCGTTGTTGTTCAACTTGCTTTCTCATACTGTTTTTCTTGTATTACTTTCTTGCATTGCGTTTATACTTCTCTCTCACATTGCCTTTTCGTATTGCTTTTGCGTAATGCTTTTCATACTCGCGCGCTTTTTCTATTGCTTTTCAAGATGCATTTCACACGTCGCGTTCACTAATTGCTTTGTTTTTGCTCTTTTCATGCATTGGCTATGCCGTGTGCGTGGTTTTTGGACATGTCTTAATCAGCTTTGGCTTGGTTACCATGTTAATTATTCGGGCAGACCGCACGTTTTTTACTTTGTTTGCGTACAACCCCCTTCTCTCCCCCCATCCCTCCTACCAGTTTGTGAACTGGAGGAGGGATTGAAGAAGGGGTTGTGAGGGGGTTAGCTCGTTGTTTTTAGTATCCGCCATGGTGCCTGCCCTGAGGGCCATCTTGCATGTTTTGGGCACGTGTAATGAATGTAAACATGGTAAATGTAGCGAAGCTTTGTATTGGGCAAACGATGTATCTACAACTCTCGTTTTTGAAGAGCAACCAATAGAATATATGAACTTTCTACTTCTTTCGCATGTCTCTTTGTTTCTAACATTTTTGTTTGTAAATTGCTCCTCGCTGTATCTTCGTAAATGCGTATCTCATCACCACTTAGGTTCTTGCAGGTGATAGTTGGCCTTTTAAGTCGCTGAGTTTTTTTCTCGTACCAACTATCCTCGCGCGTATCATGTACTTTTATCGCTCTCTAACACTTTCTCAAAACCTGCTTGACACTTGCTCAAAACTTGTTTTCTTGTATTGTCTTTTCTCATTTGTATTTTTGCATTGTTTTTCCTTGTTTGCTTATATGTCACATATTATATTACTTTTTTTAGTATTCTTTCATATCGCGTATTTCGTGTTGCTCAACCGCGTTGCTCTTCTCGCGTATCGCTTTCACATATTGCTTTCGCGCATTGTTTTTTCTCGACTTGCTTTTCAAGACTCACACACTTTCTGTTATGGCTTCTCTACTTGTCATTTCGTATTGTCTTTTAATTTGTATCGTTTTTCTCGAGTACGAATTGCTTTAACACCTGCATTATTTTTTCTCGTGCATAATGCTTCTCAAGGGTGTTGCTTTTCATGATTTTCTTATATAATAGTGTTCAATGGTTATTGTTTTACACGCGTATTGCCTTCGGGTATTGCTTTCACGTATTGCTTTTCAGACTTGTTTTTGACACTTGCTCTTAATCACTTGCTTTAACTTGCTTTGCGCGCGTATTGGCTAATGCTTGCCAAGCCCAATACCGCCAAATATCGTTGGTGTTGCTACGCGTATTGACTCGATGTGGCTAAGCCCAATACCGTTTGGTGTTGCTATGCGTACTGGCTAATACTTGCCAAGCCAGTACCGTCTAGTATTGCTATACACACTGGCTAATTTGCCAAGCCAGTGTCGTCTGGTGTTGCTACGCGTACTGGCTAACACTTGCCAAGCCAGTACCGTCTGGTATTGCTATGCGCACTGGCTAATTCTCTAAGCCAGTGTCGTCTGGTGTTGCTATGCGTACTGGCTAACACTTGCCAAGCCAGTACCGTCTGGTATTGCTACGCGCACTAGCTAATTCGCCAAGCCAGTGTTGTTTGGTGTTGCTACGCGTATTGGCTTGATGTGGCTGAGCCCAATACCGCCAACAATTGCTTTCACTTGCTCAAACTCGCTTTGTACTTGCACATACTTGCTTTTACTTGTGCATACTTGCTTTTACTTGCACATACTTGCTTTTACTTGCACATACTTGTTTTTTCGTATTTTGGATTATGTATTGCTTAATAATTCGCGAATGCGTTGTTTTAGGGTGTTTTGCTTTGTGTATCTTGTTATTACGTATTGCTTTTATCGTATCGCATTTGTCATTCGCTTTCTCTTTGCCCGTGGAGGGCATGGGACTGGGAAGCCATACGTGAAGGGAGGCCTTTGTGAAGGCTAAGAGGCGAAGGCCTCCGTGAAGGGGAGACCTTCACGAAGGAGGGACCTTCTTGAAGGGGTGTCTTCGTGAAGGAAATAAGCTCGAGCTGGGGAGCGACGAGCACATGCCATGAGTTCTTCGCGAAGGCCGGGAAAGGCCAAGCGAGGAACGGGAAAGCCAATGGAAAAGGCCGGGGAGGCCTTCGCGGAGGATGCCTTGCTAGTTTTTCTCATGATGTCGCTCCACTTGCTCTAAAGTGCAATGTCCCTTCCTTTTCGGCCTCATATTGCCTTTCTTCTTGCATCCTTGTAAAAGGTATGAGCAGTGGCGAGCAGAGTGATATCATAGATTGCGTCGGCTTGAGGGACGTACGAGCCCCAGCCATTGTAAGATGTCGTAAAGCCTACGCGAAAACAAAGATAAAGTAGTGAGAGCTACGTGAAGTATAAGTAGAGAGGAGCGAAGGCTAACTGAAGCCGAAGTGGAGTGCAGTGGAGCTTGGTTGTCGGAGGTTCTTCGTAGAGCGGACATTTCATCATGACAAGAGCATTCCTAGTACGTGAGGACCTCCCCACGGTCGGCGCCAGTGTTGAATTCCATTTCAATCGTTCGTGAAGACGTTGAGGGTCAACATACCCTCAACCCGGATTTGCTTAGAGATTTGTTTGTTTCGGGGGGTGTCCTCCGCTGCTCCCTTTTCTCTGGCTACGCGTAGGGCAAGGTCTCTGGCTCCACGGTTCAGTCCTGATGTTGATATTATTCTTCCACACTTCTCCAGATTGTATATGGTCATCCTCGAGCTCCGACAACTTTCTCATACACGAGATCCACCTGAAAACACCCCGGAGATGGCTTCCCCGGGGCGGGCTCTCCGACGCTCAAGTAAGTTTTCTATACGAAGAGCATGTATATATATGTAGAAAAGTTAAGGTTAAGAGGTTTACTAACCCGTCGAATTACGTCGACCGAGTATACTCACCCTTCATTTCATTAGTCGGGCATCAGGCTTTTTAGTGGCAATTATTCCACTAAAGGCGCATTACGGGGCTAACATATATTTTCCAGCATTTAAACAAGACATCGAGCAAGCATAGATGATCCCAAAAGCAATATAATCATCTCCTATATCAAGCAAAGTGCTAAAGCTCACTAGATATCCATCACTTGTCCTACCATAATTCCATCTCTTCATCTGGCAAATCATAGAGGGTTTATGGTATCAAATCTCATCAATATGACCCACTCCCCAGAGCTTAAATCCTTTAATTATTAAGCATTATTCTAAGTAATGTGCCCGTTCCTTCAACCACATAATTCTATAATCTTGCTAATTAACTACTTAATATTGCAAGTATGAGTGTTGCCAGAAACGTGCTTAATGGCTAATAGTCAAATTTCCAGTCATGTGGGAAATGACAGGGTTGCGCATGAAATTGAAATTGAGAAAGGAAGTTCTTCCTGAAATAGCGATAAGAGCGGAAAGAGGAAGTGTACCATGTCATCGAAGGCACGAGAATTGGAAATGGAGATTGGCCATGACCATGAGAGTGAGATCCTCTCTGGTGGGGATCGGAGCTTCACCGACGCCGTCACCCATTCAAGCTCAGGCCGGAGCCTCTCAGTGAATCGTCGAGGCTAGAGAGGGAGGCGGTGATCGGGCCGGAGACGATGACGGATTAGACCGGAGAGATGCGAGGTGTCAATTGTTCTCGCCGAGATCTCGCTCTCGTCCCTTTCCCAGTCACCTCCTTTGGAGCCTCCGAGAGCTCTCCTCCTCTCTTTCCCAGTCGAGGGTCTTCGCCTAATTGCCCCTCGAGTTATGGCTCTCTCCTATGGTTGCTCTCCAATTGCCGGCCCCCTATCTCCTCCAAATCTCTCACCCGGCCGGAGAGAGCTTCGTCTCTCACCCTTTATCTCCATCGCAGCCCACTTCCTCTGAAATCCCCTTTACTGCCAATTACCGCCTCCAATTTGCTGAAGTCCCCTTTACTCTTCTTCTGTTTCTCTTAATTATACCCTCAACCAATCTTGGGCCTTTAGGTTTTTAATGGGCCTTTGGCCCAGCCAATTTCATCCCCCACAAATACCTCACTGATATGGCTGACGATCATCAATGAATACATGGACAAAACCACAAGAGTTAGCCGCCGGTTTAGCATGAAGGAGATGATGAATGTAGTGACAACAAACCCAACATTCATTATAAGGATTATTGACCGATCAACAACAAGAGATTATATTAGTGTTGCATCGCTACCCAAACGAGAAGCTAGCGTTGAACTCGAGTTGTTCAAGTCGTCGAAGAGCCCAATTTCATTCCAAATCCGAATACAACTCGATCGGTAATTCGAAATGAAATATTGTTTCTTTAAGTTAAAGTCAATTGATTTTTGCAAAAGCTTTATTTATGATAATTTTATTTAAGTATTATATTATTATTACATTCTTATGCCATGCCGGATTAAACTTGGAAGCAAATCGCTAACTAAAGCGAGGCATGAGATCCATCGGTAAAGGTGGTCAATTCCTTGGGATTAGGACCAAATGTTGGATGTGAAGGGACAATGATTATAGCGTTGAAACTAAGATCCGAGGCATGAGAGGATTGAACAACGATAAAGATTGACATAAGGGCACGCAACAAACCTTATGGAGACTGCTCAAGATGCTTGCTTAACAAGACGACCACTATGTCAATTCACTCAGACAATTTAAAGGGCAAACTGGAAATGGCAAGGACTCACCAAGAACAAGTCCTTGCTTGAATATCATACTATATTGTCTGCTGCGAAGCCAAATTGCAGGCACAACGCTCTATCACTCGGGATGCAAGAGCATACCAAGTTGTAAAGACCCAGTTGTTTGAAAAGACAAAAAGTCGAGGGCACACCCCTCACCTCTGAGAATAGCCAAGACGACACTAGAGACAAAGTTCAAGTTGAAATATCACCTCATAAAAAGTCAACGAGAAAGCTTAGCATGATCCATGTAAGTGATTCTAAACCGAGTAAGTATTTTGTAATCAACATTCACATTGCAGGAGTACCTAGTCCTACAAGATAATTCCTTCCGATCTAAAAAATATTGGGGAAACAACCCAAAGAGCCCTCATCGACAGGGAGAACTAAATCGAAAAGAGATAGAGGGGGGTGATCAAGCATGGTATCAAATTATGGGTGACCATAATCATACCAAGGAGCTTGACATCATCAGCTAAAATGATAAGCGTAACAACTAAGTTCTCAATCCTAGTTTTTCCCCTTGTGATTAGTGTCAATTTTACTAACATATAGTATCGCCAATGAGGCAATATATATTTCTTTGCAATAGATATTGATCTTGGAGATTTGGGTTGCGTGAGGGCGACCCGAAATAGGTGGGCACAAGTTGTCATCTTATTCTATTGGCCTACGGGGCCGCAGGGGCACGAGCTATCATCTTATTCTATTGGCCTATGGGGCCGCAGGGGCACGAGCTGTCATCTTATTCTATTGGCCTACAGGGCCGCAGGGGAACGAGCTGTCATCTTATTCTATTGGCCTACGAGGCCGTAGGGGCACGAGCTGTCATCTTATTCTATTGGCCTACGGGGTCGCAGGGGCACGAGCTGCCATCTTATTATATTAGTCTACGGGCAACAGGGCACGAACGCCATCAATCTTTATTTCATTAGCTTTGGGCTACAAGGGCACGAGCTGCTGTGCAAGACCAGCTCATAAACAAAAATTGTACTAGCTTCCATGCTAGCTGCAACACTATGAGAAATTACACTAGCTTCTACGCCAACTGATACGCTAAGAAGGCACATAACAGGAAGCGAAGTTTAGCAAAGATGCAGGGGGCAAAGAGTCAGCAAGTCGTTGTCCTCTTGTTGCCCAACAATCAAGACCCATGGCACACCAGGGGCCCGCTAAAGAGCATAACCGAGTTCGCAAGTTGCAACTTACCTAGGCCGAGTCACGGGCTATAGCGAGTCAGTAAGTTTCTGCTCTCCTGTAACCGTCTCGGATTACAACCAAGCCTAAGCGGCAAGTGCCGCTCAAATAGGACGCGACGTGGTCCATGGAGGGTCGGTAAGTGCCGCATCCCCATGACCACTCCGGATTACAACCAAGCCCGAACCGGCAAGTACCGCTCAAATAGGAGGCGACATGGGCCATGGCGGGTCGATAAGTGCCGCATCCCCATGACCACTCCGGATTACAACCAAGCCCGAGCTGGCATGTCCCGCTCAAATAGGCCGCGACGTGGGCCATGGCGGGTCGGTAAGTGCCGCATCCCCATGACCACTCCGGATTACAACCAAGTCCGAGTTGGCAAGAGTCACTCAATAGGCTGCGACGTGGGCCATGGCGGGTCGGAAAATGTCGCATCCCCATGACCACTCCGGATTTCAACTCAACGTTCTAGCGGATGTCGAACAAACAACCCGAATAAGGAAAAATAGCAACCGCACAGGCCGTGCGGTGCCCTCGACTTTTCAGTCAAAAATAAAATGCCGAATGCACTGCCGTGCGTTATACCACACAGGTCGTGCGGTCCCTTTGATTTTTCCAAGAAATCAGATCACCGCCTACACGACTGTGCATTTTACCGCATAGGCCGTGCAGTGCTCTCGACTTTTCAGCCAAAAAATTAAAGTGTTGATCACACGACCGTGCGTTTTACCACACAGGTCGTGCGGTCCCCTCGATTTTTCCGAGAAATTGGATCACCGCCTGTAGGACCGTGCGATTTTCTACATCGGCCGTGCGGTGCTCTCAACTTTTTCAGCCAAGGGATTTAAATGCCAACCGCACGGCCGTGCATTTTTCCGCACGGGCCGTGCGGTGCTCTCGACTTGCTATTTATAAATCAGGCTTGAGCGATCTACTTTGTCGATTCTTCGGACCCGAAGCCTCCGAAGACCCGAGGGGCAAAATGATGAGGGAAATTCCACTTTCTCAATTTACTTTTAATTAACTATTTTCCCAATAAAGGGGTAATTAATTATGGATAAAAAGTAAAAGATATTAGCAGCCTTTTATTTATTAAAAGGATTTAATGAGTCTACTAAGTAATAGGTCCATAATGAAGTTAGCTTACTCAAGCCCATGTATTAAGTAATCTAAACCTAGCTCTCTTTTGCTCTCTTCTACGTTCTTCTTTTTCTTTGGCTGCCACCATTGATCATTGAGAGCTTTTGGCCTGACTTGAGCGTCGGAGGGTCTTCCGGGGGAGAAAGCCCCACCCTTTGACTTTCTCTATGTTTGCAGGCTACGGGAAGGGTGATCAGAGAAGGGTGATCAGAGGGTATCGGAGATTGCCAGAATTGTGGATTCTAGTCATCGTCATCAATATTTATTATGGTACAAATTCATTCTATCACAGATTACAATATGTAGAGGTCGTATTAGGTACAAAGCGGAGCTACAGTACAAAGTACAAACTTCTTCCGGCCATTGGATCAATGATACGGACGGACGAGATTAAAAGATCAAGAAAGTAAATTCTGATGACACGCGCCCCGTTGTAGTC
Source organism: Rheum nobile (assembly GCA_027886185.1). Taxonomy (NCBI): domain Eukaryota; kingdom Viridiplantae; phylum Streptophyta; class Magnoliopsida; order Caryophyllales; family Polygonaceae; genus Rheum; species Rheum nobile. The sequence goes on along the minus strand of WOAB01000067.1, from coordinate 1,424,153 downwards.
ATTTATGATGGCATTTTCGTAAATGTTGGCAAGTGTCTATTATTCTCTCCAAAATACCCTCTCTTTTGCTTTTACTTTACAGACTCGAATTCCGCACCCTCTCTCTTTCTCGCTCATTTCTCTCTCTCTCCTAAATATGAAATCCTTTCCCCATTGTTGTACCTTTTTCATGTTTGAGATCTCCATTAAAGCTCGATTTAAGGTCGCAATGTGGAGACTATGGACTGCTTGACAAACAACGGAGCACACACAAAGGTAAATCCGTCTTCTAATACTTCGTTTCTACTTTTAATGATTTTAATTTTGCGATTTGTTTGAAAACAAATTTGTGTGAAGAAAGATAATTTGGGATTGTTATTCAAGTTGAAAAAACAAAAACTTGTAATGAACATTTGTGGGTTAAAAACCATTTAATGTAGTGTTTTTATTGTTCATAGGTACATTGAATCTAATTTGATATACAAATTTTTGGATTTCCCGGATTCAAAATATTTCAGGGTTTATTTGAAGATAAATAGATTGTACAAATAATTGAGTTCATGTCTTAAGTATGAATGTTCATATATAATCCACTAAGGTTCATATTTGATCATTTGAAAATGTTCATGTTTATTTTCATATTTTGTGCATCATAGAAAAACTTGGGGTTCATGTGCTATATGTGAATGTTCATATATAGTCTTTTAAGGTTCATATTTAGTCTTTTGAAAAAAGTTCATGTGTCCTTGTTCATGTTTTGTGCATCATAGAGAAGACTAATGGTTCATATGTTACATGTCCAAATAATTGAGTTTGTCAAAGCCTGTTAGCTCAAATGGAAGAGCAATGTGTCGTTACACATTGATGTGGGTTCGAATCCCTCATAGGCTACATATTGTGATTGTAAAAAGTCTTAGTTCAAGCCGAGTTCATGTATATCATGTTCATGTTCACAAATATTCCCTTAATGTTTTTTAGTTTCATACTTTGGGGACGATAGAAATCTAAGGGTTCATATTTAATATGTCAGTGTTCATAAATAATCATCAAATGTGCATACTTATTCTTCTCAAAACTTCATCTTCTTTTCCATACTTCGTGCAACATATAAATAAGCTAGGGGTTCATATTTTGTGTTTGAGTGTTCATATATAATCGTATAAGATTCATATTTAATAACATCAAAGTTCATATTAAGCCAATGTATTTTGTTTCATTTATGTACCTTTAGCATGACTTTCCCATGTTTTTTATATCAAAATGTACAAGAAATGTAAAAACAATATGATTTAAACACCCTAGAGAGCATTCATTCATGTCCAAGTCACAACATTTCTCTCACACATTTCATCGAACACCTTGGATGCTTCTCCCAAAACACAAAAGCAAAAAAAAATAGAGTTAAGAAATAAAAAACGAAAAATCATACCAAACACTATATTGATCATCCAAAACTAAGATTGAAAAATTAGTATGTATCCCAATATATCAACAACAAAATCGACATCGTATTTTTACAAAAAGGTTGAATTTTTTTAACATTGAAGGTGGAAGAAGTCATACCCAAATACATGAACAAAATTGATAAAATCAATGAAGACGGATTTTAAAACAAACAAGTAGATGAGAATGGAACAAAGAAATGATAAAATAAAATAAAAGAAAGTTAAAGAAATTAACAAACTTGAAATTTCTACCTCTGAAAAAATTTAGCAGCGGAAGGAGCATAAGAGAGAAGATGGATTAGAATAGTGCAATTTACCAAAAATATCACCACTTATGAAGCATAAGAGACACGAGAGTTTTATAGACCGTTTGATTAATCTAATCCTACAACTGAGATAACTTCCTATTTCACACGGGAAGCGTGCTTTTTATCTGATTCCTAATCACAATATGTATGGTAAAACTTTTTGTTGGGGAATCAGATTGAGTTCATTTGAGAGATCAAACAAAAAAAGTCATTTTGGATACGATTTGAGAGACGGATCCATGATTAGATCTGAAAGATATTCTTTGTTACATTATCCCAATTCCCAAATATCAAATGTTTATTTGGGCTCAATACCAATTTAGCAGATGGGCCAGGGCCAAGCCCTTGGATCCAACTAGTAATTTCGCCCGCTTCTGCTCAAACGATGCAATTGATAGATCAAAATCACAAATGTGCGTGACCAACTGTTTGGTGCAACCCATCAGATGCTATTGGGCTCCGGTTAGGTTAGTATAGGGATATTTGTCACATGTTTTGACTGCGAGTTAGATTAATGATCATTTGACAAATATTGTTTTATATTAATGGACCCTTAATAAAAATGAATCTTTTTCCCTAAATCCTACTCCCTACCCCCTAAATCCTATCTCTTAAACCCTAAATTCTAAAAAATAATATTTTAGAGAGAGAAAAAACAAAGAAGAAAGAGGAAAAAATAAATAAAATAAGCTAGTAGGGGTAGGAAAAATACATAAAAACTAGTAAGAGATAATTTTATTAATTGAAAACTCTTAAAGGGTCAATGGGCCCAAAATCCTCATATTCGGACCGAAAACGTTTGGTGTAGGCCTAACTTGCACGACAATTATATACTTCGTATTATTGTAATAATTTTATTATCACTGTAATTATTTTTATAATTAATAGTTCAAGATCCTTACAATGGAATTTTCTTAATAAATACTATTTATTCAGATATTTTTTAAAAGATTTACTATTTTCTTTTAGAATTAAAAAATTTAAAAGAGAATTTTTAATCTAATATTCTAAGCTATTTTCGGTAATAAAATACAAATACATTATTTGGTCAAAGCAGGGTCGATTTTAGAGTTGAGCATAAACCGGTTTGAATCGAATCGGACCAAGGTTTTGTCAAAACGGCCAAAAACCGGTTGGGTCAACAACTTCATTCTTAAAACAACAAAACAAAAAAAGAAGAGAAATATAAAAATTAGTAGTACTGGTACATACTGAATTGGTCAGTGGTGCACGTGGTACTGAACCTGGGGACTCCCCCCCATCCCCACTTTGCTTCTTCAATCTCTCTCTGTTTTTATGTGAACTAGTACTACGAAGCAAGCGCATTGATGGCCTCTTCACCTCACTAACCCACACAACAAAGATACGTCAATCCATCCATCACCAATCCACCTTGTTGTCTTGAAATTGAAATTTACACCCGCACCCTTCCCTGTTCAGAAACAGAGTACCCCAAAACAACGATGACCGACGCCATTCTCAGCGGCGGTGCCGCCGCCGCCGCAGTGGACGACGACCAGGGAGAAGACGGGATGCATTGCAGCAACCACCCTTACAGAAACAACTCCTCCAGCGGCGGCATCTGCCCCCTCTGCCTCCAGGAGAAGCTCGGCAACCTCGTCTCCTCTTCCTTGTTCAATGTCGGCTCCTTTTCTCCTTCCTTCAGATCCGACCCCTCCGCCACCGCTAACGCCGCCTCCCTCTCCCTCACTCTCGCCCTCCGCCCCGCCGTCGCTTCTTCAAACCAGACCACCGCCTCCACCAGGCGGGCCCGGATTCCGTTTCTCCTGATCCACAAGAAGAAAAAGGCTGCGCCGGATCAAAACCCCTCCCATCTGGTGCTCAAGAGGAGCAAATCCGCCGTCGCCCCTCGCCGTCGTGCCTCCGCCGGCGAAGTGTATTCTAACGGAAACCTGAAGCGAGGGGGCTTTTGGTCATTTCTCTACCACTCCAAGCCCAAGACGGAGAAACCCTCACCCGCCGCTCAAGCAACTCCGGCGGCGTCCAGCTCGAAGACGGCGGAGTACGTGGTGGACGAGAGCGTCGACAGCCCAAGCAGCGGAAGCAGCAACGCCACGTCGTTCGGGAGGAAAGTCTCCAGATCCAGATCCGTGGGGTGCGGGAGCCGGAGCTTCTCCGGCGACTTCTTCGAGCGAATCTCGACCGGGTTCGGCGACTGCACGCTCCGGCGCGTGGAGTCGCAGCGGGAGGGAAAGCGGCGCTCCTCCGGCGACGTCAATCACGTCATCAAGGAGAAGGTCCGGTGCGGCGGGATATTCAGCGGGTTTATGATGACGTCATCTTCGTCGTCCTCCTCGGACCGGCTGTCGGCGGGAGAGGAGCACCAAGTGAACGGGAAGGGGTCGACGGCGTTGCAGGGACGGAGCAAGAGCTGGAGATGGGCGCTGGCGAGTCCGATGAGGGCGTTTGGGAAGCCGTCGCCGTCTTCCTCGGCCAAGGAGCTGAAAATGTCGGCAAGTAAGAGCAATTTGTCTCCCATTCCTTCGCTCTTAACAGTCAGATGATGGTGAAGAATGAAGCACCAGGTAAACATACACAAATTGCACAGTTTGCGACCTTAATTAATTCTCTAGTTAAATTTTGATCCTGTAACGAGCTCTTAAATCTTCTTTATGCTTTTAATGGGGTTTATTATGATGTGTTTAAGGAATGATTGAATGATCAATTGATGTTGTTGTTCTAGGATGATGATGATGAGATATAATCAGTATGGGAAAATGGAAAAGGGGGTGCAATATTTTGCTTGTTTCCAGTTATATTGAAAAAGGCTGATCTGCAAAATCTTCTTCTGAAATGTGAGATCTCATTGTAGAATGCTTAACCTGATCCTTAATTAGGGGGGCATTGAATTACAGGGGATAATTAAGTTTAGACAGGGGCACAGCTAAAAAAGCTGTATTATTTTATTGCTGCAGAATCAATATTGGAAGTTAGTGGGTTGGATTTCTGCCATAAGCAAGAATAGGTGCGCCCCTGGCAGATTTTTACAGACACCAAACAAAATAAAATTGATTGTAGGCGTCAGGGAAGTAGCCACGGCCACCTAAAGACGATTTTCTTCCCAAACTGGTCACTTTTTCTAAACTTATATCGGATATACACTTCGATTGAAACTTATTACGAGAATAAGCTGGCTGAGGGAGGGTTAGGGTAAGTCGCTGTACGGACAAGCGACTCACTTGAAGAAATACGCTGTATGGACAAGCGACTCTACCCGAAGCACAATCTGTTTATTTAATTTTTTTTAGAAAGGAAGAGTCGCTCGTCTAACCATCGACTTTATTTTTTTTAATATTTGTTGGTCTAACTTCGGGAAAAAAATCCAAATAATTAATCGCTGGCTAGATTAGTGACTTTATTTTTATTTTTAAATATTTGCTGATCAGCGACTCACAGGAGTTATCCTACATCTCTCCCAGCAATAGAGTATATCAGCTATTGAACAGAAAATTGAACAGGAGGAGAAGAAGCCAGAAGGTGAGTCGGCGCCAGCGGTGGCAGAAGAGGAGAAGAAAACAGAGCAAGAGCAGCCGGCTGCAGAAGGTGAAAAGAAGGATCCAGAATTAGAGGAGAAGCAAAAGGAGGAAACGAAGAAAGAGGATCCTCCGACGGCGGAGACACCTCAGCCACCGCCACCGCCGGAGTTGGTGCAAGAGGAAGCTCCGGCGATCGCCCAACGAGCAGAGAAGAAGCCGATAGAGGAGATTGCTACCACTTAGTAGCAAGATCAACAGTGACCTAGAGCTTTGATCTGGTCACGGAGCGTACGATCTGGTCGATCGGATGCCATTTTTGTACGTTCGTGTGGTGAAGGCGAAGCGTCCGACTCCGGATCCAGATTCCTCCGTGTTCGCCAAGCTCCTGATCGGAACTCACACCGTGAAGACGAAACCGCAATCGGATAACAAAGATTGGGATCATGTCTTCGCATTTGACAATGAAGGCTTGAATTCAACCTCCCTGGAGATTTCAGTTTGGACGGAGAAGACGCAGGAAGTCAAAAAAGAAGAAGCAAATAAAGTCGATGGTCTAGCCAGCGACTCTTCCTTTTTTTTTTAAATAAAATAAAAAGATTGTCGTTTGTCCGTACAACGTCTTTCTTCAAGTGAGTCGTTTGTCCGTACAACGACTTACCCCAATCCTTCCTCAGCCAGCTTATTCTCGTAATAAGTTTCAATCGAAGCGTATATCTGGTATAAGTTTAGAAAAAGTGCCGAGTTTGGGAAAAAAATCCCTAAAGACTACAAACTAGTGCACAGCACACATACTTGTTTGTTAGAGTAATTGGTATCAAACAGAAAATCTGAGATAGTGAATTCGGATCTGAATATATCTTCATTAACTTCTATATTTGATATATATATATGGTTCATTCCATTCCGTTCACAGGCCAGGTCTAATAAGTGCTAATATAAAGGTGTGAGGCATAAAATTTAAGATAGTTTGGACAAAAAGCCAGTCAAACTGGTTCTTTAAGGTGGCGTGGCATGTGTTTTGGTTGTGGATCTGCATTGTCCGTGAAGCTAGTTTATAACTTTGCTTTATTGTATTGTAAATCGATTATATATAGTATATGATGACGATAATGGTGCATTAAATAGTCCCTCTCTTGTTGTGATTTGACCCCAATTAAAGAAAGCAACGTTTGGATGTGTGAGCGCGCACATGCATTGCGGTGGGATGATCGGATGAGGAAGCAGCCAAGCGATAGAGATCGGTCGAGGAGAACATTGTTGACAATGGTATCCCTTTTTCCAGCTTTATTAGTATATTTTAGATTAATGTACTGTCTTATTTGTTCCCTGCCCTTTATAAATTTTGTAAACATGTTTGAGGGGACATTATGGGAAGATTGATCTGATTTCCTATTGGACCACATCATGTTCACATGTACTCTAGACTTCAGATTTTACACATGTACAAATTTTTACTCATCCCTTCATTTTATACATACAGTATGATCTACTTTTACTCCGTAATACATGTTGGGCCAGCAAACGAATTGAAGCAAAGAACGAATGGGATGTCGAGGTTGATCAAAAAGCCCAGAATCAACCAGGAACAACTTCGCATGTTTTGACATTACGGATTCAAACGATAATGGTAAAAGAAACTCAGAAGCACATTAGCATATCAATTGTGAAGATTCAATTACCTTAAATGTAGAAATGTCGTTAGCAAAGAAGCAAAACCGTTGGTTGTGGATAAGCAGGTAAATGGGGCGGGTTTGGGGTAGGGAGTAGTATCTTTGTCCCCATCCCCGTTTAGAAAAGCACTCCCCGTCCCCATCCTCATCCCCACGTGGGGAGCTAAAGTTCTCCCCGTCCCCATCCCCACCAAATTTCCGTCCCCGTCAGGGATTCCTCGTCCCGATTAATTTTTCTCAATTAACATTTGTTTCGGGTCTTTTTCGTGAAAATTCATATGATTTCTCCACTTATAATCAAAACAAGTTTTCCATAAATATCTTCATTTAACCCCCACGAAACTTTTCTTACTCATTTTCCTTTAATGATTTTCCAATTAATCTACATTGTCAAACAAAATACAATAATATAACATGTGAGTTGAATTTAATAAAAAATAAGTCCCTAAAATTTCGTACTACATGCATAATAATACTTATAAATGTCCATTACACCTTTTTTCAAATAAAAAAAAAACAAATTACCAACTATAAATTATAAATATGAAAAAAATAATATAAGCTCTCGACTTCACCCATGGGAAATCTTGTCGAGTTTCCATATGGGGATATTCAATGGGTAATCCCGTGAGAAAACTCAATGGACTATACCACGAGGATTATCAATGGAAATACTTATGGGGATCCTCAACGAGGACGGGGCAGGGAGTGGGGTGGGGGGCTCTATCCCCGTCCCCGTCCCCATCCTCACGCGGGAATGTGTTTTTTGCCCCATCCCCACCCCCGTCCCCATTTAAAATCCCCATAGCGAAAAATCCCCACGGATAACGAGAATTCTCCGCCCCATTGACATCCCTAGTTGTGGACAAGCAGAAAAGGAGAGGATCGAATGAGTTGATCCCAACATAATCAATTAGGGCGATTTAAGGGACTTGATTGCTTATAATTAAGGGTATGAAATTAGCCTAAATAAGGTCGTGTAAGACATACAATTTCTTCTTTGAATAACCAATAAAATGTGATTGCTAAACGTCACCATCTTTTATATATCGGTTTGTCTTGCCTATGTCCTAAGAGCATCTTTAATGGGGTCTCTTGGAGTGGGTCTTTTAAGGGTTTTTAGGATGAATTAATTGCTAAAAGCCCCTAGGTGTATTGGGGGTTTTTATTGCGGGCTTTTAGGAGGGGTTTTTATGTTTAGTTTAAATTACAATTATACCCCTTATTATGTATTACATTTTAAAATATATATATAAAAAAGCATGCATAAAATATATTAATGTTATTTGAATTTAATTATTTTGTTATATTATTGTCATAGGAACGAATATTAAAAAAAATTAAAATTTATTTACAATGTAATTTTCATATATAGAAATTAAATTGGTATTTATTTTATTTTAAACCACCAATAATAATAATAAAATGATTTATTTTCACTTAATGATACCTATAATATAAAAAAATATTAAAAGTGTAAATCAATAGAAAAGTGTAATTAGAATTATGGTAATTTTTTTTAACCAGCCAATTTTTATATAAATCAATTTTATTAAAAAAAATAACGGAAGGCCAAGAATTAATCCTGACCGTCCGTGGCGTGCCACGTGGCGCGCATCAGGCGCACTAGAGACTTTTTCATGGTAAATCACTTAACAGTAGAAGATGCGTATTCATTATCAAGCAAGAAAAAAACAAAGTCTCATAATCTATGTATTATAATGTATTGAGGATGTAATATACTAGAGGATCACATTTTTACGGTTTATTAATTTAATAAGTGAAAAGGAAAGCTATATAAATAAAGCAAAAGTGAAAAGAATCACATTCTTTATTTAATTGGTGAAATGACATTCTGCAGGCTGATAAGGACATTGCCTTGAAGGATCGATATTGGGTCAAGGTAATACTTCTACCCTAATTCCTTAGGCCCTTGGCGGGATAGAATTCATAATTTAGGCCCTTGGCGGGATAGTTGATTTTGTATTTTTTCTTGCTTGGTTGCGTATTATTATCTATTTAGGCCCTTGGCGGGATAGTTACTAGAAATGAGTATTTAATCTTCCTTGCATGTTATTTTGCATTTATTACTAGAAATGAGTCGTCCTTGGATGTACGGTGACCATACTACGACACAATACTTGAGTGGGGTTGATGAGTTCATTAGATATGCTTTAGCACACCAACGGAGTACGAAAGCCGAAAACATCTATTGTCCATGCCGTGATTGTAAGAATATAAGGCGGTTAGATGATATTGATGAGATTGAGGATCATTTATTTCGTCGTGGTTTCAAACAAGATTACCATGTTTGGTTTTGGCATGGTGAGAAAATACCTGATCGTCCAAGTTCTAGTGTCAATGAGTTTGATGTTCGGGTAGACACTGATGATAGTGATGATGATATTGCTGAGAATAATGAGATGGATGATGATGATGACCAAGAAGATGATGAAATAAATGGGATGATGGATGGGGTGAGAGATCACTTGAACGAACGACCTCAGATGTTCGAACAAGTATCAAAGGCTGCAGAGACTCTCTTGTATCCCGGGTGTACAAAATTTAGCAAGTTAGAGGGTGTGTCAATACTTTACAACTTGAAATGTGCTTCTGGTTGGACTGATGGAAGTGTCAACACCTTATTGGAATGGTTAGGTGAATTTTTACCAGAAGGCAATGAGATGCCTATCTCTACTTATTATGCCAGGAAATTGATGTGTCCCTTAGGCTTAGAGGCCGTCAAGATAGATGCTTGCCCAAATAATTGTATGCTTTACAGAAACGAACATGAAAATTTGGATGAGTGTCCAAAGTGCGGTGCATCTCCTTACAAGCGTAAAGGGGTAAATTCGGCTAAGAGGGGCCCATCAGCTAAGGTTATGTGGTATCTTTCGATAATACCTAGGTTTCAGCGTTTGTTTTCATGATACAGAGGCTGACTCGGCCTAGAACTCGGCCGAGTTCTGGGCCGAGTCAGCCTCTGTTTTCCCTTTGTTTTTTTCAATAAGTTAAATTTTTTTTACAATAAGTTATTTTTTTTACATTTAGGTAGATTTTTGTGTGTGCTTGTTGCAGGAATTCTAGCCACTATGTCTAACGAAAGTGGAAATGCTATTCTCCCTAGCCAAGGTGATCATGAATCACAAGGTGTTAGCGCGATTACACAGATCGCTAAAGGGCGTGGTCCGTCAAAAGGAGTTCAAGTAAAAAAGCCTATGCACCTTGAGTTTAATGAGTTTAATGTCCCTGATGGCGAGTGGTCGAAAGAATACGGAAAGCAAGTTGGGAGTTGTGCTCAAAGAATTAATATTAACGAGAAAGAATACCGAAAGATAGATGAGCAGACGAGGCAAGGGTTTTGGGAGGAGACCAAGGTATAATGACATTTTAAATTGTTTTAAATATATACTATATTAACAATTAATCTAACTTATTCTAAAAATCCACAGCTTATGTTCCACATCATTGAGGATGTAGATAAATCAAGGGAAAAATACTTTCATTCTTGTGTGGCAAAACGATTTAGAGATTTCAAGAGCAAGTTGGTGCGTCGATGGATAACTAAGAAGAAAAAGCCGTCGAAATATCCTATAAACAAGATGCCTTGGGAAATCTACCACCACATTACAGAGGCTGATTGGTCAGTTTTTCTTAAAGAATATTACAAGCCGGAGTCATTGGTAATAATGCTATTTCTTTTTACTATTAAAGATTTCTAGTCAGCGGAAATCGTTGGTTATAAATCTATGTGAGAGATAAGAAACATACGTCACTGCATCCGATGTAGAAGAGTTCCTTAAGGGGGCGTGCTTAAACATTTCTGTGATTCAAGTCTACATGATGTAAATGTTTTGATCAGTCTTTATCTTTTAATTGTCAACTATCATTCTTAATCGTTTTTTCTTTAATCATTTTTACATTACCATTCATAATCGTTTAATCAAATACCTTTAAATGTGCAGGTATTTATTGGACAATCACACATATGCATTTGAAAATTCTCGAATTGGGTTCATTTGTCCTGAGATGGTGTCAAGCACTAGAATCAGGGCCGATCCAACTGTTCCAGCAGATTACTTGCAACGTGTGTTCAATGCTGAAACTGCTAAGAATACGATTAAAGATTCTAACAGTGCCAAATTGTTTTTGCTCCCATATAATCAAGAGTAAGTGTTTTCAATAAGTTTCATATATAATTAGTATTTTAAGCAATCATTAATATTTATCAATTTACTTTTAAATGATGCAGCAATCATTGGATTCTGTACGTGATAGACCTATTTAGAGCACATGTCTATCTTTTCGATTCTCTAAAAGGTCAAGGCAACAGAACGACTGATGCATCTGGAATCATGAATTTGTAAGTTATTTTCCTTACGAATTAGTTTTTTTTTGGAATATTAACAATATCAGTTTCATGAGTGTATTATGTTGATTTTCTAGGGCATTTCAAGTGTATAAGTATCAAGGTAGGAAGTGCGAGAAATTAATAGGAAAACGTAAGACGTTGAGAGTCTGCAATATAGAGGTACATATAGCATTTTATACGCTTTAGGTTTGTTTATTTATAATCAAAGGCCTTGTATCTAAGACAGCCCCCTTATGTTGTGTAATTAGTGCGCTCAACAAAGCGGCGGAACCGAGTGTGGCTATTATGTCATGAAGTTCATGTTAGATATAGTCGCGGGACTCTATGACTCTAATGACCGACTAGATAAGGTATGTAACTTAACTAACTATATATTGATAGTATTTGTGTTTTTTGTCAATAATTTTTGTGTTTTTTTATGAAGCTATATCCTAAGAGGAAGACATCGTATACTTATGAAGAAATGGATGTTGTTCGTGAGCAATGGGCACAGTATTTTACATCGAAGTATTTATTATCGGATTGAACTTGTTTTTACTTGTCATGTAAACTGTTGTTGAGAACCTGACTGTACTCTGATGAAATCTGTTGTTTGTTGTATATTATTCTGTGAATAAAATCAGGAACCTATTCTGCAATGTGTGTATGGTGCATCATAAATCCAAAAAACATCCAAAAGAAGTGCAAAAGAAGGGACTTATAGAGGCGGACTTGTATGTCCGCCTCTATAAGTACATAGACGCTGACTCGGCCGAGAACTCGGCCGAGTTCTGGGCCGAGTCAGCGTCTACTTGTTGAGGCGGGCTTGTATACGCCCACCTCTATAAGTATATAGCGCTGACTTGTTGAGGCGGGCCTATAGAGGCCCGCCTCAACAAGTGTTTACTTATTGAGGCGGGCTTCGGAGGCCCGCCTCAATAAGGTCCTTTTAGAGGCGTAAAATGCCCGCCTCAAAAAGTGTCCCTAATTGTTGCAGCCCCCTTAGTTGAAGTGAACGGTGTTCGCCTCAATAAGTGTCCAAAGGCCCGCCTCTATAAGGATTTTTTCCACTAGTGTCTCCATAGGTTAGTAATCTGTCTGTTTGACATTCTGTCAATCGTTTTATTGTAATGTTTCGAATAATAAAGAAGTGTTTCCTTGTTCCGAAAATTACTAGATTCATTACTTTTGCAAGTTGTTCGTCCATACGAGAATCCTTGAGTGCCAAAAGTAGTACATGTCACGAGTTGATAAAGACTGTTTGGACTCATAAAGGACAGTGTTGGGTTGGGACATGTGTGGTTATTCCCTACCTTGTTAGCGCTAGTTTTGAGGTCGAAACTATTCGTAAGAACCCCTCTATTTTCTTGAAATAATGTCAAGTTGGGTATTGACATTATTTGTCCCCTTCGCTCGAATTCATGAGCATTGTCTCGAGAGGTTAATGTTGTAAGGATTCCTTGCTATAAGGATTTGGTGGGTGTAGTAATGCTCTATGGAGTTTGAGGTTATTCCTCATGTGCGTACTCTGAGCATTAGATGAGGGAGTTGTATAAATTATATATTTAAGTGGATAAATGTATAAGAGAGATATTTCATAAGGAGGTGGTTTTCTCTAAAATGATCGTACTCTAATATGATCTGGAGTAAACTTTAAAATTAAGAGCTATAATTGTGGGGTTTATAAGCGAGTGCGTACGTTGTGGGACTAGTGTTAAAAGCTTTTGGAAAATCTAAGTGTGCGAAATCATAAGTATTATTTCGGAAGACCTATTTGAGGTTTCGTTATAAGGCTTTCTTAAAGAAATGATATAATGATATGAGGATATAAGAGTATTAAGACGATTAAGTCTTGGGTAAATAGTAAATTTCGGTAAAGCAAAAAGGTTGCTTAATTTGTGATGATAAATTGTGTGAGGACGATTAAGTATGTAAGGATTTATGGGAAACTCAGTCGGAAAAAGTTTGTTGTAATTTGGATGGATTAAATAGTATGGGATAACGTAAGTGTATAGATTTTATCAAATGGACTTGATGAAAAAGTGATCTATGTCTATTAAGGTAATCTTATAACACGTGTTAGATGAATAAGGTGATTGATTATAATCATGATTAACGGATTAATTAGCATCATGTTTGAGGAAAACATGAATAAGATGTTGTGCGGTTAATTGTAAAAAGGATTAAGGAATCTTAATGATCTTATGTTAAGAGCCTAATTAATGGAAAGATTTTTGGGTTAATAGTTGGCATACGGGCCAAATTTAATTAAGGTAAATAATGAAATGAATGAGGTGCATATGTAAAGAGTAAGCCGACATGACAATTAAGGGTACTAAATTTGGGGTATAAGTGAATTGTATGTATGTACTTTGAAGATCTGATCATCGAAAGAAAGTTGGTAAGGAAATATTGTATTCTCCTGCTTAAGGATATCAAGATCTTTATGATGAGTAGGGCATAATAGCGAGATTATATTGGAGACTATAATGGATACTCTGATTAAGGTAATCATAATCTTGTGGATGAATATACCGATTCTAATGAGGGTAACGAACGAAGGCAGTATGTAGTAGGTGGATTCATGATCGAATAAATAGTTCGACTTTGATGATATAGGTTACGAAGACAAAATTATTTAAGGATATCAACTTAAGGAAGATAAGGTATGAACTTTGAGAGTTGTTTATAAAGAGAAAGGTTGAAAGAAAAGGTGTGTTCTCAAGCTTAAGGTGTATTAAGATCGTGTGATGATTTTTGGAGACTATGATTCAAAGGTAATCATGATCTTGTGAGCATATTGAGAGTCGGCATACGAGTTAATATATGGAAACGAGACATATGATGGATGTCATGGTTGAGGAAACATATCGACTTTCCTAGGATTAATTTTGAGTACGAAATAGTTGAGGATACTAAACTCAAATGGAGTAGTACTGGTACATACTGAATTGGTGTCGAAACTATTTTTAAGGGGTAGTAATGTAATAACCCTCAATTTTAGTAAGGGTATTTGGGTAATTTTCAAACTTTTGTTTTGTAAGCAAGACGTGTTAGGCATTTTCTGTAAACTCAGTAGGAACCTTTTGTAATAACCCCTAAAAGTCCCTACTGTCGTTTTGTAAGCAATACGTGTTGGGCAATTTCTGTAACCTCTGTAAGGACCTTTTGAACGAGTTCATATACGTCTAAATATTACGGGGTCTTAAAATTAATTGAGGAATGCTAAAACCAGAGTTTAGCAAAGTCCGCGATCAAACCCGCGAGCAAGGGCCAGGAGCTCGAGCGCGGCAGATCCACGACCACGGTTTTGAAACCGCGGGCATGGTTTTGTCTGGGTAAACCGCGATCGCGGTTCTGAAACCGCGACCACGGGAGCCTTCTGTTCACCAGCTTCCAGAAGGCCGATTATCGGCTTTCTCCTCGTGCTCCTAACGCCGGGGGAGCTGGATCGTTTGGTTTGCCGGTGTGGGGTGAACTCCTTCTCCTCCATGCCTATAAAAGGGAGGTTTTGGCAGCCATTCCCTTCATCAATCTCAGCTCCATCTTCTTCTCTTCAAAAGTTCTTATGTCCTTCACCGGAGTTGCTCGTCGCCGGAGTTTTGGTGGTCGTCGGAGGTCGCTCGTGGCTCGTGAGTGATCCTTGGAGTGGTGGTGATACACGGTGGTTTAGAAGTGGAGTGGAAGCCTCCTCGTCATCGTCGGTAAGGCTTCGAAGCCGCCCTAACCTCGCGTTGGGATGGAGATCCGCGCCCGCGGCTCCATCCACCGCGACTACGGGCTTGGCCCAGAAAACCGTGACTGCGGCTTTGCCCAGCAAGCGTGATCGCGGCCATGGTAACCACGGCCGCGGCTCAGACCTTTTTCCCTTCTTTTCATTTCGTATCTTCGTATCGCATCTAACTTAGGATTCCGTCTTATAACTCGTCGTCGTCGTAGGAATCCGTACTCATATTCAAGTTCTAGATCTCGAACCCGATCTCTTCGTTCGTCTAAACTAAAGGCAAGTGGCGGTTCGCTCTTGATCATTATTCCATGTTTCCCCTTGATTATCAATTATTTGATTGTTAATTAAGATGAAATAAAATTGTTGTTTCAAGTTTGGGAACAGATTTGATAAAACAATGTGTTTAAATATGAATCTATAATAGGTTGTATATATTGCTAGAAACAACGCTATTATATAGTTCTTCATGATATTACCGTAATGGATTTTGGTGTGGATTTATGTGTGAACTCATGTGTAGTTAGAACGAGTATTCGTAGAAACGCTATGTACCTTGCGAGGTCTAGTCGTTTCTTTATAACTGGTGTTAGGAGGATTTTGCCCTAGTACTTCTGGTCATGACCGTACCCTTATTCAGGGTAGGTGCACTCAGCTGGTGCCAACAATCGGGATTCATTCCCAAAATATATCTCGTATCGAGATGATCTGAACTAAAAGCTTTAACGTGAATGTGCATTTTGGAAGTAAATAAGATAAGTGCCGTTTTGCACATAATTAATATACCCTCGGGCAAGGAGTACAACGTGGAAACCGTCCGGACTCTTGTTAGAGTAAGTCCTCTTTTCAATCTGGATTCGCATTGCACGGTGAGGTTAGTCGTGGACCCAAATAATCAAGGTCGTTTTATAAAACTTGTGTGAAAACTTAACGTTCCCAAACAATTGTCATACGTTTCCTATAAGAATCAATTATGTTGGAGTCTTCTTTTCAATGCTTATCTTTTTCTATAATTCCGTGAAAGTTCCGGGTTATGTATCGTCCCTTCGGTTATTATTCAAGGGACAATGATAGTAAAACGGTTACGATTGCTTGAACCATTCTGTTTTCACCCTTGCATAGTCTTTCATTAGACTAACCAATCGGGTTTTATTCCTTGCATGGTTGGATGGTGTCATCCGTCCTATACGGCACATCAGTGGTTGGTCCCGGCGATTTGAAGTAACCAATCGAAGAGAAGGCTTGCAGATGAAGTTTGCGTTTTAAGAAGTAATATTTCCAAGGCGTGTCTGTTTAATTTGAAACAAATGTAGTACATAGTCATGTAATTAGGACTATGTTTAAAAGTCTTCCGCTGTAATTTAAAAGTCTTCCACTGTCATTATACTTTGTTGTAAAATCGTCCTTCTCATTTTACGAGAGGATTCTTAATAAAAAGGTTAAGTCTTATTCATTTAAAATGTCTTCCGCTGGTTATTCTTTCGATATTTAATATTTACGTATGTATTTAAGCTTAATTGTTCCGATTAAAGCCTGGGGTGACTTTGGACGTTAACGTCTGAGGTCACTGGCGTATGGCACTACCGACATAAGTCGGGGGTGTTATAAAAAAAATACTTAAGAAGAAAAACATCTACATCAAAGAGTAAAGAGATTGTAAGTAAAACCTATATTTAGATAAGCATTTTCTTTTATGTAATTTTATTGACATAAATTCCCTTTTTATGCTTTAAAAATTGATAGGTGTCATTTCATGCACCTTTACTAGCAACTATTAGCATTATTTGGAGGAGTTTATGATAAGATTTGAGGCTAAGTCTGTAATCCAGAAGATGTGGGGAGAATTGAAGATATCCAGGGATTTACAGCTTAGATGGAGATGATGAAGATGGATGAGGATCTGCTGGAGATTAATTAGAGAAGACTACCAACACTTGGTAGTAATGAAGAGCAGAAGAGAAGAAGAGCTGGAGAGAGGACTGGGCGAGTGTCACCGCCCCGCGCCAGAGCCACCGCGACCCGACGGTGGATCTCAGAGAAGGAACTGACGCCCCGCAGTGGATCTCACCGCCCCGCGGTAGGCACGTCACGCCTCGCGGCCAACATAAGACATTATTTCCTTTTATGCATTTTCGGACTTTCTTATTTCTAGTATTTTATTTCCCTTGCTATTTTAATTAGGTTAAACTTATTTCCTAAGCCTATTTAAGACCTCTTTCTAGGTTAAGAGGCAGAGAACTTTTTGACACTTTTACTTTCATCATTATCGTTGTTTTTCTCATTAGGGTTTCATTTACATCTGAATGGAGCACTAATTTCCCCTTGTTCTACTAGACGTTTGAAGCAATACAGTTGAATTGTTTGTGAGATTTATATCCCTTGTTCCTATTCTTATATGTGTTGGTTTGATTCTCTTAGTTATATTGAATATTGATTCATTGTTATTCTTCATAGCCTGATCAACTAGGTTGAATACTATTTATCCATTGCTAGGGTTTGCATATAGTGGAATACGAGTGCATATCTAGTAGCAAACATAATTGTTGAATATAGTGGAATACGAGTGCGCAATTGTGAGTGAGAATCATTTGCATGTTAAGTAGTAAGGTTTTCTTCTATTTGCATGTATCCTATATCCTTGTGTGTATTGCTATTGCTTTATTAGTGATAAGGTTTTCTTCCATTGATATTGTAATAAGTACTATCAACAACTGTCTGAATTGGTAGTTAATCAAGATCAGGGTGGGAACAACTATAAGAATAGATAAAGAACTTGGATTTAATAGATTTCGGTGATCAAATTATATCTTTGTATTGTGGATCTCGTTCTAGTGGAACTTCTTCCCCAATCATATTCTCGAGTCAACTAAACCTGTTCACTTTGCTCTGTTTGATAACCAAAACCCCCCTTCCTTGTTACTTGTTAATCATAATTGTATACTTCATCAGATATTCCCTGTGGGTTCGACCCTTATTTGCTTACTATACATCTATTTAGTAGGTTGTTAGGACTTTTACTTTGACTAGGCCATTCAACGATATTTGCATTGCATATTTCGGCCACGTCAAATTTGGCGCCGTTGCCGGGGAAGTTTTCTGTTTTGTTGTGTGTTTTTGTGATTGATTTTGGTGGAGACCTATCTTATGGTCGACACCCGTAGTACTGACTCTCCTTTAGCTGCTTTTGATCCAGAAATTGACAGATCGTTCCGTGCGAACCTATGCGATCAAGGAGAAGAAGAAGAAGAGGTTGAAACAGTTGAGCCAGTTGACATCCCTCCTACTGCAATGGCCGAAACTCTGAGAGAGATTACTGAGCCGAATATTGGGGCACAACCCCCCTTCGCTGTCGTCATCCCTGCACTTGACGAAGGGGTGAACTTTGAGCTTAAATCTGGAGTTGTTGCTTATCTCCCGAAATTCCATGGTTTGAGTGGAGAGGACCCAATATCTCATCTGGGTAAATTCCACAATGTCTGCATGACTATGAAGCCAAGGAATGTGACGGAGGATCAAATCAAGATGAGAGCCTTTGGGTTTTCTTTGCATTCTTAATCAAGAGAGAAGGATGGTTGACGCTGCATGCGGTGTGAGCATTCTTAATCTGACACCGGACGCAACCATGGTAAGATTTCAGGAGATGAGTGAGAGTACCAGGAGCTTTGGTAGGATGTACCAGAGAAAAGTAGTCAATGCTGTGACTCTTGCAGGATCTAGCCCTGTGCTGAATGAGTTAGCTGAGTTGAAGGAGATGGTGAAGAGAATGGCGAATCAAAACACTCCTCAACAAGTCAAAGCATGTGGGATTTGCTATGATCAATTCCACCCTTCTGATGCTTGTCCTCAGCTACAGGAAGAAGGTACTGCTGAAGTGAATGTTGTAGGAGGTTACGGACCCCCTAGACCGCGTTTTGATGGACAACCCAACTATAATCCGAGAGGGTGAGACCACCCAAGTTTCAGATGGAGCGACCCCCAAGGTGGTCAACAGCCCGTACAACAGCAATACCAGCAGAGAGTCCCATACCAACAGAGGCCCCAAGGCCAAAACTCTGGTGCTACTACTGAAGAGATGCTCAAAACCTTGACTCAGCACTTTGCCACTCATGTGCAGACTACTGAATCAAGCATAAAGAATATGGAGAGGCAGATTGGCCAATTGGCTGATGTTGTGACAAAGATTGACCAGAGAACATCAAATTCCTTGCCGTCTCAGACTACAGTGAATCCGAGGGAAAATGTGAGTGTCATCACCCTCAGAAGTGGTAAGCAACTGGTCGTTCCTCCTATTGCTGAAGAGGAGTGCGAAATTGAGACAAAGAATTTCGATGACCGCCCCGCGGTGGACCCCACCGCGACCCGGTGGAGAATTGGGTCTGAGACCAGTAAAGAAGAGTGCCAGTCACCGCCCCGCGGCGACACTCACCGCGACCCGGCGATGAGTCCCAGTAATCCCTCCTCACATCTGACGCCCCGCGGCGATGACCACCGCCCCGCTGTGAGACCACCGCGACCCAGCGTCCAACATCCCAATTCCGCTGAAGAGATCTGTGTTGATAATTATGTTCATCCGGTTTTCCCCCCTCTCGGTTCTGAGAAGCCACCAACACCTTTTCCCGAGGCGCTAAAGGCTAGAAGGGTCACCGACGACAGTGATCTTTTCGAGACGTTCCGAAACTGTGAGGTGAACATCCCCCTTCTCAAGCTTATTAAGGTTGTTCCTCGATATGCCAAGTTTTTGAAGGAGCTGTGCATCGTTAAAAGGACACAAAAGCTGAAGGTCCAGAAGAAGGTTCCGATTGGTGAACATGTCTCGGCAGTATTTCAAAGGCGTATGCATGAGAAGTGCAAGGATCCAGGTACGTTTACTATCCCTATTGCTATAGGTGAGCATCGATTTGAGAAAGCCTTGCTAGACTTGGGTGCCTCTATTAATGTTTTGCCTTATTCATTGATTGAGGATTTAGGAGTAGGACCTTTGCATGATACCAATATTGTGATTCAACTTGCTGATGGTTCTTGTGTGCCCCCTAAGGGTGTTGTGGAAGATATTCTTGTTAAAATTGGCCCCTTAATTTTCCCTGCTGATTTCTTTGTTATGGATATGGACTATGATGAGCAGGTTGCTCCTGTTATATTAGGACGACCTTTTATGAAAACATCCATGACGAAGATTGATGTGGATAGTGGAACTTTGACTATGGAATTCGATGGAATAATTTTTTAGCATAATATTCATAAGGTCAACTCCATCGAATTGCCTTCCCTTTGCTGCATTAGTGATATTGATGATTGATAGGTGTTATTTTATACACCTTTACTAGCAATTATTAGCATGATTTGGAGGAGTTTATGAGTAGTTTTTAGGCTAAGTCTGTGATTCAGAAGTTATGGAGAGAAGTGAAGATATCCCAGGATTTACAGCTTAGATGGAGACATGAGGATGGAGATGGAGCTGCTGAAGCATAATTGGAGAAGACTACCAATACTTGGTAGTAATGAAGAGCAGCAGAAGAAGAGAGTGAGCTAGCTCACCACCCCGCGCCAGAGTCACTGCGGCCCGGCGGTGACTCTCAGAGAAGAATGAAGCCCCGCGGTGGATCTCACCGCCCCGCGGTGGCCGCGTTAAATGCCGCGCGTCAGAAGACTTTTATTTCCTTTTATTGTTTTCAGATTTTGTTATTTTATTATTTTGTTTCCTTTATTATTTTCATTAGTTTAACCTAGTTTTCTTAAGACTATTTAAGCTCTCTTTCTAGGTTAAGAGAAACAAGGAAGAACTCGTTACAACTGCTTTACACCAGACGTTATTTTCCTTAGTTTTCATTCTCGTTTGAATGGAGAACTAACTTCCCTTTGTTCTACTAGACGATTGAAGCAATACAGTTGATGTGTTTGTGAGATTTATATTCCTTGTTCTTATCCTTATGAGTGTTGGTTTGATTCTCTTGGTTATATTGAATATTGATTTCTTGTTGTTCTTAGCCTGATCAACTAGGTTGAATACTTTTTATGAATTGCTAGGATTGTATATAGGGGTTCTGAGTGCATATCTAGTGGTATACACGATTGTGCGTATAGGGGTTCCGAGCGTACAATCGTGAGTGAGAGTCAGTTGCATGCGAGTATTAATACGTCTTTCTATTTGCATGTATCCTATATCCTTGTGTGTATTGCTATTGCTTTGTTGGTGGTAAAGTATACCGACAACTGTGAGAATCGGTGGTACTTTATCATTGGCATAGTAATAAGTCTATCGACAACTGTGAGAATCGGTAGTACTTAAGATCAGGGTGGGAACAACTATAAGGATAGTAAAAGAACTTGGATTAAATAGATTTATGTGATCAAATTATATCTCTGTATTATGGATCTCGCTCTAGTAGGACTACTTTCCCCATTATATTTTCTCAACTCAACCAAACTTGTTTTCTTTGCTTGTTTTTCTTTCTCGTGATAACTAAACCCCCCTAGCTTGTTACTTGTCATTCACGATTTCATACTACATCAGATCTTCCCTGTGGGTTCGACCCTTGCTTGCTTACTATACATCTGTTTAGTAGGTCTGTTAGGACTTTTTACTTTGATAAGGCTAATCAACGATACTTGCATTGCGCACTTTTAGCCCCGTCAAATTTGGCGCCGTTGCCGGGGAAGTTTTCTCTTTTTGTTGTGTGTTTTTGTGATTGATTTTTGGTGGAGACCTATCTTATGGTCGACACTCGTTCTACTGACTCCCCTCTAGCTGCTTTTGATCCAGAAGTCGACAGATCGTTCCGTGCGAACCTACGCGATCAAGGAGAAGAATAAGTAGAGGTTGAGACCGTTGAGCCGACTGAGCCAGTTGACATCCCTGCTGCTGAAATGGCTGAGACTCTGAGAGAATTGACTGAGCCGAATATTGGAGCACAACCCCTGGCTGTCGTCATCCCTGCACTTGGCGAAGGGGTGAATTTTGAGCTAAAGTCTGGAGTTGTTGCCTATCTCCCTAAGTTCCACGGTTTGAGTGGAGAGGATCCGATCTCTCACCTGGGCAAGTTCCACAATGTCTGCATGACTATGAAGCCCAGGAACGTGATAGAAGACCAAATCAAGATGAGAGCTTTTGGTTTCTCCTTGCTAGACTCTGCAAGCGACTGGTACTATCACTTGCCACCAGAAACCATAGATACCTAGAATAAACTACACAAGGCATTCCTGGACAAGTACTTTCCAACGAAGAAGGCGGATGCTTTGAAAAAGGCAATTGCCAATATTGAGCAGGCTGACGATGAGACGCTGTATGACTATCTTGAGAGATACAAGAGACTTTGCTCCAGCTGCCCGTTCCATGGATACGCCAAGCAGGACCTTGTCCTCTATTTACACAATGGTCTGCTGGACCAAGAGAGAAGGATGGTTGACGCTGCTTGCGGTGGAAGCATTCTGAATCTGACACCGGATGCAGCCATGGAGAGATTCCAGGAGATGAGTGAGAGCACCAGGAGTTTTGGAAAGACATACCAGAGGAAGGCGGTCAATGCTGTGACCCCTGCAGGACCAAGCCCAGTGTTGACTGAGTTAGCCGAGTTGAAGGAGATGGTGAAGAGGATGGCAAATCAAAACACTCATCAACAAGTTAAAGCATGTGGGCTTTGCTCTGATCAATACCACCCCACCGACACTTGTCCTCAGCTACAGGAGGAAGGTGTTGCTGAAGTTAATGCTATAGGAGGTTATGGACCCCCTAGACCACAGTTTGGTGGACAGCCAAATTATAATACGAGAGGGCGAGACCACCCAGGTTTTAGATGGAGTGACCCTCAAGGTGGTCAACAGCCGGCACAACGGCAATACCAGCAGAGAGTCCCATACCAACAACGGCGTCAAGGCCAAAGCTCTGGTGCTTCGACTGAAGAGATGCTAAAGACACTGACTCAGCATTTCGCCACGCATGTGCAGGCGACTGAGTCAAGTATAAAGAACATGGAGAGACAGATTGGTCAACTAGCTGATGTTGTGACCAAACTTGACCAGAGGACATCTAACTCTCTGCCATCCCAGAATACTGTGAACCCAAGGGAGAATGTGAGTTCTATTACCCTCAGAAGTGGTAAGAAGTTGGTCGTTGCTCCTAGTAATGAAGAGGAGAACGAAGCTGTAAAGGAGAAAACTGTTGACCGCCCCGCGGTGGATCCCACCGCAACCCGGCCAGAAATTAAAGAAGGAACCGGGAATGAAGTGTTGTTGCCACCGCCCCGCGGCGATCCTCACCGCGACCCGGCGGCTGATCTCAGTAAACACACCACGACCCCACCGCCCTGCGGTGATGACTACCACCCCGCAGTGGGCTTACCGCGACCCGACCCCCAACAATCCAGCTCCGCTGGAGAAACCTGTGTTGATGACTACGTTCGCCCCGTGTCTCCCCCTCTAGGTTCTGAGAAGCAACCAACACCTTTCCCTGAAGCACTGAAGGCCAAGAGAGTAGCCGACGACAGTGATCTGTTCGAGACATTTCGGGACTGTGAGGTGAACATTCCCCTACTCAAGCTTATTAAGGCTATCCCTCGATATGCCAAGTTCTTGAAGGAGCTGTGCACCGTGAAGAGGAATCAGAAGCAGAAAGTCCAGAAGAAGGTTTCAGTGAGTGAACATGTGTCAGCAGTAGTTCAGAGACGCATGCTTGAGAAGTGCAAGGATCCAGGTACATTTACTATTCCTATTACTTTAGGTGAGCATCGATTTGAGAAAGCCTTGTTAGACTTGGGTGCCTCTATTAATGTGTTACCCTATTCACTGGTTGAAGATTTAGGAATAGGACCCTTGCATGATTCTAACATTGTTATACAACTTGCTGATGGTTCTTGTGTGCCCCCTGAGGGTGTTGTGGAGGATGTTCTTGTCAGGATAGGTTCTTTGATTTTTCCTGCTGATTTCTTTGTTATGGATATGGACTATGATGAGCATGTGGCTCCAGTTATGCTAGGGCGACCTTTTATGAAAACATCCATGACAAAGATTGATGTAGATAGTGGAACTTTAACTATGGAATTTAATGGAATAATCTTTGAACACAATATTCATAAAGCCAACTCCATTGAATTGCCTGCTCCTTGCTGCATTAGTGATATTGATAATCATGTGCATGAAAATGTTAAAACTGGTACAGTAGAGACCGTAGTTAAGTGTTCTACTATTGATGGACCTATTAAGTTGCATGAATTGCATGTTGATGATATCTTGCTGGATGATATAGGAGATTCCATTCCTTCTATTTTGGGCATTTTCCCCCCTGCACTAACCATACAAGGCTGTAAGCCTTTATCTAGTAACATGCAGCATATTCAGGTTGAGCCATATCGGCCCCCACATCGGCCCCCATATCGCTCTAAGTATGGGGGAGATACTCCAAAGGAAGTAATCATGGAGTTGATGGCCAAGAGGGAACATGGTCTAAGGTCTCAACCTTTCCATGGGAAGGCTCGACAGGAAGAGACGAGTATGAGGATTCCGAGGGGATCCTATTCTAGGTGGTAGTTGATCTGCAGTACGTCGAGCCAATGACGTTAACCAAGGCGTTGTCCGGGAGGCAACCCGAGGTAGTTTTTCTTTGATCTTTCCTTTCCCTTAGATTAATTTCATAATTTATTTTGTTTTGTTTCGTTCGCCTGTTACTAACATTTCAGGTACGAAAGTAAATGGAGAGGAGACGGTGTTCTCAGTTTATCTCACCGCCCCATGGCGATCCCCACCGCCCCGCGGTGGATGTCTGATATATCTTCTCAACTCCGAAAAAGAAAAAAAAACAAGAATAAAGGGCCCCGAAAAAACCTTACACGGGTGAGTAAAATTTTTATTTCTTGAGTTGTTACGAAGGATTTGACGGATTGGGCCCCCTTTGGGCCAAGATTTTTCTTTGGGCCATGGTACATATCCAGTCCCATCATCCCTTTCTTCCCTTTCACTTCCCCTTCCCTGACATATCCCTCATACTCACAAACCCTCCATTCCCAACACACCTCTCCAGCTCCCCAAAGCCAAACCCCCCCATTCTCCCTCAAATCTCTCTCGACCTTGATCCGAATCTAGCCCCCAATTCACAAATTGGAAGTCTAGCCTCACAAACAAGCCAAACACAACCCCACCGCGTCGCTTCAGTCCCGCCCCGCTATCGCTCCGCCTCGCGCTGCCCCGCTTCGCGTCACTGCTGCCACCGCCCCGTGCCGACTTCACCGCGACCCGGCTAAAGCTCCCAGTTGTCCCACCGCGACCCGGCGACTCGTTCACCGCCCCGCGGCGAGACCTCTTGGCTGCGTGTTTGCTCGTTTGTAAGTTCTCTTGATTGCCCTTCATTTTGAAATTCTACATTCATTACTTATGGCACCTAAGGGTAGGAAGCAAGTGTCTACGAGGGATGAGAATGAGGTCTACAATGTGGTGAAGGAGAGAAAGGTGTTGGCGACTAAATTCTTTCACAAGCCTACGTTGTCTGAGATGGGTTTGTTGGCGTGTGTGTCCCTGTGTCTGGCACAATGTGGTTTGGGGACGTTTCTGAACTTGGATGCCCCTGCATATCCCGAGCTTTGTTACCAGTTCATCGCCTCTTTCAAGAGGTATTCTGATGGTTCAGACGACAAGATGATGATGAGGGTGACGTTCACTTACAATGGGCGTGATTTTTCGTTGTCCCCTAAGGTGGTGCGTAATGCCCTGGGCATTACAAAGCTGCCAACGGATGGGTGGTCTGGTGGCATTCTTGAGTCGGATATGATGGAGTTCTGGAAGGCTGCTACGGGCAGGACGTTCAGGAAGGGGCAGGAGGTGAACTCGAAGCTGGTGAACCCGTGTCTACGGTTGATCCACAAAGTGATGATGAGAGACTTCTTTGGCCATGCTGATGATGGAAAGGTTCCTTTGAAGGATTTCCAGTGGTTTATGAGCATCTTGGAGGTTGTCACGTACACGCCATGTTGGGCTACCCTCTTTTTGGGTTCCTTGAAGAGGATTCGTGATGGTGAGCCACGGGACATCTGTGGGGGTGGTCTGATTACCCTCCTTTGTGTTGGAGTGATAGCTTGCGATCAGATTCCTCGGCCTGTTGCCTACGTGGTGTATGATATGGCGCACATGAAGGTGTGCTCGATGCTGAAGCCATTGGGAAAGGATGGTGATTTAGTCTGGTCTTCCTATGATGGCCACATTCTGATTCTTCCCCGGGAGTTTGCTTACTCCCCTTCATTTGCGGATTGGTGGATTCCCAGTGATAGCAGGATGACGACTGATGATACCCCTGTTGCTGCTCCTTCAGGCCCGTATGGAGAAGGCCCTAGTGGTGCTGCTGCTGCTGCTGCTGAGTTTGCGGGCGAGGACACTCCTATACCTACACTTTATGACGCGCCCTCATCTTCTTACGCTCCTGCCGTACCTTGGCAGGAGTTGTATGCGAGATTTGATGCATTCTCAGTGTAGCAAACGCACTGGAACACCCGAGTAGAGACCGGTCTGCAGACTTGGCAGACCCAGTTCCATGCTGATGTAGATGAGCGTCTGGACGGTATAGACGCTCATATGAGGGACTACTTCGGGAGGTTCCCACCACCACTATCAAGCCCGCAGTGAGTTTATTTTCTCCTTCCCCTATTTCATTTGATGTTCTCTTTTCTCCATTGAGGACAATGTTCGGTTTAAGTATGGGGGAGGGATTTAGACTTGCTATCTGTCTATCCTTTGTACATATTGTTTTTCTTTTCGTGTGTTGTATTTCCCATTCGAGTTTTAGATTTCTAAAAAAAAAAAATCGAAAAAGCCAAAAAGAAGTATAAAGGCAATCAAAATCCTGGGATGAGCTGAAAACCCGAAAGGGCAGTTCAGGTAAAAAGCAGATAGTCCGGCTGGTATAGACCAGGGCAATATTGGACTGGAGTGATGTGAGTATATGTGAGATATCTAGCAAAATGAAATGAGTTGCTTGGTGAAAACCCGAAAGGGCGCCTTGGAAAGATGAGCGAAAAAGAAGAAGAGTGATTCTAGGATTTCTATCTATTTCTTGGCGAGGTGTCATAAGAAGAGGTGGTATAAGGAGTTCGGGTAGGCCATTCTGGAGCGATAAGGAGCTAGATTGGAGTTAGGATTAGAATTATCTTTGCATCACTTGTTTTGGTTGTCTGGAGCTTATTGTTGATATGTTGTAATTGCTAGTATCATGTTTTCTTGTACTTCCTGAGGCCTTGGTGTTGGTTGAGAGAGTAGGTTTTTCTTTAGCTTACTCGGGACGAGTAAATGTCTAAGTATGGGGGAATTTGATAGGTGTTATTTCTTACACCTTTACTAGCAATTATTAGCATGATTTGGAGGAGTTTATGAGTAGTTTTTAGGCTAAGTCTGTGATCCAGAAGTTATGGAGAGAAGTGAAGATATCCCAGGATTTACAGCTTAGATGGAGACATGACTTGGTAGTAATGAAGAGCAGCATAAGAAGAGAGTGAGCTAGCTCACCGCCCCGCACCAATGTCACTGCGGCCCGGAGGTGACTCTCAGAGAAGAATGAAGCCCCGCGGTGGATCTCACCGCCCCGCGGTGGCCGTGTTAAATGCCGCGCGTCAGAAGACTTTTATTTCCTTTTATTGTTTTCAGATTTTGTTATTTTATTATTTTGTTTTCTTTATTATTTTCATTAGTTTAACCTAGTTTTCTTAAGACTATTTAAGCTCTCTTTCTAGGTTAAGAGAAACAAGGAAGAACTCGTTACAACTGCTTTACACCAGACGTTATTTTCCTTAGTTTTCATTCTCGTTTGAATGGAGAACTAACTTCCCTTTGTTCTACTAGACGATTGAAGCAATACAGTTGATGTGTTTGTGAGATTTCTATTCCTTGTTCTTATCCTTATGAGTGTTGGTTTGATTCTCTTGGTTATATTGAATATTGATTTCTTGTTGTTCTTCTTAGCCTGATCAACTAGGTTGAATACTTTTTATGAATTGCTAGGATTGCATGTAGGGGTTCCGAGTGCATATCTAGTGGCATACACGATTGTGCGTATAGGGGTTACGAGCGTACAATCGTGAGTGAGAGTCAATTTCATGCGAGTATTAATACGTCTTTCTATTTGCATGTATCCTATATCCTTGTGTGTATTGCTATTGCTTTGTTGGTGGTAAAGTATACCGACAACTGTGAGAATCGGTGGTACTTTATCATTGGCATAGTAATAAGTCTATCGACAACTGTGAGAATCGGTAGTACTTAAGATCAGGGTGGGAACAACTATAAGGATAGTAAAAGAACTTGGATTAAATAGATTTCTGTGATCAAATTATATCTCTGTATTGTGGATCTCGTACTAGTAGGACTACTTTCCCCATTATATTTTCTCAACTCAACCAAACTTGTTTGCTTTGCTTGCTTTGCTTTCTCGTGATAACTAAACCCCCATAGCTTGTTACTTGTCATTCACGATTTCATACTGCATCAGATCTTCCCTGTGGGTTCGACCCTTTCTTGCTTACTATACATCCGTTTAGTAGGTCTGTTAGGACTTTTTACTTTGATAAGGCTAATCAATGATACTTGCATTGCGCACTTTTAGCCCCGTCAATGATCATATTCAGGAAAATGTTAAGACTAGTGTGGTGGAGACCATAGTTGTATACTCTGCTGTTGCTGAACCTTTTGATTTGCCTGAGTATGATGTCTTATTTGATGACATAGGAGATCCTATTCCCTCTAATTTGGGCACTTGCCCCCCTGCACTAACCACACAAGGCTGTAAGCCTTCATCTAGTGTCGTGCAGCGTGATCAGGTTGAGCCATATCGGCCCCCACATCGCTCTAAGTATGGGGGAGATGCTCCAAAGGCAGCAATCATGGAGTCATTGGCTAAGAGGGAACATGGTCTAAGGTCCAAGCCTTTCCATGGGAAGTTCTAGCAGGAAGAGTTAAGTAAGGGGATTCCGAAAGGATCCTATTCTAGGTGGTGATTGATTTGAAGTACGTCGAGCCAACGACGTTAACTAAGGCGCTGTCCGGGAGGCAACCCGAGGTAGTTTTCCTTAATTTTTCTTTTCTCTTAGATTAATTTCGTAGTTTCGTTTGCTTTGTTTCGTTCGCCTGTCACTAACATTTCAGGTACGAAAGTAAATGGAGAAGAGATGTGTTTTCTCAGCTTGTTCACCGCCCCGCGGTGGAAACCACCACCCCGCGGCGACTGTCTGGTATACCCTTCTCAACTCCAAAAAAAAAATAAAAAAAAATAAAGGGCCCCGAAAAAACCTTAAATGGGGAGAAGGAAAAAAAAATTGTTACAAAAGGATTTGACGGATTGGGCCCCCTTTTGGGCCAAGTGTCTCTTTGGGCCTTGTACATGACCGGCCCATCAACCCTTCTTCCCTTTCACTTTCCCTAACCTAGCCTCCGCTCTCCAAGCCAAACCCCCCATTTTCCCACACTTCCCTCTCGTTCTTGGTCCGATTCTAGCCTCCAATAACTTTAAACCTTGAGTTCCTTTGCCCAATTTGGAGTCTAGCCTCACAACCGAGCCAAACACAACCCCAACGCCTCGCGTCGCCCCGCCTCACCAGTCACCGCCCCGCGGCGACCCCCACCGCGACCCGGCGAGAAGGCCCAGTTATCTCACCGCGACCCGGCGACTCGTTCACCGCCCCGCGGCGAGACTACCAGGCTGTGTGTTTTTCGCTCGTTTGAGAGGAAGGTGTTGGCTACTAAATTCTTTGACAAGCCGACGTTGATTGAGTTTGGTATGTTGGAGTGTGTATCCCTTTGTTTAGCAGAGTATGGCCTGGGGAACTTCCTGAACAAGTCCGTTGATGCTTACCCCGAGCTATGCTACCAGTTCATTGCCTCTGTTAAGAGGTATTCTGATGGTTCCGCCGACAAGAGGTTGACGAAGATCACGTTCACGTACAATGGTCGTGAGTATGCTTTGTCTGCTGAGGAGATTCGTGGTGCCCTAGGCATTACACAGGAACCGTCTGATGGGTGGTCTGGTGGTCTGATTGAGACGGATATGATGGAGTTTTGGGAGGCTGCCACGCACAGGAAGTTCAAGAAGGGTCAGGAAGTGAATTCGAAGTTGGTGCACCCTTTCTTAAGGTTGATCCATAAGGTGTTGATGAGAGATTTTTTTGGCCATGCTGATGATGGTAAGGTCCCTTTGAAGGATTTCCAGTGGTTTTTGAGCATCTTGTCTATTGTCACGTTGTAACACCCCCAAAACTTAACCCTTTTGGAAAGGTATTACCGCCAGTGACCCCAGTGTTCCTTACCGAGATCACCCAAGGCTTTACCGTTTAAATACAAATTATTAAATACAATGATACAAAATGATAACCTTATTTACATAAAACACGAGTCCCGGGATTACATTCCAATCCCGAATAGGACAAACACAGAGTTTAAATAAATTACAACGGATATCTTAAACAAGGCACAACGGAGAACTTTTAAAAGATATTACAAAAAGGGTTGTGATCATAATGATCACCTGCCCAAGGATCTCAACCTGATTAAAGAAATTATTAAAAACGTCGAAAAAACCACCGTCGACTCCATAGTCCTTCTAGTCTTCTCATCTACACTCCATCTGATGTGCCGAATCGAACGGATGACACCAGCCCACATGCGGAGAACAAAGTTCGTGGGTTAGTCTACTTGAATAGACTAGCAAGGGTAAAAAGCAGAGTGGTTCGAGTGATCGTAACCGTTTACTATCATTGTCCCTCGAATAATAACCGAAGGGACGATACATAACCCGGCACTTTCACGGAATAACAACAAAGGTATGCATGAGAGAAGATTCTGGAAGACCTCATCTTCACAGAAATCGACTCGAAAAGAGACTCCAAGAGAATGAGTCTTTAAGGAAAAATGACAAATCTGGAATGTTTAACAGAATCAAACAACAATGATTTAAAAGTTGACTGAGATGCTTCGGTTCACGACCAACCTCATCGCATACAGCGAATCCAGATCGGAAAGAGAACGTACTACATTCAAGTCGAGACCTTACAGAACCACATAACGATTTAAGAACTGACTAAGATGCTTCGGTTCACGACCAACCTCATCGCATACAGCGAATCCAGATCGGAAAGAGAACGTACTATGATCAAAGTCAAGACGAGTTTTCCTAGCTGCACTATAACTTAGCTGCACTACTCGCCCAAGGTTTATTAATCATGTGCACTCGGGCACATATCTTATTTAATTACAAAACACACATTACTGAAACACGCTAATGTTATTAAGAGCGACAATAAGGCTTAAATCACAGGGTGACAATTACGTCAACCCAAATTAAAACACACACGCGGGACTTAACATCATTATGCCGAGTAACAACGGCGTTATTAATACACCGGGTGACCTTACGTTCACCCTGATTGCACTATACAGCGCTTACAGTTTAATTATGTGTTTAACTGCACTTATCTTATTAAATTACAACACACACACACAGTGTTGAGGCTTTTAATATTATTCCGAGAACACGGAAGTTATGATGACACCGGGTGATCTTATGTTAACCCTGATTGCACTGCCATAGCGCTTACAATTTATTTTACAGGGTGACAGTTATGTCCACCCCAATGCACTAGCTAAGTGCTTAAAACACAGGACTGCAATTAAGCTCATCCACTGGCGCTAGCAAGGCGCTTAAAACACTTCAAATCCTTACATGTGGATAAGAAGCATAGGTCATGACCCTTAAATTATTCGGCAATAACCCCGAGGAATATTATGATTTAAAGAAACGACAAATCCTTACTTGGATTAGCGTTCCCACGAATATTACATTATAAAGAAACGACTAATCCTTACTTGGATTAACGTTCCTACGCACATTAAGTTATAAAGAAACGACTAATCCTTACTTGGATTAGCGTTCCTACAAACACTCGCGTAACTAAACAGTCTAACACAACAATTATTCACATTAAAGCCATCGAGGCAAACGACTTAAACAAAGAGATAATAGAAACAGCTAATCCTTACTTGGATTAGTTTTCCTATTAATCCACATAAATGCCCGGAAGGCGATCACAGATAATAGCGTCGTTCTAGCAGATATACAACCTATTATATGATTTTCCAAAACAGTTTATAAAACCTTTTCCAGACAAGCACAGATAATCATTCCAAATTAATTACTCAGATAAACAGCTGATAATTAATGTAAATATGGAACGATGAGCAAGAGCGAACCGCCACTTGCCTTAGTCCGCAGATCTGGAACAAAGCAGAGACAACGGGATTCCGGGCTCGACACGCGTATAGCTCCACTAGCATAAACACCTTTGAGTCGACCCAAAAAGGAACCCTAGGTTAGATTCGACAAAGAATAGTACGAATATACGAAAGGACGAAAGGAATCGAAGGATACGAGACCCGATCGAAGGTCTCGGAAGCCAACGCACAACTCCCAGGCAACTACCCTTCACGGCCGGCCACCAAACCATTGCGGCGGGCGCCGCCACCATCACGGCGGGCGCCGCCACCATCACGGCAGTCGCCGTCTCAAGCATGGCGGGCCCCGCTCATCGGCTTCCTCCATGGCGACACCAAGAGCTTCACGGCGGTCGCCGGCCACAACACGGCGGTCGCCGTCCCCAACACGGCGGTCGCCGTCCCCAACACGGCGGTCGCCGTTCCTGGCGGCGGTCTCCGTTCCTGGCGGCGGTCGCCGTTCCTGGCGGCGGTCGCCGTCTCCCTGGCGGCGGTCGCCGTTCCTGGCGGCGGTCGCCGTCGCTGAACAGAAACTTAAAAACGGACGAGAAATCTTACCCGCGACTCTCGATTTGGTTTGCCTTTCGCCTTGCTTGGCTTCTAGGCTTCTAAGGGCCTTCCAAGTCTCCTTTGGCCACCGAGAACGACACCAAACGAGCCTACAACGATCCACGAGAGCTTTCCGAGAGAGAGAGCATTTTTCTTTGGGAGCATTTTTGAGAGACGAGAAATGGACAGCGTAATGGCGTTTTTTACACCCTTTCTAGCTTCACCCATGCCCTCTATTTATAGGCAAAGATGAGGCTTGTTGGGAGCCAAAAAGCCTTCCAATTGTGCCCTTGGGTATTAACCCATGGTTAATCCATTTGCACCTCTTGGGCAATAACCAATTGGGTAGAGATTTGTTATAATCTTAACTTGCGATAACAAAAGTCGTACACGAACGAGTATAGACTTCCAACATGCCTTAACTGTATAATTCTTCACTGAGAAAAATATTACAGATACAGAGCACATTACAGAATGTCTCCGACTTTCTGAATTAAATCTGACGTACTAAACGGGTGTTCGGGAAAATTCCAAAAATTCCCAGAATAATCCTTACAGAATTACGGGGTATCACATCACCTTCCCCTTAAAATAAGTTTCGACCCCGAAACTTGCATTAAGCCAATGAGGATACTACCTCAACACCAATCTTACCACCTGGATCCAACATCCTTAATCACTTCATCCTTGAAATGGATCACATGAGATATTATTCTTAATTCCTTAAGATATCATTCTGAAAATGATTCAACCGCCTTAATGCTCATGGCACAAACTCACGCATGAGAGATAGCTCCTGATCTCTCCGAACAAAACTCTACAAGTTCATTCCCTTTCCTTAAGAAATCTTGGAAGAACTCAGCGTATGAGATAACGCTTACCACAGTACTCCTTAGATGTATATAGACAATTCTCCTTACTGAATCTTTAATACATCGGGATCATCAACATATCCTTAACTGCAACATTTCCTCTTAACATGACCGCTCCACAACTTAATCTTCCTCAAAGAGCTGCATCCGATCTTATAGATGACGTACTCTATGTATGAAGAAGAATCTTAGGAGTGGATTTAGATTTAAACAACAGAGTCGACCCTGGGATTAACCACAAGGGAACGAACATCTAAGTTATCCACAAAACTCCACCATCATAAGTCCGACAGTCCTTATCCTTACTTGGAATAAGCTGTTCTCGACACTTACGAGGTTTCGTATGAACAACTAATTCGCAATGATAACACATTCAGAAAATTTCCAAAACACGGAAACACTTCATTAACATCCAAACATTACATTAATTGACAAAAGTCGATCAGGCAGATCTTAACACCACGGAGATTATCGACACTCGTCGTTACTCCTTAATCTTAAAGAAAGTCTTAACACAAATACAACTTAATGGATCAGGGTTCTTCTCCGTTGGCTTGACTCATTATGAAGAGTCGTTTCCCTTGGCCTGAAGACCCCATAGGCGCTTTGCCTTTACTACGAGCCATTGATTGCTCAGGAGCAGATACCACCGGCCTTGGGTTCTGCCCACCACCAACATTTGACGCCTGATAAGACTGCATTGGCCCCTGACCCTTCAGTCTACAGTATGTTTTTATGTGGCCTTCCCTTCCACAATTATGACACATCCTCTTGTCCTTTTGGCAAACAAAACTTTTATGCCCTACTTCACCACAATTGTGGTACTGAATTGCTCCGCCGCTCCAACCTGAGCCTCTGGCAGAGTCTGACTGAGTTGTCTCGGTCTTAGCACGACCAGACCTTTCAAACTTGGTAGGCGATGCCGGTCGTTTGAATGAACCAACCTGGCGATCCTGTTGCCCACCCTTTCCTTTAACTTGCTTCTCCCTCTTAAAGGCAGACTCCTCCAATGTGACTTCCGTCTTGTAGGCTGCATCAACATATTGCTCTAACGTAGTACAGCCATGACGCAACATTAGAGGCTTGATCTCTGGATTCATACATCCATGGAAGTACCAGATCTTCTGCTCCTCGGTTGACACCTCAGGTCCAGCGTATTGCATCAAGTGATTGAACTTAGCTGCGAGCTCAGTCACCTTTAACCCATCAGTCTGTGGGTACAGAAATTCCTTATGCTTCTCCTCCCTCATAGCTCGGGAAAAGAAACGATCGGTCATCTTTCTTTTGAACATGCTCCAATTCAGCTCGGGATGATCAGCCAGACCGGTGCTCTCCCACCATTCGCTAGCCACATCCTTGAGTTGAAGAGAGGCGATGTGCACTTTCCCAGCCTTAGTGCAATTAATGTTCCGGAGCAACCGCTCCATATGCGAGAACCAATATGTCACCCTGACTGGTTCTCCAATACCGTCATAGCTGTCAGGCCTCATTGAACTCACGGCTTTTAATGCTTGCCCGTAAGTTCCTCTGTTTCTGACAACATTGATCTGAGGTACTTGTTCCACTGACTCCTCGACTTCAGGAGTAGCTTGAGGAACTGGACCACCTTGTGCTTGTGGTGCAACTGGTCGCATAACATCTGTGATTGCCTGCATGACAATTCCTCGAATTGCCTCCACTGTTGCAGCATCAAACAACATTGGAGCGTTGGCCTGAGCTTGGCCATTGCCTCCCTGATTATTGTTAAAGATAGACTCACGCTCTCCTGTTGAGTCTGCAACATTCCTTGCATTTGGTATGGGGTCATTACTCGGCCCAGTACCAGCACGGATAACGTTCCTTGTGTTCACCATCTGTTTACCGATCAAATTCCAAGGATTTTATCACGTTAGTATCTTCTGATATACTTATTGTAATAAAATCAACTTAGAATAGATCAACTTGGTAATTTCTATTGATGAACTCAAACCGAGTTACTAGGTTCCACAACCTTAACTCAAAATGAGAGAATTGGGAATTCAAGCCTTATTGGGTATAGCGAAACCATCTTGGCTTCTCCCGGTTCCTCTGAAGAGAATAGAATGCACCCATATCATACGGGGTAACGGGGAAGGAATTAGTCTTTCTAGATATAGAAGCAAACTTACTATATCAGACCATATAGAAGACAGGACTATGAACGGTGTTTTCAAACTCTTTTCACTTTGAAAATTCAGAGCCCTTCTTAAAGCATTTTCAAAAACGGATAAATGATTTATAAAAATCCAAACCCATTTTAAAACAACCTTTGGCTCTGATACCACAACTGTAACACCCCCAAAACTTAACCCTTTTGGAAAGGTATTACCGCCAGTGACCCCAATGTTCCTTACCGAGATCACCCAAGGCTTTACCGTTTAAATACAAATTATTAAATACAATGATACAAAATGATAACCTTATTTACATAAAACACGAGTCCCGGGATTACATTTCAATCCCGAATAGGACAAACACAGAGTTTAAATAAATTACAACGGAAATCTTAAACAAGGCACAGCGGAAAACTTTTAAAAGATATTACAAAAAGGGTTGTGATCGTAATGATCACCTGCCCAAGGATCTCAACCTGATTAAAGAAATTATTAAAAACGTCGGAAAAACCACCGTCGACTCTATAGTCCTTCTAGTCTTCTCATCTACACTCCATCTGATGTGCCGAATCGAACGGATGACACCAGCCCACATGCGGAGAACAAAGTTCATGGGTTAGTCTACTTGAATAGACTAGCAAGGGTAAAAAGCAGAGTGGTTCGAGTGATCGTAACCGTTTACTATCATTGTCCCTCGAATAATAACCGAAGGGACGATACATAACCCGGCACTTTCATGGAATAACAACAAAGGTATGCATGAGAGAAGATTCTGGAAGACCTCATCTTCACAGAAATCGACTCGAAAAGAGACTCCAAGAGATTGAGGCTTTTAAGGAAAAATGACAAATCTGGAGTGTTTAACAGAATCAAACAACAATGATTTAAAAGTTGACTGAGATGCTTCGGTTCACGACCAACCTCATCGCATACAGCGAATCCAGATCGGAAAGAGAACGTACTACATTCAAGTCGAGACCTTACAGAACCACATAACGATTTAAGAACTGACTAAGATGCTTCGGTTCACGACCAACCTCATCGCATACAGCGAATCCAGATCGGAAAGAGAACGTACTATGATCAAAGTCAAGATGAGTTTTCCTAGCTGCACTATAACTTAGCTGCACTACTCGCCCAAGGTTTATTAATCATGTGCACTCGGGCACATATCTTATTTAATTACAAAACACACATTACTGAAACACGCTAATGTTATTAAGAGCGACAACAAGGCTTAAATCACAGGGTGACAATTACGTCAACCCAAATTAAAACACACACAACACACACGCGGGACTTAACATCATTATGCCGAGTAACAACGGCGTTATTAATACACCGGGTGACCTTACGTTCACCCTGATTGCACTATACAGCGCTTACAGTTTAATTATGTGCTTAACTGCACTTATCTTATTAAATTACAACACACACACACACACAGTGTTGAGGCTTTTAATATTATTCCGAGAACACGGAAGTTATGATGACACCGGGTGATCTTACGTTCACCCTAATTGCACTGCCACAGCGCTTACAATTTATTTTACAGGGTGACAGTTACGTCCACCCCAATGCACTAGCTAAGTGCTTAAAACACAGGACTGCAATTAAGCTCATCCACTGGCGCTAGCAAGGCGCTTAAAACACTTCAGATCCTTACATGTGGATAAGAAGCATAGGTCATGACCCTTAAATTATTCGGCAATAACCCCGAGGAATATTA
Source organism: Rheum nobile (assembly GCA_027886185.1). NCBI lineage: Eukaryota > Viridiplantae > Streptophyta > Magnoliopsida > Caryophyllales > Polygonaceae > Rheum > Rheum nobile. The sequence goes on along the minus strand of WOAB01000067.1, from coordinate 1,386,671 downwards.
TGATTTAAAGAAACGACAAATCATTACTTGGATTAGCGTTCCCACGAATATTAAATGATAAAGAAACGACTAATCCTTACTTGGATTAACGTTCCTACGCACATTAAGTTATAAAGAAACGACTAATCCTTACTTGGATTAGCGTTCCTACAAACACTCACGTAACTAAACAGTCTAATACAACAATTATTCACATTAAAGCCATCGAGGCAAACGACTTAAACAAAGAGATAATAGAAACAGCTAATCCTTACTTGGATTAGTTTTCCTATTAATCCACATAAATGCCCGGAAGGCGATCACAGATAATAGCGTCGTTCTAGCAGATATACAACCTATTATATGATTTTCCAAAATAGTTTATAAAACCTTTTCCAGACAAGCACAGATAATCATTCCAAATTAATTACTCAGATAAACAGCTGATAATTAATGTAAATATGGAACGATGAGCAAGAGCGAACCGCCACTTGCCTTAGTCCACAGATCTGGAACAAAGCAGAGACAACGGGATTCCGGGCTCGACACGCGTATAGCTCCACTAGCATAAACACCTTCGAGTCGACCCAAAAAGGAACGCTAGGTTAGATTCGACAAAGAATAGTACGAATATACGAAAGGACGAAAGGAATCGAAGGATACGAGACTCGATCGAAGGTCTCAGAAGACAACGCACAACTCCCGGGCAACTACCCTTCACGGCCGGCCACCAAACCATTGCGGCGGGCGCCGCCACCATCACGGCGGGCGCCGCCACCATCACGGCGGTCGCCGTCTCAAGCACGGCGGTCGCCGCTCATCGGCTTCCTCCACGGCGACACCAAGAGCTTCACGGCAGTCGCCGGCCACAACACGGCGGTCGCCGTCCCCAACACGGCGGTCGCCGTCCCCAACACGGCGGTCGCCGTCCACAACACGGCGGTCACCGTTCCTGGCGGCGGTCGCCGTCTCCCTGGCGGCGGTCGCCGTCGCTGAACAGAAACTTAAAAACGGACGAGAAATCTTACCTGCGACGCTCGATTTGGTTCGCCTTTCGCCTTGCTTGGCTTCTAGGCTTCTAAGGGCCTTCCAAGTCTCCTTTGGCCACCGAGAACGACACCAAACGAGCCTCCAACGATCCACGAGAGCTTTCCGAGAGAGAGAGCGTTTTTCTTTGGGAGTGTTTTTGAGAGACGAGAAATGGACAGCGTAATGGCATTTTTTACACCCTTTCTAGCTTCACCCATGCCCTCTATTTATAGGCAAAGATGAGGCTTGTTGGGAGCCAAAAAGCCTTCCAATTGTGCCCTTGGGTATTAACCCATGGTTAATCCATTTGCACCTCTTGGGCAATAACCAATTGGGTAGAGATTTGGTATAATCTTAACTTGCGATAACAAAAGTCGTACACGAACGAGTATAGACTTCCAACAGGCCTTAACTGTATAATTCTTCACTGAGAAAAATATTACAGATACAGAGCACATTACAGAATGTCTCCGACTTTCTGAATTAAATCCGACGTACTAAACGGGTGTTCGGGAAAATTCCAAAAATTCCCAGAATAATCCTTATAGAATTACGGGGTATCACACACGTACACCCCGTGTTGGGCTAGTTTGTTTCTGAGCTCCTTGAAGAGGATTTGAGATGGTGAGCCACGTGATATCTGTGGGGGTGGTTTGATCACCCTTCTTTGTGCTGAGATTATTGCCACCGATCGTATTCCTCGACATGTTGCTCATGCGGTGTATGACATGGCGCACATGAGAGTGTGCTCGATGCTGAAGCCATTGGGCAGGGATGGTGATTTAGTTTGGTCTTCATATGATGGTCATATTCTGATTCTTCCTCGGGTTTTTACTCATTCCCCTTCATTTGCGGATTGGTGGATTCCCAGTGATGGCAGAATTATGGCTGATGCTACCCCTGTTGCTGCTCCTTCGGGTCCGTTTGGAGAGGGCCCTAGTGCTGGTGTTGATGCTGCTGCTGTTGATTCTGTGGGTGAGGATGCACCTCTTCCTACTCAGTATGATACACCTTCGTCTTCTTATGGTCCTGCCACACCTTGGCAGGAGTTGTACGCAAGATTTGATGCATTCTCGGTGCAGCAGACTCACTGGAACACCCGAGTAGAGACCGGTCTGCAGACTTGGCAGACCCAGTTCCGTGCTGATATAGATGAGCGTTTGGACGCTATGGACACTCATATGAGGGACTACTTTGGGAGGTTCCCACCACCACCACCATCCGGCCCACAGTGAGTTTATTTCTATTTCCCTATCTCATTTGTTGTTCTCTTTTCTACATTGAGGACAATGTTCGGTTTAAGTATGGGGGAGGGATTTAGACTATGCTATCTATCTAGCTAGTGTACATAGCTTTGTTTTCTGTAATTTTCATTCAAGTATTCCTTTCAAAAAAAAAACGAAAAAGCCAAAAAGATGTGAAAAAGGTAATTAAAATCCTGGGATGAGCTGAAAACCCGAAAGGGTGGTTCAGGTAAGAAGCAGGTAGTCCGACTGGTATAGAACGGTGTAAAATTGGACTGGAGTGATGTGAGTATTTGTGAGACATCTAGCAAAATGAAATGAGTGGCTAGGTGAAAATCCCAGAGGGCGCCTGGGAAAAATGAGCGTAAAGAAAAAAGAGTGATTTTAGGATCATTCTGGAGGCTGGCGTCCTAAGAAGAGGAGTCATAAGGAGGACTCGGGTAGGCCACTCTGGAGCGATAAGGAGTTAGATTGGAGTTAGGATTAGAATAATCTTTGCATCACTTGTTTTGGTTGTCTGGAGCTGATTGTTGAGATGTTGTAGTTGCTGGTGTCATATTTTCTTGTACTTCCTGAGACCTTGGTGTTTGATTGAGAGAGTAGGTTTATCATTAGCTTACTCGGGACGAGTAAAGGTCTAAGTATGGGGGAATTTGATAGGTGTCATTTCATGCACCTTTACTAGCAACTATTAGCATTATTTGGAGGAGTTTATGATAAGATTTGAGGCTAAGTCTGTAATCCAGAAGATGTGGGGAGAATTGAAGATATCCAGGGATTTATAGCTTAGATGGAGATGATGAAGATGGATGAGGATCTACTGGAGATTAATTAGAGAAGACTACCAACACTTTGTAGTAATGAAGAGCAGAAGAGAAGAAGAGCTGAAGAGAGGACTGGGCGAGTGTCACCGCCCCGCGCCAAAGCCACCGCGACCCGGCGGTGGATCTCAGAGAAGGAACTAACGCCCCGCAGTGGATCTCACCGCCCCGCGGTAGGCACGTCACGCCTCGCGTCCAGCAGAAGACATTATTTCCTTTTATGCATTTTCGGACTTTCTTATTTCTAGTATTTTATTTCCCTTGCTATTTTAATTAGGTTAAACTTATTTCCTAAGCCTATTTAAGACCTCTTTCTAGGTTAAGAGGCAGAGAACTTTTTGACACTTTTACTTTCATCATTATTGTTGTTTTTCTCATTAGGGTTTCATTTACATCTGAATGGAGCACTAATTTCCCCTTGTTCTACTAGACGTTTGAAGCAATACAGTTGAATTGTTTGTGAGATTTCTATCCCTTGTTCCTATTCTTATATGTGTTGGTTTGATTCTCTTGGTTATATTGAATATTGATTCATTGTTATTCTTCATAGCCTGATCAACTAGGTTGAATACTATTTATCCATTGCTAGGGTTTGCATATAGTGGAATACGAGTGCATATCTAGTAGCAAACATAATTGTTGCATATAGTGGAATACGAGTGCGTAATTGTGAGTGAGAATCATTTGCATGTTAAGTAGTAAGGTTTTCTTCTATTTGCATGTATCCTATATCCTTGTGTGCATTGCTATTGCTTTATTAGTGGTAAGGTTTTCTTCCATTGATATTGTAATAAGTACTATCAACAACTGTTTGAATTGGTAGTTAATCAAGATCATGGTGGGAACAACTATAAGAATAGATAAAGAACTTGGATTTAATAGATTTCGGTGATCAAATTATATCTCTGTATTGTGGATCTCGTTCTAGTGGAACTTCTTCCCCAATCATATTCTCGAGTCAACTAAACCTGTTCACTTTGCTCTGTTTGATAACCAAAACCCCCCATTCCTTGTTACTTATTAATCATAATTGCATACTTCATCAGATCTTCCCTGTGGGTTCGACCCTTACTTGCTTACTATACATCTGTTTAGTAGGTTGTTAGGACTTTTACTTTGACTAGGCCATTCAACGATATTTGCATTGCATATTTCGGCCACGTCAAAAATTCAACAAAAAAATATCATTGTCTGAATAGACGGTGAATCGATGATATATTTGTAGAAGAGTTAACAATACGTTCATATTACAATATCCAATAAATAAATAAACAAATAAAATAATTGGAGAATAAAAGACAACATCCATATAAACTATTCTCTTTCGTTTCATAATAATTGTACAACTAATTTATTACTTTCTTTTGTTACTTTTCCAAAATCGCAACTAATATTTTTTTTCAATTTTTATTAAAAGGATAATTATTTTGAAGCATAAACACATGGTTAGAAAGGATAATTATTATTATAAAATGGATGGAGTATATTTTAAGATATAAGATAACTTCTAAAAAAAATTAGTCTGTATCTGATGTCCTATGTACACACAAATAGAAAATTGGAGTATAAATGACTAAATAATTGATTAGTTTATGTAAGAAAAAGATTTAAATTGTAGTAAATGAATACAATGGGTAAATTTGGTCAACTTTGGCTAAAATAGCTAAAGGACAAATAAAACTGAACAAAATTATAAGTCTAAGAGAATAATTCAATCTTAACGGAAGGACTATTATATCATTTGAATAAGTATATCGTAATAAATGAAATACGAGTTCTTAGTTTAACAACATTGGTGAACTTTTAATATGAGAAGCTTGCTATTTGATATTAATTTGTTTTCCACTAGAAAATGATGTAATATTGCTAAATTGAAAAACCAATAGTATTCTTATACAATTAAATACTATTATATTTTTTGAGAATATATAAGCTAGCTAAAATGTAAGATATTTTATATTAAAATTTATAACCAATAATGAAAATTATAAAATTCCAACCTAAGGTATATAGTTTTTTGGAGTTTACAATAAACTACTAAGAATTCAAATTTTTTATTTTATTTTACGTGACTCATTAGTGTTCGTAGGCTATTGTACATCTCTCTCAAAAAATCACACAAAAATGGTTAGAAAATGGGATTGGACTGAGATAATAATTGAATACATAAATGTACTTCTTTGCTCCCATTTTTTGTCCTTTTGTTTACATTTTTTAAATAGTGATAGTTATAATATCATCATTGAAAATGCTATAATAAGTTGTATTAATACTTTGGTTTAAATAGAAAGAAAGTATTATCATTCAAATACTAAGGGTTACTATACAATATAACATTTAATTTGATCAGTTTTTTATTTTCATTTCTTAAGATAACTTTACAAAAAATTAATATAAAAAGTAAGCCACAAGCCTTTAACATTCTAAAAAAACAAACGATTGTTTTAACTTACTTCTTCATGGTAATTTTCAAATGTTGAAACTTAGAAAGAGTCAATACAAATCGAGAGCATCACAGTTTTTGAAAACAACAGTTTTAAATATTCATTCACATTATGCCCCAATATAGTTAAACTAAAACTCTCACTATGTGAAAATGGTTGTTATATATATTTAAATGCAAAACATGAAACTCGATGAAAATGCACGCATTTTAAACTATTATAATAATAATAATAAATTATAGATGAGACCCAAATGATTAGTATAAAAGAAAATATGTAATGATATTCACAATCTTCACCCCAATTTTACAAAATCTAAAACTCTATTATAATTAATATTATCAAAAAAATGAGAGAATTGTTGTTTTGGATTTACTAGCCGGATTTCGTTAATTCAATTGTTTCTTTGTCAATTATAAATTAAGTCATAGTATCATATTAATCACCTAAATTTTGGATAACATAAATAATTATAAAAAAATTAAACCTGATAATATTTAACGTTCGAACTCATACATAATATTTTAAAGAGAAAACAAAACAAAAGCTCCTAAGGTAAAAATGAAAAGTTGAATGTAAATAATAATGTAGATGTATGCAAAGATAACGTGTAACATTTAGATTTTTTCACTACAAAAGACACACAAACATATATGATTATGACATTGTGCTAACTTCTTATTTATCCACACTTTTGTTTAAAATATAAATACTATGAAATATTATTTCATTAACCATTATATATATGCCCATAGGGTAAGTATTCAATTGTCAATTTAAGTTGCTATCCGAGTTTTTTTTTGTTTGAAATATGCAAACTATGTCTAATTTGAAAACATTCATTGAAAAATTAACACTATTAGCTCTTTTTGTAATTAATTCCAACAATTATATAATGAATCATGAAGTTTAAAGCTTAATATATAATAAAACACATTTATCATAGGAGGTATAATGTAAACATGATTTAATATGTAAAAAGTATAGATATTTAAGACATAACAATTATATATATTAATAAAATGTCAAATAAAATAAGTTCAATATAATTTAACAAGTACATAGCACGGGCATATGTTACTAGTAAGACATGTAAAGGTCAATCAACTATTAAGATTAACCTTCCAAAAAAAAAAAAGTGTAATTAGTTCGAAAATTTTCAATTCGTCTCCATACAATGATACAAGTACGAAGTAGACAACAACTAATTAATCACCGAAACACCAACCTCGCCATTTCAATTTAGCCATACTAAGTAAGGATGTTCATCGGTTTCGGTTTTTGATTTTTTTGGACCGAACCCAACGCAAACTGATTATATTCGGTTCGGTTTTCGATTATGTCAGAATTGATTATTTTTTAAAAATAAAAATAAAACCCTAGATTTCTAGATAAACTAGTAAAACCTTATTCGATTTGGTTCAATTCGGCCCGCATTCGGTTCGGTCTAATTTGTTTTGTAGACTAAAACCCGTTTCAATAACCTAAATTGACCTGATTTCAAAATGTTCGGTTATTTCGGTATATAACCGAACCGGATAAAATCGACCTGAACCCGAACAAAACCGAGTATGTTCGGTTCGTTTTTTGGTCCACTGATTTTCGAAATTCAGTTTCATTTCAGTTCGGTTTTATTTGATTCGATTTGGTTTTGGACCGATGAACAACCCTACTACTAAGACCACCAAAACCCAACTTCCACTTTCAAAATCTTCGATAATCTACTATATAACTACTAAACGCAAATACCTGTTAAGCCACGTGGCGCTTCTACAATAACCCAAAAAAAATTTTGCCACGTGGCGTCACAGTATTAATTTTGACACATGACAGCATGTGTTTTTTTTAGATTTAAATTAAAAATCACAAATTTGGAGTATCCTACAGTTACCTTAAATTAAAGATCAATCGGAATAAATTTATATTACTTTATTTCCTTAATTAACACATTCCCACTTTATTCTCGATAAGCTAATATATGCAGATTTGATATGAAATAAAAATACTGACCAATTGTATGATTTTGTGCAAAAATACTAAACATGCAGATCTCATACAAAACCAACACAAATGTGCAATGTACCTAATATATGGAGATTTGCATATGCACGGCTGATTACAAAATCGTGAAACAGATGCAATGTACCTAATATATGCAGATTTAGCATAAAAAACTCAACCTGCTGTGCTATGACAAATAGCACACAAACTAAACTTGGTGACAAATACACTTTTGTAACCAAAAAAAATGCTGCAAAATTTAACATGCTGGAATGAACAAAAAATGAACCCGCTGCAAAAACTTTGCCTGATACACATTTCTAAACCAAGAAAATTCCGGTAAATTTAAATCTGCTAGATTGAACCAAAAAAAGCATGCCGATTGAACCACAAATGAACTTGTCCCAAAAAATAAACCTGCTACACTTTCCTAACCAAATAAACTGGATTGTCCAAAAAATAACAATACACTTTATTAAATGCCTCAAAAGTATAACAAATCTACAATTTCCAAAAACAACCGTGCATATTTGATTACAAAAAATCCAACTACAATATCTGCACAATAAAATCAAAATCTTAAAGTCAACATTAACAAATGATATTCCAAATATACTGTAGATTTCAAAAAATGTAATAAAGGATACCCTAAAGTCAGTAATATACTACATATCCATGTTTTCCATAAGTGTAGAACCAAATATTTTGATCCTTTCAGCACGATCTTGCAGCATAAATTCAATGATTTTAGGGGTTATAAAACTATAGCTCCTCCCACAATATTAGTACAAAACAATTGAACCATATCAAAATTACAGTTACACAATCGATTGTTCATCATTTAGCAGGTATGTGCAAAGAACTCAACTTATTTGTTTGCAGAGATATTATATACTGATTATTATGCATTGATTGATGAAAATAGTCAAACCGAATACTGATTATAATATTATGTATACACTCTATACGATTTAGGTGTTTGTTAATATTAAGTAGTTATTAGAAAACTGATTACAAATTAATTTTATTTCCTAAGTCTGAAATGCACATAGTCAAACACATATTTTTAAACTGATTACAAATTAGTTTATGAACACATATTTTTAAATGATCGAGGATCTGTTAAATGATGTCCCCATTTCTAGCATAATCTCATTACTTATTGATTTAGTTTGATAATTGTTAGATAGTTAAGTGTTGTGCCTTTCAAAGTGACTGACGTCTTTTGGTCACTTTAGCTACTCTTTAGTTACTCTTTAGCATGTAATAATAAGTTTATATAATTATTCTTTTGGTCACTTTATCTATTCTTTAGCATGTAATAACAGTTTATTAAAGCTACTAAACTGAATTTATTTACTACATTGGATAAGGCACAGATATTAGAATAAAATGAAATATTCTAATGTTTGACAATTAAAACGACGATTACGAAAGATTCTTTAGCATGAAATAATGTTTGACATTCTAATACTTACTACACTAGATAAGGCACAAATATTGTAATAACATTGTATATCTTTGATTGTACTTTCTGATTTTTTTATTAAGTTGATGGTTATGATTGCAGAGAAAAAACTAAGAAGTTGTTCAATCCTAGGAGGCATCGAAACTAAAAGGTATAGTTTATGTTTATCTGGTTCAATTTGTAATGTTTGATTGTGTTTATTTACAACTAAATCATTAGTCTTCAGTTGTATGATTTAGGTTAACTCTCTAACTGATTTAATAAAATCATATTGTTTATACTTAACTTCTACGGATTTAGTTCCAGGTTACTGAAACTATGTAATAAAGCTAATCTACTGACTACTCTATGCAAAAATTAATCAGAGTTTAAAGCTAAACTACTAACTTTTAGACATACCCTTATGTCTTTCAAACAACTTAAGCAATACCAATCCAAAATTTGTAATTTATGAGTCCAATCCGAGCTCCCACATGGCATTCCTATACCATGAATAAATCATTATAATTAGTGAATAGAGTTAAAAAATATATTAAAATAGTCATGTTAAGTGTAAATAGATAGAACCATGACCTTATTGTATATCTTCAATCAGAGTAAGAGGTGTATCTTGGAGGAAAAATGCTAAAACCTATAATTGTAATTTTTTTATAATTCAGTAATTAGAATACAAGTTAATGAGTAATAAAAGATAGTCTTCATTTAGTATATGAGGCATACCTTTAGATCTTTCAGTTTAGGTTAGGGTTTAGCTCTTGGCTTATGTGTCGAGTCCAATCCCATATGGAATTCCTATAACAAAATAAATAAGTTAAGTACATAATAGATTTAAAAATTAAATTAACATAGTATGATGTTAATTTTAAAGATAAAAAACCATGACCTGGAAGTATATCTTGAATCAGAATAAGAGATGTATCTTGAATTTCATATGTTGAAACCTGTAATTGGAAATTATTTAAAATCAATAATCACACTATCAGTTAATTATGATAAAGATAGGATAAATTTATATGGTACAAACACTACCTTGCAGAATATGATTCAAAGTGAACTTCACATTCTGGCAATCTGATTTCCAATTCAGAACCATTTAAAAGTGTAGGGTATATTTTCAGATCTATAAGGAACAATTTGAAAGTCATTAATTATATTATAAGTTAAGAAGCAAAAAGAAATAATTTAAATTGAAATGACAGAATGACTACATTGCATAATATGATCATATTGAACATGACATTCCCAATGTAATATTTTTTTTGTTATCAGGGACAGCTCGTGTGCTCACATGCAATCAGAGAGAGCAAACAATTGCAAAGAATATGGGATATATAGTAAGTTTATCTAGAAAAGTACGTTACAATTAATATCTATTTTTTGTATTCATATTTTTAAATATGTCGATTTGGTTTTATGAAATTGTAAATATACCTATTGGGCCAATTAGCCCATTAAATGTTAGCATCATAAATATTTATACTTATTTTATGGACCAAATAGCCCATTGATTTTTTAGTAATCTGAAATGTTAAATTTTTTGACTATGCAATTTTTTAATTTGTCTTCTTTCAATCAATTTTTTGTACGAATCAATTTTTCATTATAGCCAAGCAATCATACTATACTTCTCAAATTTATGTAGCTAAATGTATAATATTGTTGAACAATTAAATCACAGAATACAAGTGATTCATATAAAAAACCAAATATATCAATGTTTACTTAAGAATTAACACCCATTTATATCCAAACTCCCCCTGATTATTGTTTGTTCACGTTTTATTGAATAAATTCATTCGATGATTTCAAACGGAAGGGATGACCAGAGTTATAGATAAATATATAAACACAGAGACAGATTGAGAGAGAGAGACTCACGAAAATAAACCATGCTTGGTTCGGACAACTTCGGACTTTGAGTTCAGAGGAAAACTCTAGATGGGCTTCAGAACTTGCGATCCATATCTTCTTTCTCCGAGAAAATTAGAGTTTTGGGAACCTTCCAGTAGCAACTCCAGATCTACTCATCAAGCCATTTTTTTCCTTTACATGTTACAGAAAAAAAAAGTAGAAGAGATGTTTTTCTTTGTATCTGACAGAGATAGTCGGTGGATCTGAACATGCAAAGGAGATTAAGCTCTTTTTTTTTTGGATCTGTGAGCTCTAGATCTCCTTCTGGAGTTTGTTTAGGGTAGATATCCATCATTGGGTCACAAAAAACTTGGATCTGTAATCTTTAGATCAGAGTGTTTTTGGAGAGAAAAAAACTTGGATCTGGAAGATTTACAAAAAGAAAGAGAAGCAGATTGTGGACAGAATTTTCAGAAAAGGAAATATGAAGAAAATCCAAAAAGTTTTAATTTGTAATGAGAAATGGAGATGAAATTTGAAAGAAGAAAAAATGAAAGAATGTTCTTCCCTATTGAACATAAAAGAGAGAGAGGGACACCGAAACGAAAATGAGGCGGAAAAGAAATGGTTAGGGTTTGTCTGATCGGTGACTTTTGTATTTTTTTAAATACCAAATAAATGGAAAATGGGCTAAAGAACTAAGCTTGATCTGCAATGATCGGCTGAAACTAATTGGGCTTTAAGTTCATTTATTATTTAAATGGGCTAATTGAAGTCGGACATGTAACTTGTTTGATTTAAAAATATGAAACCTATTAACCCAATTTGATGTATGTGTTATTATTTTCAGCCTATTCCAATATTATTTTGGCCCATATGTCCATTTATTATTTATAAATTTTATTTTAAATATTAAAATAAATATTTAGTATGTACAAAGTTGTATTATTTAAAAGTGTTTATATATTATTATAAACTTAAAATAAATGATTATTTTGTATATTTATTTATTTTGTCTATCTCCATATGAAAAACTATTTAGCCAAATTTTACTATTAATAAATATATGGAGAGTTCCGCATCTTTGTATATAATATAATTTTTTAATATCTTTAATATTTGTATTCAGTTAGTCATTTTTTATATAAGAATTTGTCTACTTCTATAACAGTCATTAACTAAATATTTCTATATGAATGAAATATATAATTTTAATATACTATTTTCACAAATATAAGAAAAAATAAACAAATTCCGTATAAGACACGAGTACTACACTAATATATAATTATATATGTGAAAGGGTAAGATTGTTGTAAAATTTAGAAAATAAAAAGGGCATTTAAATGCTCTCTTTTGATAGTACTAGAGAATTAAGACAACGAGGGAGAACTGTGATGGAATTGTGTTAAATGAGGGGAAACTGACGTTTTAACTGAGGGTCATACGAGAGAATTAAGTAGCAGTTTCATATTCCAATTTAGAAAATCTAAGTCCTAAATATTTGTTTGGAAAAGGAAAAGAGATTTGATGAAAGAAGAAGAGAAAGGTAAAGGGGTGAAAATTTGAATAGATTTGAGGGGCATTTTTGAAAATATAATAATGGTGATATTCAGCAGCACTCTACTAAAAAGTACTCTCTTTGATCACCAAAAAAGGTCCACGATTACAAAAAAAAAAACCTTAATGGTCAAAGCACTCTCTTTCCTCTCCTAAAAACCATTTGCCCATCGCCACCTATGTTCATCTCTCAGAATCAAAGTTCAACGAGCTCAATCCCTCCTAAGTAGACATAGTATATATGGTCTGTAGCCTGCTCTCCCTCACAGCTTAAACATCAAAAAAAGCAAATCTCGTCTGGAGACAACCGAAGCCAACACCACCAAATAAAAAACCCTAAGTCACGAGCCTACTCAAGCTTCAAACCCGATTTCTGGGTGGCGATCGAGGAAAATTGGTACCCCTTCACAACAAAGCATCGTAATTGGAGAGATTTTCTTCCCTTGTGGTATGAAGAGCACACGCCTTTGCTGGAACTGCAGGAAACGACCACCATAAGCGGAGAGGAGGAACTGTCGACATGCGGCGTTGACCACCGGAGACTCCAAGCCAAAGGTAGGACTAGATCCGCTGCTAGAGAATCACGGGCATCCTTATGGAGATATTGGGCGAAGTTCCAGCGCTCAGCTATGCAAGAGAGTCAGACCTACGAGGATTGCAATTTCACCCGCACCCGATGGATCTCCGAATAAACTGACCCGAAAAAACGGACGAAAACCCAAAAAAACGTGGATGCAAATCGGGTTTCGGGTGACAGGGTGATGGATCGGGTCGGATTCGGTTGAACAGTTTCATCCACCCGACCCGAAAGTTACCCTTTATTTTTTTACGCGACCGCTAGATACGCTCAAATTTTTTTCTGTTTACGCTCAAAAGACTCACGCTTACGGAAAACGGGTGCGAGACCGAACCCACGCATACGAAAAACGGGAGCGAACAAAAGAGTTAAGGTATCCAGTTTTTTAATGTCACGCACCCGCTTTGCGGGTGCGTGACATTTGTGGTTAAGTAAATAATGTCCCGCACCCGCTTTGCGGGTGCGTGATAATTTTTTTTTTGAGCACTTGTTATATATATTAAGTGACTAATATGAGTGGCTCGTTAGCAGCTCGAAGGACAATCACATAGAGCAAGGCTAGTGTCGTTGGGTTTGTGGAGCTGTAAAGTTTCTCCGAGGATAGGTCGCAGCGGTTGGTATGTTCCATCAGACTTAGAAAAGCGCTTCAGAGTGGTAAGGTTCACTGATTTTTGTGCATAACATGGACAAGTTCGGAGGTGATTCGATACCGTTCGGGTATGGTTCTAGACGATTCTTGAGTCAAGTTCAACTGACTTGAGCACGAGAAAGATGATGGTACGGTCGGAGTTTGGATTAGATGGCTCGAGAGGGGTCTTTCTTGGAGACGAACATGGCTAGATGGTGCCATATATATGAGAGGGGTCTTTCTGGAGAAGTTCACTGATTTTTGTGCATAACATGGATAAGTTCGGAGGTGATTCGATACCGTTCGGGTATGGTTCTAGACGATTTTGGAGTCAAGTTCAACTGACTTGAGCACGAGGAAAATGATGTTACGGTCAGAGTTTGGATTCGATGGCTCGAGATGGGTCTTTCTTGGGGACGAACATGGCTATACGGTGCCATATATATGAGAGGGGTCTTTCTGGAGTCAAGTTTATTGATTTTTGTGCATAACATGGACAAGTTCGGAGGTGATTCGATACCGTTCGGATATGGTTCTAGACGATTCTGGACTGAAGTTCAACTGATTTGAGCACGAGGAAGATGATGGTACGGTCGGAGTTTGAATTAAATGGCTCAAGAGGGGTCTTTCTTAGGGACGAACATGACTAGACGGTGTCATATATAGGATATATATGATGAGGATGGTTGAACAAAGAGTCACGCACCCGCTTTGCGGGAGCGTGACTGTTTGTCACATTTAGTGACAAACAGTCACGCACCCGCGTTGCAGGTGCGTAACTCTTTGTGATTTTCGACCTTTATCGGATATTCGTTCAGTCTGTCTCGCTCGCGCTTCGCGTATCCGTACATCTGGTCCCGCTCTCGCTTTCCGTACGCGTGGACAATTGAGCTTATTTAGTAAAAAAAATTGAGCGTAGCTAGCACCTCCCATCCACTCCCTTCTCCATCTGAGATCTCCATCCGCCGTTTTGAGCAACTGAGCTTCTCCATCTCCCATTGTCCATCTTTCATTCTCCATACAACAATCGCTTCTCCATGGCACCCTAAGCACCACATCTTGCCACTCACGCCGCGCAGTGGTGCCTTCTCCTTCCCGCCCCCTGCTCGCAGTGACGTCTCCTTCCGCTCCCGGCTACCCCATCCACGCAGCATCTCCTCCTCCCTCTCGGGTTACCGCGCAGTGTCTCCTTCTCCGACTCGCCTTTCCCCGCGACATCGTCTGCTCCTCGCCCCTCCGCGCAGCGACTCCTTCTTCGGCTTGCGCCACCGCGCATCCTCACCTCCTCCGGCTCGTCCCTCTCCACAACATTGTCTCCTACCGCTCGCCCCTTCGCGCAATAACTCCTCCTCCCGCTCGCAACCTCTTCCCAAATAAATCTGAGTGAGTATATCGTCCC
The DNA here is from genome assembly GCA_027886185.1 of Rheum nobile. Classification (NCBI taxonomy): domain Eukaryota; kingdom Viridiplantae; phylum Streptophyta; class Magnoliopsida; order Caryophyllales; family Polygonaceae; genus Rheum; species Rheum nobile. The sequence goes on along the minus strand of WOAB01000067.1, from coordinate 1,371,670 downwards.
TTTTACTTGCTTAAGTTGTGACATGGTTTAAGTTGAAATTTTGATATTCTGATATAAATTCTTTTTAGCTTTCTACATTGTTCCTAAATTAGATATTACAAAATTCTAGGTTGTGATGGTCCTTAGGTAGAAACCAGAGAAGTGATAGATCTTGTTTGCCTAAGTTATTTGCTTTTCTGGATGTTATAAACTTTTGGTATACTCTGTTAATGAATGAGTTTGAATTTCAAATATTTGTATTTAGTTTAAATTCGAAACTTTGTTATCTGCTCCTTCCTCTAATCTCTACGATATCTTATAACCTTGTGCTTATATAAAAGACAGTCCAATTCAATAACAGAAATTAAGTTCAGCTTTATACCTTACATACATACATACATATGTGATCTAGAAGAGTTATTTTTCAATATAATAGTTTGTAATCTCTGGAAAAGAAAGCGTTTTGCTACTTAGGTTTTGCATTCGCTTTTGTGCACATTTGTTGTTGTATGGAATACGAAATATTGTAATGCACTATTAATGATGACTTGGATGCTCTATGGTGTCTTCAGTTGATATACATGAAGCTTGTTCAACATTGTAATGCACTGTTATTGATGATTGGCTTATACTTTTGTGCACATCTGAATAACTACAATTTTTTTGTATGACAGGATTTTCTTTTTAAGGGAGGAGTTTCGTTTATGCCTTGGATGGAGAATGTTGAAGACTTGTATTATGATATTTTTGTTAACTTAGATGATTGGTTGGATGTTTTGGATACTTAATTTTGGTTGTATTTGGTGTATGTTATGAATTAGTTCTAAGTTAGAACTAATATTTTTGTTAACTTAGATGATTGGTTGGAGTTTCATTTAGAATTTCTAACTCCCTTCACTTTATATTCATATGATGTTTTCCCGTTATCAATTGTAATTTAACAAAAAAACGTTATAGGCAAATTTACTATAAAATTATAATGTAAAAGTCCACCCGAAAAATCACCCGACCCATCCGATCACCCGACGGGTGTCGGGTTGATCGGGTTCGGGTGGTTTGATTCTTGGATGCGGGTCGGGTCGGGTGACTGGTTTTAAAAGTCGGGTCGGGTGATGGATATAGTTCACCCGTCTATCACTTGACCCATTGCCATCCCTAAACACAACCCCACACAGGTACTATGTTCTCAACCCTAAATCCTCTATTCAAATGACTAATTACTGGTACATGAATATCCTCTATAAAAACTGGGTAGCAATGACATTCTATTGCATGCTTGAAATCAGCTAGTCCTCTAAAACTCTCCCAAAGAATTGTTACTATTGTCTGTTGAAGAGTGAGTGTCTCAATTAGGGTTGAGCACGGGCCTAAACCCGACCCGAATCGACCCGAACCCAAAAAGCCCGAAACCCGAACCCCTAAAAAATGGGACGGAAGACCGAACCGAAAGTTCGGGTTCGGTTCGGGTTCGGGCTAAAACAGCATTCGGACGTAAAAAACAGGCCAAAAACCGAACCTGAACCCGAACCGAACCAAACCCGAACCGAACCCGAAATCTGAAAAAATGTGGCTCGAAACCCGAACCGAAGTCATGTGGGTTTGGGTTCGGTTCGGGTTTTTCGGGTCGGGTCGGTTCAGGCTTTCGGTTCGGTCGGCCCGTGCTCAACCCTAGTCTCAATCTGGTGAGTGTGATCGCTGGAACTCGACTTCACAATCTGATCTCTGGAATCATTTCAATGGAGAGAGGTAACCCCTCATATTCTGATATCCTCCGCTCTGAACCCTCAAACAAACCAGTTCACCATCTGTTCCCAAATCCAACCCTGGCATTGTTATCAATGAACCTTCTGCTCAACCCTAAAAAAACAATAAAAAAAGTGATACCACATTACCCTCTTCTAACAAGGATAAGGGTAAAGGGAAAATGCACAATGCACACACCTGATTCATATTTCTCCAAACTAGCCAAAGTAAGAGAGAACATGAAGAAATAGAAAGAAACGTCCCATATGGGATTTATTATAGGAAATCCTATAGAATTCCCTAAGGCTTTCACAAAGCTCAAAACTGACTGGAGATTCCTAAAGGGGGAGGTCAGTTTCCATTATAGACAATTCGATTAGTTTGAGATTAACTTCTCAAACCCAACTGACTATAGGAAAATATGGGAGGGTTGTCACTATCACCTATTTGGCCAACTGTTGCTTCTTAAGCAATGGTATCTTGGGTTTAACCCCCAAACTGAGTCAGTGTCCCAGCTAGACATGTGGATTCGCATCCCACTCCTTCCATATGATCTCTATAATAGAGAAGCTATCCAAATCATCTTAGAGGAGAATAAAATTAGCTCCCTCATAAGATTAGACCCCTTAGCACCCAAGAGGAAATGGGCTAAGTATATCAGAATATGTGCCCATATTGATTTCTCCAAACTCATCCCAAGCTATGTTGACATTCCTAATGAAGATGGCACCACTGAGAGATTCAACATATGGTTCGAGGATATCCCTGAAGGTTGTGAGAATTGCGGGGATCCTGACCATATTTTTTACTTGTCCCCTAAGGAAATATACACCCCCAAACTCAGCATTTCCATTCAAAAAGCACCCACAACCGCTTCAGCAAGCACATCCTCCTCTACTCCTATTTCTGGGACTGATGAGGGGGGATGTACTGAAGTCATTTCTAAGAAATCCAAAGATGCTACAAAGGAAACTTTAAATGTGCATGGTCATAAACCCTATGTTGCACTTAATGGTGGTATCACAATTACTTACCAACAAGCCATTCCCCTCAGCATCAACCAGCCTATTCAAACCCAGAACGAGCTAAAGAGAGTGAGAACCAGCAAAACCCTGAAACCAGTGAAAAAATTCCTCCTTCTGCCTCACAAGAGGAACCTCTCCACAATGCAGGAGTCCCTCCCCTTTCAGTGAAGATAGATGTCACTCCAAAGATTTCAAACAATCCCACTCCAATCTTCTCACTTCCCTTGGCTCCTGGAATCTATGTCATTACTTCAGCTCACACAACCATCCTTCCCACAAACACAACTACTACTATTTCTGATCACCAAGGGGTGACAACACAAGAGCCTTTCAATATTCTGCTTGACCCAAAATGTGCAAGTAGTCTTATCATACCTCCCTCCCCAAAGGATGAGCAAACTGATATGGTTGTGGAGTCACATCCTCCTTCAGAAACCCCTATGCTGGGGAATGTCGAGGGAGATGCTGGAAATGACACTCATGACAATAACTTTAACATGGAGGAAGATGATTTACTCGATGAGGCTGACCCCTTCATCCTTATTAATAAGGATGATGGGGCACCCTTTTCTGTGGGAGAATTACAAAACCTCATGAAATCATATGTTGAAGAGGAACTAGAAGATGACTGCTTATCTGAAGACTCTTACCAATCCATGAAGTCTCTGCAAACCAATTCATCCAACACTTCCATGGTGAAAAAATTGGGTGTCATGACTGTCCATGCAGCTGCTACATCAACCTCTGGCTCCAGCAAGAGGAAGACACAAGAAGATGATGGTGACACTGCCTCCTTAATGCTGATGGGGAGCAAGAAACCAAAACTCTAATCTACAAGTTTGTTCATGATTATGTTAAGAAGTCAAACACTGTTGGCCACCAGTGGAAGCCACATTTCCATCAACTGGTGTGAAGGGAAAACCTCTACAAGCCTCTATCTTTGGATAATGCACCCTTGTTTGAGTTCTTGGTGTAATCACATCTATCTTAATCTTTCCATTCCCACTGTCTTTGAAATTAGAATACAGAAGGTGTATAAACCCTGCAGTTGTATTCCAGTTATGTCTTTGATATCTATCTCAATTTCTGATTATATTGTGTTCTTCTACTTTAAATACACCAGAACTGAGCGCTTAAAAGCAAAACTCAATGGGAAAAAAAACTCAGGAAATGAGAAAAGGGGTAAGATATTCCCTCAACACATTTTCTGTTTACTAAAACCCAATAAATATTCAAAAGTATTTATGTATGATTACAGGAACACAAGTATTCGAAGAGAATCAAATGTACAATACACCACAATTCAGAATCAAATGTACAATACACAAGTATTCAAAGAGAATCAAATGTACAATACACCTCAACACATCTATATTTATGTATGATTACGGGAGCACAACAATTCAGAATACTACAGAATACCATGAACAAAAGTATTCAAAGAGAATCAAATGTACAATACACCAGCATGAAAAAAAGATAAGTCTTGGATACCTATGTCATACCAGCCCTATGTCTTATGAAGCGAAATTGTATAGTGGGATATCTCTTATGAAATTTATCTACATATTTACAGGGATAGCCTTACAAGGCATATGTCCCCAGAAACGGGGAAGACCAGCTAAACTGAACAAAACAACTCCTATGATCAGTAATCAAGGGAACATAACCATATACACAAGGGAAAAGAACAAAGGATGTACCAAGACCAGCCTCACTCACAACTACTTAACTACAATGGGTAAGAACAGAGTTTACAGTAGAACTAAACTAATCCTCATCATACAACAATTATCCGTGATTACTCACTTTCATCTGCAAGTTTACATGATGGACATAAGCCACGCAAAATTAGAGAATCATGGCCCATGTCATACTTGCCTATGGGTGCTGCTACTTAATATAGAGAGCACTCTCAAGACCAAGATGATAAGCCCGCAACACTAACATTTTATGGGAGATGCATGGGTTCTTATCTGCAAAATGGATTACACAATTACTGTTTGGAAATTGATTTGTATCTTACACAAAATCCATGTCAGACCAAACGTTCGAAAACCAAAGAGAACAACTCTCTTGTTGTCAGCGATATGCAGCTAATATTAAGCGACAATACAAGAAAGAATCACAGGACAATACTTGGTCTTATAAAACAATAGGATGTCATAACACAAACCATACACTAGGTCCTATATGTAATATCCCATATACTAATGATCAGGTAGGCAAAATTCGCGAGATACGCAACTTTATCAGGATACATTATCACAAATTGATTCAATCCGAAAACATAAACATACAAAATATGAGAGGTACTGCATAGCACAACAAAGATAACAAGCCCGAAACTAGGATGAAGAACCCTAATAACCCGATTATAATCATCCGGATAAAGGACAAACGACACCATCCCCGAATACACAACACCAAAAAACAAAGTCATCAATATCATCATAAATAACTCAAAATTAGCAAGACTAAGGTCACTTGCAAAACTCTACAACGGTTTTATATGTAGATTAGCATATGGAACTGTCGGGGTATCGGCCGCAAAAACACATGGACTGATATCGAAGCATTATGCAAAATTGAAAAAATACAAATCATGGGCTTGGTGGAAACCAGGACTAACCAAGTGCCAAAACAATCAGTATGGCTTAAAGCTGGGTTCGACACCCTCCATTTCTCCCCGGCAACAGGCTTCTCCGGAGGCATATGTGTCATGTAGAAATCATACCAATTACACAATGAACTATGTGAACTTGTACACATCGACAAAAGATTCATTACAGTCAAGTACAAAATCAATGACAAAAATTACTGCATGATAATCATTTTCACATATGCTCCTCCAAAAAAAAATGAAAAAAAGAGTTCTGGACGAATATAACCAGATTCATCAATCAAACACAACTACCATGTATTGTCATTGGCGACCTAAACGAAATTAACTACATTGAAGAAAAAAAGGAGGCAACACATGCAACACATCCCGCTTCCAAAGACTAACCCAATTCAAAAATGATTGTGATATGCTAGATATCCCAACACAAGGGGGAGACTTCACGTGGAGGAAAAACAAGACATAAATGAATAATATATATATGAGAAATTAGATAGAACTCTCATCCATAGCCAAAACTTGCAATGGTTTCCGGGCATATCTACCAAAAATCATGCATTCACATCCTCTGACCATTTCCCCCAGGGCCGGGCGTCAGCCCACTACATGTGGGTGACTGAACAGGGCCCCCAAAATTTTGGGGCCCCATATTTATAATTTTTAGGCCCAATCCATTATGTATTTTTTTTCTATTAGTAAAATTGCCCAAATCCTATAGAAACAGCCTCCAAGAAAACACGCTTATTCTTTTTCCACTCTTCATCTCTTCGATTCTTGAATTCCATCATTGATTTTGTCCCCACTCCCCAAATTCGACTTCAATTTCGCCGACTCCCCCTTAATTATTTTTCGATTCCTGATTCAAACCTAAACATTTGATCTCTCCACAACACACTTACAATGAAGATTCATGTATCTTGGTCAATTTTTGGTGTTAATAGATTAGGGTTTCCCCTCTCTTACTCGTTCATCAACAATTCAAATCAATTTTCAATCAGACCTACTTTGGTCGAAATCTTGTGTTCAATCAGACCTATGTTGGTCGATCTGGGTTCATTGGTTCAATCCGACCTACTTTCTGCACAATTTGGATTTTGGTCAAAATTTTGTGTTGCTTCAAATCAATTTTCAAGTATGGTTTGATTGTCGTTAATGCGAAATAGTCTGATTGTTTGAACCATGGTTTTTGGTATTTGCATTTTGTTTCAGTTATGAATATTACAGGTAGTTCTAAAAGGGGCCTCTAAAATAGATTGTAATAGGGTCTCTAAATAGTCATAAATGGCCCTGACTGCCCCATCTCGATTGAGTTAGAAAATCCAAACCCTATTAAAGCACAACTGCTCAGATTTGAAAGAATGTGGACAACAAGAAAAGACTTTGAAAATATTGTTAAACAAGTCTGGAGAATGGATACACAAGGCTCTCATATGTATAATCTTGTGGAAAAAACAATGATGCTCAAGACCCAGGCAAAAAATGGAATAAAACCACATTCGGCAATATATTTAAACAAATCAAAGAGATCGAAGATGAACTCACTATATTACAAAAAGATATAATCAACAACCCAACACATGTAACACCCCCAAAATACCTTTGAAAATATTATCGCCAGTGACCTCAGAATACACACCCGGGGTCACCCAAGGCTTACCGATTTTATAACAAATGATATAATATTGTAAACTTCATTAAATAACATGAAAGTTACCAAATAATATTCGAACCAGCGTCGTAAATTACAACTGATGACAAAACCAAATACAGTAAGAGTTTAGTACAACGGAAGTCTTTGAAATAAATAAACGCCATAAAGGGGTTTTGATCTGAGCGATCTCACGCCAGGATCTTCAACCTTAGGGAAACACTTAAAACGTCAACTGCCTTCAACGTCGGGATCTGGCCTTCACGGATGAGGAAGTTTACCTGATGTGCCGTATGAGACGGATGACACTAGCCAACCATGCAAGGAATAAAAACCGGTTGGTTAGTCTAATGAAAGACTATGCAAGGGTACAAATAAAGAGGTTATAAGTAGTCGTATCAAGTTTACAACCATCGCCTCTCGAATAATAGCCGATCTGCGAGGTGCACTTCGATACTTCTACGGAAACATAAGAAAATGCATGATCAAGAGAAGACTCCAATAGAATTGAGTCTTATGGGAAACGTATGAAGAGAAGACTCCAAAGGACTTGAGTCTTATAGGAAACGTATGACAAGTGTTTGGGAACGTTAAGTTTTCACACAAGTTTAAAACACGACCTTGATTATTTGGGTCCACGACCAACCTCACCGCGCAATGCGAATTCAGATTGGAAAGAAGACTTACTCTAACAAGAGTTCGAGCGGTTTCCACGTTGTACTCCTCGCCCGAGGGTAAATTAATTATGTGCGTAAAAGCACTTATCTTATTTAATTCCAAAACATACATTCACGTTACAACTTTTAATCCACATCATCTCGATACGAGAGATATTTATGGGAATAAATCCCGATTGTTGGCACCAGCTAAGTGCACCTACCCTGAATATGGGTACGGTCATGACCAAAAAGTACTAGGGCAAAATCCTCCTAATACCAGTTATAAAGAAACGACTAGACCTCGCAAGGTACATAGCGTTCCTACGAATACTCGTTCTAACTACACATGTAAGTTCATACATAAATCCATGCCAAAACCATTACGGTAATATCATACATAATAGCGTTGTTTCTAGCAATATATACAACCTATTATAGATTCATATTTCAACACATTGTTTTATTAAATCTGTTCCCAAACAGAAAACAACAACTTTTATCCCATCTTAATTAACAATCAAGTAATTGATAATCAAGGGAAATATGGAATAATGAGCAAGAGCGAACCGCCACTTGCCTTAGTTTCGACGAACGAAGAGTTCGGGTTCGAGATCTGGAACTTGAATCTGAGTACGGATTCCTACGACGACGACGAGTCATAAAATAGAACCCTAAGTTAGATACGATACGAAGATACGAAATGAAACGAAACGAAACGAAACGAAGGAGAAAAGGCCTGAGCCGTGGCCGTGGTTACCATGGCCGTAATCGCGCTTGCTGGGCAAAGTCGCGGTCGCGGTTGGCATAACCGCGGTCACGGTTTTCTGGGCCAAGCCCGCGGTCGCGGTGGATGGAGCCGCAGTCGCGGATCTCCATCCCGATGCAAGGTTAGGCGGCTTTGAAGCCTTACCGACGACAACGATGAGGCTTGTACTCCACGACCGCATATCACCACTACTCCAAGGCTACCAACGACACCTCCGGCGACTACTAGAACTCCAACGACCACTGAAACTCCGGCGACAACGATTTAAACGAGAGAGAGAGATGGAGCTTGAGATTTTGATGAAGAGAATGGCTGGAAGAGGGCCTATTTATAGGCTTGGAAGAAGGAGCAACCCAACCCTAACTCCGGGGAGACCAACCGCTCTGCCTCCTCCACCGGTACTTCGAGAAAAACGTGGGAAATCCCAAGCGTCGGCATTCGGAAAACAGAGGAAGAAGAAGGTGAAACAGAGACCCGCGATCGCGGTTTCAGAACCGCGATCGCGGTTTGCCCACAGGCAAAACCGCGCCCGCGGTTTCAAAACCGCATTCACGGTATTCTCACGCTCGCGTCTCTGGGTCTTTGGTCGCGGTTCTTGCTCGCGGTCATGCTTAAACTTATTATTTTTAGTACTCCCAAATACTTTAAGACCCAAAATCTTCCTAAACTTATATTATTACGTTCAAATGATTCTTACAGAGGTTACAGAAATTGCCCAATACGTCTTTCTTACAAAACGACAGTTGGGACTTTTAGGGGTTCTTACAACACAATCTCTTCTTGACAGACAAAATAGACTCATAAATAAAAAAGAGTGCGTACTATCCTACCATAAACAATATTGAAGCCAAAGAGCTAAAGTCAAACACATTAAAATAATAGATTCCAACACAAACTACTTTCACAGAATAGCTTCGGGTAAGAGAAGCAGGAAAATAATTAAAGAAATTGTAACGCAGGAAGGGACAACTATCACTGGCCTTGAAAACATCCGAATCGAAATAAAAAACGATTTTGAACGAAGGTTCAAGAAAGGTGCAATTAACAATAACAAACTCCAACACTTGTTGGAAAACCTATCCCATGAAGTGTCTGAACAAGACAATGCTAATCTAACTAGACACATTACCAATGAAGAAGTTAAAAAAGTTGTTTTCGGCATTGGAAGTGATAAATCACCAGGATCGGATGTAATGTCGATTTATTTTTATCAAAAATACTGGCACATTGTTGGACCACTAGTGATTAAAGCAGTTAAAAGCTTCTTCCATTCCAGAAAAATACTCAAACAAATTAATCATACTTTTATTACCCTAATCCCCAAATGCGATAACCCTAGCTCCACAAACCATTACCGACCAATTAGTCTATGCTCCACAATCTATAAAATTATTTCTAAAATACTTACTGAAAGATTAAAACTAATCCTAAATAAACTTATCCACCCCCTACAAGGTGCATTTGTTTCCAGTCGCGCCATACAAGATAATGTCATGATCGCACATGAAATTTTCCACTCTTTTCGAGCCAAAAAAGGAAAAGAAGGGTGGGTAGCCATTAAGCTAGATATGGAAAAAGTTTACGACAAAAGTGAGTGGGAATTCATTCTTGCGGTCCTTGACAAATTTGGTTTCGCACCTAAATTCATTAATTGGATTAAAGAATATATTGAAACAGTATCATTCTCAGTCCTTGTCAATAACGGACCTATCACGGTTTTCTATCCAAAAAGGGGTCTACGTCAAGGAGACCCCTATTCCCATTTCTCTTTATTCTGGGCGCTGAAGTTTTGGCAAGGAGGCTACAACAAGAAGCCAATTTGAACGACAAACAACTCGGATTTAAACTTAGCCGATCAGGGACAAATATCCCATATTTGGCATTCGCAGACGATATTCTAATATTTGCAAAAGCAAACCAAACGACATGCACCAAGGTCAAATCTACACTAGAGGACTATTGTTCCATCTCAGGACAGTGTGTTAATTATCATAAATCTGTGTTCCAAACCACATTAAATACTTCCTAAAGTATGAAAAACACAATCCAACCAGTCATTAGCATCCCTAGTTCAATGTCTCTGGAAAAATATCTTGGATGCCCAATTATTAACAGGAACGTCAACCCAATGACATTTCAGGATACTATACAAGCGACAACTAAACAACTAATCAAGTGGAAGGCTAGCTCCCTTTCTCTAGAAGGCAGAGCTACTCTTATCAAATCAAACATTGCTGCAAAACCAAACTATACAATGCAATGTTTCATGCTACCCTCGTCCATACATAACAAACTTGATAAAACAAATCATAACTTCTACTAGAACAAGGAGCCTACATATAAACAACTAATAGGATGGGACAAAATATGTAAAACTAAAACAAATGGCGGTGTTCGCATACGTAAGTCATTAGATTTGAATAAAGCATTGCAAATGAAACTCATCTGGAAACTACTAGCCGAACCAAACAACATATGGGTTAAGATTATCAATGAAAAATACCTAAAAAATACGGCATTATTTCATTATGACAAAATCGCAAATCATTCCTGGTAATGGTCACACCTGCTAAAACTTCGAACATAATTTCAAACGGGGATCAAATGGCTCATCAGTGATGGTCATGCCATTAACTTCTAGAAAGATAAGTGGGTAGACTCAATTAATCTAAACGATAACATACTCCCAAACACCATAATTAACCCAACGGCAAAATAGAGCGAATTCATCGAAAACAAAAAATGGAACAAAACTAAACTGTGCTGTATTCTTAATGCCAGCATGGTAGATGTCATAACTAATATTCCCCTACCCACTAACAATTTTATAGATAGAATGTACTGGACACCCAATAAAAATGGCTGGTTCTCTACCAAAATGACATTTGAATTAATTACAAATCACACATCTAACCCAGCAAAAGACTACTCTTGGATTTGGAAAATTGATACATATCCAAAAGTTAAGAATTTTTTATGGAAAATATGTCATGACGGACTACCAACTAAAATCAGATTAGCACAAAAACAAGTAGTAGTCCCATTAAATTGCGACTCATGCAATAACACGCATGAAGATATAATCCATCTTTTATTTAAATGCCCAAGCACCCTAGCACAAATCAAAAAACAAAATCCAACTATTGAAAGTGTAATACAAAACCTTTCAACTGACAATAAAAAACCTGCAGACCTATTATTTGAAATTCACACTTTACTAAATCAGCAAGACATTATCTGCCTTGCCACCACATGGTGGGGAATCTGGACCTACAGAAATCAATTATTATTCAATTCCCCAAATCCAAAGAAAATAAAAAATTTAACCACATATATACAAACATTGATTCTAAATTGGAATAAAACAAAAATTAGAGATACGGAAGAACCCATGCAAAATCAGAAACTACGAACAAGCCGAAGGAAAACTAGGAAACTCAAGTGGGAACCCCCCAAACATAATTTTGCCAAAATCAACTTCGACATCACTAAATTACCTAATGGTAAAACAAGAACATGATTTATTATCAGAGATGAACATGCAAACACTATCCACATGGCTTGCTAGTTGCCAAGAATATGGAAATAATACAATCCTCATGACAGAGACTTTAGCCCTAAGAAATAGTGTAAGGAAAGCAAAACAGCTAAATCTGCACAAAATTGAAATTAAAGAAGATAATTTATGCCTTATTAACTCCATTCTAGGCATTTGGGCTTGTCCATGGGAAATTGAGATGGTTATCGCAGATATTCTTATGGATCTCCATTTTTTCTAGGAAGTCCTTGTTAGGCACGTGTTTCGAGAGGTCAACCAATCAGCTGACAAGATTGCAAAACATAGCTTATCTCCCTCTGTGTCTGCTCTTGATTCCAACCCAGAACTTCGTGTTCTCATCCGCAAGGATGCTCTAGGCCAGACCTTGTATAGACGCTAGGCCCCGCCTAATTCTTTCCTCATAAAAAAATTACTCTCTTTGCTCTTGCATTCATAACTTGATCGGTTTTTGTTTATTAGTTTTGGAAATTCCTTCACAAGTTGCAAATGATTCAATCGAGTATTATAGTAGTCATCGGATTACTAGGAAAGTTTTCCTCACTTTTTTTGATCTTGTTTACTTTGACATGATATTGAATTTGTATTTTAACTTCATATTAACTTCACCGTCTTATATTATTCATTCAACTTATATATTATTATCTGATGTGATATGTCATCATCTTGCAATATGTCACCATTTTGGTTACTTACCCCTCAACACAACATCTTTAACAATAGTGCTAAACTTGCCATGAACAATTGATGCCCACCGTTGCAAAAAAATACATCCAAACCCAGATCCATATTGCCTTGCCCAAGAAAAGCCATGATCGATAACAAAAGCATCAACGTTAACCATGTCACAGTGATATCCCATTTCCCCGCTGGCAACCGACCTCAAACTCGAAACCAACCTGATCTAGAAAGTGAGTAAAACCTTGAGAACTATGGAAACCATGGGATTGGGACAACCTATGTACCCAACACTTAAAACACTACCCAAAGTGCCAGCAAGATGGACATATTCCTCTCAAGGCTAGATTCCCTCTAAGAGATCCTTAGCCAATAAAGAACCCAATTCGATGACAAGTTGACAAATCTAATGCTTGAAAATGAAAGGTTGCGTTTGCATGCACATAATGCACATCCTGAATTGGATAGGATGCAAGCCAATATGTTCCAAGCCCTGACAACACAAATAGGTGTTGGGACATGAACTATGTTACTAGAGATCCACAATTTACTACTCCGCGCAACATGGCATATTCTGGTGTGACAAGCGGATTTGGAAGCTAACCCTTTACTCCTACAGTCCTACCTTAGGCGAATCACATTTACATTGCGAATATTGGGGGTGGCACAAGGGACAACAATGCTAAGATCGTCCGCTATGCAACCTGATAACATCTTGCTTATCCCCGGTCAAGCCAACTCCTTCGAAGACGGTCTCATGAAAGAACTTTGTGACAAATTGCAGGATTTGGACAACAGGATTGCTTAGATTCTTGGCGTCCTATGGCCCATTGACGTAGATTTAGATGATTACTATGCTCAGACTCCTTTCATATAGGCAATCGCGCAGTGGAGATCCCTAAATGGTTCATTGTTCCGACCATTATGCCTTACAACGGAACAATCGATCCGGATGAGCACTTCTTTTTGTACAAGCATAATTTGATGACAATTGCAATTCCAATAAATCTGAGAGAGGCCATTATGTGTAAAGGGTATTGAACTACATTGCTTGGGTCGGCCTTGACGTGGTTCACTAGCCAACAAAACGGGAGTATAATGTCATTCACAAGTCTCATCAACTTGTTTAAGATTCATTTTTCCAATAATCGTGATCTTGCCAAACAATCCAACGACCTATATCAAGCCATTCAAAGACAAAACGAGTCACTCTGAGGCTATCTCTATAGATTTAACAAGAAGCAAGTCTCGATTCCATATTATGACGTTTCAACGGCTATTGAAGCCTCCAGAAGTGGGTTATTTGAAAGGAGCGACTTGCATGATGAGTTGACCAAGTACCCATGTCAAACTTTTCAAGACGTACAAGCCAAAGTCTTGGCTCAGATTCGGCTTCAAGAGGACGATAGTTCTTGGCAAGTGTCCTCTGGATATGGAAAGGCTAGAAAAAAGAGTAACAAGAAGGATGCTTGCCATAATCCTTATAAACAACCACCACGTGTACAATCTGTCTACATTTTTAGTGACGATCCCAAAGATTGGAGAAAAGACCCATAAGATGCCTCCTAAGATAAAAGACTATGCCTTTATAATTGATGGCTTGGTCTTGTGAAAACATTGAGAAGAATGGGAGACATCGTCAAGTGGCCAAAGATATCAGATAATCCAAACCACTAGAATGATCCTTCCAAATGGTGCAACGTTCATTATGATATCGGCCACTACACTAATGAATGTGTGGCGTTACGAAGGTGAAGTAGTTCAACTCAGAAATAAGGGGTAGTTGAAGGATCTTCTATCCGACAAGGACAAAACTATTAGGAATGCAAGAACGAGGGAGTATCTCCACCTCCCACCCCTAACATGCAAAAGTAATCAATACTTTTTGTGGGGCTTTGATTTTGTGATGTAACCTTCACTACTGCCAAGTGGTACACCAAGGGAAGCAAGCCGGAAATGCCTACATTTTCCTAAAAACAATCCGGGGACATAATGCTCATCACGTTCAAAGATATTGTCGAAGATGAAACATTTGATACGCATCATGATAGCCTTGTGATTTCCATGACAGTGGGGAATTGTTTAGTTAAGAAGATCTTGGTCTACAATGGCAGTTCAACAAATATTCTAATGATGGAAGCATTGAATTGCCTCACCTTGGGGGTTGACAACTTCATCAAAACTTCACTACCGTTGGTGGTAGTTAGTAGTGAAATCAATAAAAAAAAAGGCTAAATCGTGTTGCTCATTCGCAATCCTCGTTTTGGACTGCAAATCTTCATTCAACATCATATTAGGAAGATCACGGATCCATGAGATGAAAGTCATTCCGTTGACATATAACCACACGATGAAATTCCATACCAAGTAGGGGGTTTGGGAAATCAACGGTGACCAACAAGTGGCAATTTTTTCTTACAAGTTGTCACTCAAAGTGATGACATCTCCTCAAAAAGAATGACAATAGTCAACTTCCTAATTAGGAGAATGTAAGACAATGACACATTATGCCAAACTGGAAATGCCAGAGCTTGAAGAGGTGGCACTCGACCATACAAAACCATATAAAATAATTAAGATATGGTAGGACACTTCAGTTAACATAAGGGAACAACTTGTCGACTTTTTAACTCTTATGCAGTCTGCCTTGCTTAGATACATGAAGACAAGGTTGGGATCAATCCCGAAACTATAACACATGCAATCAACATGGACCTTAAGTTTGCTCCGGCGAAACAGAAGCGCAAGAAGTTTGTGCCGAACATGAACAAGGCTATTGTCGAGGAAATCAAAGCGTTACTGGAAATAGGAAAGATACTACAAGAAAAGTATCTAGATTGGTTGGCAAACATTGTGGTAGTCAAGAAAAAGAATGGGAAATGCGAGTCAGCGTTGATTATAGAGATATGAACAAGGCGTGCCGAAATGACTCATTTCTCATTGCCACACATTGACGCCATGGTGGATGCCACAATCGGACATGAAATGTTCACAATCATGGAGCTTTTATCGGTCACCATCAAATCCTCATGAATCTAGCGGATCATGAGAGAAAAACCTTCTCATTAATCAATATATTTATTTTTACAAATTTATGTTTGTTAGAATAAAGAATGCATGCGCTACATATCAAAGACTCGTTAACAAAATGTTTCAAGCAAGGTTATCAAAATCAGGATTTTAGGATCGGATCACAGGGGACACTCTGGATCGGATCGTAAAATCGTAAGATTTTATAAGCAAATAAAAAATAATTTAATAATAAAATATGAATGCCATATAACAAAAGTACAAATAAAATTTTAAATATAAAACTTTAGAACAAGTATTCAAGCGGTCAATGACTCATTGAAACTCAAGTCATGTACACTAAATTTTCAAAACTAGTTGCATTTAGGATATGCGTAAATGAGATTTGAAGATTTTGAACAATTGCTATTTTGGTTCCTTTGGTTTTGTTGACGCATGAGTGAAATTTTGGAATTTAGAGCGTGACTACATGAGAGAGAAATATATACGGAGAGTGTAAGTGTGAGAGAGCTGGAAATTTGGACAAATTGGGCTCTCAAACGGGGTGTTAGTAGCTTGTAGCAGTTTAACATTAGGATCTCTCTTGGATCTTAGAATCGTAAGATTCTACTGATCCTATGAGATCCTATAAGATCTAGAGATAGATTTTGACAAGAATAGATTTTAGTAGTAGATCCGAATCAAACACCCTACCTTGGATCATAGAATCTCAGGATTTTAAGATCCGGATCTAGATTTTAATAACCATGGTTTCAAGAACAACTTAGGACACAATGCAGGTATACATCAATGACATGTTGGTGAAATCCAAATAGGCAACGAATCACATATCACATTTGGAAAAAGCCTTCCACATCCCGTGGAAATAAAACATAAAACCGAACCCGACAAAATGCTCTTTCAGATCAAATCCAAGCCATAATCAGCCTCCAATCTCCTAGATGCCTAAAGGACGTCCAGAAGTTGACATGTTAAGTTGTAGTGCTGAATCATTTCATTTAACGGTGTTAAATAGAAACAAGTTCTTTTATGACATATTGAAGAATTACAAGTCTTTGAAGTGGACAACAGAAGATGAGACAATTTCCAAGAACTCAAGGCCTATCTCACATGCCTACAAGTTATGTCAAACCCAAAGGAGGGAGAAAGGTTACAAATTTTTCTGGCAGTAATGCAAGTACCAGTGAGTGTTGTGCTAGTAAGGGAGAAAGACGATGCTCAACTTCCATACTATTACGTGAGCAAGATGTTGCTCGACATGCAGACCATGTATTCTTCTTTGAAAAAACTAGTACTTGCTTTAGTCATGACATCTATTAAATTACGCCCATATTTCGAAAGCCATACTATATGTGTGTGCACTAACTATCTAGTGAAAAGCATTATCAACAAACTTGAGTTTTCTTCAAGAATGATACGGTGGCTAGTACACTTGAGTGAATATGACATCAAGTACGAGCCCCAATCCGCCATCAAGTCGCAAGCCTTAGATGATTTTGTGGCCTATTTAAGTTCTACAGTGCATGAGCCTACAAAAGAACAATTGCTACATGTTGAAGAAGAAAAGGCAATTCAGAAGCGAACAATGTATACTAACGACGCTTCAAACATTAGCAGAGTCAGACTAGGTGTTGTACTAAAATCACCACAAGGGGGTAGAGTAGCCCATGTCGTGCATTGTGAATTCCAAGAAAAAAAATAATGAGACCGAGTATGAAGCATTAATTTCCAAGCAACAAACAAATTTATGTTTGTTGGATTAAAGAATGCATGCGCTACATATCAAAGATTCCTGAACAAAATATTTCAAGAACAACCTGGGACACAATGAAGGTATAAATCGATGACATGTTGGTGATATCAAATAGGCAACGAATCACATATCACATTTGGAAACAACCTTCCACATACTGAGGAAATAAAACATGAAACTGAACCGAACAACATGCTCCTTTGAAGTCTCATTAGGGAAGTTTTTTGGATACGTGGTGGGACAACTAGGGATTGAAGCAAGTCTAGATCAAATCCAATCCATAGTCAACCTCTGATTTCCAAGATGCCTGAAGGACGTTCAAAAGTTGACATGTTGAGTTGCAATGCTGAATCGTTTCATTTAAAAGGTGTTAGACAAAAACAATCTCTTTTATGACATACTGATAAAGGACTTGTCTTTTGAAGGGAAGCCAAAACACGAGACAACATTCCAAGAACTCAAGGCTATCTCACTGCCCACAAGTTATGTCAAAGCCAAAATAGGGTGAAATGTTACAAATTGGCAGTAATACAGGTAACGGTGAATGTAGTGTTAGTAAGGAAGGAAGGTGACACTCAACTCCCATACTATTACGTGATCAAGACGTTGTTTGACATAAAGACCATGTATTCTTCTTTGGAAAAACTAGTACTTGCTTTAGTCATAACATCTATGAAATTACAATCATATTTTAAAAGCCATACTATATGTGTGCACACGAACTATCTAGTGAAGAGCATTATCAACAAACATGAGTTGTCTTGAAAAATGATACAATGGCTAGTACATCTGAGTTGATTCTTCTTTGGAAAAACTATTACGTGATCAAGACATTGCTCGACATAATTACCATGTATTCTTCTTTGGAAAAACTAGTACTTGCTTTAGTCATGACATCTATTAAATTATGCTCATATTTCAAAAGCCATACTATATGTGTGCACACGAACTATCTAGTGAAGAGCATTATCAACAAACTTGAGTTGTCTTGAAAAATGATACAATGGCTAGTACATCTGAGTGGATATGACATCAAGTACAAGCCTCGACCCACCATCAAGTCACAAGCCTTAGCTGATTTCGTGGCCGCTTTCAGTCCAACAGTGCATGAGCCTAAATAAGAACATTTGTTATAGATTGAAGAAGTAAAGGTGATTAAGAAGTGGACAATGCATACTAACGGCACTTCAAACATGAGTAAAGTCGAATCGATGGTTGTACTAAAATCACCACACGGGGGTAGAGTAGCCTAGGTCGTGCATTGCGAATTCCAAGAAATGAACAATGAGGCCAAGTATGAAGCATTAATTTCTGGCTTGACACTGGCCATAAATTTTAGAGTACAGTATCTCGAGGTAATTTGCGATTCTTTGCTTATTGTCAATCAAGTAAATGGGTCTTATGCAACTAGGATTTCAAGATGATGGCTTATTTGGAAGTTTTACGCAAATTAATTAAGTCTTTTCAAACTTTTCAAATCAAGCAAGTTTCGCGAGATATGAAAACACAAGCTAACACGCTGGCAAATCTCGGTTATGTCATCGATGCACCTGAATATGAAAAGATCTCATTTATGCACATCTTTATCACATCCATAGAGAAGACAACAAGTTCGACCGACATTGTTAAAATTCCTCCATGATGACAATCCTGGATGCAACAAGGCCTCGATTGGTTAAAGCATGGCAAGTTACCCGATGACAATTTTTAAACGCGATGCCTTAGAGTAAAGGTGTTAAAATTTGACTTGAAAGATAGTCTTATTCAAGAGGTCACCTTATGGATTACTTTTGAGATGGTTGGAGTTTGTCCACAAAGGCAAACAAATGAGGATATTAATGGTCAATAATGAGAAAAGATGTAACCATATACTTCAAGAAGTGTGACACATGTCAACTACACGCTCCGAAGACACATCAACCTCCAAGAACAGTTACACCCAGTCTCATCACCTTGTCTCTTCACTAAATGGGGAATGGACACCGTTAACTGGAACAAGTCTAGGATGAAAATAGGCTAAGTTGCCACCTACTACGAGATAACTTGTTTATCTCTTAGTCATGACAGTTTACTTTTCCAAGTGGATCGAAGCCGAGTTCAAAGAGGTAAAAGATTAATGTTATATTTTTCATAAAGCGTAACATCTTTAGTAGGCTTGGTGTCCTAACAACCATTGTTTGTGATAACATATCATAATTCATAAGTTACAAGATGAGAGCATTCTACCAGAAGTGGAACATACATTTGGTTACGTCCACACCTAGATATCCACAAGCCAACGAACAGGCTGAGTCCGTCAACAAGGTGATTATTAACAATTTAAATAAGCGACTCAAAGAATCCAAAGGTGGATGGACGGACGAACTACCTTTGATTTTGTAGTCAGAATGAACAACGCCTACGACAACAAGTCCCACTCCTTTCACATGGTCTTTGGTTGTGAAGCCATGATTCCCACAGATATCGAAGTGCCAACAAGGTACGATTTAATGATGGTAGTTCAAACTGCCAACATTTTAGTCCATGACTTGGACACCATCGAAGAGTTGAGGGAGGACGCCAGGTGTCGAATGACCACATATCAATAGATAGTCGTCAGAAGCTATAAAAAAAACATGAAAGCAAGAACATTTAAAGTAATTGATTCGGTCCTCTACAAAGTGTTCCAGAATATCTCGCATCACTTTCATTCTTGTCATTTCATTTTCATGTTGATTACGTGTTACTAACATAAGAATCAGATGACCATTTGGGGAAGCACAACAGTCAAATGCCTACCTTGCCAGCAAGGTTTTCAAGGTACAAATAATCAACATGGGATTATTCCTATACCAAAAGAACAAAGGCTCAATCAATCTGAAGACGAATTCACAACATCAACATGGCGTTACGCCAACACCTAAAAAACAAAGGCTCCATTAAATTGACGATAGGATGATGAACTTTACATGACTAGTCACTACAATATGTCGGGGTTGGAAAATCCGATGTATACATAATGCATTACACATTTAAATAAAGAAGCAATAATAAATAAGTACACCCTTTTTATTATTCTCTTTTCATCAACATTTTACATTATGAGCACTTCATATAAAGACAGGTGATTGTTATCGCTCAATGTAATACATCACCCCATGTCATAATATCAATATTGATTTTGTGAAACTAACATTAAGCATATGCAAACTAACATTTACAATACGTACTAACCCAACTACCCTTATATTTGCTTGCAAAATCCTTACAAACAAGTCAATGTGTCGACAACTTGGCACTTCTTCAAATTTACAACAACTAAAGGATAGTCAAAATAACTTGACACAATATGCACAAAATAGATATAAAATTGATGTCAACTCTGATATAGCTTCAAGAATCAAGATCCGTGAGCAAGTTGACATAGTTGATAAAGAAACTCAAAACATCAACGTTATGTCTTAATAATGAAGTGCCATCATGTTCATTAAAACAATGTGACAAACTTGATAATTATCAAAGTATAGTCTTTATTCAAAATGAATATTGAGACTAACATTTTATACAATTTATGACAACAACTTTATACACCAAATATCAACAAAAGCCAAAACATATGTACTCCCACATTTTATATATCAAAATTACTAGTATTTCATATGAAATCTTTTTACAGAAATTAAAGTAAAAAGATTCTTCGACATGTTCAGAAATTGCCATCATGATATTCTTGCCACTGGAGATGTTATCACCTACAATAAAGACAACATACAAGCAAAAAGTACATACAATATGTTGAATCGATGTGTGTTAGACAGGGAATGGTGGTACTCTTCCCTGTGCAGCGGAAATATATAGATTCAATAAGTAACAGCAAGACAGTTCCTTTCTAGAGGAAACTCAACCAAGTAGTTGGCTTGAGAAAAACTTCTACCTCTAGGTGTTACCCTAGGAGGCTTTCAAACGTATACTTGTATTATTAATAAGTTGTACAATCTCACAAGTCTTCTCTCCACCTATTCTTACACAAATCCTAGGCTTCTAGGCCTTGAGTGTAATCAACTCATAAATAAACAAGAACACTAGAAACCCTAAGCAAGTACTAAACCTGTACCTTGCCTTTGGATCTCGATTTCAACTTTGCAGTAATCTCTTCGTAGCTTTGGTTGTGTGTGCTGAGATACCTTACCCTAAGGTATACTCATCTATACATAGTGTTAGAAAAGATCTCTTACAAAATAACTAAATAGTTAGCAAACCGCTATATAAGGTAATAGTGGAAGATATCTACCTAAACTAAACAAATTAGCTTGACAAATCATTGTTTCCATATATAAAGTTTTCTAAGACATGCTAAATACGTCTTCTTCCCTCAAGGAAATCTTCAAATCTTATTTCCATATTCAGCAGTCTTCCAAGGTTCTAGCTAAGCATTATCTACGTCACACAACGTTGTTCCTTATCCAGCTGTTCCCTTGTATAATTCTCTTCACAGCACGCGTTTCACATCTTCAAATTGTTCAGCGTAACTATTCCTTGTTGTTCACAACGTTCTTTTCACTCATCTGTTTCTCTTCTTCACTTGGTTTTCATTGTTCCCTAATTCTTTCATTAAACCTGAAACTCATAAAAACAATATAAACTATAAAACCTAATGGTATTTATCAGCATCAAAACCAGAGGGAACGTCAAGGTTCCAACACAATACGATAGCTATAAAAGTCTAAAACAAACTTCAAGCACACCTAATCCCACAAGTAAGCCCTAAAAACAAA
The DNA here is from genome assembly GCA_027886185.1 of Rheum nobile. Classification (NCBI taxonomy): domain Eukaryota; kingdom Viridiplantae; phylum Streptophyta; class Magnoliopsida; order Caryophyllales; family Polygonaceae; genus Rheum; species Rheum nobile. Next base: position 1,349,456 of record WOAB01000067.1, on the reverse strand, counting down.
GTACTCTACCCCAAAAGGTAGCTAGAATATCCATCCATGACCACCAACATGAATAGTAAAGTGTCAACAAAACAAAAACATGCAAATATTCATGAAGCGGAGAAAAAGACTAATTTTAAGCTTCTTTCTCAAAAGAAAATGGGATGTGGGAGAATTCTTCACTCATCCTATTTTCCCCCTCTGAAACCTCTTTCGTTAGCTCAATGACCTACTCACTAGCCCTTCTGAGTTTTTCCTCCACTTCCTGCATCTGCCAACGTAAGATTTGGCATTCTCCTTCTCTGTCATTAAGCTCTTCTCCAAGACATCAAGGTTGGTCAAGAGAACTCGCACATGCTCAAAGAGACCTAAAAAAGATTGCAAAGCCTGAATAAATATGACCAAATATTACAAAACGATGGCAAAATAATAGAATCATTTTGAAAAGAACATATTGGTAAAATGTTACTTGCCACTATTGCCCAAACCCTCTTTCAACCTTACATACTAGACTTTGACATTCATCCATTTCCAATTAAGGATGAACTTCATATTCCAACAAATGGTAGCCTTTTCAATCTTAATGTCAATATTTTTCCTACATTACAAAATGAGATATATATTTACAAAAAAAAAACTGACAAGTGTTGCTAATACATGCTAGAGTATAATGCAATTTTATACATCATAATATAGAATATATATATATATTCAAATGTAATCGAAATGAACTCCAAGTTTAACACTTTTTATAATGAGAGTGTACACGCACTTGTAGTGACACATGAAGAGTATGAGAGGATTGTAAAGAGGCTTAACGTATATTCATTCATGTTCTCTATTTATATACAAAAAGATATGCAACCCTAGATTGCAGTACAAGTAATGCTATACATAAAAGATAAGATAAGACTAAACAATATATGAGATCTCCTATACAAGGTAAATAACAAGTAACCAAACAATATTTTTCTAACATCCACCCGCAAGACGGACGACCGGTGACGAGAGTCCGATCCTGGACATTAGCATTGTAAAGCGAGACCGAGGGAGAGCCTTTGTGAGTGCATCGGCCAGTTGATCATCATTTGGCACATGTGATACCCGAAGGTGTTTATTCTGGACCAGTTGGCGGATGAAGTGATAGTCTATCGCCAAGTGTTTCATCCGAAAGTGAAAGACGGGGTTGGCAGCAAGATATGTAACACCATTGTTATCACAATAGATGACCGGTGGAGCGGAGAATGGTTCATGAACTTCAGTAAGGAGATTACGCAAGCACAATAGCTCAACATTTGTGGATGCAACCGTGCGATACTCGGCTTCGATGGACGAACGAGCAATCTTACGTTGCTTGCGTGAAGACTAAGAGATCAGGTTTTTTCCAAGATACACAATATAGGCCTCAGTGGAGTGGTAGTCGTCCTTATCTCTGGCCTAGTCGGCGTCGGAGAAAGCTTGAAGAGATGATGAGGAGCCTTTGTGGATGGCGATGCCAACAGATAAGGATCTCGAAAGGTAACGAAGCAAACGTTTGACAACCGCCCAATGTTGATCACTCGATCGATGCATGAACTGAGATAGGCGATTCACAACGAATGCAATGTCTGGCCTGGTGAGGGAAAAATATTGTAGGCTGCCGACGGCTTATCGATAAAGCGTAGGTTCGGCAAGAGGATTGCCATCATCTAGGGTGAGAGGCGGGTCCGGCGCCATCGGTGTGGAGATAGACTGAGCCTCAAGCATAGAAAACTTTTCAAGTAGTTCCAAGATGTATCGTTGTTGGTTGAGAAAAATACCTTGCGCACATGGCCGGACTTCAACTCCAAGGAAATAGCTTAGAGGGCCAAGATCCTTGAGAGAGAAGCGGCGGGTGAGACCAGCTAAGAAGGCTTTGAGCAAAGGTGGTGAGGAGCCAGTGATGATTATATCGTCAACATAAACGGGGAGAAAGAGTACGTCCTTGTCACGGTGGAGGTGGAAGAGAGACGAGTCCGAGATGGAGTTATCAAAACCCATTTGCAGGAGATAGGTGTGGAGCTCAAAGTACCAGACCCGTAGGGCTTGTTTAAGCCCGTAGATGGCCTTGTGGAGGCTGAACACATGAGTAGGATGAGCGGTGTCAACAAAGTCAGGAGGTTGCGCCATGTAGACACGCTCGGAGAGGTGGCCTTCCATAAAGGCATTATTGAAGTCAAGTTGAGGAAGGGGCCAAGAGTGAATGTCGACAAGGTGGAGGATGAGACGAACAGTGGCGGGCCTGATCACAGGGCTAAAGGTCTCGGTGTAATCATGACCGAGATGTTATTGGAAGCCTTTGGCGACAAGGCGAGCTTTGTGCCGCTCGTGGGTTACAAGTGGGTGCGAAACACCCACTTGTAACCCATGATGTTTGGTGCTTCATTGGTGGGAACAAGGGACCAGGTGCCATTACGAAGAAGGGCATTGTACTGATCGTCCATGGCTTGGTGCCAAATGGGATCCTTGAGGGTGTGGGAAGTTGTTGTAGGCTCATTAGGTGATAGAGTGGCAGAGAGGTTGAGGCGTTGGATGGGTTTGTGGATGTTGTGGTGAGAGCGGGTGATGAAGGAGCGAGGCGGGGAAGGGGGTGGTAGTGGTGGTGGAGATGGCATGATGGGTGGAGGTGAGGGTGAAAGGATTGTAGTAGGAGGAGGTGGAGTTGGCGAGGGAGGAGGAGAGGTAGGTAGCAGTGGTATGGTAGGTTCTTGGGGTTCAGGTATGGGCACAAGAGGGAGAGTCATGGAACACCATTCATTGGCTGAGGGTTCGGGAGTAGTGGGTGAGGTGGTCAGGCGATGATGGAAGGGGTAGGTGTGCTCGAAAAATCGAACATGGTGAGAGACAAATTCTCGATGGGTATCGGGATCGAGGCAGTAGTAGTCATATTGCGTAGGGGAGTAGCCAACAAAGACATAAGGGCGGGATTTAGGGTCAAGTTTATGGGATGTGTATGGGCGAGCATAGGCAAACGAATCTACGAGGTGAGCATAGTTGGGTGAGGTATTGAAGACCACTTCATAGGGAGATTTGTGGTTAAGGGTGGGGTTGGGTAGCCGGTTAATTAGATAAGCGGCAGTGGTGAGGGCATGAGGCCAATAGGTAGGTGGCATGCTAGCTTGGGAGAGGAGAGCGAGGCCGGTTTCAACGCGGCGCTCGTCGTAACTGTTGTGTTCGGGAGTGTGAGGTGGGGAAGTAAGATGGCTAATTCCATGAGTCGCGAGGTAGGGAGTGAGGGCAAGAAACTCACCGCCATTATCCGAGTAAAGTGTTTTGATTGAGTGAGAGAAGTGTTTCTCAACAAGAGCCCGAAAACGCACAAAGGTGGGAAAAGTGTCTGACTTTTTGGGAAGAGGGTAGAGCCACATATATTTGAGGAAGTTGTCGACAAAGACAACGTAGTATTTGTAATTGTCATGACAGTGAACGGGAGAGGACCAAACATCAGTGAAGATTATTTGGAGAGGAGCATAACTAGTGAGAGTTGATTTGTGAAAGGAAAGCTTGTGACTTTTATTAATATTACAAGGATTACATGGAGAAGAACTAGAAATTGAAAAGCCTAATCTAGAAGACAAAAGCTGAAAAATCCTAGAAGACAGATGGCCTAGGTGGTGGTGCCAGGGAGGAGGCGATGAGGAAGACACAAGGTCGGTTGGTGAGACGACAGAGGTGGATGGCCACTCATAGAGTCCGTTTTGGGCTAGACCAGTTAGGAAGGGCTGCTGTGTTTGAAGATCCTTCACACAAAAGGAAGAGGGTGAGAACTCGAATAAGGCATGGTTATCATGACAAAACTGATTAACGAAAATAATGTTATGATGTGATGAGCGAGAGTGGAGGACATGAGGTAAAGAGAATGACTTAGAAGGAGTAGGAAGGGAGGACACACCTGTGTGTGTTACGGGCATACTCGATCCATTGGCAGCGATGATCTCTTCAATGCCATCAAAGGGATAGTGAATGGAGAGGTTGTTTAGATCATGGGTGATGTGGTTGGTGGCCCCGATGTTAAGAAGCCAGGGAGAGGGTGATGAGTTGGGTGGAGCGACGGTGTTAGCTTGTGGTTGGGGTTTATGGTTTAGGTTGAGGTGGTGGGTTGGTAGGGTAGGAGGGGCGGCGGTTAGAGGTATGGTTGGCAGCAGTAGGGAAAGAGGAGGTAGGGGTCTTGTGTTTGAGACTCAACTCTTTGGTGATGAGTTTCTCTAGCAACTCATCGAAGGCAAACGGGGTGTCTCGAGAATGAACGACATCAATGACGGGTTGTTAGTCGGTGTCGAGACCTTCGAGGATGCGATCGGTGACATCTTCGAGATCCATGGGTTTGCCAAGGAGGGCAAGCTCATCAACAATTCGCTTCACTGCTTGCATATACTCTACAATGGACAAGCTTCCTTTGGTGGTATGTTTGAGTTGATCTTTAAGTTGTTTGATGTGCCCACGAGTCGGGCGAGCATAGGTGCGGGAGAGAAGATCCCATGCCTCTTGAGCCGTGGAGGTGTGGGACAGCGGAATGCTGACGGGGGCCGAAACAGTGCCGACCAAGGCTCCAAAGACGAGCTTGTCTTGGCAAGTCCAGGAGATATAGGCAGGGTTGGGTGACGTGTCTTCCTTGGTGATGGTGGTAGCAGGTGTCGGGTAGGAGCCATCGACAAACTTGATTAGGCCGAAGCCACTTAGAACCGCTTCAACTTGAAGCTTCCAGGCAAGATAATTTGTGGGGGTGAGTTTAGCGATTTGAGGGAACGAGAACACAACAAGAGGCTTGGTGAGTTCGTGTTCATTAGGAAGGGTATAGCGACAGCCATGGAAAACTGAGTTTAGAGTTGGAAAAAAAAAGGATTTGCTGCTCAGATACCATGAAGAGTATGAGAGGATTGTAAAGAGGCTTAATGTATATTCATTCATGTGCTGTGTTTATATACAAAGAGATATGCAACCCTAGATTGCAACACAAGTAATTGCTATACATAAAAAATAAGATAAGACTAAACAAGATATGAGATCTCCTATACAAGGTAAATAACAAGTAACCAAACAATATTTTCCTAACAACACAAATGTATAATTAAGATTCCCAACAAATATACTATTTTGTCACATTTAATTGTTTCGGTTACAATTTTTTTTAATTTTTATTTTTCACCATGAACAACAATTATAGTTTTATTTGAAACAAGTACAATAAGAAGTCAACATTTTTGAATAAATATGTAATATATTTGATGCACATTATATATGTGGTCACCTTTGTTTAGTAAATATGATTTTTTAATGTAAAGTATTAAAGAAATAGAAAAAAATATTTTAAAAAACTCTAAATAACAATTTATTTATGACAATTAATTAAGGATCACAGCAAAGAATTATAATATAACCAATAACATTTACAGAACATTCTAACCCATGTTATTCAAATTACAATTGGCAGAGCAAACATCAATTCTTGTCATTTCATAACAAAGCTGAATAGGATCACGATTACGAAAGGCATTATGCATGTCCATGGATAGAACTACAGATCGTAGAAGCAGCAGACTAAAAATCAACGTTATAATTGATTTTGATGCTGTAAAACGAAGGAAAGTACAAAGAGAAAATGGGACCCTAATGCCTTCATACGGGTCAAAGAACACCTCAACGCAATCAATGAAAATGTATCCGTAGAAGCTCATCTTTTTTTTTTTTTTTTTTAGGAAGAACAAAGGCAGAGACGCATCGAAATACAATTAACCTAGATATGACATAAAAATCATACCATAGTATTGAATGAATGAAAGTTAAGGTATTAAGACATTTTGGATTTTGTGAAAAGTTTATCACGTGCATTAAGGAGTTGATCAATACGGTTATCTATTTAGTCCGACTCAATAACAAGTCGATCGTAACACCTTCGATCTTACAATTGGTATTAGAGCACGCATTCAAGATTTGTGTGTTACTCTCATGTTTAACATGATGAGTCAAAACAAAGAACCAACTCTCGGAATCTCCATCAACAAGCCCTACATTCTGAAATCAGGGCAATATCAATGGTGGAACAATTTCTTAGAAGACTACATTAAAACTAATGATTATTAGTTTGGCGTATCATTGAAAATGGGAATGCTGATGTCAATGAGAAAATGGCTGAAGAAGTGGAAACCCGAGCACTTTGTCCACAAGGAGAAAAATGTCAAAGCTCGACAACTTATCCTCAATGCTCTCTCCAGAGAAGACCGTGATAAAGTGGTGAGCATTAAGGATGTTAAGGGCGTTTGGAAATCCCTAAAAGACATGAAGGAAGTGCTGATATGAACACTAGTACATAAATGCTTTGGCATAGCATTTTTTTATAAAAAGGATAGCGGTTTTACGAACACTGTCTATAGAACTGCGGTATTATATATTTATAGCGTTTTTTGTGAAAGCGCTATAAACAATTGCACGCATAGCGGTTTTTTAGAAAAAAATGCTATGCTTATTTTATTTAAATACGACGTACTCATAGCATTTTTTTAGAAAAAGCGCTATACGGGTGATAACTACTCATAGCGCTTTTTCTAAAAATGTGCTATGCTTGTGATAGCTACTCATAGCATTTTTTTTAGAAAAAGCGCTATGCTTGTAATAACTACTTATAACACTTTTTCTAAAAAAACGCTATGAGTAATAGATGACTGAGTTTAACTCTCATAGCGCTTTTTTCTGAAAAAGCTCTATGACTATGTTTTTGTACAATATGTAATACAATTCAATTATTATTTGATATATGCAATGATACAAAACAATAATCAAAAGTCATCATAATCTGTAATACAAATTACAGAAACTTATAACAACATAATTGTATTCAGTGAACATTATTATGCATATATATATGTGACACTTATTATTTGCTATATATGCATTACGTGAACATCCGAGATCCAACATCTTTCAGAAAGTATGTATATTAAATAGATTGTAATAAGAGCAAATAATACAACTCATGCTTTTATATATATGATGGAGGGAGGACTCAAAGAGGGTGTTTACTTGCACTCTCATCTTGAACTGAACAAAGACCTTCTTTCAATAATCCAGCTTGTATGACACTCTGTAATATACAAGAGAGTCAACTAAGAATTAGATCTAATAATGAAAATGCAGGTTGTTTAACAGTTTAATTCAATGTCTGTCACATACAAGTCCCAGAAGATATCACTGGACTAAAATAAACCATTTCAAAGTGTTTATTTCAAAGTACTATTTAATACCTGCATCCCCGTTTTGATGCGCACAAAATCATTCAAATGCGATGAAGGATCATGCACAACCTAAAGAACAACAATTCACATAATTAAACAACATGCAAAGAGGCATTATAACACGTTCATAAATAGCGGACCGTAAGGCAACTTAAATAATAAGGCTAAAATGCACTTATAAATTATGGCTTACTAGCAATATTCAGAAATTAATCACACATTATATCTGTAAATCCAAGATAAAAATTATATGCAAGATGCGTACTATATTGCATTGGTACACTTTTAAACAAAATCAAGCACCTGTAATGCATTGATCTAACATGACAACCACAAATCATGATAATTCAATAGACTTAGCTCATAAGGTACTAATCAATTTTAGCTGATAATGCAACAAGTGCCAAGTCAATGCCCTGACTAGTATCTACATTTATCATACCAAAAATAGTCCCAGTTCATGCACAACAACATAAAGTAGCTTGTATAAAACCCTGAAAAACAAGACCAAACTTCTGACTTACCAAGCGCAATCCTTATACTCAGTCTCTTCATCGTCGTCTTCGTTGTTATCCCTATATCTCCAACCGTCCTCGCCGTTAAATGAAAAGGGTAAAAACTGAGGAGTTACAATAGTCATTAGATCATTCTTATTCATCCTAACAACATAAAGAATTCACAATGGGAATGAGAATGACGACTTCATAGAAGAAGATATAGATTTGAACAAGGAAATGGTGTTGTGATTCAACCTGAACCATAAATTTATTTGATGATGCTAGTTTAAGATGGGTGATAACTGATAAGTTGAGCAAATTTGGACAATTTTGAATTTTGGGTAAGCTATCATACAAACACAGGTCTAAAACTGAGTAGATGCATTACCGTCTAACGTTTTTCAGTCTATAGACACCAGATTTTGATAACTTACAATTACATTACCTATTTCAGAGCTTCGCTCTTGCAACTTTGTTATCGTCGAATACGATCATCACCTTTCCAATTGTTAACCTGTCTCTGATTGCAGGGAACGCGAGATGGGCATGTTAACAAACAAATTAGTAATGGGAAACGCCGGATTAGAAAACAAAATTATACACCGTTCTTGAAACATCGTATATTCTAGCCTTGTTATCGTTGTGAAAACAGGCAATAGTCTAGATAAGTTCATCAACATCCATAATCTGACCTTTGAAAGACTGAAAGTATGAGAAATGTTGACGGAAATCAAGCCTTTGGCGTGCCACGAGAGCAGATCCTTGAGCGAATCTTCAAGGAAATCGGGTCGATTCATAGCGGTTTTTTTAAAAACCGCTATGCGTGTTCTCTTCTAATAGCGTTTTTTAAAACCGCTATAATTTGTTCGCTATCTATAGCAATATTTGTACTAGTGGAAGAACAACATAAAATTTTGCTCTTGAGAGAGAATTTCATTCCTTTCACACGCTTGAAAATGAAACAATTTATGAATATTATGCTAGATTTAGGAAATTGACTGACAAACTTGTAGCTTGTCATGTTACTCTAGAAGAGTGGTCAAAATCTCTTGTCATCATCAAAGGTCTAAATTCAAAATTCTCACAAAGAGGATCATGCAACAAACTCCAAAAATTTAAAAGCTTCCCCTGGAGCAAGTCATCGAAAAGTTGCAGATTAGGGATAAGCTTGATGTGTTGACTACTTCTATTAATGAAAAAATTGTCAATCAAACTACGTTTGTTAAATCTCGATATGGAATTGGTTATGGTAATGAGGAATTTGATGATAAATGCTCCTACGCTAAATAAAAACTGACTAGGGAACTAGCTGAGGAAAATGACATCCTTGATAAAGTTCTTCACTCTTGTAGTGATAAAAACAAGTTTATTGAAGAAAAGGTTAAGGTTCTTATACAGGATCCTTCTAGCAGAAAGCAATGGTTTGATGGCCAAAATGGTCACAACATGTATGTCAATCAAGCTCAACAACGTTTGGTAAGGGAATTGACCTCAAGTAGAGGAAACATGAAAAGCCTTTTCGTCTTGGTAGAGGAAAATAAGGTTATATTTTATATAATCGTGTCTGTTGGCATTGTGGTAAGAATGAACATTGTGTGAATGATTGCAACAAAAGAAAATGCATGAAATGAAAATCAGAGGAAAATGAACTTAGTTGTTGACAATAATGACCCTAGCTATTACAACTCTAACTTGCAGGACAATAGGAACTATAAAACTAACTTACCTAGAAAAGTCAAGCTTGTCTGTGTTCGTAAATTCTAAGTTCCCTTTTGTAGATTGAAGCGAGAAAAGATAAAAAATGGTACATAGACAGTGGTTGCTCATGCCATATGACTGGAGACAAGAAGAAAATGTTCTCGCTTCAAAAATACAACAGAGGAAAAATTTCCTCCGGTGATAAAAGAAAAGGTGCAATATGCGGAGTTGGTCAAGTCAATCTTACTGAGCACATCAAGGTAAGTGATGTTAACCTTGTTGAAAATTTGGGTTATGACTTAATTAGTGTGTCACAGCTGTGTCATCAAGGTGACAACATCGTGAGCTTTACTTCAAAGGAGTGTTTTGTAAAAGATCAATCTTCAAGCAAGCTGATTCTCAAAGGAAAGCGCTTCAATAATGTTTATGTTGTGGATACTGACTTTGTCCCTAAGGAAAGAATATGCCTCTCGTCTATTGCTGATCAGACAAATCTTTGGCACCATAGGATATGTCATGCTAACATTAAGTTGACTCACAAGCTTCAGAGAAAGAAATTGGTTTGAGACCTTCCTAAGATAAATGCTGAAAAGGAAGAAATTTGTTCAGACGACATTAAAGGGAAACAGGTTAGAAGCTTATTCAAATCCAAATCTATGGTAAGTGCTTCTAGACCCTTGAAACTTCTTCATATGGACATTAGTGGTCCCATGCGTACACAAAGTCTAGGAGGCAACATGTATATCCTTGTCATTGTTGATGATTTTTCTCGCTTCACTTGGACTTTATTTATTAAATCTAAAGATGCAGTATTTGAAAAATTCATGTCCTTAGTTCCTATCCTTCAAAAAACCCTAGGCCTAACTGTTCTTAGTATATGATAAGACCATGGTATTGAATTTGAAAATGCAAAGTTTCTAACCTTTTTGCATAGATAAAAGGATTTCTCATAACTTCTCTGCTCCACGTACTCCTCAACAAAATGGAGTAGCAGAATAGACAGACATGACTTTGAAAGATATGGCCAGAACAATGCTGATATCAAGTAATCTTCCTCAACATTTCTGGGTCGAAGCCGTAAACACTGCATGATATATTCTCAATAGGGTAATACTTCATCCTATCCTGGGAAAACAACATACAAGCTCCTCAAAGGTCGAGTTCCCAACATTTCTCATTTGAGGATCTTTGGTTGTTAATGTTTTGTTCACAACAATGGAAAGAAAAATCTTGGGAAATTTGATCCAAGAAGTGATAAAGGAATCTTCATTGGTTATGCTACAAATAGCAAAAGTTATAAGGTCTTCAAGAAACAGACCAAAAAGTATGTGCATGAAACTCTAGCTTCTACAAATGATGAATTTCACATTATCTTTATGGATTCCTATGATGATTGCTCTCCTGCTCCCAAAAGCTACCCAGTTCCCTCCATTCCTGGTTCAAATCCTACTAGTTTCCCATATTCCTCTTCTTTTGATGGAATTCCTATTTCGTTAGAAGACATCATGGGAGCTTCTTCTCCCACCAACAACTCTCCAGTTCCCATTGATCTCAATAATGCTTCACATCCTAGAAATTGTCTCCTCTGATCATGCTTCATCAAGTGCAGCGATCCCTATAGAGGAAACAACAGATGTTGCTCCTGACTCAGAAGATGAAGATTATTCACACAATGTGATTGATGCCTCTACAATCTAAACAAGAAACTACCACCAGAAAAAGGATCATCCAATTGATCAAATCATTACTCATTTTCACAAAGGTACTCTCACTCGTTCCTCTGTAAATAACTTTTGTGCGTTTAATGCTTTTCTGTCTCTTGTAGAACCAAAGAATGTTAATGAAGCTCTAATGGATCCTGACTTGATTTAAGCCATGCAAGAGGAATTGGATCAATTTGAAAGGAATCAATTATGAAGGCTTGTTCCTTGTCCAAATGACATAAGCATCATAGGAACGAAGTGAATTTTCATAAATTAGTTGGATGATACTGGAGTTGTCATAAGAAACAAAGCTCGACTGGTTACTCAAGGTTACAATCAACAAGAGGGAATTGATTACGATGAAACTTATGCTCCAGTGGCTAGACGTGAAGCTATTCGATTGCTCATTGATTATGCTTCTCACAAGGGATTCAAGCTGTTTCAAATGGATGTCAAAACTGCAATTCTCAATGGCATTACTCAAGAAGAAGTGTATGTCAAAAAAACTCCAGGCTTTGAGGATGCCCATTACCCTAACCATGTATATTTGCTTGACAAAGCACTATATGGATTGAAGCCAGAACCTCGTGCTTGGTATGGCCGCTTTGCTCAGTTCCTCGTATCTAATGGATACAAACGTGGTGTGATCGACAAAACTCTCTTCCTCTTGGAATAAAAAAGTGAGATTCTTGTTGTCCAAATTTATGTTGGTGGTATTAATTTTGGATTCATTCTAAACTTGTTCTTGTATATCGCTTCAAAGAACTCATGAGTAGTGAATTTGAAATGAGTATGATCGGTGAACTATATTTCTTCTTGGGTCTTCATGTTTCTCAGAAAAAGGAGGGAACTCGTATTCATCAGCAAAAGTACTTAAAGGAACTTCACAAGAAGTTTCACATGGATACAAGCAAGCCTATTTCCACTCTCGTTTCCCCTGCTACCCGATTAACAGCCGATCTGGATAGAATGATTGGTTCCCTTCTATACCTAACTACTAGTAGACCAGATATTGTGTTTTTTTGTTTGTCTTTGTGCTTGCTTTCAGGCTGATCTCAAGGAATCACATCTCGCTGAAGTCAAGCGCGTTCTTTGTTACTTGAAGGGAACTGATGATCTTTGTTTGTGGTATCCCAAACATTGTTCCTTCAATCTTCTCGGCTACACAGATGCAGACTATGTTGGATTCCTTGTTGACTGCAACAACACTTCAGGAATGGATCAATTCCTTGGTCCCTGCCTGGTGTCATGGGGATCTAAGAAGCAAAACTTGGTTGCCCTTTCAACCACTAAAGTTGAATATATTGCAGTCACTTCATGTTGTTCCCAACTCATGTGGCTTAAACGGCAACTTGCTGACTTTGGTAAAACTTTTGGCCCTATTCATATCATGTATCCATGTGTGATAATACTAGTGCCATCAATATCTCTAAAAATCATGTGCATCATACTAGGACTAAGCATATTGACATTAGGCATCATTTCTTATGAAATAATGTTGAAAAATGACTCATTGTTATGGATCATTGTAGAACTGAGGACCATATAGCTGACATATTCACCAAAGCGTTGAATCGAGAACCATTTGAGGACCTACGTTTACTCCTAGGAATGATTTCCCTAAACTAGCAGTCACACTTCCGTATCTAGTTCCCTTGCTTGATTTGTCTTAGATTAGATATTATTATAATTCCTTGGGAACTTTGCTTGATTTGCGTGTCATATACTGATTCTAGTTTATTTCATACTATTTGATTGTGAGTCATTTTCAAGAGTTATTGCTTTGATCTTAAGTTTCACGTATGTGAATATGTGGCATGAACGTTTCTTTTCTAAACCTATAATAGTCAATCTGATCTATTTTGCACCAACATTGTAGCCGGAATAATGATTGACTAAGGCATGTCCCTTGCCTGACTACTTTAATGGGTTCCATATGACCCTTTCTCTTGTTTAGTCCACAACTGGGAACTCCTATTGTGGTGTCAAAATGCCTTCCGTGATTTCCCTTGGATGGATACGTACTCTTGTGTGACTATTTGCTTGACCTTCTCTTAAATGTATCCATCCACTTCCCTACTTAGTTAAGAAAAACAGGGAATTGTGTAGGGAACTAACGGCTCGCTTCCTCCATTGCCTTTTCATCTGATATCCACGGCTTCCAAGGGCAGTATTTATTAAGGGTTCAACTTTTTACTCAAGTGGATAAGGAAAATCATGTCAAAATTTGAATTGGATTTGACTGCTGATTTGATTTGGAGTTATTTTCGGTTAAGGGATAGAAGTTGAAAGATTTGATGCAAATTTTGGTTAATCTTCTGGAATTATCTTCAACAGCTTCAAGATTTGGGATCTAATTTTATTTGCAATGGCCTTCTCTCCATGTATCTCTACTTAAACCCTAACGTGTCTCCATCTTCTCTTCACCGTCTCTCTCAAAATTCAACTCTCTCTTTCTCCTTTCAAAGTCTTCTTCTTTTCACCATCAATGGCTTCCTCTCAAACACTCTCCATTACCCGCGAAGAAGCTGAATGCATTCAGCAACTTCGAGCCAAAAACGCATCCACATTTGTCGCCATTGATGCCGCTACACACCCTTCCCCTCCTCATGCCCCTGCTACCACCGCCAAAGAAGCTGCATTTGGGAACAATGTTTGTGATTGATGGAGTATGATCACCCAAGGTGGGAACCTGTTGAAGACACTCTTGTCGGTGTGGGTTTATCACATAAATGGGTGAACTGGATCGGAGCCTAAATCACATTTGCCTCCATAAATCTGCTTTGGAAGGGGAAATCACTTAGACTTTCAACCCTTCTCGTGGAATCCGTCAAAGGGACCCGACATCGCCCTAAATCTTTGTTCTATGTATGGCGAAGTTGATCCAATTGATCCATAATTTTGTCATTGTGGGAGATTGGAAACCAATCAAATTGACTAGATAGGGGATGTATCTCTCTTATATCTTCTTCGCCGAACTCTATGTGTCCTCGAACACCCCGAGAACATTGCCGTCGACCTCAAGTGCAAATGTGGTTTTGAGTTTACCGACGGCCTTAGAAGCTATCCTGGCATGTCAGTCTTACACAAGAGAGTATCCAAGACTACCTTCCTCCCACTCATATACAAGATCAATTCGAGGATGACGGGCTGGATATGTCGTATGCTTAGCTTCGTGGGAAGAATCACCCTTGCCAAGACCGTCCTCTCCTTCTTCCCACTTTATTCCAAGGCAACGGTCTGTTTACTTGACTCCATCTACAAGCGCATTGATAAGATCACAAAAGCCTTTATATGGGGCCATGAAACCAACAATGCAAGCTTTTCTTGGTTCCATGGTCAGCGGTCTGCAAACCCAAGAACCAGGGAGGCCTGGGTATGCCACAGATAACCAAGATCAACATTGCCGTTACAGCCAAGCTGGGGTGGCGCTTCCTAAAGCAACCCGAGAGCCTCTGGGCCCAAATTCTATAAGCCAACTATGTTCGCCCGTCTACAATTAATGTCCAAAACTAATCCCATGTGTGGCGCAATATGCATAAAGGTGTTTGCGATATTGTCGTCAAAGGGTCTCGGTGGCTTCTTGGAAATGGTAGGTCAATACGTATCTGAAAAAACTCATGGTCGGGTTGACTCTTATCCTCGATGAAACTGTGGGCAATATCAGTGCCTCATGGTGTGACAACACTATCAAGGTCTATTGGAACCCTGGGGTAGGTTGGGATTGGCAAAAATTATCCCTTCTCCTCACACCCTCCACCCTCATGAAACTTGCTTTCATTGTTATCTCTAAGGACCAGGATACAACGAATATCATGAGTTGGAAACCATCAATAGACAATGAATATTATCCTTTCTCCTCACACCGACGCTCTTGTCTTTAAGGAGATATGGAAAGTGTAGGATCGTGATTGTTAGATAAAAGCTTAAGGAACTCAGAATAACGATTCTCAGTTCCTTTCGCAGCGGAAGATAAACAATCAAACAAATGACAAGTTTCTTATAGTGGAAACCTTTGATTGCCAACTAGCAATCCAGGATAAAAACCACTACATTTCTTTCGAAAGGATTTCAAAGTCTACTTCTTGATTTCTTATCTCTTTTGGTTACAGCTTATCCTAGGAACGAACACACAGTTCCTTTGCCTTACACACAGTTAGACAATCCTAGATAACTTAACACAATCAATAATCAATCCAAGAAACAGACTTTCGCACCTAGGAACTATCACTTACAATCACAGGAACTTAGCACTCAGCTCTTCTTCCTTGACTGGTTCCTCTTGATCTCGGTTTGCTTTGATGATCTTTGTTTGGAGGTTCACACTAGATATTTGCTAATGAGTGTGAGTTCTTGTTTTGGTGCTTGAAGATAACCCTTGGGTTAGTCTTCCTTTTATAGAGGATTCTTCGCAGCTCGATCCTCTCTTGGTTCCCACGGATTGAGCTTGCCCTAGGATTGGTGGTTCTCCTTGATCCACGTTGTTCTTGGCATGTGCAAACAACCTAGGCAGCTCAGAATCTCTCTTGGTTGGTCAACTACCTCAGACGAGCCTTGTGGTGTCGTTGTCAAAACGCTTTCGTCCGAGGTTGAGTAAGCTGGCCGCTTGGGAACCGTCTGCTGGACATCGACGTCTTCATGTGCTGTCGCTTTCATCGTCTCTGTCCGAGGTAGAAGTTCTCTAGGCATCTTGTTCTTTAGCTCTTGGACCTTGGCAGACTTTTGGAAGCTTCGGACAAGTCGTTTTCGACACCTTTTGTCCGAGGTTGTGTGTTCCCAGATTTCTCGGGAATCGCAATGTCGCAAGATCCATTTCTGGGCACACCTGGGTTCCTTCAGCTGTCTTGTTCCTTTGGTTCCCTTGTTCTGTTTGGCTTTTCTGCCTTCGGTATATTCCTGTGGTTCCTTAAAACACATCTTTGAGATAAAACATTAGTATCATAATATTTGTCATCTTCAAAAGTAGAGAAACTGAGGAACGAAACTCTCAGGGGAACCTAAGTTCCAGAGTTTCGTTTCCTAACAATTTCCCCCTTTTTGATGATGACAAATACAAGGAACCTGACAACATAATAGGACTTTGAATCTTATGAGACCATATTGAGATAATGGGATTTACAACATTACAGATTAGTGATAGAACATTCAATGGTTGCAAATTCCCCATAAGCAAGTGAACAAGTTTATTTCAAATTCCTCCTTAGAAATAGAACTAGTTCAGAGTTCCTATTAATTCAGTAGTCTCCAAAGTTCAAGGTTCCTATCCTTTTCTTCCCCCTTTTGACATCATCGAAAAGATTAAGTACAAGTTAAGAACATGATATCCAAGTGAATATGCAATTGCATCAAGCGTAAAAAAAATCATAATGAGAACGTTAAGGCAAAGACAAATTGATCATTGGAATGATTCCAAATATAGTCATTAAAGCTTCATTGATCATTGTTCAAAACACAACATAATAGCTGACAACTGACAACACAAACAGCAAAAAGCAAGGAAGACAACAAAAGCAATCTTAAGAAAGACAACAAAAGGGATAGAAGAGGGAAGTAGGATCCTAAGGAAAACTACTAGCTCGCTGTGGCGTTGCAGCACTAAGAACCTAGAACAAGCGTTCATATGGCGTAGTAGCGGCCTCCTCTTCTGCATCCTTGTCGTCGGTTCCTACATTTTGGCCCGCGGCCTGATGAGCACTGATTGCACCTTGCCAATCCTTCTGCAGAACTTCCACCAGACTCTCGACAGCAGAACTGATACGCCCCAACTCTCTTACTTGATCATGGATGGCGATCGTGTTGGCAGTCGAGCCTTTCAAGATAGCTTTTTCAATACGATCCAATGCAAGGAGGATCGCAGAGGAGTCTGAAGAGGGGGGTTGCTGAGGGTGGGAACTAGAACGGCCCTGGGAACTCGCCTTTTCCTTAGGCGGGATTTCTTCTGTTTCAGTAGGGTTGGGTTGTTGTTCCTTAGATTTTAGCTTCCGAACTGTGTGCATTGTAAGATATTTGCTGTAGGCAGTCTCGGGGAAGTCTTCTAGGTACTGATTGAGGTTGGAGAGTAGCTTCTTGATGATGTGAGGGAAGGGTAAAGCATGGGATTCATGGGATGCACAGAATTGCATGTGAGCCAGCACAATACGTGGAAGATCCAACTGAAAACCGGAGAGCACCTTGTCCATGTAGATGGCGTCGGTGATGAGGACTTCGTTCCTGTGCTCTTGCCTGGGAACCAAGTTGCGAGTGATCCAAAAATGAAGTAGCCGGTTTGCGATGGAGAGATCCTTCGTCTCCAAAGATGAGGGGGATGCGCCATCATAAATTTTCTTGACGATTGCTCCTTTGGACTTGAAGCCCTTTCCCTTGGGCCATCCCTTCTTCTGAGGCAGAATGCCAAACCCAGACCTCGACTCAATCCCTAGAGCAGACGCGATTAGATTGGCGGACAGGGGAAAGTTGGTTCCCTTCCATATGAGAATGGCATCGTGACAGGGAGAGTTCTCCTTCTGGGGTACAAATTCCATAGATTGGTAAAACATCCGGACAACCTCGTCGGAAGCAGAGAAAGGCTCGCACAGTATCTCGTCCCACCCTTGGAACTGCAACAGAGAGTGGAACTCATCCAAAGCTTCTCCATAGAGTTCCTCATCCTCTTCTTCTAATGCCTGGGTCTAGAATTCTCTGCCGATAATGAGAGGTTTTAGGATCTTCCTTTTGGAGAAGGAAGAGGAGACAGAGAGGGTGGTGGATTTGGCCCTTTTTGAGGATTTGGTTTCATAGGGAACAATGGCTTGGGAGCTTCTCTTCCTCTGTTTCATTCTTGTGGCGACAGAGGGGCCTGGGTTGGAAGTTTTGGATTTGAGGCTGATCGGGGAAGGCACGGGGCTAAGGATCTCTTGAAGGGATTTATCCGGAGAGGAATCATGCGACCCGCCTTCAGAAACTGATTTTGTGACTGATTCTGAAGCCAAAGTGATGGCTTGCTTCTCTTCTTTGGGCATGGTTGGTTCCTCTTCCACCTTTTCCTTATCCTTTGGTGGTTTCTCAAGCGTCTCTTCTGGTTTCTCTGCAGGTTTCGCCACGGGGTTTTCTATGGGGAGGGATTTTGAAGAAGTAGAGGCAGAAACAGGCTTGGAGGAGGAGGCTTTAGCCTTCTTTTCGCGAAATGCTTGAAGAAAAGCAGCCTCCTCTTCATCCATAACAACGATTGGGTTAGGGTTGGCCATTGGAGAGGAGCTAAGAGGATTGCTGTGTGAAGAGAAAGAGAGGTAGAAGATCAGAGAGATGAAGAGCTTGTGTGATCAACTCAGAGCAACTGAGCACCTCTTTAAGGGCGTTGAAGATCTGGGATGGCTAAGAGCTGAGGTGACCGTTGAAGCAAATCCAGCCGTTGAGAAGATCAAGGCAAATCCGAAGCATTGAAGAGAGTTGCAACTTTTTGGAACGGCTAATTTAAATTCAAAAATGACCCATTCCGATAAGAGGGAGGTCTGCCACTGATGAGACATGCCTTATCCCTGCCAATATGCCATAAATAGCGTTTGGGAGAGCCAAGCGAGCCGTTGGAGAGACGCGATGTTCTGGTTCCTTTCTGGCGAATGTATGGGAACCTTTGGTGTGGGTGGAGACAAAGGAACCAAAAACAGTACGTTCCCATACAAGGAATCAGGGTAGACTATTTATCGCATTGCACAATAATTCTCAGAGAAGGTTTAGAGATGGATCATAGAGAATTAAATTGAGCAATGAGGCAAGGGTAGGTCTTAGTACACAATCATCATTTCAGCTTGTAATGTTGGGTTAGAAATATGACCAGATTGTGACTTTTGGGCCATCAAAGAAATTTGAACAATGAGGAGTTGAGAAATAATGATAATCAAAAGGAAACGAACCAGAAAAATTTATCTAAGCCTTTATAAGAAACCATTATGACAAGAAGGGTTTGTAGCAAAAGATATCACAAGGACATCAAGACTCAACAAGTTAAATATCTTAAACTAGTCAATCAGGGGAACTCGGAAAGAATTCTCAGAACTAAGGTCACTACTGAGTAATAGGAATCATTCCTAGTTCCAATCTGAGGTTCTCAAAAGGAACTCTATTCAATGCCTTGGTGAATATATCTGCAATTTAATCTTCAGTTCTACAAAATTTCATAATGATGTTTCCCTTCTCAACATGATCTCTAAGAAAATGATGTCTAATGTCAATATGCTTGGTCCTAGTATGATGCACAGGATTCTTAGAAATGTTTATAGCACTAGTGTTGTCACAAAGAATAGTGAGAGGGCCATAAGACATACCAAAGTCCATGAGTTGTTGCTTTAGCCAGAGAAGTTGGGAACAACAAGAGGCAGCTGCAATGTACTCGGATTCTGTGGTGGAGAAGGAGACTAAAACTTGTTTCTTTGATCCCCATGACACAAGGCAAGGGCCTAGGAACTGTGCCATTCCAGAAGTGCTCTTTCTATCCACCAAATATCCAACATAATCAGCATCAGTGAAACCCATGAGCTCAAAGGGACATTCTTTGGGGTACCAAATGCAGACATCGTCAGTTCCCTTGAGATATCGAAGTATTCTCTTTACAGCAGCCAAGTTGGTTTCCCTCGGACAAGATTAGAACCTAGCACACAAGCCAACAGCAAAGACAATGTCTGGTCGACTAGCGGTTAGGTATATGAGTGAGCCTATCATACCTCTATAGAGCTTCTCCTCCACTAGAGGACTCGAGTGGTCCTTATCCAGATGGGCAATGGTGGATATGGGAGTGGATAGAGGCTTGCATGAATCCATTTTGAACTTCTTCAGTAGTTCCCTGACATACTTCTGTTGGTGGATTTGAATACCATCTTCCTTTTGAGTGATTTGTAATCCGAGGAAGAATGTGAGTTCCCCAATTAAACTCATTTCAAATTCACTGCTCATCAAGTCTTTGAACTTGTGTACAAGGGACATGTTAGTGGAACCAAAAATGATGTCATCAACATAAATTTGAACCACTAAGATGTTACCTTCTTCTTCTAGGATGAAGAGAGTCTTATCAATAACTCCATGCCTGTAGCCATTTGAGAGTAGGAACTGGGCAAGACGATCATACCAAGCTCTGGGAGCTTGCTTGAGACCATAGAGTGCCTTGTCTAGAAAGTAGACATGATCTGGATGATCGTCGTCTTCGAAACCAAGAGGTTGCTTGACATAGACTTCTTCTTGAAGAATTCCATTGAGGAAGGCTGTCTTCACATCCATTTGGAACAACTTGAACCCTTTGTGAGATGCAAAGGCAATCAACAACCTTATTGCTTCGATCCTTGCCACTGGAGCATAGGTTTCATCATAGTCAATTCCTTCTTGTTGATTGTATCCTTGAGCCACAAGTCTTGCTTTATTCCTTATCACAGCTCCTGTATCATCTAGCTTGTTTCTGAAAACCCATCTGGTTCCTATGATGTGCTTATTCTTGGGGCGAGGAACCAGATGCCAGACTTTGTTCCTTTCAAATTGATGAAGCTCTTCTTGCATGGCTTGGATCCAGTCCGCATCCTTTAGTGCCTCACCTATGTTCTTTGGTTCCACAATAGACAAAAAGGCATTAAAGGCAAAGAAAGTTAGATGTTCGTACCTGACTGGAGGCTTGACGACTCTTCTTTCTCTGTTGGAAGCCAAAGTATTTGATGTGGAGATATTCTGAGTTGAGCATTCAGCTTCCTGGTTGGGGTCACCTTCTCCATTGAAGAACATGTGGGAAGATGAATCATTGAGGTCTCCACAGATGTTGTCGTCATGCTCATGGTTCCCAGAAATGGATTGTTGTTCATTATCCATGGGAACTGGTGGAGGAGCCATTAGAGGGTTCCGAGCAGCAGGACAGGAACTGGGTGGAGTGACATCTTCACCTGGATCTTCTTGATGTGACTTGGGAAACGGGTCTTCAAAGGAATTGGTGGTGTTCTGCACAATCTTTTCAATTGATTTTTTATTAAAAATAACATGAACACTTTCTTCTACCTTTTTAGTCCTTTTATTGAAGACTTTGTATGCCTTGCTGCCTGAGGCATATCCAATGAAGATTCCTTCATCACTTCTTGAGTCGAACTTGCCAAGATTGTCCTTCCCATTGTTGTGCACAAAGCACTTGCATCCGAACACCCTTAGATGAGAAATGTTGGGAACTCTTCCTCTTAGGAGTTCATAGGGTGTCTTCTCTGTGATAGGGCGAAGCATGGCTCTATTGATGATGTAGCATGCTGTGTTGATCGCCTCAGCCCAAAAGGATTGGGAGAGTCCACTTGAGATCAACATAGTTTGAGCCATGTCTTCCAAGGTCCTATTCTTTCTCTCCACTACTCCATTCTGTTGAGGAGTGTATGGTGCAGAGAAGTTATGATCAATGCCATGCTCACTGCAAAAGGTTAAAAATTCTCCATTTTCGAATTCGGTACCATGGTCAGACCGAATAGCATTAAGTGAACAATCAATGGAATTTTCTAACAAGGGAACCAGGTCTTTAAAGCGATCAATGACTTCACTTTTAGATTTAATGAAAATGGTCCAAGTAAAGCGAGAGAAGTCATTGACAATAACAAAAATATACCTGTTCCCTCCTAGGCTTTGAACTCTCATGGGTCCACAAAGATCCATGTGGATGAGCTCAAGAGGCCTTGAGGTGCTTACCATGTTTTTGGATTTGAAGGAACAACGAGCCTGTTTTCCTTTTACACAGTCAGAGCATGGTTCTTTAGATGTGCCACTCAGCTTTGGCAATCCTCTGACTAGTTCCTTTGAGTGTAGCTTTTGAATCAGCTTAGTGCTAGCATGACCGAGGCGTTGGTGCCACAACTCAGCTTGGTCATTCACGGTTGAGAGACACAGTTTCTCCTTGGGGATGAAGGATGGATCAACAATGTAAACATTGTTGAATCTCTTTCCTTTTAGGATGATTTGTCCCGAGGAGTCAAGAACTGAGCATTCGTTTGATCTAAATCTGACTTCATTGTCTCCTTGATCACACAGCTGTGACACACTTATTAGATCAAAACCAAGACTATCAACAAGGTGAACTTTGTTTACCTGAATGTGATCGTTGAGTTTCACAGTTCCTATTCCACAGATTTTCCCTTTGCTTTTGTCTCCAAAGGATATGTTCCCTCCTTAGAGAGGTTGAAGAGAGGTCATTTGATTTCTTTTTCCGGTCATATGGCATGAGCAACCACTGTCAATGTACCATAGTTGGGGTTGCCTCTCTTCTTTCTGCACATAAGGGAACTAAGATTTCTGAACCCAGCGAAGCTTGGCTTTACTAGGGGGATTAGCATTTCGAGTCTGTGAATAATCAGGGAGTTGGTTCCTTTCCTGGTGATAAGCACTTTTCTCCCTTTCAAAGTTCCTTTTCTTAGCACAATCAGTGTTGTAATGGTCATTCTTACCACAGTAGGTACATAAGCGGTTGTAGACGACATGACCATACTTTCCTTTCCCTGGCCTAAAAGGTTTTTCATTTATTTTGTTGAAATCAATATTGTTTTTAACCTTACTATTGGCCATGTCAACATACTTTTTGTGAGCAAAAGAATTGGTGAACCATTGGTTTTCAGGAACCATCTTTTCTTTTCCCTTTGGTTCCTTCTTAGGACTTTGAGAACCTTCATTGAGACGTTTGGCAACCTCAGCCTTGTTCTCAAGGACCATGATCTTCTCTGATAGGAATTGATTCGTATCACGAGAAGTGGCCAGAGCAATACTGAGGTTCTCATTCATCTCAACAAGTTCTCGCCTAGCCTTTTCTTCTTCAGCATCATTGTTCCCTTTATTATTGACATATCCTATTCCATGTCGTTGTCTCACAAAAATAGTTTGATTTATCGTTTTTTCATTAATGGAATTAGTGAGAATGTCTAACCTATCCATTATGGATTGAAGCATGTCATTTCCAGGTGGATTAGCATGCAAGGGAACTTTGACAGAATCTATGCTAGTTTCATCACAAGATTTGCAAGTTTTAAGATGACTAGCATGCACATTCCTAATATCAATGAGTTTGGAGTGAGTTTCAGCTAGGTCTTTCTCAGTTTCATCAAGTTTCTTACTCCAAACAGAATTCTCAACAGTCAAGCAAGCAATTTCATCTTCACAATCATCTAGTTTCTGTTGAAGGGAACTGGTTTCCTTTCCTAGTTTCTTTATGATTTTAAGAAGTTGTTTCTTATCACAATCGACTAGGGATTTTAAGAGATCGTCAGAAGTTACCTCAAGGTCTTCTGAGTCGCTTGAGTCTCCTTTTGCCATGAGACATCTCCCTCCAGAGAAGCCACTCAGATCCAGTTCCTCATCTGAGTCTTCTCCTCATGATGCTACGAGAGCCTTCTTTCTTTGAGGTCTTTCCTCTTCCTTGGACTCTTCTTTGTTGGGACATTTTTTAGCATAGTGTCCCTTCTCCTTGCACTCGTAACATGAGACTTCCTTGAGATCTCTTCTTGGTCTATTGTGAGAGGAACTGCCCTTTTGGAACCTTCCCTTCACAATGAATTTTTTGATGTTCTTTGTGAAGAGGGCTGTTAGTTCGTCCTCCTCTTCTTCAAGGTCTGAGTTCTCTTCCTCCATCTCGAGCCTAGAGAAGGCTTTGGAGATCTTGAGGGCAATTCCTTTTTCCAGTTTCTTGTCGGCATTGGCTTTGATGTGCTCTCCTTCTTCAACCTCCAGTTTTCCTATGACTTGGGTCAAGGGAAGTGATTGGATGCCTGGAGTGTTCTTCATGATTCCCTTCAGAAGGGTGAACTTGGAGTTGAGTCCATTGATGACCACTAGGGACTTGGAAACTTTATCAAGATCGACTCCCGCCGCTGTTAGCTTTCCAATCAATCTGTTGAAGCGGGAGTAGTACTCTGAGATGGTTTCAGTTTCCATCATTTTGAAGGTGTGGTATTCTCCTTCCAAAACAAACTTTCTGCTTTGCTTCAGTTCCTCACTTCCTTCATGCATCTCCTTGAGAGCTTTTCACATCTATTTGGCCGTCTTGATTCCTATGACCTTGTCCATGTCCTCTCTGTCCAATCCATTGAGGATGAACTGCCTGGCCTTGGCATTCTTCTCCATGATAACATAGTGTTCTGGTTTCCAATCTTCTTCCTTCATGGTGAGGTCGACATACCCATCTCCATTTTCGACTATCCTCCAGCATTGGTAGTCGTTGGTCTTGATGTGGCTTTCCATGCACTTTTCCCACCATGTTTCTTCTCCTTTCTTTCGGAGATGTGGCTTGTTGGTGGAGATTTCGAGCTCAAACTTGCTTGGTTGAGACATGATCTGCAAACTTATCAAAGATCTAGAGCTTTTCCTGCTCTGATACCAATTGTAGGATCGTGATTGTTAGATAAAAGCTTAAGGAACTCAGAATAACGATTCTCAGTTCCTTTCGCAGCGAAAGATAAACAATCAAACAAATGACAAGTTTCTTATAGTGGAAACCTTTGATTGCCAACTAGCAATCCAGGATAAAAACCACTACCTTTCTTTCGAAAGGATTTCAAAGTCTACTTCTTGATTTCTTATCTCTTTTGGTTACAGCTTATCCTAGGAACGAACACACAGTTCCTTTGCCTTACACACAGTTAGACAATCCTAGATAACTTAACACAATCAATAATCAATCCAAGAAACAGACTTTCGCACCTAGGAACTATCACTTACAGTCACAGGAACTTAGCACTCAGCTCTTCTTCCTTGACTGGTTCCTCTTGATATCGGTTTGCTTTGATGATCTTTGTTTGGAGGTTCACACTAGATATTTGCTAATGAGTGTGAGTTCTTGTTTTGGTGCTTGAAGATAACCCTTGGGTTAGTCTTCCTTTTATAGAGGATTCTTCGCAGCTCGATCCTCTCTTGGTTCCCACGGATTGAGCTTGCCCTAGGATTGGTGGTTCTCCTTGATCCACGTTGTTCTTGGCATGTGCAAACAACCTAGGCAGCTCAGAATCTCTCTTGGTTGGTCAACTACCTCAGACGAGCCTTGTGGTGTCGTTGTCAAAACACTTTCGTTCGAGGTTGAGTAAGCTGGCCGCTTGGGAACCGTCTGCTGGACAGCGACGTCTTCATATGCTGTCGCTTTCATCGTCTATGTCCGAGGTAGAAGTTCTCTAGGCATCTTGTTCTTTAGCTCTTGGACCTTGGCAGACTTTTGGAAGCTTCGGACAAGTCGTTTTCGACACCTTTTGTCCGAGGTTGTGTGTTCCCAGATTTCTCAGGAATCGGAATGTCGCAAGATCCATTTCTGGGCACACCTGGGTTCCTTCAGCTGTCTTGTTCCTTTGGTTCCCTTGTTCTGTTTGGCTTTTCTGCCTTCGGTATATTCATGTGGTTCCTTAAAACACATCTTTGAGATAAAACATTAGTATCATAATATTTGTCATCTTCAAAAGTAGAGAAACTGAGGAACGGAACTCTCAGGGGAACCTAAGTTCCAAAGTTCCGTTTCCTAACAGAAAGTCAAGGCCCTAGAGATGGTCTGATCCTTTGTTTTGCCCTCGATCAAAGGATGTACCCTCTCCATGCAAAGAGAAAGAGGAGGCACTTGACTGAGGATAACGCATGTTCGATCTACAAACCGGATGCAAAAATGATGATCCACCTCTTCAGAGATTGTGCCAAAGTACGAGGTATATGGTTAAGACTTGACTTTCCTCACCTTAATCTTGATTTTTTTTCTTGCAGTCGTTTGCTTCCTAGGTTCATATGAGTATTGTGAGAAAACACAAGGTGGATGGCATAGAACATTGGCGACAATCTTTGCTACGGCCCTTTGGTGGACTTGGAGATGGAGAAACACTATGGTCTTTGATGGAGATGGCCCAAGATTCATTATGGACAAGGTAAAGAGTACATCTCAACTTGGTCCAATAGAACCTTAAATGGCCTTCAGCGAGTAAGGAAAACGCTTGGATTATTTGGAAAGCTCTTGAGGCGGGATGGATAAAACTAAACACCGATGGAGCAGTGAACCGGGAGCCCTTGGCGACATCGGGTGGTGTACTTCACGATTCCAACAACGACTGGCTTGCAGGGTTCGTGCATAACATTGGACAGTCTAGTGTCCTTATAGCTAAGGGTGTGCAAAATTGGCCCAGACTGGACCAAATATGCCCGGACTGGACCGGGTGTATTTCGGTCAGGTTTGCAGTCCATCATTGTTAGGATTCCGATTTCCGGTCCAGTCCAGTTCAAACCCGACCGCTTTCCGGTCCGGACCGGATGGACTGGTTTTTGTAATTTTTAATTTTATTTTATGTATTAATTTCCCATAACACTAGTAAAAAATATTTTCTATTATTAAAATAAACTAGTAACAAAATATATTGTCCAATATTACAAACAATAATTATAAAAAATAGAATAAATAAATAATTTTTAATTAATATATAAAAAAATACATTTATCGGTCCATTCTGGTCCAAGAACTGACCAGATTCGGAACCGGACCGAATCATATCGGTCCGGTCTCCGATCCAAGAATCGTAAAAATTCTGGTCCGGTCCGATCTAGACCGGATGCACACCGCTACCTATAGCAAAGGTTTGGGGTGTTTTGGATGACCTCAAGTATGTGTGGAACAAAGTGTACATGAAAGTTTGGGTCGAAATGGAACGAAGCTCGGTACCACATTGCTTGCAAAGTCTTTTAACCAAGAGCAACTGCTCTTCAGCCTGGTTAACATATGGCAAGGCTTTCTCCGAAGGGATTGTCTTTAGGAAAGCGAATATGGTCGCCGACTCCCTTGCTAGTTTAGCTTCTTTTTTTTCTTTAAGCTTTCATGCCTTTGATGTAGCCCGGGGATTCTCTTCCTTTTCTTCTCGACAATGTAAGGGATAGGGCCCCGCATTTTATTTCTATTTAACCCACTTACATTCATATATTTAACCCACTTACATAACTAATGTAATTTTCTAACCTATTGTTTTTGGGCGAAAAGATGGGACGACCTAAATCACCTTAGACGGGGTAACGAGTCGACCGGATAATAGAAAATCAATCCAAACTGAAACAGACAATCAACAAGCAAAGAAAAGATACGAAATAGCGAGGAAATTGATAGATCTATTGATGATTGAATCAGGTCGAAGTACAACTTATCGTTAGAGAACAAAGGATCGGATCCTGTCCGACATGTGTTTCTCTGATACAACCGGTAATGATCGAGCAAGATTCCGAGGAGACTGCGCTAGAGCGGGTGTACTCGTGAGTTCTTTTCAAAGTAATCCAATGGATACTGGATGCAGACATGTCCCTTCTTCCTTGCCTCGTCGTGATCTATATATGGTAATTGTCATCTTGTGTCCGTTATTCATCTTTTTGCAATATCTCCTATTAATTCCGGGCGAGATCTTTGGGATTTGCCCTTGATTGCTAGCATAATCTTCGTGTTTAATGCCATAGCTGTTGCCATCGATCGAGCATTTAATGCCCTGGGCGAGATCTTCGGGACTGGTCGGATCCTTCGCGTCTGTGGAGCCTCCGACGTTTCCTTCCGGTCTTTCTTGGCCTTCGACCTTGCTCGGATTCCGGCCCAATCCGTTGGTTTCGATCCTTCTGGAGAATGTTGGGCCCAACAATAGCCCCAAGTTGTTTTGGGCTCAAGGCAGCTGCGAGATGGAGTCCCAACAACTTCCCTTCACACGATCTCCACCTTCCGATCATTGGCGCGACAGGCGAGGGCTACGTGGCGATAATCCCGTGGCACGATGGGACGTTTCTGCAACCTGTCGACTCCGTCCATAAATTCAAATCAGCCTTCTGACGATTTGGCTTCTTCTTCTTCCTTTGTTTCTTCATCTGGTAGGTTTCTCTAGGTCTCAAAAAATTGCTTATCGATTTCCCCCTCTTTCTGTTTTGGAAATGGTTTCCAGCGAGTCTTCTGAATCGTCTGCTACTCGCTCGAACTCAAGCAAGAATGAGGTCCCCCCCTTTTCCTTCTGAAGGAGGCAGACGCTTTGACGGGGACTTGTTCAGAGGATGAGTTAGAGCAGATCCTCCAAGTCGGAGGCTTTCCTCCTGAGACGGTCGCAAGGCTGCCGCATCCGGACGAGAGGGCCGACGCTCTCTATGAGGGATGGGTTTGTTTTTATGCTTACCCGTTTAGGATTGGCCACAAGTTTCCGTTTTCTCCCCTCGTTAGGGATTTTTTAGCGACCCTGGCGCTTGCGCCGTGTCAGGTTATGTCGCAGGCGTGGCGGATCCTTAGGGTTTTAGACTTGTTGAATGTCCAGTCCCGGGCCGGTTTTAACTTCAATGCCCTGTGGTACAACTAGTCCCTGGGGTCGAAGAGTTCTTCTCGCATCCAGTTGCATATTCGTCCGGGTCGGAAGCCCTTGGTGTTTAATTTAGATGTAAACGACCATGGATGAGGGTCGAAGTTCTTCTTCATCGATCGTTCGTCTCTAGAGAAGGGGGTTGACTGTTCATTTTTGCTGTCGGACTGGCGAGTTGAGAGTATGTATTCGACCTCTCTTTGCCTGTCTTATGTGTTTTAACTCCTTGCTTAACTCTTCTTTTTTGTAGTCCCTGAGGCTGAAGAGTTGGAGGTAGATACTCAGTCAAAGGGCATGTCGAAGATCATCCTTAGTATCCCTGCGTCAGAGCGGAAGTTTATGAACGTCAACTTGTTGTCGACTTCCCCCACCACTCAGGACGTCATGTCGAATGTTTCGTCTTCTCGGGTCAAGTGTGAGTTTTTCGTTCGCCTTGTGTATTTATTTTTCTTTCGTATGCTCGTGTTTTATGTTTTGTCTTGCGTGTCAGCATCTCCGGCTGGTCGATCGAGTGCCCGTTTGAAGGGAGTGTCCAGGAAATGGCTTATAGAGCAAAGGCTGGCGTCTAGGGCCTTGTCGAGTAAATCGACGCCGACGGAGTCGTCGCTCCTGGCCAAAGTTGGCTCGAAAAGGAAGGCAGGGGCCTCTTTTGGCGATGTGAAGGTGGTGAACACTCCAAAGAAAAAGGGGACGGCTGCTCGTGGAGTCGAGAAGATTGATGCGATCGGTCAATCGATTGCCAATCTCTTTTATGCTCAGGACCCGACTCTGAAGTCTGAAGTTGATGACGTTTCTCATTTGGACTGTATTGGTGAAGCGGGGTGCCACTAGTAGAAAAAACCCTTTTAGAGGCGGGCGTTTTGACACTTATTGAGGCGGATATCGTACGCAACAAGTGAGGGGGCTGCAACAAGTAGGGACCCTTTTTGAGGCGGGCAATATACGCCTCTAAAAGTCACTTTTTGAGGCGGGCGTCTATAGGCCCGCCTCAACAAGTGCCTCACTTTGGCGCCGAAGTGAGGCACTTTTAGAGGCGTATAAATGGAGGCCCGCCTCTAAAAGCCACTTGTTGAGGCGGGCCTCCATAGGCCCGCCTCTAAAAGTGCCTCATTGGCGCCGAAGTGAGGCACTTTTAGAGGCGTATAAATGGAGGCCCGCCTCTAAAAGCCACTTGTTGAAGCAGGCCTCCATAGGCCCGCCTCTAAAAGTGCCTCATTGGCGCCGAAGTGAGGCACTTTTAGAGGTGTATGTATTAAGGCCCGCCTCTAAAAGCCACTTGTTGAGGCGGGCCTCCATAGGCCCGCCTCAAAAAGTCTATTTAAAAAAAAAAAAAAAAAACCGGACCCCGGTTTTTTGTAATACCGGGGTCCCATTGCTGATTTTTTTAAAAAAAAATCAGCTGGCCCCTAATCTTCAGCAGATTATCAGCTTCCAGATTCAAAATTGAATACACAACAAGTGTACTTATTAAATGGTCAAAGAAGCAACTACAATTATGATTACATTTCTCACATCAGTAATATGAAGTGAAGAAAAAATGAACATCAAACAGAACAGAGCAGAGCAACTGAAGAAGGATGCTTTGGTCATAATTTATATAGGTAAAACTACAAACAAGCTAGTTTTTGATGATGACTACAACCTTTTCTCAAGGAAAACAGAACTCACAAATTGTTACGCCCTTGACTACCCTCCATTGCTTGTTTTGGAATCTGAAATCAAGGCCTTGATATTAAGTTTCGGCTTCATGGAGACTAGCGACTAAGGGAGGACCGATACATCAGCTACTAATGAGTTCCGTGGAACTCGAAAAAGGGATATACATTCAATCAGAATGCAGACCTGTGAATGTATTCGAGTCAGCGTACAAGAAACTTGAAATATCTTAAAAGAGGGAGAGGTGACATGGGAAGAAGAGGCAAGAGCATTGCACCTCTGGAGATTTTAGGTCAACAACTTTGGACTAATTTCATCAATATCTTTGGACTAATTTCTTTGGACTAATTTCATCACAAACTTCATAATGTTTGAGATTTGACAGCTTAAATCTGAACCTCATAAAGCAACTAGCATTCATGATTTACATCCATAAGATTAAGATTGTCAATAACATTAACTAGCTGCTCAGTAATGCTAAAACCACCCCTCCTAAAATGGCCACTCTCAATTCAAATTGAGAAAGAATAGATTCCAGTCTAGAAACACTCACCAGAATAAACTCACGGCGTTGTCTACGGCGCTTCTTTTCATTCCGGAGCTTCACGCTCCCTTGATTCGGCTGGCTCGGAAGCACAGGCTCTCCAGGAACATGGTTAACCCAAGCATAAGGCCCTAAAATCACACCAAAACCCCAAAAGTCATTTAATTTCAAACTCGCTTAAACACTAAACCTCAGTAGACTGACTCTCTTTCCTTCCTTTTGACTTGTCTTCAAACAATCAAGCTCAGCTAGAATCCGTAACCCCAAATGTAATCACTTCAAACTACAAAGTGAGGAATTCTCCAAAACCTAACAGAAAATTACCTTAAAACTATAAACAAAGAAGCAGTAGTTTTAATAAGCCATCAATATCAGACAGGGGAAGGTCATAGAAAAGAGAGCAATTCAACTAGCAAATAAAATGACAAAATTTTATAAGAACCATGCAGTTCTATTTTCTAGGGATTCTACTGGATTATGAAAGTTCTATATCGGCATAAATTCAAAGGCAACAACATGGGAAATCATGTTGGAAAATGAATCTTACATTCGTTTTTGCTTGAGGACTCTCATAGCTCGTGCCTTCACAGCATCTTGAGCAGGACCAGGTCGTGTTTTCTTGATCTGTTCTTTATATCGCGCAAGTTCAGAGTCAAGCCTTTTTATCTTCTCATCCACATTTTCCCCTCGTTTACTAATCTGATATAGAAAAAACCCCAATTTTAAATTGTAGAAAGATAGTAGAAACGATCATATGTGCAGTAATGCAAAAAGCATATACTTTTGTTCAATAACTATCTAACTAAATCTACTTATAACAACTTCTGACCAATTTTCAGCCCCAAAATTTCTAAACCCTAATCAAAAGCAGCCGTTCATTAAAATCCCAAAACCTAACCAAAATACCACCTTCCCAAATTCTCGAAACCCTAATTTAGGTTACCAGAATAAAACACGGATCTCATCCAAGAAATCAATCAACCAATTCAAAGCATTTACACATTAAGGATGTTAAGAACAAAATCAAGAGATGGAGAATTACTCGATCAATAGCATCTCCAATGGAAGGAGGCGGGTCTTTCTGTTTCTTAACACCGAAAACGAGGCTGTCGACAAAACATGACTGAGGTCAAAAGTAAAAAAATATACTTAAAATTCGAATTGCACAAATCTAAATCAAATAAGACGTTGTTGTAGATCTAAAGCAACAATTGCACAAGGATTCTAAAGTAACACTTACACAAATCTAAAGCAATTGATCAAAGGGGCGAAGTGCTTATCGGAAGTGAGAATCGCCGGATTGAGACCACCGGATTGAGGCCGAGGAGAAGCAAGAAGAGCGAGAGAGACCACCGGAGACCCGCGACGAGCCGAAGAAGCCGCGACACGACGGAGAAGCCGTGACGAGCCGGAGTTGGAGAGGGGCGAGCGAGTTCGAGAGGGGCGAGGCGAGGCTAGGGCTACTGAGAGGTATCAGGATGAAAGAAAATAAAAGAGGGAGAGAGAAAGAAAATAAAAGAGCGAGAGAGAAAGAAAAACACATTTGTTGAGGCGGGCATATGGAGGCCCGCCTCAATAAAACTTAATAGAGGCGGGCATTTTCGCCCGCCTCAATTACGTACAATTAGAGGCGGGTCTAACATTGGCCCGCCTCTAATACTTTAGCGGTATTAATTTTTCGGAAATTTTTTGAGGCGTATAAATTTTTGCCCGCCTCAATAGAGTTTTTTGAGGCGTATAAAATAATTATCCGCTTCAAAAACCTGAAAAACTGATTGCGTAGGACGTTGTTGAGGCATTTTGTTATAGGCCCGCCTCTAAAAGGGCGCCTCAACAAGTGTTTTTTCCACTAGTGTGCTCTGCGTGGAAGGTAAGTCGTCTTGACTGTCTCAAGTTTGTTTGTTTTCTTTCTCATAGTCGGGTGAAACCTTGATTGGTTTTGTCTTTTTCCAGACTTTTCAGTATCTCTTGGGGGCGTATTCTGGTGTCAAGGAAATGGTTGCTAAGGCCGAGGACATGGCTTCTAGGTCATAGTCCGACCTGGCGTTTTTGAAGACCAAGTTAGAGGGAGCTGAGAGCCGTTGTAGGGACATCGAGCGCCGCTTTTCCAAGGAGTTGAAGAATTGCCAAGATGACTTGGACGTTTGTCGGAAGGAGCTTAGCGAGAGTTATTCGGGTGTCGAGGAGAAGGTGAAGCAGGCTAGGGTCGAGGATGGTCGGATTACGGGCGACGTAGGCGCTTTTTATGCGTTGAAGTCGCATATTGAGATGATCGAGGAGTTCGAAGAGGGCAAGCAGGGTACCTGGGATTTGAAGGCGGAGAAGGAGACCATGGATTCCCTGTGTCCGAAGGGGAATCCAGGTTTGGAGCTTTTCCGTCTGGCTGGCGTCGGAGAGGAATCCTTGGACGGAAGCGCCGATGAGGACGAGGCCTACTTTGGTGACAACGTGCGGATTGAGCCCCAACCTTCTCCCGACTTGGCCCCTGCCAAAGGTGATGTTGTGAACCCTAACCCTTGACTGCTTTTCGTATTTGACTTGTGGTCCCACATGTGTGTGGGTAGGATGTTTTATGTTTTGGCGACCCGTCCACCATCGCGGGTCGTAGAATGTGTTTTGTGGATGATTTGAAGTCCTATATGTGTGTAGGCGAACAATGTGTTTTGGTGACCCGTCCATCATCGCGGGTCGCATATTTGTAAAAAAATGCTTAGGTTTTCATTTAATGCAATCTGTTTTACAAAGGATCGTACATTTGTGTGTTCGTACGCTTCGTCAAACTTTTTTAGAGAAGTTTGTTGCTGACGCTTTTGATTTGTATGTCGGGTTTGCCCGTGTGCTCCGTCGAGTAGGGCTTGCCGTATGTATGTGAAGAAGGAGGCCTGCAAATGTATGTGTTTATGTTTAGTCATGACTTTAAGCCGAGGAGGAAAAGCAATATGTTTCTATCGTGTAAATGTAATAAGGTGTCTTAACCTTATGTATTGTGTAAGGCAGGTGGTGTGCTGACGTGCTTGTGTTGTTCATCTCCCCGTGTTCCGATCGATCGTGTAAATGTAGTGTAAGCGCTTTTGTTTGTGACTGGATCCAGTGTGTATGTTGTGTCGTCATGTACTTAGGTTTGCAAGGAAAATGTCCTTACTAGATGTAAATTCTCAGTTTCAGGAAATAGAGTTATGCTTGTGACAACAAGTAATGTACGATAGGTGAAAGGACGTTTAGCGCCTTACCTTAATAGCTTAGAAGTGGTATAACTTTAGGTGTGTTGCGTTCCAACTTCTTGGGATTGATCTTCCGTCTTTGTCTTCTAATTAATATGCTCCTTGTCCGACTACTTCTTTGATTAGGTAGGGTCCTTCCCATTGAGGCCGAGGAGAAGCGAGAAGAGCCAGAGAGACCACCGGAGACCCGCGACGAGCCGAAGAAGCCGCGACGAGCCGAAGAAGCCGCGACACGACGGAGAAGCCGTGACGAGCCGGAGTTGGAGAGGGGCGAGCGAGTTCGAGAGGGGCGAGGCGAGGCTAGGGCTACTGAGAGGTATCGGGATGAAAGAAAATAAAAGAGGGAGAGAGAAAGAAAATAAAAGAGCGAGAGAGAAAGAAAAACACATTTGTTGAGGCGGGCATATGGAGGCCCGCCTCAATAAAACTTAATAGAGGCGGGCATTTTCGCCTGCCTCAATTACGTACAATTAGAGGCGGGTCTAACATTGGCCCGCCTCTAATACTTTAGCGGTATTAATTTTTCGGAAATTTTTTGAGGCGTATAAATTTTTGCCCGCCTCAATAGAGTTTTTTGAGGCGTATAAAATAATTATCCGCTTCAAAAACCTGAAAAACTGATTGCGTAGGACGTTGTTGAGGCGTTTTGTTATAGGCCCGCCTCTAAAAGGGCGCCTCAACAACTGTTTTTTCCACTAGTGTGCTCTGCGTGGAAGGTAAGTCGTCTTGACTGTCTCAAGTTTGTTTGTTTTCTTTCTCGTAGTCGGGTGAAACCTTGATTGGTTTTGTCTTTTTCCAGACTTTTCAGTATCTCTTGGGGGCGTATTCTGGTGTCAAGGAAATGGTTGCTAAGGCCGAGGACATGGCTGCTAGGTCATAGTCCGACCTGGCGTTTTTGAAGACCAAGTTAGAGGGAGCTGAGAGCCGTTGTAGGGACATCGAGCGCCGCTTTTCCAAGGAGTTGAAGAATTGCCAAGATGACTTGGACGTTTGTCGGAAGGAGCTTAGCGAGAGTTATTCGGGTGTCGAGGAGAAGGTGAAGCAGGCTAGGGTCGAGGATGGTCGGATTACGGGCGACGTAGGCGCTTTTTATGCGTTGAAGTCGCGTATTGAGATGATCGAGGAGTTCGAAGAGGGCAAGCAGGGTACCTGGGATTTGAAGGCGGAGAAGGAGACCATGGATTCCCTGTGTCCGAAGGGGAATCCAGGTTTGGAGCTCTTCCGTCTGGCCGGCGTCGGAGAGGAATCCTTGGACGGAAGCGCCGATGAGGACGAGGCCTACTTTGGTGACAACGTGCGGATTGAGCCCCAACCTTCTCCCGACTTGGCCCCTGCCAAAGGTGATGTTGTGAACCCTAACCCTTGACTGCTTTTCGTATTTGACTTGTGGTCCCACATGTGTGTGGGTAGGATGTTTTATGTTTTGGCGACCCGTCCACCATCGCGGGTCGTAGAATGTGTTTTGTGGATGATTTGAAGTCCTATATGTGTGTAGGCGAACAATGTGTTTTGGTGACCCGTCCATCATCGCGGGTCGCATATTTGTAAAAAAATGCTTAGGTTTTTATTTAATGCAATCTGTTTTACAAAGGATCGTACAATCTGTTTTACAAAGGATCGTACATTTGTTGCTGACGCTTTTGATTTGTATGTCGGGTTTGCCCGTGTGCTCCGTCGAGTAGGGCTTGCCGTATGTATGTGAAGAAGGAGGCCTGCAAATGTATGTGTTTATGTTTAGTCATGACTTTAAGCCGAGGAGGAAAAGCAATATGTTTCTATCGTGTAAATGTAATAAGGTGTCTTAACCTTATGTATTGTGTAAGGCAGGTGGTGTGCCGACGTGCTTGTGTTGTTCATCTCCCCGTGTTCCGATCGATCGTGTAAATGTAGTGTAAGCGCTTTTGTTTGTGACTGGATCCAGTGTGTATGTTGTGTCGTCATGTACTTAGGTTTGCAAGGAAAATGTCCTTACTAGATGTAAATTCTCAGTTTCAGGAAATAGAGTTATGCTTGTGACAACAAGTAATGTACGATAGGTGAAAGGACGTTTAGCGCCTTACCTTAATAGCTTAGAAGTGGTATAACTTTAGGTGTGTTGCGTTCCAACTTCTTGGGATTGATCTTCCGTCTTTGTCTTCTAATTAATATGCTCCTTGTCCGACTACTTCTTTGATTAGGTAGGGTCCTTCCCACTGAGGTGCGAGCTTTCCGTCAGTCGGATTCTTGGTGTTCTGGAATGTCTTCCTAAGGACCCAATCTCCAACTTTAAATACCTTGGCTCGGACGTTATTGTTGTAGCTGCTTGCGACCTGTTGCTGGAACTTGACCATTCTAATCCTGGCTTTTTCTCTAGTCTCATCAGCTGTGTCCAAGTTGTGTGCTAGTTCGACGTCGTTCTGTTCGTTCGTCTGAAGGCTGTAACGAGTTGTTGGAACCAATAGCTCGGCGGGGATGACTGCTTCGCTTCCGTAGACGAGTGAGAATGGTGAATGTCCGGTCGCGTTCTTTGGAGTGGTCATGTTGGACCAGAGAATGAACGGGAGCTCGTTTGCCCATTTTCCTTTAGCCCCTGTGAGGCGTTTCTTGAGGTTGTTGATGATTATTTTGTTGCTAGACTCGGCTTGTCCGTTAGATTGTGGATACCGAGGGGTGGAGGTGACCAATTTGATGTTCCATTGGTCGCAAAAGGCTCGAGTCTTATGACTGATGAATTGGGAGCCCTTGTCGCACACGATTTCTAATGGGACGCCAAATCTGCACAAGATATTGCATTTAATGAATGAAATGGCATGTTGATCTTTTACATCTCGGTAGGCTTCAGCTTCGATCCATTTAGAAAAGTAGTCCGTCAGGGCAAGGAAAAAGACTCGTTGACCCGACGCAGGTGGGAGTTTTCCGACGATGTCCATCCCCCATCTCATTAAGGGCCACAGCGCTAGAGTCGGATGTAGTAGTTTCGAGGGTTGGTGAGGAACGGGTGCGTGTCGTTGGCAGGCATCGCACTTCTTGGTGTACTCCATTGCGTCTCTATTCATCGTGGGCCAGTAGTATCCGTTTCGCAAGGCTTTTCCCGAGAGGCTTCGCCCGCCGGTGTGGTTCCCACATTTTCCTTCATGTAACGATTGTAAGATACGTCCGACTTCTGGAGTCTTGAGGCATCGTAGGAGTATACCTGTGACAGATCTTTTTTACAAGATGTTATTTATAATATCGAAAGAAAGTGCTTGCACCTTTAGCCTTTTTGCCTCTGTTTTGTCATTGGGTAGGATGCCGTCTTTTTGCCATTTGATGTAAAGTAACATCCAGTCGTCATGATTGCTAACAATATCTTCTTTAGGCCGGTCGCCTATCTCCATCGCGACAAGTTCTTCCAATGGTGCGACCGACTCCTTAGATGTTTTTGGAACAACTGGTGTCATGACGTGTGCCAGTGGGATATTTGCAAATTCCTTTGGGTCCAAGACGGACCCTAGATTGGCTAGTGCGTCAGCTTGAGAGTTGAGATCCCTGGGCACCTGCCTGATGTCGAATGTTTGGAATTGGTCGATCAACTTCTTGGCCACGTTCAGGTAAGCTATCATTCTATCGTCCTTTGCGTTATACGACCCTTGTATTTGATTTACGACTAGGAGGGAGTCGCAAATGACTTCGATCTCTCGGACCCCTAGGTCGCGCGCCAAGATGAGCCCGAAAATGAGTGCTTCGTATTCAGCTTCGTTGTTGGTCGCGTCCCAATTGCATCTTACGGCCTGGGCTATCTTGTCCCCTTGTGGCGATTTCAGCACGACCCCTAGCCCTGATCCTCTAGCGTTCGACGCACCATCGGTGTGGAGCTCCCACTTACCCATTTCCTCTGTTGTGAGTAACTATGTCGTTTCTTTGGCGGCTTCTTGTTCTAGGGTCGGGCTGAAGTCTGCCACAAAGTCAGCCAGGGCTTGTGACTTGATCGCTGTTCTGGGCTCGTATTCGATGTCATAGCCGCTGAGATGTATGGCCCACTTGGCCATCCGTCCTGTGAACTCAGGTTTCTTCATGATTGCTCTCATAGGATGATTAGTGCGGACAAATATAGTATGGGATTCGAAATATGGTTTGAGTTTATTCGACGCCATTACCAGTGATAGTACGGGTTTTTCTAACGATGAGTACCTTGTTTATGCCAATAGTAATGTTCGAATGACATAGTAGATTGGCGATTGCTTGCCATCTTCTTCTTTGACCAGTACTGCACTCACGACGGACTCCGATACTGCTAGGTACAACAATAATGGCTCGTCGTCTTTGGGTTTGGTTAGCAACATGGGACTGGCAAGGTATTTCTTTAGCTCCTGAAAGGCAACTTCGTGCTCTTTCGTCCATTGGAAAGATTTGTTTTTCTTGAGAGCGTCGTGAAATGGTTTACATTTGTCGGATGACTTCGAGATGATTTTGTTTAGAGCTACTATCCGACCTATCAAATTTTGCACGTCCTTGACGCATCGAGGGGATCGGAGATTGATGAGGGTCTTGACCTGTTCTGGACTGGCTTCTACTCCTTTTTGTGTTACCATGTATCCCAAAAATTTCCCTGAAGAGACTCAGAAAATACATTTAGTGGGATTTAATTTCATGTTATAGCGTTTAAGTACCTCGAATGCTTCCCTCAGGTGTTCAATGTGGTCTTTCTTTTGCTTCGATTTGACTAACATGTCATCGATGTAGACCTCCATGGTGTCCCCAATCTGATCTTTGAACATCTTGTTGACCAGTCGTTGGTAAGTAGCCCCTGTAATTTTTAGTCCGAAGGGCATTACTTTGTAACAATAGATACCTTGTCTTGTGATGAATGTCGTTTTCTCTTGGTCTTCTGGTTCCATGAGGATTTGATTGTAGCCACTGAACGCGTCCATGAAGGTTAACATTTCGTATCCTGCCGTCGCGTCGACCATGGCGTCGATGTGAGGGAGTGGGAATGAATCTTTAGGGCAGGCTTTGTTGAGGTCGGTGAAGTCGATGCAGACTCTCCACTTGCCATTTTTCTTTTGGACTATGACCACGTTGGCTAGCCACTCGGGATACTTGACTTCCCCTATTTTTCATGTTTCTAACAAGCTCTTGACTTCGTCGTCGACAATCTTGTTTCGCTCTGGGGTGAATTTCCTGCGCTTTTGCTTTACAGGGGGGTGAGATGGATCTACGTTCAATTTATGGGTAATAATGTTTAGAGATATACCGACCATGTCTTCATGTGACCATGGAAAACAATCAGTATTGGATATGAGAAATCAAGAATTTGTTGTCTGGTCGAGTCGTCCAGGTCAGACCCGACCCTTACCATTTGGTTTGGCTTTGAAGGATCTAGTACGATCTCGTCAAGTTTTTCCATTTCGGATTCGACGTATCGATTAGGTCCTTCACCGATCTATGATTGCTATGCGACCTTATGCTTGACAGTGCTTCTCATGGAGGCGACGTAACATTCCCTAGCCGCCCTCTGGTCTCCCTTGATTTCTTGGACTCCCCACTTGGTAGGGAAGTTGATAAGTTGATGGTACGTCGAAGGTACCGCCTTCATAGCATGTATCCATGGCCTACCAAGAATGCAATTATAGGGAGATGGGCAGTCATTTTTTGGGCAAGCTCTTGGAATTGGGTTGGGGTAGGATTTTCAGTTGTGTTTCCTTGAGCTTGGGTGTTGTCTTCGAGGCATGGCTCCTCATTACCGGTAGGTTGGTTGATAGTCATGGTTGGAAGGTTCCGAGATGGTGATCGGCAAGTTGCCCCACGGTGGGCGCCAAATTGTTTTGGGGTGAAAAGATCGGACGACCTAAATCGCCTTAGACGGGATAACGAGTCGACCGGATAATAGAAAATCAATCCAAACCGAAACATAAAATCAACAAGCAAAGAAAAGATACGAAATAGCGAGGAAATTGATAGATCTATTGATGATTGAATCAAGTCGAAGTACAACTTATCCTTAGAGAACAAAGGATCGGATCCTGTCCGACAGGTGTTTCTGTGATACAACCGGTAACGATCGAGCAAGATTCCGAGGAGACTGCGCTAGAGCGGGTGTACTCGTGAGTTCTTTTCAAAGTAATCCAATGGATACTGGATGCAGACGTGTCCCTTCTTTCTTGCCTCGTCGTGATCTATATATGGTAATTGTCATCTTGTGTCTGTTATTCATCTTTTTGCAATATCTCCTATTAATTTCGGGCGAGATCTTCGGGATTTGCCCTTGATTGCTAGCATAATCTTCGTGTTTAATGCCATAGCCGTTGCCATTGATCGAGCATTTAATGCCCTGGGCGAGATCTTCGGGACTGGTCGGATCCTTCGCGTCTGTGGAGCGTCCGACGTTTTCTTCCGGTCTCTCTTGGCCTTCGACCTTGCTCGGATTCCGACCCAATCCGTTGGTTTCGATCCTTCTGGAGAAAGTTGGGCCCAACACCTATCAATTATAATCTCCCTATAAAATTATTATAAATATTTGTAAATGACCTTATAATAAACAAGGATTGCTTATCATTTCCCCCTTTCCCCCGTGCTTTTTTAGATCATATAACAACATAACAACGGACACAAAGTCCTTTAGCCAAACAAAAAATGATAAACATAACAATTTAAACCCTCTATTTTCATTCTTATAGGAACTCAGAAATCTTTAAATGG
Organism: Rheum nobile; assembly: GCA_027886185.1. Lineage (NCBI taxonomy): Eukaryota > Viridiplantae > Streptophyta > Magnoliopsida > Caryophyllales > Polygonaceae > Rheum > Rheum nobile. The sequence continues at coordinate 1,308,960 of WOAB01000067.1, read as the reverse complement.
AAGAATTGTGTGGATTACTTATCAAAATAATCTGAGATAGCATTGTAGTTTTCCATATAGTCCACACACCCGAAACTAAAAAAAAAAAGATTGAAAGAAATCAGACAAAAGAATCATAAAAAATTTCGAATCTTGGGACCCCTACAAGCTGTATTATTTTGTGGTATCTACTTCGATCTCAAATCAATTTCATAGATATCACACCCATGCACGACATGATGGTTACCCTTGGACTTCTATCTAATGAAAAATGCATTGCACTTTTATATATTTGTAATCCAGAGTGCGGTTCCGGTGCGGAGCACTCTTTCCGTGCGGACATGCACTATAGGGCCTTATTTGTGCACTTTAGAGCCTTATTTATGCACTTTTGCAAAAAAATTAAAAAATGCTTGGAAAACAATTTGTAAAAGAATTTTTTTTTTGAAAAAGTGCACAAATAAGACATTAAAGTGCACAAATAAGACCCTAAAGTGCATGCTCCGCACGTCCGCACGGAAAGAGTGCTCCGCATATGATCCAAACTCTAACCTAGAGATTATTAATATTTCACCGCTATAATGAGATTATCGATCACAAGTTCACAACGCAAATTCCTCTTTCTCATGACCACTTCTAGCAACCATTAATCTTTCCCATCCTCCTCAGATTGTTCATTAACTCTAACAATAGTACTTAGTTAGTTAGTCTTGACAAATTACTAATTATACAATGTAAGATGTAGCGACCCAAAATTTCTTGCCATTGATTATGTTGGTCATAGCAACACTTCCTACATATGATTTTTTTTTACTTATGATGGAAAATCCACTATGCTCACCATGGCCTAATGACCCAATTGACCAAGAATCATGAAAAACCGGTTTATGTCCGCCGACTTCATCCAGTTAAAAAAGATAGAGATGAAAAGAGTTTTTTCACGAAGGTCAAAAATGAAAATATAAATCCAACTCGTACCCTCTCTTAGTCTCTTTCCAACATTGTTGGGAAGTGAACTTTCAGAAACTCTGATTTCCTTGAAAGTTATCTTCCTCAGTTTTCCTACTTTTGACGATGACAAACACTTTGCACATATTTAGGTAAACACGGAACTCAGGTTCAGGAAATGAAGAACAGAGACCAAGGAGCCAGTTTTGGGAACTTGCATGGGAATTCAGAAGCAACAAAGCCACGTCACTGAAGACGATATCTAGTGCGGCGGCTGGCTAGGACAGATCTATTAGCTTAGGAGAGAAGCTTTTAGATATATAATTTCCATGTAATTAGGAGTGTAACTGAATATTCTTTATGGAAACAAAAGATGTAAAAATCGGTTAGGATAAGATTTGGTAACAAATCTTATCTTTTCTGATTTGTTTTGATTATTTTATTTTTGCAAATTAGCCAGTTGTAGATATTATGCTACACAGATGACTACATAAATAAGGTAATCAAAACCTCTCATTTCTTACGCATTTTACGCAGAGCTTGAAGGTGAAGAGAAATCGGTGCTAGTTCTTGTGAGAAAAACGGTTGTAAGTCTCTTGCTTTTGTGTTGCTTGATTAGGTCGAACTAGATAGAGAGTGTTGGACCCAACATTCTCCAAAAGGATCGAAACCAACGGATTGGGCCGGAATCCGAGCAAGGTCGAAGGCCAAGAGATACCGGAAGGAAACGTCAGACGCTCCACAGATGCGAAGGATCCGACCAGTCCCGAAGATCTCGCCCAAGGCATTAAATGCTTGATCGATGGCAACGGCTATGGCATTAAACACGAAGATTATGCTAGCAATCAAGGGCAAATCCTGAAGATCTAGCCCAGAATTAATAGGAGATATTGCAAAAAGATGAATAACGGACACAAGATGACAATTACCATATATAGATCACGACGAGGCAAGGAAGAAGGGACACGTCTGCATCTAGTATCCATTGGATTACTTTGAAAAGAACTCACGAGTACACCCTCTCTAGCGCAGTTTCCTCAGAATCTTGCTCGATCGTTACCGGTTGTATCACAGAAACACCTGTCGGACAGGATCCGATCCTTTGTTCTCTAAGGATAAGTTGTACTTCGATCTGATTCAATCATCAATAGATCTATCAATTTCCTCGCTATTTCGTACCTTTTCTTCGCTTGTTGATTGTCTGTTTCGATTTGGATTGATTTTCTATTATCCGGTCGACTCGTTACCCCGTCTAAGGCGATTTAGGTCGTCCGATCTTTTGGCCCCAAAACAATTTGGCACCCACCGTGGGGCAACTTGTCGATCACCATCTCGGAACCTTCCAACCATGACTATAAACCCACCTATCGGTACCGAGGAGCCATGCCTCGAAGACAACACCCAAGCTCAAAGAAACACAACCGAAAATCCTACCCCAACCGAATTCCAAGAGCTTGCCCAAAAAATGACTGCCCTACAAGAGGAACTTGCCCAGCAATGCCAAAAGACCGAAGCCTTGGCTGCTTTATCCACCTAATCCGAGGCCGAAATTGTATAACAAAACCCGTGAAAATGAGTCTCTTAAGTCGCAAGTACAATCAATCGCTTCCGGATCCAGGCGGATGCCCACCCACAGCAACATCCAGACGTGTTTTGACATGAATAGCGTCGAACTGACCCCTCCAAGCGTACGGCGTCCCGGACATGCTGAGGGTACATCTCGAACTCCTCTGGTCAATCCATTTTTAACTAACAATGTTACTTTCTCCACACCGACCGGGTCAGCACAGACTCGAATCGATGATCCATAGGCTACCAATCCCCCCGACATCATGACCCTCGTCCAGCAAACGCTCAGTCAGCACATGAAGGCACTTGATGATCGCATCGCTAGAATTCCTGGAGTTCCACAACCGATCGAGAAAGAAGCGTCAGGCGGATTCGAGGAATCTCCATTTATCGGAGACATCGCCAGAGTCAAAATCCCAAAGAAGTTCCACCTTCCCAACATGGCGACATTCGACGGCACCAACGATCCAGATGATCACATTTCTCTCTATAAACAAAAATTAATGACTGCATCTATTCCAAGGGAGAGCCGCGAGGCTGTCATGTGCAAAAGCTTTGGCACGACCCTCGCGGGTCCCGCACTGACTTGGTTTATGCGTTTACCTCAGGGAATGATCGCATCGTTTGCGGATCTGGTCAATTCCTTCAAAATCCAATTCGCCAGCAGTCGGAGGCTCGAAAGGCAGTCGAGTGATCTCTATCGAATCACCCAAAGGTATAATGAACCTCTCCGAAACTATCTAAATAGGTACAATAAGGAGAAAGTCGCGATCCCCCATTGCGACGTCACCACCTCCATCGAAGCCTTTCGACAAGGTCTGATCAAGGACAACAATCTTTACAACGAGATCACCAAGTACCCGTGTAGAAGTTTCGAGGATGTCCAAGCCAAAGCCATGGCCGAGGTACGTTTGGAAGAAGACCGTGAATCACGAAAAGCATCCCACGGACCTGATCAATCCGATCGCAAATCCTCCTCCGACAACCGTCGAGACAGACGTCATCACCCCTACCCTCGTAATCGAAATGAACAAAATCAGGTAAACTCTTCCCAAGACAAGTCCCAAGACTGGAGAGATGGTCCAATGTTGCCTCCCAGGGTCCAATCTTACAACTTCAGTGTTTCCGTGTCAGAGCTCGTCAAAAAGGACATGAGCAGATGGTGTGAATTCCACGGTGACCACGGTCACTCGACGGATGAGTGCATCGCCTTGCATAAAGAGGTCGCCAGGTTACTCGCGCAGGGGCTCTTGCGCGACGTAATCTCAGAACGAGCCAAGGCAACCATGGAGCGACGAGATCAGGTAAAACAAGATAAACCCCCATCTCCCGTCCATACAAAAATTGTCAATACCATTTCAGGGGGATCAGACGTATGTGGGAACAAATACTCCGCAGCCAAACGACATGCAAAAGAAAGCAAAGGCAATAAACCCGAAACGTCGGAGTTCAGACAAACCAAGGTCTCTGACCTCCCGACAATTACGTTCGATGAGTCCGATGCCGACAGGTCTATAACATCCCAGGCCAAGCTACCCCAGCCACCAAGCCGCCCAGCCACCCAACGGTGCCGGCGCCGGTACTGGTGCCGCCTGGTTGTCCAAGGGCATGCAGCCCACACACCCAACCCTTCCCCCATTTAAATGGGTAGGTTGTTGCCCACGAGGATCGAACCCGGGACCTTTAGATACAAGGGCAATGCCTTACCACTTGTATCACCAATTGCGCTACAGCACAATTGGTGATACAAGTGGTAAGGCATTGCCCTTGTATCTAAAGGTCCCGGGTTCGATCCTCGTGGGCAATAACCTACCCATTTAAATGGGGGAATGGTTGGGTGTGTGGGCTGCATGCCCTTGGACAACCAGGCGGCACCAGTACCGGCGCCGGCACCGTTGGGTGGCTGGGCGGCTTGGTGGCTGGGGTAGCTTGGCCTGGGATGTTACAAAAAAGTAAACTTTTATGTTGGATAGGGGCCTCCGAGCGCATTGGCCCAGCCATTTCTATCCCCCATGGGCCGCAGCCCATGTACCCCAACCCATCCCCCAAACTGGGGAGGTTGTTCGTGAGACTCGAACTCGAGACCTCCCGCTTTAACAAGCAGCTTAACGCCCACTTGTTACCAATTGTGCTGCAGCACAATTGGTATCAAGGTGCTTAGGCGCTTGATAAAGGGTGGAGAGGTCGCGTGTTCGACTCTCACCAACAACCTACCCAGTTGGGGGAAGGGTTGGGGTACACGGCCTGCAGGCCTGTTAAGGATGGCAGTGCCGGGGTGTCTGTCAGGCCCGTAGTCGGCAAGGTCAGGCACCAACATAAAGTGTACTTTTTTGTAACATCTCAGGCCAAGCTACCCCAGCCACCAAGCCGTCCAGCCACCCAACGGTGCCGGCGCCGGCACCGTTGGGTGGCTGGGCGGCTTGGTGGCTGGGGTAGCTTGGCCTGAGATGTTACAATATGTTGGGGGAATCAACCAACAGGTGAAATTCTTAGTCCTAGATTGTCCGTATCCCTATAATTGTATTCTTGGCAGGCCATGGATACACGCTATAAAGGCGGTACCCTCGACATACCATCAAGTCATCAAATTCCCCACTGAATGGGGAGTCCAAGAAATCAAGGGAGATCAAAGGACCGCTAAGGAGTGCTACGTTGCCTCTATAAAAAGTGTCGTCGAACACAAGACCGCATAGAAACCACAGAGAGGTGAGGGACCTAGTCGGTACGTCGAACCAGAAATGGAAAAGCTCGACGAGATCGTACTAGATCCTTTAAAGCCAAACCAAACGGTAAGGGTCGGGTCGGACCTGGACGACTCGACCAGGCAACAACTCCTCGATTTTCTCAAGACCAATGCCGACTATTTTGCATGGTCGCATGAGGACATGGTCGAAATATCTCCAAATATTATTACTCATAAATTAAATGTAGATCCATCTCATCCCCCCGTCAAGCAGAAACGCAGGAAGTTCGCCCCCGAGTGGAACAAGATAGTCGACGACGAAGTCAAAAGCTTATTAGAAACAAGGAAGATAAGGGAGGTCCACTACCCCGAGTGGCTGGCCAACATAGTCGTAGTCCAAAAGAAGAATGACAAGTGGAGAGTTTGCATCGACTTCACAGATCTCAACAAAGCTTGTCCTAAAGACTCGTTCCCGCTACCCCACATCGACACCATTGTCGACGCTATGGCGGGACACGAAATGCTTACCTTCATGGACGCTTTCAGTGGCTACAACCAAATCCTCATGGAACCAGAAGACCAAGAAAAGACAGCGTTCGTCACTAGCCAAGGTATCTATTGTTACAAAGTAATGCCATTTGGTCTAAAAAATGCAGGGGCTACGTATCAACGACTAGTCAACAAAATGTTCAAAGACCATATTGGGGACACGATGGAAGTCTACATAGATGACATGTTGGTCAAGTCAAAAAGGAAAGAAGATCATATAGACCACCTTCGCGACAGCTTCGAGGTGCTAAAATGGTACAACATGAAACTAAACCCTACTAAGTGTTCCTTCAGAGTGTCGTCAGGAAAGTTCTTGGGGTACATGGTGACACAAAGAGGAATAGAAGCCAGACCAGAATAGATCAAGGCTCTCATCAACCTTCGATCCCCCTGATGCATCAAGGACGTACAAAAACTTACGGGTCGGATAGCAGCCCTGAATAGATTGATCTCAAAGTCGTCCGACAAGTGCAAACCCTTCCACGACGCTCTCAAGAAGAACAAGTCCTTTCAATGGACGGAAGAATAGGAAGCAGCATTCCAGAACTTGAAGGAGTACCTGGCCAGTCCCATGTTATTGACCAAACCCCAAGGCGACGAGCCTTTATTTCTATACCTAGCAGTGTCAGAATCGGCCGTAAGCGCAGTACTGGTCAGAGAAGAAGACGGCAAGCAGTCATCAATATACTACGTCAGTCGGACGCTATTACCGGCAGAAACAAGGTATTCGTCGCTTGAAAAGCTCGTACTATCATTGGTAATGGCCTCGAACAAACTCAAACCCTATTTCGAATTCCATACTATTATTGTCCGCACTAATCATCCCATGAGAGCGATCATGAGGAAGCCCGAGTTCATAGGATGAATGACCAAGTGGGCCATACACCTCAGCGGTTACGACATCGAGTATGAACCCAGGACGGCAATCAAGTCGCAGGCCTTAGCCTACTTTGTAGCAGATTTCAGCCCGACCCTAGAGCAAGAAGCCACAAGAGAAGCAACACAACTGCTCGCAACAGAAGAAACAAGCACATGGGAACTCCACACCGATGGTGCGTCGAACGCCAGAGGATCGGGGCTAGGGGTCGTGCTGAAATCGCCACAAGGGGAAAAGATAGCCCAAGCCGTAAGATGTGAGTGGGATGCAACTAACAACGAAGGTGAGCATGAGGCACTCATATTCGGACTCATCCTAGCTCACGACCTAGGGGTACGAGAGATCGAAGTCATTTGCGACTCCCTACTGGTCGTGAACCAGATACAAGGGTCGTACAACGCCAAAGACGTCAGAATGATAGCCTAGCTCGAAGTAGCTAAGAAGCTGATTGGCCAATTCCAAGCATTCGATATCAGACAGGTACCAAGGGATCTTAACTCCCAAGCCGACGCACTTTCCAACCTAGGATCTGCCTTGGACCCGAAAGAATTTCCATACATACCATTGGTACACATCATGACACCAGCCGTCCCAAGAACATCCGTCGAACCAACTACACCACTAGAAGAGCTGGTCGTCATGGAGATAGGCGACCGACCAGAAGAAGACATTGTCAACACCAACGATGATTGGATACTACCCTATGTCAGGTGGTTAAAAGACGGCATCCTGCCCGACGACAAAACAGAAGCAAAAAGGCTCAAGGTACAAGCACTCTCTTTCGATATCCTAGATAACATCTTGTACAAAAGGTCTGTCACAGGAATACTCCTGCGATGCCTCAAGACTCCGAAAGTCGGACGCATCTTACAATCGCTACACGAAGAAGAATGTGGAAACCATACCGGCGGACAAAGCCTCTCAGGGAAAGCCCTGCGAAACGGGTACTACTGGCCCATGATGAACAAAGACGCTATGGAGTACACCAAGAGATGTGACGCCTGTCAACGACACGCGCCCGTCCATCATCAACCTTCAGAGCTCCTCCATCCGACTCTGGCTCCATAGACCTTTATGAGGTGAGGAATGGACATTGTCGGGAAGCTCCCACCCGCGTCGGGTCAAAGAGTCTTATTCCTTGCCATGATGGACTACTTTTCTAAGTGGATCGAAGCCGAAGCCTACAGAGAGGTAAAAGATCAACACGTCATTTCATTCATAAAATGCAATATCTTGTGCAGATTTGGTGTCCCATCAGAAATCGTATGCGACAATGGTTCCCAATTCATTAGTCATAAGACTCGAGCCTTCTACGACCAATGTAACATCAAATTGGTCACGTCCACACCTCGGTACCCACAATCCAACGGACAGGCTGAATCCAGCAACAAAATCATCATCAACAACCTCAAGAAACGCCTCACTGGGGCTAAAGGCAAATGGGCAGACGAACTCCCATTCATTCTCTGGTCAGACAGGACTACTCCAAAAAATGCGACCGGACAATCACCTTTCTCTCTCGTCTACGGGAGTGAGGCAGTCATTCCGGCCGAGTTATTGGTTCCGACCGCCCGTTGCAACCTTCAGACAAACGAGCAAAATGACATTGAACTAGCACACAACCTAGACACGGTGGACGGGATCAGAGAAAGAGCCCAAATTAGGATGGTCAGGTTCCAACAACAGGTTGCAATGAGTTACAACAAGAACGTCCGGATCAAAGCATTCAAAGTCGGAGATTGGGTCCTCAGAAAAACGTTCCAGAATACCAAAAGTCCATCCGACGGAAAGCTCGCACCACAATGGGAAGGACCCTATTTAATCACCGAAGTAGTCGGACAAGGAGCATATCAGTTAGAAGACAAAGACGGACGACCAATCCCAAGAAGTTGGAACGCGACACATCTGAAGCTATACCATTTCTGAACCAAACGAGGTAAGGCATCACATAACTTCATACATCGTTTATTATCGCATACATATCTCAAATTCTATAAAAAACTAGCATTCGACACTAAGTAAGGACCTTCTCCTTACAAAAACATGAATGCGGAACAGCATTGACACATACATTGGATCCAGTCATCCGCGAAAAGCGCTTACATTACATCTACACGATCGATCGGAACACGGGGAGATGGATAACACAGGCACGTCGGCACACCGCCTGCCTTACACAATACATAAGGTTATGACACCTTATTACATTTACGCAATAGAGACATATTGCTTACCTCCCCGGCATAAAGTCATGACTAACACATACACATACATTTGTAGGCCTCCTTTAAACACATACATACGGCGAGCCCCACTCGACGGAGCACACAGGTGAAACCAACATACAAAACACAAAGCGTCATTGACAAACTTCTCTAAGAAAAGTCTGACAACATGTATGAAACAAACAAACAAACATATAATCCTTTGTAAGAAACAGATTGCATCAAATAAAAGTCTAAGCATTTTTTATACGAATACGCAACCCGTGATGGTAGGCGGGTCACCAAAACAGATTGTTTGCCTACATACACATAGGACTTCAACAACATCTACTACACAGTCTGCGACCCGCGATGGTAGACGGGTCACCAAAACACAAAATATCCAAACCTACACACGTGTGGAGCAACAAGTCAGACTGCATAAAAAAAATACACATCAGGCGTCAAGGGCAGCAACACTACCTTCGACAGGGGCTGGCTCCAGAGGAAGCTGAGGATCATCTGGCTCAACATCGCCGGAGTGGACCTCATCCTCGCCAACATCTCCATCCGCAGTCTCCTCTCCAATGTCGGCCAACTGGAAAATCTCCTGACCAGGGTTTCCTTTTGGGAACATGGAGTCCAAGGTCTCCTTCTCCGCCTTCAGATCCCAGAGCTCGTGCTTGCATTCATCAAACTCCTCCATCATCTCAACACACGACTTCAACGCATAAAAAGCGCCGACGTCGCCTGCGATCTGGCCAGCTGCGATCTGAGCCTGCTTCACCCTTTCTTCGATACCTGATCAGCTCTCATTAAGTTCTTTTCGGAATACGACTAACTCCTCCTGATAACTCTTCAGCTCCCTAGTAAAGCGGCGCTCAGCCTCTCGACAACGACTCTTAGCTCCCTCCAACCTACTCTTCAGAGACGCGAGATCAGACTATGACCTAGCAGCCCTCTCCTCGGCCTTGACAACCATCATCTTAGCGCCGGAGTACTCCCCCAAGAGATACTGAAAGGTCTCAAAAATAAAATACAAAAACAGTCAGGAAACTCAGTCGACTCAAGGAAAGAAAATGAAAAGCACAAGCAGAGATGACTCACCCTCCACGCGGAGCACCCCGCTTCACTAATGCAATACAAAGGAGAGATGTCATCGACTTCCGACTTCAGAGTCGGATCCTGGGCATGAAAGAGGTCAGCAATCGATCGAACGACCGCGCCGATCTTGTCGATCCCTTCAGCGGCCGCCCCTTTCTTTCTAGGAACCTCCTCCGCCTTGACGTCGCCAGAAGGAACGCCTGCTTTCCTTTTGGAACCAACCTTGACTTGAGGTGCCGGGTCCGCCGGAATCGACTTGCTCGATGCGACTTTGGCCGCCGCCCTCCTCTGCTCAATCAGACCCTTTCCAGACACTCCTCTCAAGCGAGCACTTGTTTGACCACCAGGAGAAGTTAACACGACAGGTAAACGTGAAAAGATCACAAAGCAGACAACAAAAAACAAAAAAAGGAACACTGGGGAAAACTTACACTTGGCACGAGACGATGAGACAGTCGACATATCGTCTTGAGTAGCGGGGGAGGTCGATAGCAGGTTGACGTTGACGAACTTCCTCTCCGACACAGGAACACTGAGAACAACCCTTGACAAGCCTTCCGACTGAGCATCCACTTCCAGATCTTCCGCTTCGGGAACTACAAAAAAGAAAAGTTAAGACAAGAGGTTAAGACACAAGAAACGTGCAAAGAAAGTATAAACACATACTCTCGATTCGCCACTCCGACAGAAAGAATGAACAATCTCCCCCCTTCTCCAAAGATGAACGTTCGACAAAAAAGAATTTTGACCCCCATCCGCGGTCGTTCACATCGAGGTTAAGCACCAAAGGCTTCCGACCCTGTCGAATACGCAGCTGAACGCGGGAAGAACTCTTCGACCCAAGGGAGTAATTGTACCATAGGGCGTCGAAATTAAAGCCAGCACCAGATTGAACATTTACCAAATCCATAACCCTAAGAATCCTCCATGCCTGAGGCATCACCTGACACGGCGCCAACGCCAAAGTAGCCAGAAAAGCCCTGACAAGGGAAGAAAAGGGGAACTTGTGACCAATCAAAAACGGATAAGCGTAGAAGCAGACCCAGCCCTCGTATCGAGCGTCAGCCTTCTCATCTGGGTGAGGCAGTCTTGCAACCGTCTCCGAAGGAAAACCCCCGACTTGGAGAACCTGCTCTAGCTCCGTCTGCGACAGAGTACTTGTCAGAGCGTCGGATTCCTTTAGAATGAAAAGGGGAGGAGCTTCATCCGTGCGCGGGTCCGAATGAGTCGCCGACGACTCAGAGGCTTCACTAGAAACCATCTCTAAAACAGAAATGGGAGGAAATCGGAGAGCAATGGCGAAGAGGCTAAGAAGACCTATCGGGTAAGACTTGCAAAATAAGGGAGATGAAGTCAAATCAACGAGGCCTACTTCAAATTTATGGAGGGAGAAGGCAGGTCTGCCGAAACGTCACATCAAGCTCCGTGATCTCGCCACGTAGCCCTCGTCTGATGCGTCAAAAACGGATGGTGGAGATCGTGGCGTAGGAAGTTGTTTGGACTCCATCCATCAAGCCTCACCGAAGCCCAAAACAACTTGGGGCTATTGTTGGGTCCAACACTCTCCTAGGAGGACAGACCAAGCCAGATGGGCCCAGATCCAAGACAAGTCGGAAGATAAGAGAAAGTCGAGAGAATCGTCATAACCTCCGCGGTCGAATGCTTCTCGACCAGATCGCGGAGATCATACCGAGCATTAAATGTCTGATTGAGGCAACGACCACAACATTCAAAATAACACAATAATGACAGTAATCAAGTACAGAATCCCAGCAATCACTCCCGGCATTGAAGGCAATATATGGCCAAATCGTAAGAAAACGGTAAGAAAATGCACTTACCATATTTGGATTCGGAGGGGATAAGAGGGGAACACAAGCTGGAAAAAGGGACACAACGCATTCTCATGCATAATCAACTCGGAACACACGCACATATAAGCTCTGAATCGCCACCACTTACTTGGGCCGGAACACCGTTTCACATCCATCGGTCGAACATCATCATCCCCGGTCGAGTCTGCTCCGACCTACTTCTCTCTAAGGATAAGTTGTAACCCGACTTGTTTCAATCATCTACGCGTTAATAAAGTTACATTGTTTCCTTGCATTTCTTATCTATTGGTTGATTATCTATTTGAATTGGTTTGATTTCTACTATTCGATCGACTAGTTACCCCGTCTAAGGCGATTTAGATCGTCTGGTCTTTTCGCCCCAAAACTGTGACTGTCTGGTCGCATTCTTTGGAGTGGTCCTATCGGACCAGAGAATGAACGGGAGCTCGTCTGCCCATTTTCCTTTAGCCCCTGTGAGGCGTTTCTTGAGGTTGTTGATGATGATTTTATTGCTAGACTCAGCTTGTCCGTTAGATTGTGGATACCGAGGGGTAGAGGTGACCAATTTGATGTTCCATTGGTCGCAAAAAGCTCGAGTCTTATGACTGATGAATTGGGAGCCATTGTCGCACACGATTTCTGATGGGACGCCAAATCTGCACAAGATATTGCGTTTAATGAATGAAATGACGTGTTGATCTTTTACCTCTCGCTAGGCTTCAGCTTCAATCCATTTAGAAAAGTAGTCCGTCATGCAAGGAAGAAGACTCGTTGACCCGACGCATGTGGGAGTTTTCCGACGATGTCCATCCCCCATCTCATGAAGGGCCACGGCGCTAGAGTCGGATGTAGTTGTTCCGAGGGTTGGTGAGGAACGGGTGCGTGTCGTTGGTAGGCATCGCACTTCTTGGTGTACTCCATTGCGTCTCTATTCATCTTGGGCCAGTAGTATCCATTTCGCAAGGCTTTTCCCGAGAGGCTTCGCCCGCCGGTGTGGTTCCCACAATCTTCTTTAGCCTTTTTGCCTCTGTTTTGTCGTTGGGTAGGACGCCGTCTTTTAGCCATTTGATGTAAGGTAATGTCCAGTCGTCATGATTGCTGACAATGTCTTCTTCCGGCCGGTCGCCTATCTCCATCGCGACAAGTTCCTCCAATGGTGCGACCGACTCCTTAGATGTTTTTGGAACAGCTGGTGTCATGACGTGTGCCAGTAGGATATTTGGAGATTACTTTGGGTCCAAGACGGACCCTAGATTGGCTAGTGCGTCAGCTTGAGAGTTGAGATCCATGGGCACCTGCCTGATGTCGAATGTTTGGAATTGGTCGATTAGCTTCTTGGCCACGTTCAGGTAAGATTTCATTCTGTCATCCTTTGTGTTGTACGACCCTTGTATTTGATTTACGACTAGGAGAGAGTCGCAAATGACTTCGATCTCTCGGACCCCTAGGTCGCGCGCCAAGATGAGCCCGAAAATGAGTGCTTCGTATTCAGCTTCGTTGTTGGTCGCGTCCCAATTGCATCTTACGGCCTGGGCTATCTTTTCCCCTTGTGGCGATTTCAGCACGACCCCTAGCCCTGATCCTCTAGCATTCGACGCACCATCAGTGTGGAGCTCCCACTTACCCGTTTCCTCTGTTGCGAGTAACTGTGTCGTTTCTTTGGCGGCTTCTTGTTCTAGGGTCGGGCTGAAGTCTGCCACAAAGTGAGCCAGGGCTTGCGACTTGATCGCTGTTCTGGGCTCGTATTCGATGTCATAGCCGCTGAGATGTATGGCCCACTTGGCCATCCGTCCTGTGAACTCAGGTTTTCTCATGATTGCTCTCATGGGATGATTAGTTCGGACAATTATTGTATGGGATTCGAAATATGGTTTGTGTTTATTCGACGCCATTACCAGTGATAGTACGAGTTTTTCTAACGATGAGTACCTTGTTTCTTCCAATAGTAACGTTTGACTGACATAGTAGATTGGCGATTGCTTGCCATCTTCTTCTCTGACCGGTATTGCGCTCACGGCGGACTCCGATACTGCTAGGTACAGCAATAATGGCTCGTCGTCTTTGGGTTTGGTTAGCAACATGGGACTGACAAGGTATTTCTTTAGGTCCTGAAAGGCAACTTCGTGCTCTTTCGTCCATTGGAAAGATTTGTTTTTCTTGAGAGTGTCGTGAAAGGGTTTACATTTGTCGGATGACTTCGAGATGAATCTGTTCAGAGCTGCTATCCGAACTGTCAACTTTTGCACGTCCTTGACGCATCGAGGGGATCGGAGATTGATGAGGGCCTTGACATATTCTGGGCTGGCTTCTACTCCTCTTTGTGTCACCAAGTATCCCAAAAATTTCCCTGAAGAGACTCTGAAAGAACATTTAGTGGGATTTAATTTCATGTTATAGCGTTTAAGTACCTCGAATGCTTCCCTCAGGTGTTCAATGTGGTCTTTATTTTGCTTCGATTTGACTAACATGTTGTCGATGTAGACCTCCATGGTGTCCCCAATCTGATCTTTGAACATCTTGTTGACCAGTCGTTGGTAAGTAGCCCCTGCATTTTTTAGTCCGAAGGGCATTACTTTGTAACAATAGATACCTTGGCTTGTGATGAATGTCATTTTCTCTTGGTCTTCTGGTTCCATGAGGATTTGATTGTAGCCACTGAACGCGTCTATGAAGGTTAACATTTCGTGTCCTGCTGTCGCGTCGACCATGGCGTCGATGTGAGGGAGTGGGAATGAATCTTTAGGGCAGGCTTTGTTGAGGTCGGTGAAGTCGATGCAGACTCTCCACCTGCCATTTTTCTTTTGGACTACGACCACGTTGGCTAGCCACTCGGGATAGTTGACTTCCTTTATTTTTCTTGTTTCCAACAAGCTCTTGACTTCGTCTTCGACAATCTTGTTTCGCTCTGGGAAAAATTTCCTGCGCTTTTGCTTTACAGGGGGGTGAGATGGATCTACGTTCAATTTATGGGTAATAATGTTTTGCTTTACAGGGGGGTGAGATGGATCTACGTTCAATTTATGGGTAATAATGTTTGGAGATATACCGACCATGTCTTCATGTGACCATGCAAAACAATCAGTATTGGATCTGAGAAAATCAAGAATTTGTTGTCTGGTCGAGTCGTCCAGGTCCGACCCGACCCTTACCGTTTGGTTTGGCTTTGAAGGATCTAGGTCCTTCGCCGATCTGTGATTGCTATGCGACCTTATGCTTGACAACGCTTCTCATGGAGGCAACGTAACATTCCCTGGCCGCCCTCTGGTCTCCCTTGATTTCTTGGACTCCCCACTTGGTAGGGAACTTGATAATTTGATGGTACGTCGAATGTACCACCTTCATAGCATGTATCCTTGGCCTGCCAAGAATGCAATTATAGGGAGATGGGCAGTCTAGGACTAGAAATTTCACCTGTTGATTGACTCCTCCGGCGTACGTTGCGAGAACGATTTCACCGATAGTGTGTTTAACTTCTCCACTGAATCCGACTAGTGGAGTTGATTTCTTGATCAAGTCATCTTCACCCAGACCCATCCCTTTGAGGGCGTCGAAGGTCAACAGATTGGTCGAATTTCCTGTATCGATTAGTACTCTACGTATGAAACAGTTCCCGATAGATAAAGAGATTACCAGACCGTCGTGATAGTTTTCCGACCTTGTGATACCCCGTAATTCTGTAAGGATTATTTTGGGAATTTTTTGAATTTTCCCGAACACCCGTTTAGTACGTCGGATTAAATTCAGAAAGTTGGAGGCATTCTGTAATGTGCTTTGTATCTGTAATATTTTTCTCAGTGAAATAATATACAGTCGACATGTTTTGAAAGTTCGTACTCATTCGTGTACGACTTTTGTTAACGCGGATTAAGATTGGTACAAGGTTATTGCCCAAGAGTTGTTATCTAATGGGCAATAGTACAAGATTCTTTATCCAAAGGTTATTGTCCAAGAGCTAATATCCAAGAGACAAAAGTACAAGAGTATTAACCAAGGGTTAATACCCAAGCTCCCTCCAAAACCCTAATCTTTGCCTATAAATAGATAGCATGGGGTGAGTGTAAGGAGGAAGGGAAAAACGCCATTACGCTGTCCATTTCTCGTCTCTCAAAAACGCTCCCAAAGAAAAATGCTCTCTCTCTCGGAAAGCTCTCGTGGATCGTTGGAGGCTCGTTTGGTGTCGTTCTCGGTGGCCAAAGGAGACTTGGAAGGCCCTTAGAAGCCTAGAAGCCGGGCGAACCAAATCGAGCGTCGCGGGTAAGATTTCTCGCCCATTTTTAAGTTTCTGTTCAGCGACGACGACCGCCGCCAGGAACGGCGACCGCCGTGAAGATCCCGGCGCCCGCCGTGATGAGAACGACGACCGCCGTGTTGGGGACGGTGACCGCCGTGAAGATCTTGGTGCCGCCGTGGTGTGTGGCCAGCCGCCGTGGAGGAAGCCGTTGAGCGGCGCCCACTGTGATGGTGGCGGCGCCCGCCGCATTTAAGGCGGCGCCCGCCGCAATTGTTTGGTGGCCGGCCGTGAAGGGTTGTTGCCCGGGAGTTGTTGCGTTGGCTTCCGAGACCTTCGATCGGGTCTCGTATCCTTCGATTCCTTTCATCCTTTCGTGTATTCGTACTATTGTTTGTCGAATCTAACCTAGGGTTCCTTTTTGGGTCGACTCGAAGGTGTTTATGCTAGTGGAGCTATACGCGTGTCGAGCCCGGAATCCCGTTGTCTCTGCTTTGTTCCAGATCTACGGACTAAGGCAAGTGGCGGTTCGCTCTTGCTCATCGTTCTATATTTACATTAATTATCAGCAGTTAAGCACATAATTAAAGTGTAAGCACTGTAATAGTGCAATCAGGGTGAACGTAAGGTCACCCGGTGTAATAATAACGCCGTTGTTACTCGGCATAATAATGTTAAGTCCCGCGTGTGGGTTGTGTGTGTTTTAATTTGGGTCGACATGATTGTCACCCTGAGATTTAAGTTGTGTGCCGCTCTTAATAACATTAACGTGTTTCAGTAATGTGTGTTTTGTAATTAAATAAGATATGTGCCCGAGTGAACATGGTTAATAAACCCATGGCGAGTAGTGCAACTAAGTTTATAGTGCAGCTAGGAAAGCTCATCTCGACTTTGATCATAGTACGTTCTCTTTCCAATCTGGATTCGCTGTATGCGATGAGGTTGGTCGTGAACCAAAGCATCTCAGTCAACTTTTAAATCATTGTTGTATGATTCTTTAAACATTCCAGATTTGTCATTTTTCCTTAAAGACTCAATCTCTTGGAGTCTTCTTTCGGGTCGATTTCTGTGAAGATTAAGTCTTCCAGAATCTTCTCTTGTGCATACCTCTTGTTGTTATTCCGTGAAAGTGCCGGGTTATGTATCGTCCCTTCGGTTATTATTCGAGGGACAATGATAGTAAACGGTTTCGATCACTCGAACCACTCTGCTTTTTACCCTTGCTAGTCTATTCAAGTAGACTAACCCACGAACTTTGTTCTCCGCATGTGGGCTGGTGTCATCCGTTCGATTCGGCACATCATATAGAGTATAGATGAGAAGACTAGAAGGACTATGGAGTCGACGGTGGTTTTTCGACGTTTTTAATAATTTCTTTTAATTAGGTTGAGATCCTTGGGCAGGTGATCATTACGATCACAACCCTTTTTATAATATCTTTTAAAAGTCTTCCGTTGTACCTTGTTTAAGATTTCCGTTGTAATTTATTTAAACTCTGTGTTTGTCCTATTCGGGATTGGGATGTAATCCCGGGACTCGTGTTTTTTTTGAATAAGGTTATCATTTTTTATCATTGTATTTCATGATTTGTATTTAAACGGTAAAGCCTTGGGTGATCTCGGTAAGGAACACTGGGGTCACTGGCGGTAATACCTTTCCAAAAGGATTAAGTTTTGGGGGTGTTACAGTTGTGGTATCAGAGCCAAAGGTTGTTTTAAAACGGGTTTGGATTTTTATAAATCATTTATCCATTTTTGAAAATGCTTTAAGAAGGGCTCTGAATTTTTTCAAAGTGAAAAGAGTTTGAAAACACCGTTCATAGTCCTGTCTTCTATATGGTCTGATATAGTAAGTTTGCTTCTATATCTAGAAAGACTAATTCCTTCCCCATTGCCCCGTATGATATGGGTGCATTCTATTCTCTTCAGAGGAACCGGGAGAAGCCAAGGTGGTTTCGCTATACCCAATAAGGCTTGAATTCCCAGTTCTCTCATTTTGAGGTAAGGTTGTAGAACCTAGTAACTCGGTTTGAGTTCATCAATAGAAATTACCAAGTTGATCTATTCTAAGTTGATTTTATTACAATAAGTATATCACAAGATACTAATGTGATAAAATCCTTGGAATTTGATTGGTGAACACAAGGAATGTTATCCGTGCTGGTGCTGGACCGAGTAATGACCCCAGACCAAATGCAAGGAATGTTGCAGACTCAACAGGAGAGCGTGAGTCTATCTTTAACAATAACCAGGGAGACAATGGCCAAGCTCAGGCCAACGCTCCGATGTTGTTTGATGCTGCAGCAGTGGAGGCAATTCGAGGAATTGTCATGCAGGCAATCACAGATGTTATGCGACCAGTTGTACCACAAGTGCAAGGTGGTCCAGTTCCTCAGGCTATTCCTGAAGTCGAGGAGTCAGTGGAGCAAGTACCTCAGATCAATGTTGTCAGAAACAGAGGAACTTACGGGCAAGCGTTAAAAACCGTGAGTTCAATGAGGCCTGACAGCTATGACGGTACTGGAGAACCAGTCAGGGTGACATATTGGTTCTCGCATATGGAGCGTTTGCTCCAGAACATTAATTGCACTGAGGCTGGGAAAGTGCACATCGCCTGTCTTCAACTCAAGGATGTGGCTAGGGAATGGTGGGAGAGCACCGGTCTGGCAGATCATCCCGAGCTGAATTGGAGCATGTTTAAAACAAAGATGACTAATCGTTTCTTTTCCCAAGCTATGAGGGAGGAGAAGCATAAGGAATTTCTGTACTCGCAGACTGATGGGTTAAAGGTGACTAAGCTCGCAGCTAAGTTCAATCACTTGATGCAATACGCTGGACCTGAGGTGTCAACCGAGGAGCAGAAGATCTGGTACTTCCATGGATGGATGAATCCAGAGATCAAGCCTCTAATGTTGCGACATGGTTGTTCTGCGTTAGAACAATATGTTGATGCAGCCTATAAGACAGAGGTCACATTGGAGGAGTCTGCCCTTAAGAGGGAGAAACAAGTTAAGGGAAAGGGTGGGCAACAGGATCGCCAGGTTGGTTCATTCAAACGACCGGCATCGCCTACCAAGTTTGAAAGGTCTGGTCGCGCTAAGACCGAGACAACTCAGTCAAACTCTGCCAGAGGCTCAGGTTGGAGCGGCAGAGCAATTCAGTGCCACAATTGTGGTGAAGTGGGGCATAAAAGTTTTGTTTGCCAAAAGGACAAGAGGATGTGTCATAATTGTGGAAGGGAAGGCCACATAAAAACGTACTGCAGACTGAAGGGTCAGGGACCAATGCAGTCTTATCAGGCGTCAAATGTTGGAGGTGGACAGAACCCAAGGCCAGTGGTATCCACTCCTGAGCAGTCTATGGCTCGTAATAAAGGCAAAGAGCCTATGGGGTCTTCAGGCCAAGGGCAACGACTCTTCATAATGAGTCAAGCCAACGGAGAAGAACCCTGATCCATTAAGTTGTATTTGTGTTAAGATTTTCTTTAAGATTAAGGAGTAACGACGTGTGTCGGTAATCTTCGTGGTGTTAAGATCTGCCTGATCGACTTTTGTCAATTCATGTAATGTTTAATGTTAATGAAGTGTTTCCGTGTTTTGGAAAATTTCAGAATGTGTTATCATTGCGAATTAATTGTTCATACGAAACCTCATAAGTGTCGAGAACAGCTTATGCCAAGTAAGGATAAGGACTGTCGGACTTATGGTGGTGAAGCTTTGTGGACAACTTAGATGTTCGTTCCCTGTGTGGTTAATCCCAGGGTCGACTATGTTGTTTAAATCTAAATCCACTCCTAAGATTCTTCTTCATACATAGAGTATGTCATCTATAAGATCGGATGCAGCTCTTTGAGGAAGATTAAGTGGTGAAGCGATCATGTCGAGAGAAAAGGTTGCAGTTGGATATGTTGATGATCCCGATGTATTAAAGATTCAGTAAGGATAATTGTCTATATACATCTAAGGAGTACTGTGGTAAGCGTTATCTCATACGCTGAGTTCTTCCGAGATTTCTTAAGGAAAGAGAATGAACTTGTAGAGTTTTGTTCGGAGAGATCAGGAGCTATCTCTCATGCGTGAGTTTGTGCCATAAACTTTGAGACGGATGAATCATTTTCAGAATGATATCCTAAGGAATTAAGAGTAATATCTCTTGTGATCCATTTCAAGGAGGAAGTGATTAAGGATGTTGGATCCAGGTGGTAAGATTGGTGTTGAGGCAGTATCCTCATTGGCTTAATACAAGTTTCGGGGTCGAAACTTCTTTTAAGTGATTAAGGATGTTGGATCCATGTGGTAAGATTTTGGGAATTTTTGGAATTTTCCCGAACACCCGTTTAGTACGTCGGATTTAATTCAGAAAGTTGGAGACATTATGTAATGTGCTCTGTATCTGTAATATTTTTCTCAGTGAAATAATATACAGTCGACATGTTTTGAAAGTTCATACTCGTTCGTGTATGACTTTTGTTAACGCGGATTAAGATTGGTACAAGTTTATTGCCCAAGAGTTGTTATCTAATAGGCAATAGTACAAGATTCTTTATCCAAAGGTTATTGTCCAAGAGCTAATATCCAAGAGACAAAAATACAAGAGTATTAACCAAGGGTTAATACCCAAGCTCCCTCCAAAACCCTAATCTTTGCCTATAAATAGAGAGCATGGGGTGAGTGTAAGGAGGAAGGGAAAAACGCCATTACGCTGTCCATTTCTCGTCTCTCAAAAACGCTCCTAAAGAAAAACGCTCTCTCTCTCGGAAAGCTCTCGTGGATCATTGGAGGCTCGTTTGGTGTCATTCTCGGTGGCCAAAGGAGACTTGGAAGGCCCTTAGAAGCCTAGAAGCCAAGCAAGGCGAAAGGCGAACCAAATCGAGCGTCGCGGGTAAGATTTCTCGCCCGTTTTTAAGTTTCTGTTCAGCGACGGCGACCGCCGCCAGGAACGGCGACCGCCGCCAGGAACGGCGACCGCCGCCAGGGAGACGACGCCCGCCGCCAGGAATGGCGACCGCCGTGAAGATCCCGACGCCCGCCGTGATGAGAACGGCGACCGCCGTGTTGGGGACGGCGACCGCCGTGAAGATCTTGGTGCCGCCGTGGTGTGTGGCCAGCCGCCGTGGAGGAAGCCGTTGAGCGGCGCCCGCCGTGCTTGAGGCAACGCCCGCCGTGATGGTGGCGGCGCCCGCCGTATTTAAGGCGGCGCCTGCCGCAATTGTTTGGTGGCTGGCCGTGAAGGGTTGTTGCCCGAGAGTTGTTGTGTTGGCTTCCGAGACCTTCGATCGGGTCTCGTATCCTTCGATTCCTTTCGTCCTTTCATGTATTCGTACTATTGTTTGTCGAATCTAACCTAGGGTTCCTTTTTGGGTCGACTCGAAGGTGTTAATGCTAGTGGAGCTATACGCATGTCGAGCCCGGAATCCCGTTGTCTCTGCTTTGTTCCAGATCTGCGGACTAAGGCAAGTGGCGGTTCGCTCTTGCTCATCGTTCCATATTTATATTAATTATCAGCTGTTTATCTGAGTAATTAATTTGGAATGATTACTGTGTTTATCTGGAAATGGTTTTATAAACTGTTTTGGGAACTGTAATAATGACATTATCATAGGTTGTATATCTGTTAGAACAACGCTATCCTATGTGATAATTACCGTGATGGTATTGTTGTGGAATTAATCTTAATGCTAGAATAGCATGTGGGTTAATAGGAAAACTAATCCAAGTAAGGATTAACTGTTTCTATTATCTCTATGTTTAAGTTAATTGCCTGGATGGCTTTAATGTGATTAATTGCTGTGTTAGACTGTTTAGTTAACACGAGTGTGCGTAGGAACGCTAATCCAAGTAAGGATTAGTCGTTTCTTTATAATTTAATATTCATGGGAACGCTAATCCAAGTAAGGATTTGTCATTTCTTTAAATCATAATATTACTCGGATTATTCCGAATAATTTAAGGGTCATGACCTATGCTTCTTATCCACATGTAAGGATCTGAAGTGTTTTAAGCGCCTTGCAAGCGCCATTGGATGAGCTTAATTGCAGTCCTGTGTATTAAGCACTTAGCTAGTGCATTGGGGTGGACGTAACTGTCACCCTGTAAATTAAACTGTAAGCGCTGTGGCAGTGCAATCAGGGTGATCGTAAGGTCACCCGGTGTAATAATAACTTCCGTGTTCTCGGAATAATATTAAAAGCCTCAACAGTGTGTGTGTGTGTGTGTGTTGTAATTTAATAAGATAAGTGCAGTTAAGCACATAATTAAAGTGTAAGCACTGTAATAGTGCAATCAGGGTGAACGTAAGGTCACCCGGTATAATAATAACGCCGTTGTTACTCGGCATAATAATGTTAAGTCTCGCGTGTGGGTTGTGTGTGTTTTAATTTGGGTCGACACGATTGTCACCCTGAGATTTAAGTTGTGTGCCGCTCTTAATAACATTAACGTGTTTCAGTAATGTGTGTTTTGTAATTAAATAAGATATGTGCCCGAGTGCACATGGTTAATAAACCCATGGCGAGTAGTGCAGCTAAGTTTATAGTGCAGCTAGGAAAGCTCATCTCAACTTTGATCATAGTACGTTCTCTTTCCAATCTGGATTCGCTGTATGCGATGAGGTTGGTCGTGAACCGAAGCATCTCAGTCAACTTTTAAATCATTGTTGTATGATTCTTTAAACATTCCAGATTTGTCATTTTTCCTTAAAGACTCAATCTCTTGGAGTCTTCTTTCGGGTCGATTTCTGTGAAGATTAAGTCTTCCAGAATCTTCTCTTGTGCATACCTCTTGTTGTTATTCCGTGAAAGTGCCGGGTTATGTATCGTCCCTTCGGTTATTATTCGAGGGACAATGATAGTAAACGGTTTCGATCACTCGAACCACTCTGCTTTTTACCCTTGCTAGTCTATTCAAGTAGACTAACCCACGAACTTTGTTCTCCGCATGTGGGTTGGTGTCATCCGTTCGATTCGGCACATCAGATAGAGTGTAGATGAGAAGACTAGAAGGACTATGGAGTCGACGGTGGTTTTCCGACGTTTTTAATAATTTCTTTTAATCAGGTTGAGATCCTTGGGCAGGTGATCATTACGATCACAACCCTTTTTGTAATATCTTTTAAAAGTCTTCCGCTGTACCTTGTTTAAGATTTCCGTTGTAATTTATTTAAACTCTGTGTTTGTCCTATTCGGGATTGGGATGTAATCCCGGGACTCGTGTTTTATATGAATAAGATTATCATTTTTTATCATTGTATTTCATGATTTGTATTTAAACGGTAAAGCCTTGGATGATCTCGGTAAGGAACACTGGGGTCACTGGCGGTAATACCTTTCCAAAAGGGTTAAGTTTTGGGGGTGTTACACGTATGTGGTTAGGATGATTTCGCCAGTCGTATGTTTAACCTCACCGCTGAACCCGACCAATGGAGTTGATTTTTTGACTAGGTCGTTTCCAGTCAGACCCATTTCTTTAAGGGCGTCGAGGGTTAAAAGATTGGTTGAACTCCTTGTATCAATTAGTATTCTTCGTACTAAGCAATTGCCAATGGACAAAGAGATTACCAGACCGTCGTGATGACCTTCTGATCCGTCGGAGTCGGACTCATCGAATGTGACCGTTGGAAGGTCGGGGACCTTTCTTGGCTTGAATTCCGACGCTTCGGGCTTATCGCCCTTGCTTTCCTTTGCATGCCGCTTAGCCGCGGAGTATGTGTTTCCACATATATCCGAACCACCTGAAATAGTGTTGACAACTTTCATATGGACAAGAGATGGGGGTTTGTTTTGCTTTAACTGATCTTGCCGTTCTATGGTGGCTTTTGCTCGCTCCGAGATTACGTCGCGCAAGAGCCCCTGCGCGAGTAGTCTAGCGACCTCCTTTCGTAGGGCGATGCACTCGTCGGTCGAATGACCGTGGTCGCCATGGAATTTGCACCATCGGCTCATGTCCTTCTTGACGTCCGGTCGGTCGCTCTTTTGGGGCCATCTTACCTCTTTCCCATATTTGTCAAAACTCTTGACGAGCTCCGACACGGAAACATTGAAGTTATAAGATTGGACCTTGGGAGGCAATGCCGGACCGTCTCTCCAATCCTGTGATCTGTCATAGAAAGAGTTTACCTGGTTTGGCTCGTTTCGATTACGAGAATAGGGATGATGACGTATGTCTCAACGGTTGTCGGAGGGGTTTTTATGATCGGATGAATCGGATCCGTGTGAGGCTTTCTGTAACTCACGGTCCTCTTCCAATCTTACCTCGGCCATGGTTTTGGCCTGGACATCTTCGAAACTTCTACACGGGTACTTGGTGATCTCGTTGTAGAGATTGCTGTGTTTGATCAGACCTTGTTGGAAGGCTTCGATGGAGGTGGTGACGTCGCAATGGGGGATCTCCACTTTCTCTTTATTGTACCTGTTGAGGTAATTTCGGAGAGGTTCGTTATACCTTTGTGTGACTCGGTAGAGGTCACTTGATTGTCTCTCGAGCCTCCGACTACTGGCGAACTGACTATTGAAAGAGTTGACCAGATCTGTGAACGATGCCATCATTCCCTGAGGCAAACGCATAAACCAAGTTAGTGCAGGACCCGCAAGGGTTGTGCCAAAGCTTTTACACATGACAGCCTCGCGGCTCTCCCTTGAAACGGATGCAGCCATTAGTTTTTGTTTATAGAGAGAGATATGGTCATCTGGGTCGCTGGTGCCATCGAATGTCGCCATGTTGGGGAGATGAAACTTCTTGGGAATCTCGACCCTAGCGATTTCTTCGACGAACGGGGATTCTTCGAATCCGCCGGACGCTTCCTTTTTGATGGGTTGCGGGACCCCTGGAAGCCTGGTGAAGCGATCGTCTATCGTCTTCATGTGTCGGTCGAGTGTCTACTGGACAAGAGCGAGGATGTCTGGTGGATTGGTAACCTGCGGCTCATCGATTCGGGTCCCTGCCGACCCGATCGGTGTGGAAAAAGTGACATTGTTAGTCGAAAACGGATTAGTAAAATGAGTTCGAGATGTACCCTCTGTGTGTCCAGATCGACGTATGCTCGGAGGTGTCGGCCCGATGCTATCCATGTCGAGGCGCGTTCGGACGCTGCTGTGGATAGGCATGTTCCTAGATCCTGAGGCCATTGATTGTACCTACGACTTAAGAGACTCATTTTCACGGGTTAGTTGTGCGATCTCGGCTTTGGATTGGGCCGACAAGGTGGCTAGGGTTTCGGTATTTTGGCATTGCTGGGCTAGTTCCTCTTGGAGGGCTGATAGGTGTCATTTCATGCACCTTAACTAGTGATTATTGACACAATTTAGATGAAGTTTTGGTGTAGAATTAGGCTAAGTCTGTAGTCCAGGGGAAGAGTTGAAGCAGTACATATATGAAGGTTTTACAGCTTAGTGAAGAGGATAGAAGATGAAGTATGAATAAGCTGGCCAATACCGCCCCGCGCCAGATGCCACCGCCTCGCGGTGGAAGAGAAGATTGTGCAGCCAGCGTGTCATTTGTTTCTATTTTAGTATATGTGGATTTTATGTCTTATTATATTTTATTTCCTTATTTTGTTTGCTAGGTTAATTTTCTAAGAACCTTTATAAGATCTCTTTGGCTAATTTAGAAAGGAGTTCGGTCCTCTCTCTTTTGTCTATTCAACTTCTAGGTTTTTGAATAATGGATAGCTAAACACTTTTGTTTCGCTAGACAATTGGAGCACGACAATGAATTGGTTGTGAGATTTCTATTCCGTGTTCTATATCTTATTAAGTTGGATTGATTCTCTTGGTTAAATTGTCTATTGATTTATGTTGATTCTTCTAGCGTAGCTAACTAGGTTTTCAACATCTATCATATTGCTAGGATTGCATATAGGGGTTCCGAGTGCATATCTAGTGGTAAACACAATTGTGCGTATAGGGGTTCCGAGCGTACAATTGTGAGTGAGAATCAGTTGCATGTGAGTAGGGGAGTGAGTACTTGTACGTCTTTCTACTTGCATGTATCCTATATCCTTGTTTGCATTACTATTGTTGTGTTAGTGGTAAAGTACACCGACAACTGTGAGAATCGAAGGTATTTTATCAGTGGAATAGTAATAAGTCTATCGACAACTGTGAGAATCGATAGTATTCATGATCAGGATGGGAACAATTATAAGATAGTAAAAGAACTTGGAAAGATAGTTTTCAGTGATCAACCTATTGCATTGTGGTGTGGATATTTGTCTGGTGGAATACTTTCCCTCATTATATTTCTTCTTCTGTTATTACTTGCATCTTTGGTCATCCTGCGATTATTCCAAAACCCCTCCTGTTATTTGTTAGTCACACGTTATTGCATGCAGACAACCGACTCCCTGTGGGATCGACCCTGACTTGCTTGATATACTCTTTAGTAGGTGAATTAGGATTACTTTGACAGGAAAACGACACCGGTTTCCGGTCTGTCAAATTTGGCGCCGTTGCCGGGGAGTCAAATACTCTGTTTGTGATTATTTGTGATTGACTGTGGTGTGGATCCATCTTACGATCCGCACCTTTGCTACTGATTCGCTACTTGTTGAAGTTCATACAGAGACAGGTACGAATGGCTCAGACACTCTGACAATTGACTGCACCAGATCTGATACAGCAGCCTTTGGCTGTAATCATTCCGCCCCTTGCTGATGGTGTAACATTTGAGCTCAGAACAGGAGTGATACGATTACTCCCGAGATATTATGGATGAAGTGGAGAGGACCCCATTCTTCATTTGAATAAATTCCACAACGTCGTTATGAGCATCAAACCAGCCAACGTTACTGAGGATCAGATTAAAATGAGAGCCTTCGGGTTCACTCTTAAAGACGATGCTGAAGACTGGTATTATCATCTGCCTGGCAGGAGCATAGATTCATGGGCTAAGCTGCATAAGGGTTTCCTCGCATGCTATTTTCCAACCAAGATGGCAAACGCCTTGAAAAGGGAAATCACCAGCATTGAACAAGGTGAGGAGGAGACCCTCTATGACTATTGCGAACGGTTCGAGCGACTCTGCGCTAGTTGCCCGTTCCATGGTTTTGAGAAGAAATCTCTGGTGCTCTATGTTTACAACGGGCTGATGGATGATGAAAGAAGAATTATTGATGCTACATGTGGTGGTAGTATCCTGAATATGACCCCCGACGCAGCCATGACCAAACTTCGTGATATGGCTGAGGGTACAAGGGATTTTGACGAACCCCCAAGGACTAGATTAGTTGACGCTGTCTTCTCCAATGATTCACATGTATCGCAAGAAATTGCCTCTTTGAAGAAGGCCATTGTGGGGATGGGCAAGCAAGAAGAGCCTCAACAGCACGCCGGCTGTGGAATTTGCACCGGTCCATTTCACAACACCAACGCCTGCCCCCAACTACAGGATACCACTATTGCTGAAGTGTACGCTGCTAAAGGTTACGGGCCTGTTAAACCTCAATATGATCAACAGCCGCCGCAACAACCTCGCTTTGATGATCCATCAACTACTAGCAGCCCCTCCTCAACCGAAGAAATGCTCAAGGCCCTAACAATGCACTTTACAACGCATGTGCAAACTATTGAGGCCAACATTAAGAGCATAAAGGAGGCCATGTTCCAATTATCCGATGAGGTTGTTGGGTGGAGAAAAGAGGGCATAAAAGAGGCTTCAAACGCAGTAACCCTATGAAGTGGCAGGGAATTACAAGTCGCCCCTACGGCTGAAAAGGACGATAATGCTGAAATCGAAATTGACAATGAGCCAACGTCACCGCCCCGCGGTGACTCCCACCGCTCCCCGGCGGTAGCCCCCAGTAATCCTACGCCATTTCCACCGCCCCGCGGTGATCCACACCGCCCCGCGGTGAGTCCACCGCCTCGTGGTGAAAGCCCAGAGCTCGTAGATTTACCTGAGGAAGAAGAGGATCCCTATACACGTCCCAACTTCCCTCTCCTTGGATCTGAGAAGCCACCTGCCCCCTTTCCGGAGGCACTAAAGGAAAGGAGAGTCATTGATGACAAGGATCTCTTCGACACTTTCAGTAAGTGTGAGGTGAACATCCCACTCCTCAAGCTCGTCAAGAGTGTACCGAGGTACGCCAAGTTTCTAAAGGAGCTGTGCACTATAAAAAGAAACCAGAAGCTGAAGGGCAAGGAAAAAGTCAAGGTTAGCGAACGCGTATCTGCTGTATTCCAGAGGCGTATGCCAAAGAAATGCGGAGACCCAGGTATGTGGAGCATTCCTTGTATTATTGGAGACACTAAGTTTGAAAAAGCTATGCTTGATCTTGGTGCCTCCATTAATGTGTTACCCTATTCTCTCTACGAATCTCTTGGACTTGGACCTCTACAGGAAACAGGAATTGTAATTCAATTGGCTGATAGGTCTAGTGTCTATCCTAGGGGAGTAATAGAGGATGTCCTTGTTATAGTTGATAAATTGATATTCCCTGCAGATTTTTATGTCTTAGATATGGAAACAGATACGAAGGCAACTCCTATACTGTTAGGTAGGCCATTTTTAAAAACTGCTAAGACTAAACTTGATTTGCAAAGTGGGACACTTTCGATGGAATTTGACGGGGAGAAGGTGGAATATAACATTTATGAAGCCATGAAACACCCCGCTGAAGACCATTCTCTATGCTCCATTGATGTGATCGATTCTTTTGCACAGGATGTCTTTGATATTTCTGGTCCTGATGAGTTGATGACCATCGTTGAAAATAATTTGGACTTGTCCTATGAGGAATACTCTTTACGCTCTAACATGCAGGAAGTCATCGCTCAGCTGGATGCCCATGGTAAGTACTCTGCAAATCCTTTGGGCGTTGGCCCCATTTTACTAAGCCCGAGCGAAAGGCTCGTTCCTTCTGTTGAACAGGCTCCCGAGATCGAATTGAAGCCGCTGCCAGACCATCTCAAGTACGCTTTTCTTGGAGCCAACGACACCCTTCCGGTCATTTTGTCTAGCAAGCTATCTGCGGACCGGGAATTGAAGCTATTAGGCGTGCTCAGGGAGCATAAAACCGCGATTGGATGGACCATTGCAGACATAAAAGGGATAAGTCCCTCGACTTGTATGCATCGGATTCTACTTGAAGACGGAGCTAGACCATCCAGGCAGCCACAAAGAAGGCTCAATCCTCCGATGATGGAAGTGGTGAAGAAAGAAGTGCTAAAACTCCTCAAGGCTGATATGATCTTCCCTATTTCGGATAGCCAATGGGTAAGTCCAACCCAAGTGGTCCCTAAGAAAGGAGGTATTACTATAGTGGAGAATCAACAAGGAGAGTTAGTTCCCACCAGGACCACCACAGGATGGAGAGTGTGCATCGATTACCGTAAGCTGAATGCGGTAATTCGGAAAGACCATTTCCCCCTGCCCTTTATTGATCAAATGCTAGAACGCCTTGCTGGGCGCCCCTACACTAGTACAAAATGGGCTATTTAGCCCGGGCATTTTTATAAATATAGCCCGGATATAGAGCAAAATAGGTCCGGGCTTCAAGTTAATGTGATAATAGATCAATTAGCCCGGATGTAGAAAACACGCCCGGGCTAAATAATCATAGACCTTTTAGCCCGGATCTTTGGACATCCGGGCTAAAAAGTATAGTTATTAACAAAAATAAAAAAAGGACCATTTAACCCGGATCTTTACAGATCCGGGCTAAAAAGTCCTATTTTTTGGGAAAAAAAAAATAAAACGTCCATGATGCAGCACCAGTCCACTGCAACACTGTAACATATTTTTACTGATGCATATAATTTCCACACTAGAAACATCCAAATGTTAAGCTACAATCGATACAGCTACACACAATATCGACATTTCTTGAACAATCATGACCCCATACTTGGGTCTTCCACACTGTTTCACAATTGACCAAATCACAATGTATCAAACAGGAAGAAGTGAAGACATTGTTCAGACCTGAGAAATCTGGTTTCCTTGATCAAATATAAGAGCTCGTTGTCCATGCCACCAGGCTCTTCCTGGAATAAGATGGGAAAGAAGATAAGACATTTTCATTCATGTAATTAAGAATATGCAAAGTCTTGACTGATTTCATTGTCTAACATCTTGCTTCCAAATGATATACCTTACACATGTGGATATCCCATCAAATAAATATAAAAAGCATCAAGACCGACTAATTTACTTAAAATGATATACCTTCCTCCCAACCTTACTCCCCCCGTACTCCTTGCAAACCCAGATCCCGAACGTCTCCATCTGGATCATGCCGACGTTATAGCGCTGCGCGCAGGGATATAGCTTTTTCTTCAGTAGAATAATCTAAATGTAACCAGAATAATCTAAATGATCCAGACAGCCTCTGCAACAAGATCAGACAAGAAATCCCTCAGGAAAGAGTAACCAGTATACTGTAAATATTCCTTGTCCCTTCTAGGACAACTTTCTTCAGTTTGTGCTGAAATCCTTAGAAAGAAATAATAAGTTGTAAAGGAGAAGCTAAGGGGAAGAATAATATGAAGTTTTATGGGAAGAAAAAGTAGGAGAAATCCTTATATGAACTCAATCTGCAATACTATGTTAATAGTAAGTTCAAAAAAAATAATAGGATTCCCATGTTCAAATTTTAGACCTATAAGGCTATAACAGATTCTGAAAAAAGGACCTATAACTAGGAATCGGAGAGGGAAATTACACAAAATGACTATGAAAAAAAAGAGTGATATATAGGGTGAAATCCTAGTCATTTCTACTTCTAAAACACTGCATGTTATCAGTCAATACCATCAACAGGTGGATGCGAGGTGTTAAAACTGCTAATACATTCTTTTTATCCATATGCATATTCTGCACAAATAATAAACTATAGCATTATATTAACAAACACATAAGACACGGAAATTCATACTGGGAAAATGAAATACCTCCTCCTTAAGCAGATTATCCAACTCATATCTGCAATCATCGAGACGTCTAAGATCTAAACTATCAACAACCCACACTAAACCATCAGTTTGCTCAAAGTAGTTTCGCCAGTAAGATCTTATTGTCTTCTGCCCTCCAACATCCCATATATTAAGTGTGTACCTGCCAAAATCATATCAAACATAGAATATACGTTCCACCTTAAAATAATCTAAACTCTACATAGATGGTGAACAGCTTTTTATTAAGAAACATGTTTCATTTAAACTGAGCAAGATCAAAACCCATTAGATCCAAAAGCATAGTCTTTACACTTTTGGCAACTAAAATCACAGGAGAAGAGCTATTTGACCCCTCAAGATGCCACAAAATATGTGTTTGGTACAAAATACTTATAATACATACATGTTAACGAGATAAGGAAGCCTTAAAATCTAAACTATATGTTAATAAACACACCCCAAGACCCCCTAGTGAAGTTAATTTATAAGGAAGTCGTATAATCTAAAAGGCATGTCACCAAACAGACCCCAAGACACCCTGGTGAAAAAAATGAGACAACTGCCTAGAAGAAGTTCCAAAAGAGAGAAATAAATAAGGAGTTCAAAGAGTTGCACTATCAACATCTGTATTGCCAATCAATAGTATAAAGGAAACCGAGAAGAATCACAATGTGACTGCCCATGTAATTAAGTTACGATATAGAGGGAAACTCAAGCTTTAGAGTTTCATGTTTATGACTACGAGCAGTAGAGATCCACACATATCTTTTAATGCTAATTAAATTTCAATTCTCTCATCCATGTTTCCTTTACATAATTACAGCTCTAAAATATTTCCCCCTTCCATTTACATAAATTCACAATGATGAATTTACAGCTCTAAGCATCAACATTTCCTTTACATAATTATAGCTCTAAGCCCAACTAATAGAAACTATAAAATATTCCCCCCTTCCATTTACATAAGTTCACAATGATGAACTTGCAAGTTCAGTCATAGATTAAAATGGAGCCACACGAATACAAAACACTTGCTCTCAACAAATCTGTCTCAAGAGTCTAGAAAAATCTGGAATCTTCATGGAAGACATAAGCTTAAAAACATCAGAGAAGTACAAAGGGCAGGAACAATATCATCACTATAATTGCTAAAAGGGCCACAAAAATACAATCTTGATAGAAGATAATATAATTAGTTTAATATATGAACATATTAATAATAGAAGAATCCTAAGTAGTAATATCCAGATAAAGATCTACATCACCACATCAAAATTCAGAGATAAAAACTCTCACAAAATGCAAGAGTGGATAAGTAAAATCACATATATATAGTCCATCATCCTAAATTCAGACAACTTTGGTAGTATCTGATATCACATTTAACTCCACCTAAGACTACACAGCACGTGATAAAACAGTGATGGCTACAACATACACACACCACATCAGAATGATCCCCTGTAATCCTGTCTATAGAAGCTCCAAGGTCTCACATGGCATAGACAAACTCCTCGCTGCTGTCGACGTCAATCTCGGAGTCAGACAAGTCTAAACCATTTAACTCCACCTAAGAACACTAATTTTCCCTTTTTCTATGCTTAATTCCCCAAAATCACGCACACAAGAGTAAGAAAAATGAAGAAAAACATAGTAAAAAATCCTGAATCCCTTCAAATTAGGAAGAATTAGATGCTTAATCCCGAGAAACAGCATCAGAGTCAGAAAAAGGAAATCGAAAATGTTGCATAAAGAAAAGCAGAGGAGGAGATTGCTTAATAAAGAAGATCGAGCCCTAGGAGACCACGAACAAGCACTGGAAGATCGATCCCTAGGAGACCACGAACAAGCACTGGAAGATCGAGCCCTAGGAGTTTGCAGCAACCACGATCGAGCCCTAGAAGATCGAGCCCTAGGAGTTTGCAGCAAGCACTGGAAGATCGAGCCCTCGCGATTTTGTGAAGACGTAGGTCGAAGTAAAAGAAATTGCTAAGTATGTGGCGGATCTATTATGTTGTGTATAGGGAGAATTTATCTTTTTAGCCCGGTTGACTGAAAACCCGTGATGAATAATCAAGTTTATATGGATTAAATAGCCCGGATATTGCATGGTTATGTATATCCGGGCTAAATTTATCTATGCGGAATAAGATTGCAACTATATAGCCCGGATATGCATATTACAAACATGCCCGGGCTATATAATTTTAACGTAAAAATTGAAATTTAGTATTTAGCCCAGACTCCCTTCCATATATCCGGGTTATTTGTTAATCCCAAAATTAAAATGTAATTTTTGTGGCTTATTAGCCCGAATATAGATGATCCGGGCTATTTGTTTACGGGGTAAATGAGCATTTTTGTACTAGTGCTACTACTGTTTTCTCGACGGATACTCAGGATACTTCCAGGTGGCCATTGCACCAGAAGACCAAGAGAAAACCACTTTTACATGTCCCTTTGGCACCTTTGCATACCGCAGAATGCCATTCGGATTGTGTAACGCACCCGGTACATTTCAACGATGTATGGTTAGTATCTTCTCTGAATATGTTGAGAAATTCATTGAGGTATTTATGGATGACTTTACATTGCATGGGACTAGCTTTGATTCATGTTTAACCCATTTGGCCCTCGTACTCAAACGATGTGTTGATACCAATTTGGTTTTAAATTATGAAAAGTGTCATTTTATGGTAGAACAGGGGATAGTACTGGGTCATATTATCTCTTCTAGGGGTATTGAGGTCGATAAGGCGAAGATTGATGTAATTCAGTCTTTGCCTTATCCTACTAATGTGCGTGAAGTGCGGTCCTTTTTAGGTCATGTAGGTTTCTACCGAAGATTTATCAAGGACTTCTCATAAAACCTCTTCACCCCTATGCGAACTACTGAAGAAGGAAGTGACCTACGCATTCACTGATGAGTGCAAGAAAGCGTTTGATTGCCTGAGAGAACGTCTGACAAGTGCACCTATCATTCAGGCACCTGACTGGTCTCGCCCATTTGAGATCATGTGTGACGCCAGCGATTATGCAGTTGGAGCAGTTCTAGGACAGAAAGTGGGACGGGCATCCCATGTGATTCATTATGCCTCCATGACTCTGAATGGAGCCCAGAGGAACTACTCCACCACTGAGAAGGAAATGCTGGCGGTTGTCTTTGCCTTGGAAAAGTTCAGGCAATATCTTTTGGGAGTCAAGGTGATTATCTACACAGATCATGCTGCTCTTCGTTACCTGATGACAAAGAAAGAAGCAAAGCCGAGACTAATCCGATGGGTTCTCCTTCTCACTGAATTTGATGTGGAGATCCGTGATAAAAAGGGATTAGAGAACCTAGTAACAGATCACCTGAGTAGGCTCGTCCATGAGGAAGATAAGCCCGGAGAACAGAACCCCATTCATGGCACCTTCCCAGATGACACACTTTTTATAATCGAAGGAAGTTCAGAAAACAAACACCGCCCCGCGGTCCCTACCACCGCTACCCGGCGAGTCGTAGCCAGTATGAAGTTGGAGATGTCACCGCCCCGCGGTGGTGACCACCGCGACCTGGCGGTAGATTTACGTGAGAACCAGGAAGGCCCACCGCGACCCGCAACGATAGCACCGCCCCGCGGTCACATCTCTGGAGTCACACTTTGCTCTAGAGACACCTCTGACCCTCCCTCTCACATAGCCATGGACGTCTTCGGAATCCATTCTTTCAGACTTTGGTACGCAGATATCGTCAACTATCTGGTTCGAGAGGAAATACCCCCAGATTACACCAGAGCTCAAAAGGCGAAGATACGGAGAGAAGCTCACCACTATGTGTGGGATGATCCTTACCTGTGGAAGCATTGTGTCGATCAGGTAGTTCGCCGATGCCTCCCAGACAATGAGGTACAATCTGTCCTCAACTTTTGTCACTCTGAAGCATGTGGGGGTCATTTTGGAGCAAATAGGACTGCTATGAAAGTATTGGAGGCATAATTTTTTTGGCCACACATCTTTAGGGATGCTTACGCCTTCTGCAAATCCTGTGATCGATGCCAACGGGTTGGAAACATCACCAGAAGGAATGAAATGCCGCAATCATCGTTAATCTTTTGTGAGGTCTTTGATGTTTGGGGAATGGATTTTATGGGACCCTTTCCTAGCTCTCATGGGAATCTATATATATTGCTTGCAGTGGACTACGTTTCCAAGTGGGTGGAAGCGAAGGCCACCAGGACTGATGATTCTAAAGTTGTGGCAGGTTTTCTCAAGGAAAATAGTTTCTCAAGATTTGGAATACCCAAAGCTTTAATTAGTGACAGGGGAACCCATTTATGCAACAAGACAGTGACTGCCCTACTGAAGAAGTATCACGTTACCCAGAGAATCTCTACGGCCTACCATCCTCAAACTAATGGGCAGGCCGAGAACTCCAACAGGGTGATTAAATCTATACTGGAGAAGACAGTAGCAGCTAATCGGAGGGATTGGAACACCAAGCTCAATGATGCGCTATGGGCATACCGTACAACTTTCAAGACTCCGATAGGAATGTCCCCTTTCCGACTGGTATTTGGAAAAGCTTGCCACCTCCCCGTAGAGCTCGAGCATAAAGCGTGGTGGGCAATAAAGAAATGCAACATGCAACTGGATGAAGTGGGGGATTTCCGTAAGCTGCAGCTGCAAGAACTGGAGGAATTACGCCTTGAAGCCTATGAGAACTCTGTTAACTACAAGGCGAAGACCAAGCAGTGGCATGACAAGCATATTCCGCGAAAGGATTTTAAGCCAGGAGATAAGGTCCTCCTATTTCAATCCCGGCTCAAGCTCTTTGCTAGGAAACTGAGGTCCAAATGGATGGGTCCTTATGAAGTTGCTGAAGTTCACCCCCGTGGTGCCATCGGACTGACAAACCCCAAGACAGGCAACATCTTCAAAGTGAATGGCCACCGGCTGAAACCCTATTACGAAGGCTTCGATCCAACCCATGTTGATGCAATAAGTTTCGAAAGCCCTGAAGCTGAAACAGGGTGAGCCACAGCCTACATTGAGCCAACGACGTTAACCAAGGCGCTGTCCGGGAGGCAACCCGGGTTAGTTATTTGATATTTCCTTTTCATTAGATTATTTTTGTATTTTATTTTTGTTTTGTTTCGTCCACCTGTTACTCACATTTCACGTACGAAAGTAAATCCGAGAAGAAACGTAGTACCCAGCTCATTCCACCGCCCCGCGGTGGATCTCACCACCCCGCGGTGGAAGTCTGGTATGATTTCCCCCAAAAAAAATTAAAAAAAAAAACAAGAAATGAAGGGCCCCGAAAAAACCTTAAACGGGTGAGTAATATTTTTTTATTTCTTGAGTTGGATACGAAGGATTTGACGGTGTCAGTTGGATCGCCCCGCGGTCCGGTACCTACTTCATACTTTTACACTTATCACCCTATAAACTCTCCTGCCAAACCCTAATCCCTTTTTTTTTCGTTCCCTCCCCCGTCTCTCTCTCTGCCGCACCCCCCATTCCAAGATCTCCACACCTTAACCCAAAGCTTTACCCGCCCCAATCTCCCTTGTTCCTAGCCTTGGTAGTGGCAACCTTTAACCCATCTTTGATCTTCTCTACCCAAACCTCCCTTTGTAACGATTTCCGAACTTCCCCGTGGTGGTTAGTAGTTGGGGGTGACATTTTGATCTGGTGGAGTGATCGGTGCAATCTAGGTGTTCTTCCGGTTGTTCGGTGGTGATAGAGGAGGAATCGAACAGTCTCGCCGCCTCGCGTTGCAGTCTCGCCGCCTCGCGCAAATCGGATTTTGAATTTGGAGAAGAAGGTGAACAGTCTCCGCCCCGCGGCCCGGCCACTACGCTCAGTAATCATCACCGCCCCGTGGTGGCCCTCATATTCTTTCTTCAGCGGGTTGTAAGTCTTCCTTACCTAGTTCTTTTGATTCGAGAGCCTATTTTCTTATACAATGTCGAGAGCTAGGAAGGTTGGGATGACCGAGGAGGAGTGTAGGGTGTACGACGTGGTATCAGCGAGACACGTACAACCGACTTGTTTCTTTGATAGGGGAACGCTTGTTGAATTGGGTTTGTTAGAAATGACTCAACAATGTCTGGACAGGATGGGATTGGGGGGCTTCCTGGACAAATACGCCCCCGCATTCCCTGAACTCTGCTACCAGTTTATAGCCACTTTGTCTCGAAACCACACGCGACGAATCATTGATGGTCGGGAGCAGAAACTCCTAGCGGGAATCACCTTCAAATATGAGGGTCGGAGTTATGGTATTCTTATAGAGGAAATTCGGGAGCGACTGGGTGTGTCGAAACCAGCTACTGAGAAGTGGAGGCAGGGTCCCGACAAGGCGGACATTAAGGAATTCTAGACCACCGCAACGGGAATGGCTGAATATCAAAAGAGGAAGGAGATTTGTAACAAGATTGTCCACCCCTGTTTCCGCTTGGTCTACACTGTGTTGCTTCGGACTTTTTGTGGGTGTATGGAGGAGAGGAAGGTTTCTCTAAAGCGCCTTGGTCTTTTCTCCCCAATGATTGATCCTTTGGATGAGGTGACCCCTGGATGGGTGGTCATATGGCTGCATGAGCTGAAGCAGATTCGCGAGGGCGCCGCGCGAGACATTGTTCAGGGTGGACTGATCACCTTGGTTGCTACGGCCAGGATTTCGATGGACACCATTCCTCAGCCGTTCTTGCCTATTCGCTACGACATTCCATATCTGCGACGGTGTGATATGCTGACCATATCTCAGGGGCAGTATCTGTGGTGCTCCTACGGAGGTCACCTGTTGCGCCTCCCTCATCCTTTGGCCTACCCGCGAGATTTCACAGGCTAGTACATCCCATCTGACGCTGAAATTATTCCCTCCGACGATGAGGCTGATCCGCCGGCTGCTATTCCCATGTTTATGGATGTCGATCCCCCTACTTCTAACGTTGCCTCCACATCTGCATCGCCTTCTGAGTTTTCTTGGGACGAGATGTTCATCCGTTTTGATGCCTTCACGCTGCATCAGGAGGTTGTGAACGAGGCGATGATGGCTCGGCTGCGGACTTTACAGGCTGACATTTCACGCGATATCACGGACCAGCTGAGTGCAGCTGAGGCCTTCATGCAGGAGCAATACTTTAGGCGGCATCCACCTCCACCGAGCTTTCCACCGTATCCACCTTTCCAGTGAGTCTTTGTTCTTTTCTCCCTATTTTGTTTTGTTTTCGTCTTTCCATTAAGGACAATGTGTGTTTCCAGTGTGGGGAGGGATTTCGACTCAATGTTTATCATAGCTAATGTACAGATTTTATTCTTGCATTTCATTTTTCTTAGCCAAAAAAAAAAGCCAAACATATTTGAAAAGGCAATCAAAATCCTGGGATGAGCCGAAAACCCGCAAGGGCGGCTCAGGTAAAAAGCAGGTAGTCCGACTGGTATAGACCAGGGAAAAAGTGGACTGGAGTGATGTGAGCACATGTGAGACGTCTAGTAAAATGAAATGAGTGGCTTGGTGAAAACCCGAAAGGGCACCTCGGCAAGATGAGCGGAAAAGAAGAAGAGTGATTCTAGGATTTCTCTCTACCTATTGGCGAGGCGTCATAAGAAGAGGCGGTATAAGGAGTTCGGGTAGGTCACTTTGGAGCAATAAGAAGCTAGACATGAGTTAGGAATAAATTCATCTCGCATCATGTGTTTTGGTTGTTTGAGGCTGATTGCTGTGCTATTGTAGTCATTGGTATCATCTATTGTCACACTTCCTGAGGCCTTGATATTTGATGAGTGGAGTATGATTGATTTGATTTACTCGGGATGAGTAAAGGTCTGAGTGTGGGGATATTTGATAGGTGTCATTTCATGCACCTTAACTAGTGATTATTGACACAATTTAGATGAAGTTTTGGTGTAGAATTAGGCTAAGTCTGTAGTCCAGGGGAAGAGTTGAAGCAGTACATATATGAAGGTTTTACAGCTTAGTGAAGAGGATAGAAGATGAAGTATGAAGAAGCTGGCCAGCGTGTCATTTGTTTCTCATCAAATATCTCGCCCGGAATCTTCTCTTCCATACCGCCTCGCGGTGGAAGAGAAGATTGTGCGGCTAGCGTGTCATTTGTTTCTATTTAAGTATATGTGGATTTTATGTCTTATTATATTTTATTTCCTTATTTTGTTTGCTAGGTTAATTTTCTAAGAACCTTTATAAGATCTCTTTGGCTAATTTAGAAAGGAGTTCGGTCCTCTCTCTTTTGTCTATTCAACTTCTAGGTTTTTGAACAATGGATAGCTAAACACTTTTGTTTCGCTAGACAATTGAAGCACGACACTGAATTGGTTGTGAGATTTCTATTCCGTGTTCTATATCTTATTAAGTTGGATTGATTCTCTTGGTTAAATTGTCTATTGATTTAAGTTGATTCTTCTAGCGTAGCTAACTAGGTTTTTCGACATCTATCATATTGCTAGGATTGCATATAGGGGTTCCGAGTGCATATCTAGTGGTAAACACAATTGTGTGTATAGGGGTTCCGAGCGTACAATTGTGAGTGAGAATCAGTTGCATGTGAGTAGGGGAGTGAGTACTTGTACGTCTTTCTACTTGCATGTATCCTATATCCTTGTTTGCATTGCTATTGTTGTGTTAGTGGTAAAGTACACCGACAACTGTGAGAATCATAGGTATTTTATCAGTGGCATAGTAATAAGTCTATCGACAACTGTGAGAATCGATAGTATTCATGATCAGGATGGGAACAATTATAAGATAGTAAAAGAACTTGGAAAGATAGTTTTCAGTGATCAACCTATTGCATTGTGGTGTGGATATTTGTCTGGTGGAATACTTTCCCTCATTATATTTCTTCTTCTATTATTACTTGCATCTTTGGTCATCCTGTGATTATTCTAAAACCCCTCATGTTATTTGTTAGTCACACGTTATTACATGCAGACAACCGACTCCCTGTGGGATCGACCCTGACTTGCTTGCTATACTCTTTAGTAGGTGAATTAGGATTACTTTGACAGGAAAACGACACCGGTTTCCGGTCTGTCAAGGGCGGTCATTTTCTGGGAAAGCTCTTGGAATTGGGTTGGAGTAGTATTTCCGGTAGGGGTCATGTTTCCTTGAGCTTGGATGTCGTCCCCGAGGCTTGGCTCTTCAGTGTTGGTAGGTGGGTCGATAGTCATGTTTGAAAGGTTTCAAGAGAGTGATCGGTAAGTTGCCCCACGGTGGGCGCCAAATTGTTTTGGGGCGAAAAGACCAGACGATCTAAATCGCCTTAGACGGGGTAACTAGTCGATCGAATAGTAGAAATCAAACCAATTCAAATAGATAATCAACCAATAGATAAGAAATGCAAGGAAACAATGTAATTTTATTAACGCGTTGATGATTGAAACAAGTCGGGTTACAACTTATCCTTAGAGAGAAGTAGGTCGGAGCAGACTCGACCGGGGATGATGATGTTCGATCGATGGACATGAAACGGCGTTCCGGCCCGAGTAAGTGGTGGCGATTCAGAGCTTTTATGTGCGTGTGTTCCGAGTTGATTATGCATGAAAATGCGCTGTGTCCCTTTTTCCAGCTTGTGTTCCCCTCTTATCCCCTCCGAATCCAAATATGGTAAGTGCCTTTTCTGACCGTTTTCTTACGATTTGGCCATATCTTGCCTTCAACGCCGGGAGTGATTGTTGGGATTCTGTACTTGATTACTGTCATTATTGTGTTATTTTGAATGTTGTGGTTGTTGCCTCAATCAGGCATTTAATGCTCGGTATGATCTCCGCGATCTGGTCGGGAAGCATTCGACCGCGAAGGTTATGACGATTCTCTCAACTTTCTCTTATCTTCCGACTTGTCTTGCATCTGGGCCCATCTGGCTTGGTCTGTCCTCCTAGGAGAGTGTTGGGCCCAACAGTCACCATTCTCACTCGTCTACGGAAGTGAAGCAGTCATCCCTACCGATCTATTGGTTCCAACAACTCGTTACAGCCTTCAGACGAACGAACAGAACGACGTCGAACTAGCACACAACTTGGACACAACGGATGAGACTAGAGAAAAAGCCAGGATTAGAATGGTCAAGTTCCAGCAACAGGTCGCAAGAAGCTACAACAAGAACGTCCGAGCCAAGGTCTTTAAAGTTGGAGATTGGGTCCTTAGGAAGACATTCCCGAACACCAAGAATCCGACTGACGGAAAGCTCGCACCTCATTGGGAAGGACCCTACCTAATCAAAGAAGTAGTCGGACAAGGAGCATATCAATTGGAAGACAAAGACGGCCAATCCCGAGAAGTTGGAACGCAACACACCTAAAGCATAACTCTATTTCCTGAAACTGAGCATTTACATCTAGTAAGGACATTTTCCTTGCAAACCTAAGTACAGGACGACATCAACATACACATTGGATCCAGTCACAAACAAAAGCGCTTACACTACATTTACACGATCGATCGGAACACGGGGAGATGAACAACACATGCACATCGGCACACCGCCTGCCTTACACAATACATAAGGTTTAGACACCTTATTACATTTACGCGATAGAAACATATTGTTTTTCCTCCTCGGCTTAAAGTCATGACTAAACATAAACACATACATTTGCAGGCCCCCTTCTTCACATACATACGGCAAGCCCTACTCGACGGAGCACACGGGCAAACCCGACATACAAATCAAAAGCGTCAGCAACAAACTTCTCTAACAAAGTCTGATGAAGCGTACGAACACACAAATGTACGATCCTTTGTAAAACAGATTGCATTAAATAAAAGCCTAAGCATTGTTTACAAATATGCGACCCGCGATGGTGGACGGGTCGCCAAAACACATTATTCGCCTACACACATGTAGGACTTCAAATCATCCACAAAACACATTCTGCGACCCGCGATGGTGGACGGGTCGCCAAAACAGAAAACATCCTACCCACACACATGTGGGACCATAAGTCAAATACGAAAAACAGTCAGGGGTTAGGGTTCACAACATCACCTTCGGCAGGGGCCAAGTCGGGAGAAGGTTGGGGCTCAATCCGCACGTTGTCACCAAAGTTAAGCAAGGAGTTAAAACACATAAGACATGCAAAGAGAGGTCGAATACATACTCTCAACTCATCACTCCGACAGCAAAAACGAACAGTCACCCCCCTTCTCTAGAGACGAACGCTCGACGAAGAAGAACTTTGACCCCCATCCACAGTCGTTTACATCTAAATTAAACACCAAGGGCTTCCGACCCGGATGAATACGCAATTGGACGCGAGAAGAACTCTTCGACCCCAGGGAGTAGTTGTACCATAGGGTGTTGAAGTTAAAACCGGCCCCAGACTGGACATTCAACAAGTCTAAAACCCTAAGGATCCGCCATGCTTGCGGTATAACCTGACACGGCGCAAGCGCCAGGGTCGCTAAAAAATCCCTAACGAGGGGAGAAAATGGAAACTTGTGGCCAATCCTAAACGGGTAAGCATAAAAAAAAACCCATCCCTCGTAGCGAGCGTCAGCCCTCTCATCCGGATGCGGCAGCCTCACGACCGTCTCAAGAGGAAAGCCGACTTGGAGGATCTGCTCCAACTCCGCCTCTGACAAAGTCCCCGTCAGAGCGTCTGCCTCCTTCAGAAGGAAAAGGGGGGGACCTCGTGCTTGCTCAAGTTCGAGCGAGTAACAGACGATTCAGAAGACTCGCTGGAAACCATTTCCAAAACAGTAAGAGGGGGAAATCGAAAAGCAATTTTTTGAGACCTAGAGGAACCTACTAGATGAAGAAACAAAGGAAGAAGATGAAGCCAAATTGTCTGAGGTTGATTCGAATTTATGGAGGGAGTCGGCAGGTTGTAGAAACGTCCCATCATGC
This sequence comes from Rheum nobile, assembly GCA_027886185.1. Classification (NCBI taxonomy): domain Eukaryota; kingdom Viridiplantae; phylum Streptophyta; class Magnoliopsida; order Caryophyllales; family Polygonaceae; genus Rheum; species Rheum nobile. The sequence continues at coordinate 1,266,246 of WOAB01000067.1, read as the reverse complement.
CACGGGATTATCGCCACGTAGCCCTCGCCTGTCGCGCCAAAGATCGGAAGGTGGAGATTGTGTGAAGGGAAGTTGTTTGGACTCCATCTCGTAGCTGCCTTGAGCCCAAAACAACTTGGGGCTATTGTTGGGCCCAACATTCTCCAGAAGGATCGAAACCAATGGATTAGGCCGGAATCCGAGCAAGGTCGAAGGCCAAGAGAGACCGGAAGGAAACGTCGGACGCTCCACAGACGTGAAGGATCCGACCAGTCCCGAAGATCTCGCCCGGGGCATTAAATGCTCGATCGATGGCAACGGCTATGGCATTAAACACGAAGATTATGCTAGCAATCAAGGGCAAATCCCAAAGATCTCGCCCGGAATTAATAGGAGATATTGCAAAAAGATGAATAACGGACACAAGATGACAATTACCATATATAGATCACGACGAGGCAAGGAAGAAGGGACACGTCTGCATCCAGTATCCATTGGATTACTTTGAAAAGAACTCATGAGTACACCCGCTCTAGCGCAGTTTCCTCGGAATCTTGCTCGATCGTTACCGGTTGTATCACAGAAACACCTGTCGGACAGGATCCGATCATTTGTTCTCTAAGGATAAGTTGTACTTCGACCTGATTCAATCATCAATAGATCTATCAATTTCCTCACTATTTCGTATCTTTTCTTCGCTTGGTGATTGTCTGTTTCGGTTTGGATTGATTTTCTATTATCCAGTCGACTCGTTACCCCGTCTAAGGCGATTTAGGTCGCCCGATCTTTTCGTCCTAAAACAAAGAGTCTTAAGTGTGTCTTAAGTCTTTAATCTGTGTGTTCTATTCTAGTTGGTTGTAATCGAAGCTTTAATAAAAGAAATAGACTTTGAAATCATTTCGAGAGAAAGGTAGTGAGTTTTATCATGGATAACTAATTGGTTATCAAAGGTTCCTACTTAAATGGAACTTGTCTTGAATCTGTTATTTAATTATATTCCGCTGCTAAGGAACTGAACTTCTCTAAAGACTCAGTTCCCTTTGATTACGAACATTTACGATCCTATAATTGGTATCAGAGCAGGCGCTCTAGATTTGTGTTAGTTTGCAGATTTCAAGATGTCTAGCTCAAATAAATTCACTTTCATCAAGGGAATCATGTCGACCACCCCTGGATTTCAAAGTCTTCCCCTAACGCTGATTATAGGGAAACTTATGATTGAACAAAAGGATGCTCTTGAGATCAGTTCTGAAAATAAAATTGAGAAAGGAATCGCGCTAAAGATTGCAAACGCCTTCTCAAGATTGAAAATGGATGAAGAAATTTCTAATCTTGAAGAAGAGGAAGATGAGATGACCGCTCTTATCACAAAGCACATCAAAAAGCACTTCAACAAGGGAAAGTTCAAGAAATCCTTCCAGAAAAGGGATCTCAAGGATTATGTTTGTTATCAATGCAAGGAAAGAGGTCATCTTGCTAAGAACTGTCCAAATGGTTCTAATGAAGATGACAAGCCGGTGAAAAAGAAGGCTTTAGTTGCTGCTTGGGGAGATGACTCAGATGAGGAACCGGATCTGAGTGGATTCTCCGGATGAAGATGTTTAATGGCTAAGGAGGACTCAACGGAATCAGATGACTCTGAGGTATTCTCTTCTGACCTTATTAAATCTCTTCTTGACTGTGATAAGAAGCAATTGATTAAGATTATTAGGAAACTTGGAAAAGAGAAAAGTTCCCTTCAAGAAAGAGTAGATGAATGTGAAGAAGAAATTTCATGCTTATCTACTGAGAATTCTGTTTGGAGCAAGAAACTTGATAAAACTGAAAAATTGCTTACTAGTTCCTCTAGGAAGTGTGATTCATGTATAACTCGTGAAAAGGAACCCATGCATTCTAATAATGTAACACCCCCGACTTACGTCGGTAGTGCCACACGCCAGTGACCTCAGACGTTACTGTCCGATGTCACCCTAGGCTTTAATCGGAACAATTAATCTTAAATAAACATATTAAATAACGAAAGGTTAAACAGCGGAAGACATTTTCAAATGAAACTCAACCATTTTTATTAAAATATTTCTCAATAACGATTTACAACAGAGTGAAATTACAGCGGAGGACTTTTAAATTACACAGCGGAAGAATTTAAGAATAAACCTATTACATGACTAGGTTATAAAAATATATATTAAAGTAATACTTAACGACCTTGAAATACCGACACTTAAATCTTCAACTGTAAGCCTCTTCTTCGATTGGTTACTTCAAGACTTCGGGAACCAACCACTGATGTACCGTATAGGACGGATGACACCAGCCAACCATGCAAGGAATAAAACCCGGTTGGTTAGTCTAATGAAAGACTATGCAAGGGTGAAAACAGAATGGTTCTAGTGATCGTAACCGTTTACTATCTTTGTCCCTCGAATAATAACCGAAGGAACGATACGTAACCCAGAACTTTCACAGAATGATTAGAATTTAGACATGCACTGAAAAGAAGACTCCAAAGGAATTGAGTCTTATGGGAAAGTATGACAAATGTTCGGGAATGTTAAAGGTTTCATACAAGCGTTTTAAAAACGACTTGATCATTTGGGTCAACGACCAACCTTACCGCACAATGCGAATCCAGATTGGAAAGAAGACTTACTCTAACCGAAGTCCAGGCGGTTTCCACGTTGTACTCCTCGCCCGAGGGTATATTAATTATGTGCACAACGACACTTATCTTGTTTAGTTCCAAAACGTACATTCACGTTAAAGCTTTTAAGGAATATCATCTCATCACGAGAGATATTTGGGGAATAAATCCCGAGTGTTGGCACCAGCTTAGTGCACCACCCCTATATTCGGATAGGGGACGGTCATGACTAGGGAAGGGTGTTAGGGCCTCAACATCTTACGCACCACGGTTATAAAGAAACGGCTAGACCTCGCAAGGTACATAGTGTTCCTACGAATACTCGTTCTAACTACATATTTAAGTTCACACATAAAATCCACACCAATACCATCATGGTAACAACAGATATAATAGCGTCGTTTCTAGCAATATATACAACCTATTATAATATCACAATTTAGTCACACATTTATAAAATTTGTTCCCAAACGAAAACAACACTTCATTCCAATTTAATTAACAATCAAAAGTAATTGATAACTAAATGAAATATGGAATGATAAGCAAGAGCGAACCGCCACTTGCCTTAGTCTAGATGAATCGAAGAGATCGGATTCTGAGATCTGGAGACTTGAATCTGAGTACGGATTCCTACGACGACGACGGGAGATAAGACGGGACCCTAAGTTAAAATCGATACGAACGGATAAAAATATACGAACGAAAGAATCGAAAGGACACGAGGGTCAAAGTCGTGACCGGGCTCGTCCAATCCACGATCGCGCTTGCTAAAGCAAGCCGCGGGTGCGGTGTGAAACTTCCGTGGTCGCGGATTTCTGGGCAGAGCCGCGATCGCGGTATTCATAGCCGTGGTCGCAGATCATCCCCTAATGCGACCCTGGAATCGATTCGAGCTTCATCGAAAGACGACGATGCTCCTCGGCTTCGAACAATGATGCTACCACTCCAGGCTTCCAAGGCACCACCAACGATCACTAGGAACTCCGGCGAGACTTCCGACGAGGCACAAACTCCAGCGACGAAGCAACGAGAGAAAGAGAGAGATCTGGAGGCAGTGGATGAAGATTCTCCGAGGCCTCGACCTCCTTATATAGGCCCCAGCGGAGCTCAACGGAGAGAAGACGGATCGATCGGCCTCCCTCCGGCGTAACGGCGACATTCCAATCGGCGAAACGCGCGAGTTTTGGGGAAGACGACGAACAGTTTCCGCGATCGCGGAAGCTCACCCGCAGTCGCGGAAATGCTGCGAACGCGCCTGAGACTTCAGGTCGCAGTTTTACTCGCGGACTTAAGCTGGAATGTAATATTTTGAACCCTTAAAAATATTCTACGACCCACAAATGCATTTAAACGTATAATAATACGTTCAAAAGATCTCACTGAGATTACAAATACGCTCAACGTGTCCTACTTACAGAACGTCGGTTGGAAAATTACCCAAATACCTTACCGAAATTGAGGGGTATTACATCACTACCCCCTTGAAAGAAGTTTCGACCCCGAAACTAGGCTGATAACAACTCAGAGATGCGACCTTATCCTACGTTACCCAACCGTATAAGTTTAACCATGCCTAACCCATTTCACACATTGTAAATTGGTTCAGGCATTTCTAGGTTAAGATCTATAAGTTGGTTCAAATTACAGTTAACGTGAGGTTAACCATAATTTAGACCCTTCCCAACCTAAGAGAATTCTATAACTTTCTTACCAGACATACATTCTATCATATTACCCCTATGGTGACATGAGGGTTATTACATTACTACCCCCTTAAAATAGTTTCGACCCCGAAACTAGCATCGCTAAACTAAATAGACTGATTTCACCATAAACTCACTACCTGATCTTAGTATCCTTAACCATCTCATCCTTGTACTTGCTCCTAGGGAAACGATCTGTTTTCTCAACCATACCACTATCTCGCATATCCTATCTCCATGTGCTACACTTGTATTAACTCGTGACTATAACCACAAGGTCATAATTATCCTTAGGATAATAGTCTCCAAAAATCATCGCAATAAAATCGAACTATTTATTCGATCATGGTTCCACTCACTACACTGCCTACATTCCTTACTCTCGCTAGAATCAATATGATCATCCATAAGATTGCCATTGCCTTAATCAAAGTATCCATTAATCTCCAATATAACCTCGCTATATTGCCCTATTCCTCATAAAGACCTTGATGTCCTCAAACAGAAGAATACAATATTCTTCTACTAACTTTCCTTCGACGATCAGATTCTCAAAGTACAAACATATAATTCAACTATACCTCAACTTAGTACCTCCACTTGTCATATAGGCCTTACTCCCTATGTACACGGATAACCTATTTCATTGGTTACCTTAATCACACTTGGCCCTTGTGCCATCTTAACTCAAAATTTGTACGCATGTGATCCCACAATTAATCACACCATAACCTATGTCTGATTATCTCAACATGATCTAATAATCCATTCCACAAGATTATACTCCCATTTTACCCAAACGTGCCATACGATTACCTTAATAGACGTGGGTCACCTTTTCCTCAAGTCCACTTGATATCATCCACATACTTACTTTATGCCACACTATTGACCTTCAAAACCGTAACAACTTTCACCGGTCGAGTTTGCTATTCACCCATAAATCCTTAAGCAACCAGTTGTCCTCATACGATTTATTATCCCAAATCAAGGACCCTTTTGCTTTATTGATATTTACCATTTATCCAAGATTAACTTAACGTATTCCATATTCAATCTCTAACTTAAACCTTTAAGGTTCCTCAATTCTATTTACTCAAAAATACCATATTGATGAATGATGCCTTGCCATCAAAATCAATCACTTCATGTCCTAATCCTTCAATGGGTACATACGAGTAACCTTTGTTAATGTACTCCTTAAACGCACATACGACAATTTCCCATGCTACATCCTCTTGTTTATCGATATCCTCCGAATAACTAGGCCCTACACCATAACCCTTCAATTTTAAGTGAGCTTTCTCCCAAAACAATTGTCTCACAACTTAATTCTCCCAAAAAGTGCTATATCATCGGCCTTATAGACGTCAGACTCTCTTAAAATCCACATATCAGACCTTGTAAATCTCCAGATATCATAACTCTATATCCCTTGAAGGTACAATCCACTGATTCAGTTCTTTGGCCCAAATAAATTTGGCCCTAAAGCTTACTTCCAACTCAAACCTTTAGTTTCCTTAAAACAAGATCGCGATAAATCAATTAGCACAATTTCAGCCAATCACTTTATTTTCCCTAAACGTGACATCAAGTCGCCTTAACAGACGTAGATCACTCTCCATCCAATCCTGATGTCGTTTCTTCTAGGAAAGCCTCATGAAGAAACCTCAGATAATATTTATGGCTTCACACCCTTAGCCTTTCCGAAAGTTTAACCCTTTGGGCCCACAATGAACATATACTCACCTACACATTCCATAATCACACCCTTGGGTCCTAAGGTTTTACTCAAGGTCGTAATAGAGTATGATCTTTTTAGAGAAACCAGATTCCCTATGAACTATCTCCTATATACATTTATTATTTTCTCAACAATCTATCCACATAGATGACTACAGTATGACCTCACAACGAGGCATTCTGAACTTCATATAGTTCACTCCTATGTACTTTTACCAAAACAAATGTTCACGGTACACATATGAGAAATCATTCTTAATCCCATAGAGCATTAACCACATATATATGTTTCCTTTACATTAAGGAATTTTGGTAAAACTCAACTCACTAGATAACGCTCGATGGCTCAATGAAGGGAGTAATTACCGATGTGACATTACTCCAAGGATAAAGAGAGATTCCTAAGGATGGGTCTAGGAATTCAGTAATAGAGTCGCCCCTGGTGATAACCATGTAGGGAACGAACACCTATGCTCCATACGTTACCCCTCCTTTATGAGTCCTGACAGTCCTTATCCACCCGTGGCATAAACTATTTTTGGCACTCACAGAGTCTCGTATGAACGAACCATTTGCAATAGTAATGAATTTAGTAATTTCCGAAACAAGGAAACACTTCTTTATTATTCGAAACATTACATAAAATAACTGATAGAAAGTCGAATAGACAGATTACTAAACTATGGAGACTGTCGACACAAGTCATCGCTCCTTATTCTCAAAAGCCTTACAAAGGAAAACTACCACTCGCACAGGGCTTCCCTCTCGTCGGGGTGACGTATCACAAAGAGTCGTTGCTCTTGACCCGAATATTCCATAGGCGCCTTGCCTTTGATACGAGCAACAGATTGCTCCGGAGCAGATACTTCCGCCCTTGGGTTTTGCCCACTGCCAGCTTTTGAGGCCTGATATGCTTGTTTTGGCCTTAGGACCTTCTGCCTTCATGTGGTCTTCCCCCCCCCCCCCCCCCCCCCCCCCCACAATTGTAACATACCCTCTTATCCTTTTGGCAACTAGGACTCTTGTGTCCAACTTGACCATAGTTGTGGCATTGAATCACGTCGTTACTCCAGCCTGAGCCTTTGGCGGAGCCAGACTGAGTCGTCTTGGTCTTAGTACGACCAGACTTCCCGAACTTGGTGGGCGACGCCGGCCGCTTGAACGAGCTAGCCCTGCGATTTTGTTGCCCACCCTTTGCCTTAATTTTTGCCTCCACACTAGCTGCGACTTGAGGTATGGGGGCCGCTAGGGTTTGCGGTATCACCCGGGCCGTTAATACTTCGACCACTAGCCCCACTATCTGCCCAATGGTCATCGCGTTTAGCATGATCGGGGCAGGAGGTGGAACTCCCCTTGTAGCTTGGGGGTCTGCTTGTCCCTGATGAACATCTTGCCGCAGGGTCGGGTTATTATTACGTGAACCAGATCCCGCGTCTTCCCCTTGCGGAGTAGCACTCCTTAACCGAATTCGAGAACCGTTGGTAGGACTTTCGTTAGCTGCTTGGTTGGTGGATCGGGTGTCCATCACCTATTGATGAACCGTAACGTTAGTTTAGAACTTTTCCAACTTGTACATGACACTGAGTCAATTACGTTATGATACGAATTATAAGGGTCCAAACTAATAACTTTATATCAGTCTAACTGGCCTACCACCATTAACCGCAGAAACGACCTTCTTCTCTACTTGAAAGTGGGAACTCTAGGAGAAATGTCAACCTTTAAATGACATTAAACCTAAGGAGAAACGATATTCCTAAGAATGGATCTAAGGAATAAGTAACAACTCGAAGCTTGCAGAAGTTTGAAAAACCACTAATTACTAAACTTTATACTTTCAAACTTCATACCTTATACCTTTAAACCTCATATAAAAATAATTACTTATAGTGTTAGTTGCTCAAACTAGTTATACGATTATCACAAAACTCTTCTAAGACCAAAATCATACTTTTAAGGTTACAATCATAACCTTACGTTGATTGCTTATACACACCATTTAAAAACCAACTATAAATAACTTTTGAAGTTCAAATAGCTAAATCATTAGTTTAAATTAAATTCCAAGAAATAATTAAGACGTTTAAATTTAACATTAAAACTCTCGAAATTCATTTTAAATAGAAAATAGGTTGAAAATAGTTTCGAAATTATTTTTCGAAAATTCCCAAACCTAACAATAGGCCAACAATTTTAAAATCATTGCTCTGATACCATAATTGTAACACCCCCGACTTACGTCGGTAGTGCCACACGCCAGTGACCTCAGATGTTACTGTCCGATGTCACCCTAGGCTTTAATCGGAACAATTAATCTTAAATAAATATATTAAATAACGAAAGGTTAAACAGCGGAAGACATTTTTAAATGAAACTCAACCATTTTTATTAAAAGATTTCTCAATAACGATTTACAACAGAGTGAATATACAGCGGAGGACTTTTAAATTACACAGCGGGAGACTTTAAGAATAAACCTATTACATGACTAGGTTATAAAAATATATATTAAAGTAATACTTAACGATCTTGAAATACCGACACTTAAATCTTAAACTGCAAGCCTCTTCTTCGATTGGTTACTTCAAGACTTCGAGAACCAACCACTGATGTGCCGTATAGGACGGATGACACCAGCCAACCATGCAAGGAATAAAACCCGGTTGGTTAGTCTAATGAAAGACTATGCAAGGGTGAAAACATAATGGTTCTAGTGATCGTAACTGTTTACTATCTTTGTCCCTCGAATAATAACCGAAGGACCGATACGTAACCCGGAACTTTCACGGAATGATTAGAATTTAGACATGCACTGAAAAGAAGACTCCAAAGGAATTGAGTCTTATGGGAAAGTATGACAAATGTTCGGGAACGTTAAAGTTTTCATACAAGCGTTTTAAAAACGACTTGATCATTTGGGTCAACGACGAACTTCACCGCGCAATGCGAATCCAGATTGGAAAGAAGACTTACTCTAACCGAAGTCCGGGAGGTTTCCACGTTGTACTCCTCGCCCGAGGGTATATTAATTATATGCACAACGGCACTTATCTTATTTAGTTCCAAAACGTACATTCACATTAAAGCTTTTAAGGAATATCATCTCATCACGAGAGATATTTGGGGGATAAATCTCGAGTGTTGGCACAAGCTTAGTGCACCACCCCTATATTCGGATAGGGGACGGTGATGACCAGGGAAGGGTGTTAGGGCCTGAACATCCTACGCACCACGGTTATAAAGAAACGGCTAGACCTCGCAAGGTATATAGCGTTCCTACGAATACTCGTTCTAACTACATATTTAAGTTCACATATAAAATCTACACCAATACCATCACGGTAACAACAGATATAATAGCGTCATTTCTAGCAATATATACAACCTGGTATAATATCACAATTTAATCACACATTTATAAAATTTGTTCCCAAACGAAAACAACACTTCATTCCAATTTAATTAACAATCAAAAGTAATTGATAACTAAATGAAATATGGAATGATAAGCAAGAGTAAATCGCCACTTGCCTTAGTTTAGATGAATCGAAGAGATCGGATTCCGAGATCTGGCGACTTGAATCTGAGTACAGATTCCTACGACGACGACGGGATATAAGACGGGACCCTAAGTTAAAATCGATACGAACGGATAAAAATATACGAACTAAAGAATCGAAAGGACATGAGGGTCAAAGCCGTGACTGGGCTCGTCCAAGCCACGATCGCGCTTGCTAAAGCAAGCCGCGGTCGCAGTTTGAAACTTCCGCGGTCGTGGATTTCTGGGCAGAGCCGCGATCGTGGTGTTCATAGCCGCGGTCGCGGATCATCCCCTGACGTGACCCTGGAATCGATTTGAGGCTCACCGAAAGACGACGACGATGCTCCTCGGCTTCGAACAATGATGCTACCACTCCAGGCTTCCAAGGCACCACCAACGATCACTAGGAACTCCGGCGAGACTTCCGACGAGGCACAAACTCCAGCGACGAAGCAACGAGAGAAAGAGAGAGATCTGGAGGGAATGGATGAAGATTCTCCGAGGCCTCGACCTCCTTATATAGGCCCCAATGGAGCTCAATGGTGAGAAAATGGATTGATCGGCCTCCCCCTGGCGTAACGGCGGCATTCCAACCGGCAAAACGCACGAGTTCTGGGGAAGACGACGAATGACGGGGCTAAAAGTGCGCAATGCAAGTATCGTTGATTAGCCTTATCAAAGTAAAAAGTCCTAATAGACCTACTAAACATATGTATAGTAAGCAAGCAAGGGTCGAACCCACAGGGAAGATCTGATGCAGTATGAAATCGTGAATGACAATTAACAAGCTAGGGGGGTTTAGTTATCACGAGAAAGAAAAGCAAGCAAAGCAAACAAGTTTGGTTGAGTTGAGAAAATATAATGGGGAAAGTAGTCCTACTAGAGTGAGATCCACAATACAGAGATATAATTTGATCACAGAAATCTATTTAATCCAAGTTCTTTTACTATCCTTATAGTTGTTCCCACCCTGATCTTAAGTACTACCGATTCTCACAGTTGTCGATAGACTTATTACTATGCCAATGATAAAGTACCACCGATTCTCACAGTTGTCGGTATACTTTACCACCAACAAAGCAATAGCAATACACACAAGGATATAGGATACATGCAAATAGAAAGACGTATTAATACTCGCATGCAACTGACTCTCACTCACGATTGTACGCTCGGAACCTCTATATGCACAATCGTGTATGCCACTAGATATGCACTCGGAACCCCTATATGCAATCCTAGCAATTGATAAAAAGTATTCAACCTAGTTGATCAGGCTAAGAAGAACAACAAGAAATCAATATTCAATATAACCAAGAGAATCAAACCAACACTCATAAGGATAAGAACAAGGAATAGAAATCTCACAAACACATCAACTGTATTGCTTTAATCGTCTAGTAGAACAAAGGGAAGTTAGTTCTCCATTCAAACGAGAATGAAAACTAGGAAAATAACGTCTGGTGTAAAGCAGTTGTAACGAGTTCTTCCTTGTTTCTCTTAACCTAGAAAGAGAGCTTAAATAGTCTTAAGAAAACTAGGTTAAACTAATGAAAATAATAAAGGAAACAAAATAATAAAATAACAAAATCTAAAAATAATAAAAGGAAATAAAAGTCTTCTGAAGCGCGGCATTTAACACGGCTACCGCGGGGCAGTGAGATCCACCGCGGGGCTTCATTCTTCTCTGAGAGTCACCGTCGGGCCGCGGTGAATCTGGCGCGGGGCGGTGAGCTAGCTCACTCTCTTCTTCTGCTGCTCTTCATTACTACCAAGTGTTGGTAGTCTTCTCCAAGTATGCTTCAGCAGCTCCATCTCCATCCTCATGTCTCCATCTAAGCTGTAAATCTTGGGATATCTTCACTTCTCTCCATAACTTCTGGATCACAGACTTAGCCTAAAAACTACTCATAAACTCCTCCAAATCATGCTAATAATTGCTAGTAAAGGTGTATGAAATAACACCTATCAACGAACAGTTTCCGCGATCGCAGAAGCTCTCCCGCAGTCGCGGAAATGCCGCGAACGCGCCTGAGACTTCAGGTCGCGGTTTTACTCGCGGACTTAAGCTGGAATGTAATATTTCGAACCCTTAAAAATATTCTAAGACCCACAAATTCATTTAAACGTATAATAATATGTTTAAAAGATCTCACTGAGATTACAAATACGCTCAACGCGTCCTACTTACAGAACGTCGGTTGGAAAATTACCCAAATACCCTTGCCGAAATTGAGGGGTATTACAAATAATTCTGTTGATTCTCTCACCGACTCTGAAAAGACCACCTCAACCATGCTTCTTGAAATAATTAGTAAACTTCATGATCTCACTAGTTCTATCAATGAGAAAACTGTGAATCAAACTATGTTTGTTAAGCCAAGATATGGTATTGGTTATCCTGGTAAGGAAGATTATGAGGACACATGCTCCGCTGAGAATGAGAAACTGAGAAGGGAACTGGTTGAGAAAAATGAAACTCTCAATCTAGCTATTCAAACTTCTCGTGATAAATATCAGTTCCTGGAAGAGAAGGTAAATGTTCTTGAGAAGAATCCTAAAGGTAAGCAAACCTGTTTTGATGGACAAAATGCTCATAAAATGTATGTCAATCAAGCTCAGGGAAATAAAGGTAAGGGAATTGACTTTGAGTAGAGAAAGTATGAGAAACCATTTAGGCCGGGTCGTGGCAAATATGGTCATGTTTTGTATAACCGTGTTTGCTGGCATTGTGGTAAAAATGGTCATAATATTCATGATTGTATTCATAAGAAAAAGCAAATTGAAGAAAGTCGTAGGAAAAGGAACTTGGATGTTGAGATTGGTGGTCATGGGTATTACCCAGCTAACCTACAGGAGCAAAGGAACTCTCATTCCCACAAACCCAGAAAATCAAGCTTGTCTGGGTGCATAAGTCTTAATTGAATTACAGGTTAAAGTGAGATGCCTAGTTCCCGACAAATTGAGAATTAATGATTGGGATGCATAATTGAAGATTTTTTACGCTAATCTCACTTCAGAGGAATAACAGAGGCAATAAATCCTTTGTTAAAGAAAATTGTTTTGGAGGGGCAGAAACAATGAAGGGAATTCCAATGCCGAGAGAAATGATCGAGAGTCACAAGTTGGTGACGTTAGTTCCCAGTGATAATATCCACAGAACTACAAGTATCAGAAATCAATGATTCAGGGGGAACTGACGTAAATGAGAAAATTCGTCACCTCAACTACTTATTGTTCCCAAGTCCTATGGTTGGAGCAACAACTGGGTGGTCAAGGCATGTTCCTTTGACACTATTCTTGTCATGTTTGTTGTTACTAATGCCTTTAACTATGTGTAGTATTCAGTTCCTCAGGTTAGGACTAAGCATTTTTTATATTAGGCATCATTTCTCGAGATATTAGGCATAATGTTGAAAAAGAACTCATTGCTATGAATCATTGTAGAGTAGAGGTCCGAATTGTTGACATTTGCACCAAAGCATTGAATCGAGAACCATTTGAGAACCTAAGTTTACTCCTTGGAATAAATTCTTTCAACTAGCAGTTTCACTTCCCTATCTAGTTCCCTTGATTGTTGTTTAGAATAGATATTATTATAATCCTTGGGGAACTATGTATGATTTGCTTGTCATGTTTTGATTCTAGTTTTATTCATAATTTTTTTATTGTAAGTCATTCACTGGATTTATTGCTTAGATTCATGGGTAACATTTTTTTGAATTTGTGGCATGAACATCTCTTTTCTAAACCTATAAAAGTCAATTTGATCTATTTGCACCCTCATTATAAGCCGAAATGATGATTGACTTAAGACTGTCCCTTGCCTGACTACTTTAAGAGTTCCTTATGATCCTTTCTCTTGTTTTAGTCCACAACTAGGAACAATTATTGTAGTGTCAAAATGCCCTCCATGTTCTTGTTATTTGGATACGTACTCTTGTGTGCATTCAGCTTGTCCTATACATAAATGTATCCAAACCAGCCTCAACTTTATGTCCAAGGAATTATGGTGACTGATGTTTCAGCTATTGCATATTATTGATGCACATTGATGGAATAAAACTGGAAAGGAATCGATATGTGCTGAAATCTTCAAAGTAAAAAAAAAAAGAGAGGAAAGAAAAAGGACATAAATGAAAAGTAGCGGACAAAATTTATTATTTCTTACCAAGGGAACTGAAGACGTCGGAAATCCTGATTACTGCAAGGCATCATTCCCATACAAGAAAATAAGATGAAAAAGTGAAGATTTCCTCTAAAGAATCGTTGAAAATGATCATTGTTGCTGAGAAGATGAAGTCTAATGTGATTCCTCTGGACACGAAGCCTTGATTCCCTTCTTTTTCTAGGACTCCTCCTAGCATCCCAGTAGTCATCTCCCTTTCGTCACTTTGTTTTTAATGTTCTTATCTTTCATGTTCATAGTTGTGTTATTTTGGTCTTTGCATGTAATTTGGTTCGTGTCTTTACTATATGGGAATTATGTCTTTTAACTAGTTTCTTCTATACACTTATCATTATTAGTTCACTATGTGATTATTTTAACCAATCTTTTCGATGATGTCAAAAGGGAGAATGAACTATGGAATGGGACTAATAGGCTGGCAGAAATTATTATCTTAGTTGTTATTCTAAGGGGGAATTATGGAATTCGTAGTATTTGCTAAGGGGGAACTTCACCAATATTCACATTCCTCTTACTTCTGCATACGATTCATACTTTGTATTTCATATCAACTGCCATTCATGCATATTGTTTATATGCCAGGTTCTACACGTTTGTCATCATCAAAAAGGGGGAAATTGTTGGGAAGTGAACTTTTAGAAACTTTGGTTCCCTTGAAAGTTCTCTTCCTCAGTTTTCCTACTTTTGACGATGACAAACACTTTGCTACTAATATTTTCACATGTTTAGGTAAACATGGAACTCAGGTTCAGGAAATGAATAACATAGACCAAGGAGCCAATTTTGGGAATTGGCATGGGAATTTAGAAGCAACAAAGTTGCGTCACTGAAGACGATATCTAGTACGGCGGCTGGCTAGGACAGATCTATTAGCTTAGGAGAAAAGCTTTTAGATATATATTTTCCATGTAATTAAGAGTGTAACTGAATATTCGTTATGGAAACAAAAGATGTAACAAATCTTATAATTTCTGATTTGTTTTGGTTATTTTATTTTTGCAAATCAACCAGCTGTAGATATTATGCTACACGGATGACTGCATAAATAAGGTAATCAAAACCTCTCATTTCTTACGCATTTTACGCAGAGCTTGAAGGTGAAGAGAAATCGGTGCTAGTTCTTGTGAGAAAAACGGTTGTAAGTCTCTTGCTTTTGTATTGCTTGATTAAGTCGAACTAGATAGAGAGTCTTAAGTGTGTCTTAAGTCTTTAATCTGTGTGTTCTATTCTAGTAGGTTGTAATCGAAGCTATAATAAAAGAAGTAGACTTTGAAATCCTTTCGAAAGAAAGATAGTGAGTTTTATCTTGGATAACTAGTTGGTTATCAAAGGTTCCCACTTAAAAGGAACTTGTCTTGAATCTGTTATTTAATTATATTCCGCTGTTAAGGAACTGAACTTCTTTGAAGACTAAGTTACCTTTGATTACTAACATCTACGATCCTACAAACATACTCCAATTTTCCTTTCAATTGGACACCTTTAATTGGAGCTAAACTATTTTTAGGATATTAAAAAATAGAATTAGAATTTTTTTTGGATTACCGTCAATAATACATTTTAATGTATTAAATTATATTATTTTATACTAAATCATAACTTTTAATACAAGATAATGTATTATAATCAGTAATCCAAACGCATCCTTATTTATCATAAATATCTCAAAAAATGAGCTATATTTAACATTTTCTTGTTTTATTTTCTTGTAAAATTACCGATGCGTCAATCGTTGACCGATTTCGGCCCACACGCCATTCTTCCTACAAATTATCAACGGTCACCTTCAATTCTTACGTACAAAGTTTTACCAGCAAACTTTCCTGGCCCTTGTGGGCCTGCCACGTTTCAACCGAAAAAAAAAACAGCATTAATTATTTTACATCCATGATTTTGAGTAAAAATTAAGATATCAAATTCACGTAATGTTGTCGATTTTGTAAAACCATAATTAATTTTTAAAAATTACATATAACCACCGTTTATTTATATTTTGTTAATAGATCACCTCACATCCATTTTGTCGTTAAACTTAAAATGTTAAAGGAATTAAAGTGACATGTTGAAATACCTCTTATGAAAACACATTTAACATTTATTTGTTTATATTCATTGTGATAATTGAGGGATGTACATCTCCTTCTGAATGGATCATAATGTTGGCCTTTTATAAAAAAAAAAACTAGTGTAGAACATGTACCTTGTACGGGTAAATGTAATTTGAGAAAATCAAAAAAAAAAATATGACTGAATTAAATTAATATATATCGAAGTATTTTTTTAGAAAAATATAATTCTCGTTGGATCATTGGAAATAATATGCTATGACACTACTACAAAATAGTCAATATACCCCGGGCGTTTTTAGCTTTATAACCCGGATGTAATCCGGGTTATAGCTGATCGAGGTATATAGTTAAAACTTAGAAGTATTAGCAAAAACTACCAGATTCCGAAACGCCGTTTGCAGAAATATCATGTTTTAGAAAGTATTGTAAATATGTCATAAAGCTGCAACACTTTTGAAAACCAAAAAGGTAAAATCAAAATAAGTAAAACGGCCTAAGATGCAGTTAAGTGTTAAACGGGTATATGAGTAAGCCTAATTATATACCTGTTCAACCGGTAGCACATCTCATCTTCCCCAATTAATGTTCTCCGCTGAACAACTTTTTTCCTTTCATCCCTGAACTCTTGAAGCGTATTCCTCACAGCAAATCCGAAATCCCCAAAGGCGAGAAGCCCTTTCTCCCTTTGTTCAGCCCTTTGTTAAGCCCTATTTGAAGCCCTAGATCGACAATGGTGAGGACCAGAGGTTTGCAGTCTGCGAACGGCAGAGTGAAGAAGCAGAAGTCGAATGGTTCTACAGAGTCGAAGAGAAGGGTTGAGGAGAGCGCGAATGCGAAGGCGGCTCCAGTGGCGAGGGGCCGAAAGAAGAGAGCCTACAGTTCGTCAGAGGAAGAAGAATCACGAAGTCCAGTCGTTTCGATGCAGAAGAAGAAACCGAGAATGGCTGAAGAACCAAAAGCCAAGAGGTCGAGGAAGGAGCCATCGAAGTCGGTTGGCGGGGTTAGTGATCTTCTCTAACTCTTAATTTTCTTGAAAAAAAAAACAAATTTTGTCTGAATGTGATGCATGCTAAAATTAGGCTTATGTGAAAATGAGAACATGATTTGCTCTGTGATAAACAGAGCACGGAGAGATGTGCAAAATTTATAGTAGCCTAAACTGTTACATCCATATGGCCTGACAAGCGAAATTATTGTCTGACGAAACGAATTATCTTACTTGACAAAGTAAGTTGTAGGGTTTATGTGAATATGAATGTCATGTATTTGTTCTGTGGTTAGAATGTTATAATGTCATAGTATCCTGATTCATGTTGATACAAAGGTGTAAGTTATACTATAGGGTAAAGACTTATCCTCAACAACTTCCATTTGTCCTGGCAAACCGCAATGTAGTCTGACAAGTTATTTTGTATCCTGAAAACATATATCTTTACCTGACAAAGTAAGATGGTGCCTCTCTTTTATGTGAATATGAAAGTCATTCTTACCTGTCATGTATATGTGAATGTAATTCATTACAGATAAGTTACAAGTGGCATTCTGAGGAGTTGTTTTTCGGTCGGATAAATCAGAACTCACGGCTTCAGTATCTTTCTCTTATCGAGAACACACTAACTCGAACAGACTGGCAGACAGTTATGCAGGGGCCGTTTGGCCCAATAATCAAAATAATGAAAAACATGAAATTGTCTGCACAACTGATTCACCATGTCTTGTTTAGGCAACTGGACACAAAAAAGCAGTTTGAGACATGGTATGATCTTGGTGGACAACCATGTAGGTTTTCAATAGAGGAGTTTAGGCTAATAACAGGACTGAATTGTGGGATGCCCGATGAGGAGGACAGTATGCAGGATAAGAATGCAGTGTTTGAATTTTTTGGGGTGAGGAGTATTACTATTGCTAACCTTTTAAACAAGTTCTTATCCTATCGGGAGGACAATGTATATAAGATGAAGATGGCCTTGTTGTTAATTCTTGAGGGTGTTGTACTTGGGGGTGATAAGAAGAGGAAGGTCAGACCCTTTCATGTCAAACTGACGGAAGACTTAGATCGTTTCAATAATTTCCCATGGGGTAGGAGTGCATATCTTGACCTCCATCAAAGTCTGGCTTCTGCTTTGGACACAAGAATGGAGACAGTTCAGGCTGCACTTGCAGTTTCAGACAATGCCAGAGCAGGATACACCATACGGGGTTTCCCGATGGTGTTTCAGGTAATGTCTTAGTAGTTGAGTATGTAAAACTGAGAAAGGTTAATGCCTCTGTTCATAATTGTGGATTAATTCCAATTCTGTTTGTTTCAAATATGGTTGTATGAGGCAGTGCCCCATATTGGCAGAACATTTGCCCAAAAGCTTACTAAAGTTGTGCAGCCCCGAGGTGTGAGGTGGCTTAAATCGAGTAGGCCAGGCTTGGATGCGATTTCTGATGCCCTAGAGGGGAATTTCCCTGCTAAACAGATCCTTGTTGAGGAGGACGGAGAGGACTTGGGAGAAAGCTATTATTTCCCGGAGGAGGAAGGACACAAATCCTTGGATGAGATTGTTAAGCACTTGAAGCCCAGAAGGAAAAATGCTGGTAAAAAGGCCAAGGGAGTTGGTAAGGGAGGACAAGCTGGAAACATTGAGGGTTTCGACCCAAGGCAAATTATGTATTGTTTGAATGAATTGCATGAAATGATGCATGCTCTAAGGGAGGAATTTATTGAGTTAAACAAGTTCATAAGAGCCAAAGCTCCTAGAACAGGGCCATCTTCATCCAGTGATCAAGACATCAGTACACACCAGGAGCTCTCTAGGGAGGTTAACAGTGATAATGAACCCAACATCCCCCAACACCAGCAGAGCATGAGGGAGGCAAAGACGGAGTCTGAGGCAAATGATGAAGAGGAAAAGATGGAGTCTGAAGATGACGAAGACAATGACTCCAAAGAGGGAGAGTCCGAAGAGACTGAGACTGATGAGGTATGTATGCCCAAAACTTTCAGTTATTATATGTACAGTTCAGTCCAGATGTACATATTTCAGTCCATTTGTGCACATTTCAGACCATATATCATCGTTTCAGTAAAAAGTTCAGTCCATATATGTATTCAGTCCATATATGCACATTTCAGTCAATTTGAGCACAATTCGAAAAATATTTGCTTATTTCAGACCTTATATCATCGTTTCAGGAGACAATGGATGGAGAGCCAAATGCTGGTGAAATAGTTGTGTATGATGCAGGTAATGTAGGTGGTCAGAAAGAGGCGGGTGAAGATGTCGCAATAGTAGATAAGGAAGAAGAGCAAGTGGATGCAACAGATTCACTGTTAGTTCTTGTCCAAACTTGTACAATACTACATGCAGATGAGAAGCTGGTTAATGAGGCAACACCGCAAGATGTCGAGGGACTCATCAATGAGTTGGTTAATGACGAGTTGGTTAATGATGGGACTGTGGTGGCAACACAAGTTGAGGTGGCAACAAAAGCAGTGTCTGATGAGGGTGTGCATGACGGAGTTGTGGAGGAAGTAAAGGAAGCTGTTGTGAAGGGAGGAAGCAAGGTTGATGACGGAGGTGTTGATGTTGAGGAGGTAGCAAAGGGAGCTGATGTGGAGGGAAGGACCAAGGTTGATGACCAAGTTGTGGAGGAACCGAAGGGAGATGTCGAGGGACAAAACACTGTTAATGAAGGAGTTATAGGGGAATCAACGGGAGATGTTGTGGAGGGAGGGACGAAGCTTGATGAGCTAGGTGTTGAGGCGCGGACTGAAATACAAGGTGAGAAGGTATCACATGCTGATTTTGATGACGTGGGGGGTGATGAAGGGGAGACCAAGGAGTCCAAAGTGCCGAGGAAGGGCAGACCAAGGAAGGGTAGCCAAGTTCCGAACAAGACATATCCAACTCGCACTCGCGAAGTTTCCGCCAAGGCAAAATCACCCTACCGCAATGTGGATGAGCAGAAATTGGCAAAAAAGATTACCAAAAATAGCAAGGTGGAAGGGATGACAGAGCTGGTAAAGTGGATGCAGAGTGAGAGGTTAGTGACTTATCCACTCTACTCAATAAGGAATTGATGAAATGAATGTCAAAAACTTTTATGGCCTGACTTCAAGAATTCTGACCGGAAATTGATTCTTTGTGGACTGACTAACTTATATATAGCCTGTATATGTACTAATATATATATATATATATATATCCTTGTTTAATATTCAAATGAATATGTACCATCATGCAGTATTGAACCCCGAACTGGACCGGCCGGGCAATCATTGGACAAGGAGTTCTTTGAGATATTGTTTGCCCCAAAGAACTGGTTGGGCGGTTTGGTAATATTCCAATGCATTATTTGAAAATAGTATGCATGTGTAAAATAGTTTCGAGTTGATAGATTAACATTATTGCACCATTACAGCATATGGAGCAAATGATGTTCCTTTATCGTCAAAGGATTTCAGAGGATCCACAGCGGTTTTCGAAAGTGGTTGTGCTTGACCCATATTGGCAGAACTATGTGCAACGGGAATTCGAGTGCTTCCAGATAAATTCTCCACATAAGGGTAAGGATGAAATGTTGTCATACATGATGGGTTCATGTCCGGGAGAGTATGGGAAGAGATGGGATGATGCGGAACGCATATACGCGTGCTTCAATATCGAAAGGAAGCACTGGTTTGCCTTAGAAATTGATCTATGCGACTGGTGTGTGACGGTTTATGACTACAATGTGGATCTGTACAAAGACAAGGAAATTTTCGATATGATCCGCCCCATCGTTGAGACTGTTCCAAGATATGTCAAGATGTACGAGCCACTGGCAAAGAGATGTGAACCGTTATTGGACAATCCAATGTCGGTGTCCCGTCGTCATAACCTTAAGCAGAACAAGCGCGGGTAAGTATACATGTATTTATGCCCAAATAAATCCTTATCAAACTGCAATTGATATACATTCTAACGTGTTTTGTACATCGTGCAGAGGAGATTGTGGGGTCTACACCTTGAAGTACATTGAGTTATTGATTCTCGGCATGTCAAACTTGGATCTGTCGTCGGACAAATTCATAGATGCACATAGAAGTCAAATGGCTCATAGTATTTTTAGATGTTGTTGGGATGGTCTTTAAGGACTTTTGATGTAATGTGGTGATTGCATTGTGTTGTTGGGAAACATTTGGCTAGGAACACGACTTATAATTGTATTTGAATTTCAGAGATACTGTTTTCAGCATGTTTACATGCTTGTGATGGTGTTTATGTCAGCCAAGATATTGGTTTTACATCAAAAGGCACCCAGGTGGGGTTAGATTTCGAATGTTTTCAGCATGTTTTCATTTAAAATGGTGGGGTTAGATTTCGAATAAAACCAAAGAGGGGGGAAAATTGTGACTTAAGTCAGGCCAGATTACGGATTTACAGTACATATTCATATTTGTCAGGTTGTTTTGATATATCTATTTCAAATTCATCATTTCCAGTTATTGCAAATCATCGTACAAAAACTCCCATATTGAAACCTAATATTTCCTACATTTAAAGGGTTTGGAAATCGAAAAATAGCCTGTAAAAGGGGGGGAGGAGGGGGGGGTAAAGTACACATTATAAATTTACAATACATATTTAGCTTTGTCAGGTCATTTTTTAGAAATCTTATTCTAGGTCATCCCATGACTTATGGCGGAACTAGAAGAAACATCACAATGGTAAATAACCGTAGGAAAAGACAACGTTTTTAAGTGGTTTTGAAACCGAAGCTTTGTTCTACATATAAATGGTTATGAAACCGAATAAAAACATGGTACAAAAACAATTAAAAAAGGGTACAGGGTTTATTATTTGAAAATAGCCTTGAAAAAGAGGGGGGTTAAAGTACACACTAACCTAAATTTGTGCTACATGTCAACGGTTATGAAACTGGGAAAAAAAGGTACGAAACCGGATAAAAATGGTAAAAAACAGTTAAAACCGGTTTTCACCGCGGGGTTAGTTCTTGCGACCATATTAATTTTGGTTTTTTTTACTTACGTCAGTCAACAATATTGACTTACAGTACGTATTTAGCTTTGTCAGGTCATTTTGTAGACATCTTATTCGAAGTCATTTAATGGTAATTAACCGTAGGAAATCTTATTCAAAGTCACCCTTTCCAATGCATATTCTTATTTGTCAGGCGAGACTACGGATTTACGTCAGTCCACAAAAGCGAATTACAGTGCTTATTGATGTTAGTCAGGTCATCTGTAGAAATCTTATTCAAAGTCATCCAATGGTAATTAACCGTAGGAAAATCTTATTCAAAGTCATCCAATGACATTATCGTCTTCCCACTTGACATGAAATATTAATTCCTGCGACATTAACATACCATACCAAATATACTATCTCATAACCTACTGACTATATATAGTCACTATATGCCATTATCATCTTCCTACTTGACATACGTATCATAAAACAACAGAACCTCCTAAATACTACACTGTATTACATTGTCACTAAACTAGATTCCTTCATCAGATACTAAT
Organism: Rheum nobile; assembly: GCA_027886185.1. Taxonomy (NCBI): domain Eukaryota; kingdom Viridiplantae; phylum Streptophyta; class Magnoliopsida; order Caryophyllales; family Polygonaceae; genus Rheum; species Rheum nobile. Next base: position 1,243,855 of record WOAB01000067.1, on the reverse strand, counting down.
TATGTGCGGAGGAGACAGATGATTCCGGGCCGTCACGCTGCGGAAGTTCATCAACAACATCTTGGGTGATAAATATGTTGATGAGAGCAACGGTTCTACCTTGGGCGGCAAGGGCGACATCGTCTCCGCGGCGCTGTAAGGCCCTCAAGGTACGAGGCCCGCCATGGGGGGGAACTACTTCGAAGAAGTAAGAGGCGCCTAGATCGGAATCATTAAAATAAAATAGTTGGTTCAGTAACCCATGGATTTCCCGTACCCTTTCAGCATGGGCCCTCCAGTTTTGCCTCCGTCCGCCTTGGTAGACATGGGTGAAAATCATGGCATCTTGTCCCCTTGAAGGGATGAGTCTCCCTCCGGTGTGGACAGTTGTGTAAATGAAGTGATCATTAAGGTCCCATTCATGGTTGTCAGGCTCATAAGCCATGGAAACAAAAGAAGCACGAGAACGGAAATTAGAGTTGTTAGGGTGATTCGAAGATGTTTTTGGATGAGGAAATTCGAAAAGTTTTTGTAGCGGATTGTGGATGAGGAAGAATGTGGATGAGGGGGTATATAAATAGTTGTTTGGGTTGGTGGCGGTTAGGGTTACATTCATAAGGGTGATTAAAAAATTCGAAAAATAAAACAACAGAACCTGTACAAAAACAGTTAAAAACGGTTAAAAACAGTTAAAATAGTTTATAACCGCGGGGTTAGTTCTTCAGACCAAAGCTTTATTCTAATTGTTAAATAAGTCAGTCCACAATAGATATTTACAGTACATATTGATATTTGTCAGGTCAATTTGTATAAATCTTATTCCAAGTCATCCCACGACTTATGGCGGAACTCGAAGAAACATCACAATGGTAAATAACCGTAGGAAAAGACAACGTTTTTAAATGGTTATCAAACCGAAGCTTTGGCAATAAGCTATTTTAAAGATGGGGTTAACTAGTTTTCGAATAAAACCAAAGCTTCGGCAATAAGCTTTGTCAGGTTCTTCTACTCTCTTACAGTATGTAATATCTTTTGTCAGGTCATGATGAAGAAATTTTATTCAAAGTCATCCTTTCCAATGCATACCCGATTTGACCCCTCTTAATTTTTAATTAAATATCGTGTGATCCCTCAACTACCCATCATTAACTCCGTTATCCACTCATCCTTGTGTATAAATAGCATTCTTGCCTTGTCCCAACCCCTCACATTTCCTGTCTCAAACTCCTCGCACTCCTCTCTCATTTTGAAAAAAATCTCTTGCAACATGGCCGACTCGAACGTTTTCCTGCAAGTGTACTGGGATGGGAAACTATCGCCATCGACTGGGGTGATGGCCCTATTGACTACGCACGAGTACAGGGGAAGGAGAACCCAACTCCTCAAAGTTCCAGCCAACAAGATGGACATCTGGTACGTCCATGGTCAGATAAGCATGCTCTCTCCCGGTTCAAAATCCTTAGTTTTTGAACAGGTCCCATTAGCCGGCCAGCGGTTTCTTCAACCGCTGCAGACACAGTCCGACTATGACGACCTTGCCCGCCTCGGCGAGAGGGTCTCCGGCGTCAAGGTGTATGTGGTGCTGGACACTCCAGATCTTTCTCTGGCCCAGTGATGATGGCCATGGTGTTGGCCGTGGGGATGTTTTGTAATTTTTTTTGCTGTTTTTTATGGTGTTTGGTATGGTTGTTTAGGGATGTAATGCTAGCATTTTAGGACAAAACGTTTATGTTTGTTATGGTTGTTTTGTAATGAAGATCCTAAACGTTTATGTTTGTTATGGTTGCTCGTAATCTCGCATTTACTACTTTTGACTATTTTCATTTCAGGACAAAACGTATCATGGTCATACTAAACGTACTATTGTTCAGGGCAAAAAGAGTAAAATTTCAGAGCAATAACATCGAATATGTGTACATGAATATTCATGACAAATGAAATATATTCAGGAGAACCCGCGTCTAATGGCAGAGTACTAACAACATGTGGTAATTGTATTTGAAATTGTGATGACAATTCAAGGATGTTTTCAAGGAAATTGGTGATTAATTCAAGAAATATTCATGTTTTACCTGCAGAAAACCCTCGTTTTATAAACAAGGAACCAGAATACATTGTCTTGGTAAACATACGGTTATGAGTAGTTATCATAATTTAACCAACAAGGTTACAAATTGGACAATGAAGACAACAAGTAACACCACAAGTACCACCACACCAAGTACAACTTTCAAAACGAAATTTTCTGTTTTGATATTCATAATGTCATTCATTGAAGTCGGTTGTTGGTAGATAAGATTTTGCCGAGTGGTTGCCCCGTGTTCTTCAACAACTCTTACGCTTTGAATGGACTCATTGGCGGGGTTATTATAAGCTTGACCATCCACCCATTTGAAGTATTTGCAATCATGCCCTGCCTAAGGTTTAATACAAAATTCAACCAATCAACTAATTTAATTCTAAATGAAATCCCAATTTAAAAGCATATGTCGCACGAAATTTGACATTCAACAATACCTTCCATAATGGACACCCATAGAACTGTTTTCCCGAATTTTGAGTGTGTTTGCATGTTTGTATTGTTGCAGGGAAGCCATGGAAGCATTTTTGAGTTGATGATTCACCAGCTGCGTGCCCTCTCCTCCACGAATTTGAATTGGCAGATGATCTTCCTTGTGTCCAGCCGTTTTTCATCCTACAATGTCGGGCAACTTTTCGAAGACGGTGTTCCTCTTTCGACTCTGCGTTGTTCTTTGTTTTTCCTTCTGTGCCAATTTTCGATGATGACGGTGTTCCTCTTTCGTGCCCTCTCCAGAAGAGGATATTCCTTGTGCCCATACTTTGTTTTTCTTGTTTTTATTAAAGAAAGAGAAATGAAATGAAAGTTCAATGCCTGATGTGATGTGTGTCAGGTCAACATCTTTTTCTTATATGCAGAGTGCAGTCCAAAAAATTCAAGCGTTGTTGACACCGTTTACAAATACTTAAAAAACTGTGTACAAGCTTCCACCTTAAACCAAAAGAGTATGAAATGGGTTTTTAAACTGTAAAAAAAACTTTCACATTTACAGTTTTTCAAAATTAAAGGGACCCTAAAATGAAAATTTAATTGGGTTTTTAAACTATTTCAAGAGGGATAAGATACTCTCTATTATTTGCAACTATGGCGGCAACGATTTGACGCAGTCAGGCAGTATTAAAGTCGTACAAGACGTTTGCTGCTTTGTCAGGCCATAATAAGTACACAACATAGGCTTTTGAATAAATCTTCAGCTGACGTCATCCTTATCCTTTCCACTTAACTCTTCTAGGGTAAGTTTTCAGGTTGTCACTTAATGTTGTATTTGCAATGAGTTATTTTGAATAGGTAAAATAATATAACGGGGCCAATTTTATTTAATAGATTTTATTATCAGTAAAAATAATGAAGTTTTTTCAATGAAAATAATTAATATTATTGAATATAAATAATTAATATTAGTCAATTATTTAGTAATTATGAGGCGCATTAGCAATTTTCAATTAAGAGGAGCGATTATGAAAAAAATAAGTAGATCAATTTTGTTGGAATGGATGAAACGTTGGGTTTTAAGATGGAATGAAAATGTTCCTTCAGCTTGGAATGGCCCATTACACAAGGAGTGAAATAAATTTTAAGTTTTCAGATTGACATGAAAATCGTACCAAACGAGGTCTTAATGCTTTTCCCAGGCTCTGGAGCAAGGTTCTTAAAAATACTTCGATGCTCGCACTTCCTTCTCTACATACTCAAAATTTGCCCTGACAACGTAGTTATAAGCCTTGCAAACAACCATATGTCGACTGACGATTAATGCTTGTTCTATTTCTGAGATATGTAACATCGTACATAGTTTTTACCTTTTCGGGTTTCTCAGGCATTATACAAATTGTTACAGTACGTATTCAGGTTTGTCAGGTCACTTTGAAATAAGAGGGTAAGTTTGAAATTTTTCATTTCGATTTGACCCCTTAAAAATTTCACTAAAAGTACACCCTTACTTGCCCAAATCTTTTCTACCAAGTCTCTTCAAATACTCACCAGTCCATTACCAAAGTTCTCTACCAAGGATCTCCAAACACTCCCACTTTCCCAAATAGTCCCACTCCCACGTTCTTCAAATAATCCCTCTCTATACTCTAAATTCATGGCGGGAGAACATCACATTGTGACTGGGACATACTTATACATAAATGAACTGCTTCAATCTGCCCGTGAAGTGAAGGATCATGTTGGAGGCCGGAAGATGACCGAGGCCGAATTCCAGGAGTACAATCGCAACATTGTGGCCAGAGATTTGGAGCTGGTAAGTTTAATTAAGGATTTGCGCCGCCTCGGGCAGGAGCTTACTGGTGTGAGTCCGGAAGGGGCTCAGACCGAAGAAGAAAAGGCCCGAATCAAGCTAAAGCTTAGACTGGTAAGGCTTTTGTTGTATATTTTCTTCCTATGTGCAGGGGCCGTGCCTACGATGCTTAATTTGTGTTTCTGCAGTCTGAATGGGACACCACCTTCACTGAGCTCAACATAAAAAGGGTGTTGGACCATGCTCAGTCGCTGGAGGGAAAGTTGAAGTCCCGATATCTATCTTGATGGGATAATGTTTTCATAACAGTGTAGTTTCTGAGTATGTGTGCATAAGTGTTTTTAATGTATGAACTTTGCAATGCTAGTTTTTTTGTTCTTTTGTGTGTGGGAATGCCATGTGAAGGGCACGTTTTGTTTAAAGTTGAACAACGTAATATAATGCTTCTGTTTATAAGGTTCAGACCATGTTGGAGTTTTACAGGACGTATTGTGAATTTACAGGTCGTATTTATGTATTACGTTTGTCAGTACAACTTCGCACCTGATTCTAGGGTTCTTATGAAGGTTCATTTATAGACTTCGCAACTGAAATGGGTTCGCAGATGATTGTGTTTATTCACTAGGTTTTGTAGATTCCTTTGTCAGACCATGTTAGGCGTTTACAGGACGTATTGTGGCTTTACAGGTCGTTTTGTATGTATAAGGTTTTCCTCGAGCAAATGAGTATGTGAGGACATAAGCGTTGTTTTACACGGTGTTCTACAGTCTTATGGGTTGTCATTTATAGGGTTTAACACTGACTCATGCTGAGAAGTCATCAACTCTTAACCCAAAGATGATGACAGGACAAAATGCAACGTTTGCAGAGAACCTAAGAACTTTGTCAGTACAACTTTGCACCATGATTGTGTTCATTCATTCAGTTTTTTAAATACCTTTGTCAGACCATGTTAGGATTTTACAGGACGTATTGTGGTGTTACAGGTCGTTTTGCATGTTTTAGGTTTTCCTCGAGCAAATGATTATGTCAGGACATATACGTTGTTTTACAGGGTGTTCTACAGTCTTATGGGTTCTCCTTGTGAGGAGTTTACCACTGACTCATGCTGACAAGTCATCAACTATTAAGCAAAGATGATGACAGGACAAAATGCAACGTTTGCAGAGAACCTAAGAACTTTGTCAGTACAACTTCGCACCTGATTCTAGGGTTCTTATGAAGGTTCAAGATGACAAGTAAATCTTAAGCAAAATTTTTAATTTATGTACTTTGTATATCATCCAAAAGGAAGCCCCCATAAAAAAGAGGTGTGGTTTACGCCTATATAGACTTAAACCATACATCTTTTCCATGAAACACCCAACAACAACATTTACTAGCATAAACACCCAAAAACAACAACATGGTGACAATTGTAAACCCAAAAAAAACTAACCCATTCTCTTCCTATGATTGTCCATCATCAGTCCTTCTCCTCCTACAGTACTGCTTGTTGTGGCCTTGGTTGCCGCAATACGAACACCGCCTCCTCCTAGTATAGTTCCCCTCCCACGTCGCCCTGTATCAGTTAATTTGTGGCCTTCCAGGAAGACGTTTTACATTTGGTGGACATCATGGAATGGATGACACGGCTTTAGGAATTGACCATCGGCCTGTGGGAGGAACAAGATGCACAGTTTCCTTGTACACTTCTCTCACACACTCGTTCTTGAACATGGGATGGACGAGATCAGTGAGTCGCACTCCCCTATCACTTGCAACCGCTATGGCATGAGAACAAGGAACTTTATCAATCTGGAACATGTTACAATCACATGTACGAGCATTAAGGTTCACCGAGTATCTACAAGTTCCTACCATGACCTCCGCTTCAAACTGGCTTAGTCTTCGAACACTCATCTTTGCTGCCCTTCTGTAGTTCACCTCTACCAGCGTGTACACAGAGGGTGACAAGTATTGGTCCCAGTTTGAGGCCGCTTCCCTTCTTTGACAAAACCATTTAGAAATGGTCTCAACAATCGCATCAAACAGAGCAAGAATAGGCCACTGACGCTGTGTTTTCCACAAGCCATTGAGACACTCGGCGTTGTTGCTTGTCATGATGTTAAACCTGTTCCCATGAAAATGCGCTCTCGCCCAGTTTTCAACTCCAACTTCTTTTAGATATTGACCAATCTTTGGAGATGCAGCTGTTATTTGAGCAAACTGATGATTGAACTCAGCTACTGTGTAAGCATGAGCAGCTTTTTCGAATATGCCGAAGAGGTCTTGCCTACCAAACTTCCTCTTGAAGTTTTGGTATATGTGATATATGCAATATCCATGCTTGGCGAAACGATAGCTATTTCTCAGACCCTTCCCAATGCTAAGATGACGATCAGACACGAAATACAACTCGGGATGATCAGGAACAACAAGCCTCAATTCACTGAAGAAAAATGACCATCCATCATCGTTCTCACTATTAACAACGGCAACAGCAAGGGGATATATTTGGCCGTTTCCATCTTGTGCCGTTGCCAACAGAAGTATCCCCTTGAACTTGGCTGAGAGGTGAGTGCCATCAACTAATATTACCTACACATGCAGAACTATTTTCTCAAATGTTGCCCTGCCAACAGAGTTATAAGCTTTGAAACTACGGTATATAGCCTGACAAAATGACAAATTGACTATTTCTCAGATGTTGCCCTGACACACGCAGAACTATTTTCTGTTTGTCACATATTCAGTCATATAGTAGATTTACCTGATAAAGTAACTATATCTCCTGACGTAACAACATCACGACTGAATACTGACCTTTTTCAGATGTGGCACTGCCCTTATCCATGGACCTAAAGTCCAGAAGACGTACTTGAAGCGTTGCTCAGCATCTCTGACTATTCTCGTGTATGTTCCCGGATTAGATTTCTGTAACATGTGCATGTAAGAGTACATTGCCTTGTAGCTATCCGCAGCTGTACCATGTGCCATGACCTGGGCGAAGAGCCGTGCTCAATTGGCTTTGTAGTAGCTTGTCCTTATCCTTTGCTGTAACATGAAATCCTGAATTTCTGAAGCAAGTAGGCCTTTACAGCCGTTTAAAAACCTGAGATGTAACGAAGTGAATCAATACATGCATTCATATTGGCCTTTGATAACAAAAATATATTCAAATGCAAGAAAACCATACTTGTGAAGTACTTTATCGGCAATCAGCCGAAAAGTTGCTCCTTTGTGGTGATTGTGGTTTACTCTCATGCCACAGGTATGATCCACAACATATTGTCGCACCATAAACAACGACGTTTTTCGATACAATGAGCCACGACAAAAAAACTTGCATTTGTCGTCAACGCACGCAACTTCATAATTGGACTTATTGGACCTCTTCACACGCATCTCATAGAAGTTTTCCATTGCCAGGGAGAAGAGTGTAGCTTTTAACTCTTCCTTACAATTGAAGAGTTGACCAACCTTCATTGTTGGATATGAGGACTTGTTTGCACTTGTTTCCTCATCTTCAACTAACATTTCCATCTCCGCTGGATAGTACCTCTTTTGAAGCACTCTAAGCATGTCTTCATCAACATCAACCTCTTCTTCTTTATCATCCTCTATTTGCTCCTCGTTCTGTGTTCCCTCAATGCCATTAATTTCTTCCCACACATCATCTAGACCAACTGTATTCACATCATCCCCTGAAGCATACCCTAACCCTTCCACACCATCAACACAATCATCATCACCTGATTCATAATAGCCCTCATAGTCAAAGTCATCTTCTATTTCATCCTCCAAAGAAACTCCACTGTTGGCATAATCAGTCATAGCCTGCTTCCCTTTGTTTCTGGATGTAGCACCTTCAATGTCCTCATCATCGCTGCTCAATAATATAATGTCTTCCACTATCAGGGGACAATTTCTCTTGTATTTCCCCCTCACTTCATCCCTTTTTAATCTCCTTAACTCTACATCGTTGTCAGCTTCAATAGTTTCATCAATCGACCTGACATCTGTGTGAGGTGCTCTGTCTTGTTTAAAAAATGACCTGAAAAAGTCTTTATTATATTGGCTCTGGCTCTGAGTTCGTGGTGGAGCTGTTGAAGGAAGAGTACGATGTTCAGCCCTTTCACTTCGAATCTCTTCCTTCTTTAAAAGGTTGGTGTACAACGCAATATTCCACTTTGCTGAATTTTCTCCACATATGTTCAAGAACTTGAACGCAGCAAGATCGTCGTCATCATTTATAAAGATGGGTGTAAGTTCTGGTTTATTTTCATAAGCGTATTGCACAATCAATTTTTCTTCATCAAATGGGTTCTTCTCAGTCCATTTGTTGCGCAGTGTAGCCAAGTCCATGTCAGGGGAAAGCAACATGGCTCTCACTATTCTATCACCCTCATACAACCACCTTTTCCCTTGTTCTTTCCATTCTCCACCACTGATGAACGTCACATACACTAGTTTCGAACCTACAAATAAATAAGGTTTTTGAACTTCACGTATACAGAACAGAGGGGGAAAATTGATTGTTTTTCAGGAGAATTTACTTACCCATGCAAGTTGTATTTGCAAGCGTCAGGTGTTAAATATCAGGTGCGAAATATCTCACGTATAATAACTGGTCAGGCTGCTTTTAAGTTCTCCAGGAATATTCAGGGATTTTTTCAGGGGAGGTTAGCTGGAGGGATTAAAGGTTGAGGGAGGCCAGATTTTTTGGAGGGAAACTTGCCCGCCAATTCGAAGTCCACTTTGCTGAAATTTTTTCACACTGATGTGATGCCTCTGTCCACCGGCGGCTTCAACCTCATTAAGAGAGATTAACCCTTTCTTTTATTATTTTTAGACATAATATTAGCCAACTTTTACCCATTTTCTATTTAAAACAAAAGCTAAATTCCACACTCCACAATAGCAAGAATGCCAGAATCCGTATAGAATTCTGATACTTTTGCAATTCCGTTGAAAATCTTGGATTTCTGCAACTGGCAAAAGCAAATCTGGTATTTTTGCTAATACGCCTAAAACTTATATACCTCGGTTATTTGAAAAAAAAACGCCCGGGGTATATACCTTATAGTTTGAGCCCCTTTTTTTAGTATGCGAGAAAACTCCGGGGTATATTCGGTATATATACCCCGGGTATAATAATTATCTGGGGTATTTACCTCTATAAACCGGGGTATTTGGTTGGTATATACCTCGGCGATTGTACCTCCGGGTTATATGTCCGCAAATTGGCACCGAGGTATATGTGAATATTAACAGCATCCACTGACTTTTCCATCTGTATTATATGGTATATAACCCGGATGAACATCCGTGTTATATTACATATACACCGGACTAACAAACATCTAACAAAATCAGTGGATGATGTTTATATCACGAACCAATCTCCGGGATATAAAACATTTTTCCGTAGAGTTTTATATTTGTTTATTTTCACATAACTTCCACCTGTATAACCATATATCCAAAGTCCAAACACATATCCAAGCAAACCCAAAACGTCTTTCATATATCAAACCAAAATACCAATTGTATCAAACATTCAATACAATCTTATCGCACAAAAAGAAAACCAACTAAGTATAATATTTGTCAACACTTAAGCTAAGCATAGTCACTAGGTAAACAAACCTAATAATTGTTTTAGAATTCAGGAAAAACCCATATAACAAAGGATTATTGAAACGCCATCAACCACTTTCTTTTGTTGTTTTTCTCCAAGTTATCCAACAAAAAAATAACCTACAAAAGAGAATAACATGCTTAATCAATTGATACAACAAACATACGAATACAACCTTGCATTGCCATCACATAAAAGACTACGACATCCAAAAAAGAGTACTAACTACATGCAACAAGGTAAACAAGTCCAAAATTTTATGACAAGCTATTTACCAACATACCTAAAAGATGAGACGAAGCAAGTATTCGATACATTCCTTTCTAATTTCGTCAATTTCACTTTCAGAGAAGCTGTCCTTCTTACCATACCACTACAAAAAATAATAAAATGACTAACATAGCTGCATATAAGTACAAAAAATAATAAAATGACTAACATAACTGCAGGTTCTTACATAGGTTAGATTCATGTCATTCTAAAACAGGTGAAAATGTTGGTTAATGCAATTATGAGCAAAATCAATACAAGATCAACAAGTGTATAATGCTTACTTGGGAGTCCAACGGATCTGCTTCACGAGAAACAATGTGTTGCAAGCTAACAATCACGTTGGATGCAGCTAAAATGGGGTCTACTGAGTGATGCGGTATAGCTGCATGACCTCCCTTGCCATTAATAGTAGCTTTAAAACTGCCAAAACCCGCCAAAATAGGGCCTGGCCTGGAAGAAACTTGACCAAGGGCCAAATTAGACCGAATGTGCAATGCAAAAATTGCTTCTGCATTCTCTATTGCTCCATCCTCAATCATTTTCTTCGCACCTGCATATCCTTCCTCTCCCGGTTGGAAAACTAGAACTACAGTCCCCTATTCGTCAATAATAAACCCTGAATTCACACTAAAAAAACTACCAATATATACTGTTGTATATATTGCCTAAAACGGGCAAAAATGAATCCTTTATAGTTGTATCAGCAGCAATTATACAGGGATAGAGAACAAGTAGATTTCCAACAACATAATCAGCTAGAGATCAACTTTAGGAAAACCTACAAAAGGACAAAGGTTCACTTGCTCAAATTATAACATATTTGATCAAACTTAGTTGTCCTAGAAAAGGAGGAACAAGAGACAAGTACCAAGTATGTACTAAAACGGGCAATTTTGATCAATATATATTGCCAAAAATGGGCAATGATGAATTCCTTTACAGTTGTATCAGCAGCAATTATACAGGGATAGAGAACAAGTAGATTTCCAACAACATTATCAGCAAGAGGTCAACTTTAGAAAAACCTATAAAGAGGACAAAGGTTCGCTTGCTCGAATTATAACATATTTTATCAAACTTAGTTGTCCTAGAATAGGAGGAACAAGAGACAAGTACCAAGTATGTACTAAAACGGGCAATTTTGATCAAGATATATTGCCAAAAATGGGCAATGATGAATTCCCTTACAGTTGCATCAGCAACAATTATACAGGGATAGAGAACAAGTAGATTTCCAACATCATTATCAGCAAGAGATCAACTTTAGGCAGACCTAGAATTTCTCTTGCTCGAATTATAACATATTTGATCAAACTTAGTTAAAGTATCAACTGTTAAAGCACAAACCTTTAGCTCCTCATGATGTTGTTGAAGTATCTTTGCAGCTCCAAACATCATAGTCATATGAGCATCATGGCCACAAGCATGCATCTTTCCAGGTATTTTACTCTTGTGTTACCACTCAACCATTTCCTGAATTGGAAGAGCATCCATTAATTCAGGTAACATGCCATTTTTTTTGGTTGACACATCATGTTTACATATGCGATATACAGTACAACTCATTTTTCAGAAGAGACTATTACTTTTTGCAAATGGCCTCAGTAAATGGGTAGTCACTGCCAATCCTACATGAGAAAGATTATGATTACTCAAACCATAAAACTGCAATCTAGGAAACTATATCTCAAAAGCTTCAGTGGCTTACAATAGTGGTCATAAACATCAGAGGCGTGATATCTACTTCTATTAAACTTCTTTGGATGCACTATTCATAGCTATCATGCAATTAGATCAATATTCAACTATAAAACTAATTTAGAGTTCATTTCGAAACCAATGGAAGTATTTATCCGAGTTCTTACCATTGATTTTCCAACATAGTATTGACCAGCTAGGACAGAGATTCAACATATAAAGAAAGATAAGTAATGAAGATTGAATTGGAACTTACCTATAATGCAACAAATTGAAGAGGTAGAAATTACTGAAACCCTAAAAAAAACAGTAGAAGCAATTAGAGCCAGTAAATTCACAAAAAAAAATTGAAGAACACCACGTACAGCGGCGCAGAACTGACCTTGAAGAACCAGTTCAAGTAGAAACCGGAAATTGACCACCTTCCAACTGAAGAACACCACGTACGGCGCAGAAATTGAAGAACCACCAACGCGACCTGCCACCACGGCGAGCAGAAACGGCGGGAGAAGAACACCACGGCGTAGAAATTGACCACCACGACGAGCTGCTACCCCGGCGAGCAGAAACGGCGGCATCTTGCAACCAGAAGAAGACAAAGCGTGGCAAACCACCACAGCAGAGCTAGGAGACGATGGTGACCAGGCGCCGACGAAGAGGAGGATGGTGACTAGGCGCCGACGACGAGCTGGATCGGAGATGAACAACAGAGCTAGGAGACGATGAACAGCAGAGCGCGAGGTATCGATTTAGGTTTTAGGTTCTGAAAATTAAACAGTAAAGTGGAATTTATTTTTATGTCTAATATTTCGGGCGTTTGAGTGGTGTATATATTCATCAAAATACCCCGGATATAATATATATGAGGTATTTGGGATTTTTGAAGATTTGTTTTGATTTTATACCCCGGATATTTAACCCATACGGTGTATATAATTTATTGTCCAATTTTCACGGCTTTATACCTCGTATTTTACACGCCCGGGGTATTTCTGACGAGATATATTAACTATTTTGTAGTAGTGTGATATATATAAATTTATGTAGACTCATTTAGAGAATAGTTAATATATAAATATTATAATGATTATTAATCTAAAAATCTCGATAAAATTATTCTCGAATTACAAATTATTTATACGTGGGATATTAAGTATTATAACAAAATCTTTATTTTTTTATGTATTTTTAGTTTGATATTTGAACAATTCATAATCAAAATTTCAAATCTTAACTACTATATTATACCTTCAAATCAAGTTTTTGGTTAAACATGGATAAAAGTCAGGTGAAAATAAAGTGAGGTGAAGATTTTAAAATTATAAAAATTAAAATTAAAATTATGTATAATTAATGAAGAACGCCAATATAAATCATTAAAAAATAAATTATATTAAAATAAGATTTATGTTTTTCAAGATAATATATATAGGTAACACAATGGGGATCCAAAATTGTTGTTACACCCTCAACGATACTTGTAAAAATCACAATATAAAACAATTATTTTTAAATATTTACGAAAATAATAATATAACTAAAAATTAGTTACGAAACCAATATTTATCATAGCAAGCTATGATAAATATTTCATGATTTTAAGGGGATATGAGATCAAACGAACGGAAAAATAACAAAATAATTTTGATATTTCATGAATGGCTTAAAAATGAGATGCAAATTTCATTGACCTATGTTCAATGAATGGAGACGAAAAAGATTACTTTCTCTTGTAAAATGGTCATCATTCTTACGTTGCTTAAATAATAGGATTGCTTCACATGATTTTAAGGTAAAGGTTACAAAATATATTATACCACAAATAAAATTAATAACGAAAAAATTAAAGAACTTAATAAAGCAAAAAAATGAATGGTTAACAACTTAGGTAAAAAATGAAAGAAATTACATATCTCAAATGGGCATGTGCGTAGTATCGAAAGACGAAGACACAAAATTTATACCCTCGTACAAATTATTCATGATTTCTTTTCTTTTTTTAAATAATTAAGAGGGAGTGTAATTTAGAAATTTGTAATTCAGTTTATTAAGGATATTCAAAATTTAAAAATGATTTGGTCTAATAATATATTTGATATTTTAACTTTTTGTTAAAATAAATATATGCAATAATTCAAAAAATATATAAAAAAAATCATTACAAATCATCCAAATATATCACTTTTTTTTCTTCTAATTACGTAATGGACCCATCTAAAGTTTTAAATTTTAAATTTTAATTTATATCCTTACTTCTAGAAAATGATAATTAAAAAGTTATTTGAATAATTAATTAATTAGTAGTGGCTGATTTATGTAGGTGTAAACGATAATTAAAAAGTTATCTCACATTCAAATACTTTTAAATTTTGTATATGTACTACATTTTAATTTACTTTTGATATCATGTATAATCATATGAAATTGAAAGTTTGTTACGACAAAGATTTACCTGGATTTTTTAGTTAAACTTTATGTTTGAGTTAACAAAATTTTCTTGGTAATTTATAATTGAAAATAATTAACAAACTCAATTTAATTTTTTAAAACTGGAAATTATAATTAGCAAAATGATAAGTAATAAGCCCAAATAAACATTGTAAAATCGGAAAATAGCGACCATGTATTTTTTTATAGAAAATTATAATTAATTAAAAATTGTTAAATGGGAACGTATAATATACCAAATTTGTTAAAAATCTGATATGATATAATTGTTGTTAAGATGAGTTGTTAAAATTGAAAGGTTTAGAAGAAAATCTCAAGATTATATAAATTAATTTTGTTAAGATACATTCGTTTTAAATTTCACTAAATTGCTAATAAAATATGTATGTGTAATAATATAATATAGTGGGTTGAATTATAAAAGCACATGTATTGTGAGTTGAAAATTGTATATATTGTATGATTTGGACCATAAATTATATATGCAAAGTCATATAAATAATATTACTAATTACATAAATGAATATAAGATGTATTTTATAAATAAGTTTAGTAGGAAATCTATCATATATTAGTTTGACATATATAAGCTTATATTTTACAATTTGTAGAAATCAAATATTATAAGAAACGTATATAAGCATTTAACAAAGTTGTATATAGTTTTTATATGTTTGAAGTTAGGTATGATTAGATATTGTGATTTAAATTGAAATATAATGTTAAAAAAAAGTGGATTAATAACAAAATGACACGTATGATTTGTAGGGCCAAAAACATTCTGGTGACTCGAAATTCAATAACTTTAATATATATATATATTGATGGGCCATAAAATTTATTCGGGTCATTTTACTCTAAATGTGCCATAAAATTTGTATGTGTAATAATATATTATAGTGGGATTAATTATAAAAGTACATGTACTATGAGTTGGAAATTGTATATATTGTATGATTTTACATAGGTCAAATTATATATGCAAACACATAAAAATAATATTACTTATTACATAAATGAATATAAGATATATTATATATATGAGTTTAGTAGAAAATCTATCATATATTATTTTGACATATATTATAAGCTTATTGTATGTGTAATTTGTAGAAATCAAATTTTATAAAAAAATTGTATATATAGTTTTTATATATTTGAAGTTAGTTGTGATTAAATATTGTGATTTAAAATTTTAAATATTTGAAGTTAGTTGTGATTAGATATTGTGATTTAAATTGAATAGAATTGTTAATAAAAAAAAGTGGATTAACCATAAATTGACACATAAAAATTGTGGGGTCAGAATCAATATGATGACTCAAAATTTCTTTGCTTTAATATATATATAGATTATTTGTTTGTTACTATGTGGGGTCCATTTAACATCTATTTGTTGGTTGATGTGAATATTGTGCCTGAGGATAATAGTTTCACCCTGACCCAACGTATACATGATCATCTAACTCAAAAACTGACAAAAAAAAATGAATAAACCTATGTATGGACGAGTGATGGATTAAGAATCTTCGACATCCCCCGATATAATATCTCTAAAATGTAGTATATATTTTCATATATTTAATGCAATAATCACAAAATTATGAAAAAGAATCAAATGTTTTTTGTGTCCTATGACTTGCGCACAAGATACTCTTGAACAACTAGACCGAGTCCTTAAGCATTCTTCCCTCATTTCTTATTTTCCAAATCTTAACACTCGTCATCACCCATTTACAATATCTGATAATTGTTTAACCTCATTTACATTCGGTGCTTCTAAAATGAATCAGAGATTCTCTATTCGATTTAAAACTGCTTGGGCTAACAATATTGACTACGCAAAATTAGTTAAGACGGTTTGGGCTATGAACTTACTGGATCTTATATGTTCAAATTTGCTATGAAGCTTAAATTGTTGAAAACTTATTCCAGGGTATGGGCTCGTAAGAACATCAACCATATATTTGAACAACTAAAATTTACGGAGGGTAAACTCCAAATATTATAACAAAATTACCTCTCCAATCTTGATGATCGACTAATTGCCCAATAATTATCAACACATCTTCTCAAATACAAAAGATTGTTGGAATTTCAAAACAACTTTCTAGAAGCAACGGCCAAAAATTAACTGTTTAAATAATGCAAACTTCAACACAAAATGTTATCACTCCGTCGCTAAAGTTTGTTCTTTCAAACAGAGGAACATGGTCTTCCAAACAAAATATGGTCTAACACTCTACGATCAATAATCTATCTCTGCGGCAATTACATCTGAACTCAAGTCCCGTTTTCAAAAAAAAAGACTATTGTTTCATCAATTACTAACCTTAATGTCATACCTCAACTGATTATTGATTCTGATAACCAATCCTCATGCCAAATTCCCTCACAACACGAGATCAAAGCTGATATTTTTGATATGTCAAATGACAAGACTCTTAGACATGTTGGCTTCCCTGCTGATTTGTACCATAAATTTTGGCATGTCATCGGAGATTCCTTATGTGCTGCTATTCGAGCTTTTTCACTCGGGACAACTCCTCTGTGCTTGGAATCATTCTTTCATTGCTCTTATCACAAAACCACTACTATTAATCATTTACTACCTATTAGTCTCTGTAACACTAGTTATTGTATTATTACGATTGCAAATTTTGGTAAAACCAATTTTGCCCAAAATCATTAGTCCCCTTCAAGGTGCTTTTGTAGCTGCAATCCAAGACAATATCCTTATTGCCCATGAATCTATCCATTTGTTATCCTTTTTATTTGATTTTGGAAAATCTTATCTTTATAACTACTTGAGCCCCAAGATTTGTTATCCCTAAATGGATTTTACCCTCTAAATAGAGATTGTTTTCTGCCTTTGAAACACATAGAAATTTCGGCTCTCTCTCTAAAGTTATGATTTTTTGTTCTAAGCATACCCGGTGTTTCCAACCCTCCTTTGGCGAGTGCACGCGATCGGTGGGTGCTATGTGATCCTTAGGGGTTGACGCCTTGTCTAACTTTGCACCGCGGGTCAGGGCAAATTCACTTCTAAGACAGTGGACATCATAGCACGCCACAACAACATTTTCAAAGCGACTCTATAATTGTTTCCGAATAAGGTTTCGTTTCTATCTCGTTCTGATTTCTACTAACATAATCACTTCGATAGCTTGTGTAAGTGTTTTTAGCTACTACCCTTGTTGATAAGAAAAACTATTCACAAAGAAAGCGATCGGTGAATCTAAGTATCACTTATTGCCAATAATAAGATTGGTTTTTGTATTGAAGTTTATGCCGAAGGCCACCCCGTGCATGACTCACCTTTGTTATGAACTAGGAACGTTGTAACAACATGATAATTTCATGCTTATTGCATTCGACGGAAAATGAGATTACAGAATATGTTCTATTTTGTCGACCGGCCCAACAGATTGATTTGGTCAAAGTCGGAATCCAAAATTGGATGCTCTAATCGCACCAGGATGTACGTGCGACATGATCATGGCTTAATTTCCCACAAGGTACTCTATTCATTTCGACCTATTTCACCAGATGTAAGTATGTGTCACGGTGATAACATGTGTTAGTGTAGGATCGTAGATGTTAGTAATCAAAGGGAATTGAGGCTTCAGAGAAGTTCAGTTCCTTAGCAGCGGAATATAATCAAATAATAGATTCAAGACAAGTTCCTTAGAGTGGGAACCTTTGATAACCAACTAGTTATCCAGGATAAAACCCACTACCTTTATTTCAAAATGATTTCAAAGTCCAATTCTTCTATTCAAGCTTCGATTACAATCAACTAGAGTAGAACACACAGATTAAAGACTTAAGACACACTTAAGACTCTCTACCTAGTTCGACCTAATCAAGCACTCAAAAGCAAAAGACTTACACAGTTCTTCTCACAAGAACAATCACGATTTCTCTTCACGTTCAACTCTGTATGAATGCGTTAGAGATGAGAGAGTTTCAATTACTTTATTTATACATTTCACCCGTGTAGAATAGGATCTACAGCTGGCTGATTTGCATAAATAAAATAACCAAAAGAAATCAGAAAAGATAATATTTGTTACCAAATAATATCTTTCTTGATTTTACATCTTTTTGTTTCCATATAATATATTCAATTATTCTCCTAAAGATATGGAAACAAGGATATCTAAAAGCTTCTCTCCTAAGGTAAAATATCTACCCTAAACAGCCGTCACGCTTGATATCACTTCCAGTTAGCGCGGTATTAAAGTATCATTGCTCCTGAGTTCCCATGCCAGTTCCCAACAATGACTTCTTGGTCTCTGTTCTTCATCTCCTGAACCTGAGTTCCCTGTTCAACTACACATATGGAAATATTAGTAGCAAAGTGTTTGTTATCGTCAAAATTAGGAAAACTAAATAAGGGAACTTGCAAGGGAACTAGAGTTCCTGAAAGTTCACTTCCTAACAATTTCCCCCTTTTTGATGATGACTTTTTGATGATGACAAACATGTAGAACCTGACATATAAACAATAGGCATGAATGGCAGTTGATATGAAATACAAAGTATGAATCATATGAAGAAGTAAGAGGAATGTGAATATTGATGAAGTTCCCCCTTAGCAAATACTACGAATTCCATACTTCCCCCTTAGAATAACAACCAAGATAATAATTTCTGCCAGCCTATTGGTCCCATTCCAAAGTTCATTCCCCCTTTTGACATCATCAAAAAGATTGGTTAGAATAATCACATAGGGAACTAATAATGATAAGTGCATAGAAGAAACTAGTTAAAAGACATAATTCCCATATAGTAAAGACACGAACCAAATTACATGCAAAGACCAAAATAGCATAGATATGAACATGAAAGACAAGAACATTAAAAACAACGTGACGAAAGGGAGATGACTGCTGGGATGCTAGGAGGAGTCCTAGAAAAAGAAGGGAATCGAGGCTTCGTGTCTTGAGGAATCACATTAGACTTGTTGGATCGTTAGAGTTACGTCTGAGGGAACAAAGACTTTGTTCCCACAGAAGGTGCAGCGGAATAATATAGCAAGAAAGATAAGAGACGAACTCACGATGTATAGTGGAAACCCTAATTAGCCAACTAGCTAATCAAAGAAAAACCACTACCTTCAAGCTTCTCGCTTAAGAGGATTTTGAAGTATCTACTTGTCTTATTGATTTCTTGTTCGATTACACTTGTAGCATGGACTCCAAACCCTAGAATACCCACCTAAGTTTGAATCACTTCTACAATGATGAATCCGAACTCAACCCTCAAAGACTCACAAACAACTTCACTCTCTTTTCTTCTCAATCAATCTCTCTCAGTTCGTCGTCGTCTTTTGTCGTACATAGAAATGAATCCACACTCCTAATAAATACAACACGGCTAAACCCTAATTGTAACAAGATAAAATCTTTCTAAACTTGGTAACAAGAAGATCTAAAATTGTTTGGAAGAATAATATCTTAACCGCTTACATTATCTAAGGAAAGAATTCCAAAGATAATATAATCGGTTGAAGATAATAATCTTCTCTCTCCAAATATCTTATCTTAGGAAAGATTTCCTAAGATAAAACATTCAGATTTCTCTCTCCACATCTTCAATTCGGCGAGATCCTTCTAGCCGAAATCTCTTATCCTTGACCGCGTGATCTTCCATGATTGTTTCCATAATCTTCACGCTGGATATCTTCCTTCCATTCGCAGCTTGAGCGTTGGTTGTCTTTGATGTTCCTTGAGAGGTAACAAAGCATGTGGAGAATGCTTTGTTCCCTCTGCAATCCTTTGATGTAATGGTTCCCTGTGACAACTGTCTTGTTCCTGAAACACTTAGTTACCAGATTAGTTGAATGTTTGTGACCATCAAAACCTAAGGAATTCAACAAAGTGCCCCTTTTTGATGGCGACAAACACCCTTGACAATAAAACATACACACAAGATAAAGACAGTTGTAAAGATAAAGTTTTCCACACTTAGGCATAATAGTTCCCCCTCAGTCTAGCAACATATGAAACCATGTTAGTTCCCCCTCAACTGAGGCTACCTGTCATTTTCCCCCTTTTGGCATCATCAAAAACATAAGTAAAGAGATAGAGAAAAATGAACACAGCAAGATAAGCAAAAACAACCCCTTTTGCATTTGATTGAAGCACACAAACATAGACCACATGAAAAGACAACACACGATACACAAAGATATCACTAATGATGATCATGCCAATCAAGACAACCATGTGAAACAGGGACAAGGAAAAGCAAGCCAGTAGGGAGATAGATGTGCTGGGAACAAGAGAAGAGGTTGGAAAGTAGAGAAAAACGAATCAGGCGCCGCTGATACCAGGAGCCAGAAACAAGGAGTACCTCATATATGATGAGAATGCACACCCTTCAAGGGATATCTTTTTTTTTGTTCCTTCAGTGTAGGCGAGTGTGAGACGTCCTTCTTGGTTCCCACCTTAGATCTGGTTCCTCTTTTTGTTCCCCTGGGTTTGCAACTTCAATTTTTTTTTTTTTTTTAAGTCACAACTGATAAGATAACTTTCAAAAATACACCGTGTAGATGATGACAACCAAATCCACCAAATTTCACAGAAGTCTCAATCTCCACAAGCAACATTTCCGTTGTGAATGCACACCATACTGGTCATGTACCAGCCCCAAGCTACTGAGGCGACAATTCGTTTTCTCGACTTCCCAAAGAATGTAGAAGAGTGTGATGCGGGGGTATTGTTACCAGAGAGGGCACAAAGAACACCACACAAAAATATACGAGTGTTTAATCATGAATGAGAGGCTCCCAGATATGGATGATTAGAGGGGCTCATAGTAAGCATCAAGCATGATGGGATTGATGGCTAGGGTAAGCTGAGAGTCAACAATCACTTGGGCTTATAGTGAGGGATCAATGCATCAAGTAGACTCTTTTGGGCCGAAAGAACACTGTTTTATATATTATTATGATAGCATAGATAATCATGCATGAATGTTTGCACATAAGTGAAGTATTAGCCTGAGTCTAAGCAAGTAGTTTAATTAATGATCAAGAGTATGAATGCAGATCAAGACATGATGATTAAACTTTCACACTTTACCATGTAATTTAGCCAATCATCAAGGGAACATAACATATAGACAGTCAGTTTAGAGAGATCATACCTAGTTCCATACAGAACTGTTCGAAGGGTTCCCTGTTTAGTGCCTTGGTGAAAATGTGGGCGATCTGATCCTTGGTCCCACAAAAGTCCATGGACACCAACCCTTTCTCCACACAATCACATAAGAAGTGATGTCTTATCTCGATGTGCTTGGTACGTGAGTGTTGCACAGGATTCTTGGAGATATTTATTGCACTAGTGTTGTCACAGAGAATGGGAATAGAATCAAGAAGAATACCATAGTCGCTGAGTTGTTGCTTGAGCTATAGAAGTTGAGTGCAACAAGCGGCGGCGGCAATGTATTCAGCTTCCGCAGTGGATAGGGCGACTGAATTCTGCTTCTTTGACCCCTAGGAAACTAAGAACGACCCGAGGAACTGAGCCATTCCAGATGTGGATTTTCTGTCCACTTTATTCCCTACGAAGTCAGCATCAGTGTATCCGACTAGGTTGAAGTTCCCACCCCTTGGGTACCATAGACATAAATCATTTGTTCCCTTCAAGTATCTCAGAATCCTCTTCACTGCTTTGAGATGTGTTTCTTTAGGATCAACCTGAAAACGAGCACATAGACACACACTATACATAATGTCAGGTCTACTAGCAGTGAGATAGAGAAGCGAACCTATGATTCCTCGATAGAGATATGGATCAACTCCTTGCTCATGTTCGTCTTTTCCCATTGGATTATTTGGAGAGATGGGAGTGTTAAAGGGTTTTACATCAGACATTCCAAACTTCTTGAAACACTCCCTGAGATACTTCTATTGGTGCACTTTGGTTCCCTCATCTCCCTGAGAGACTTGAAGACCCAAGAAGAATTTGAGTTCCTCAACCATGCTCATCTCGAACTCACTGGCCATCAGCTTTGAGAATTTTTGAACCAGTCTATCATCTGTGGAGCCGAAGATGATATCATCCACGTAGACTTGCACAACTAGAATGTGTTTTCCCTCCTTCAGAAGGAACAAAGTCTTGTCGACCTTTCCACGAACATATCTATTAGGAAACAGAACTCAAGAACTTCAGTTCCCAGAAGAGTTCCTTTCCTCAGTTTCTCTACTTTTGAAGATGACAAATATTTTGATACTAATGTTTTATCTCAAAGATGTGTATTAAGGAACCATAGGACAATTGTCGAAACCATGGAAGCCAAACAAGACAAAAGAACCAAGCAACAAGCCAAAGGAACCCAGGTGTGCCCAGAAAGGCAACACGTGATCTTGCGTTTCCCGAGAAATCTGGGAACACCAAACCTCGGACAAAAGGAGGTGAAAGAGACTTGAGCAAAGCTTCTAAAAGCCTGCCACTATCTAAGAGCAAGACTCTAAGATGCCTAGAACGATGAACCTCAGACAAAGGTACTGAAAGCGATATCTCATAGAGATGTCACCATCCAGAGGACAATTCCAAAGTGCCGAGCTTGTTGAACCTCGGACGAAAGGAGTTGGACAACGACTTGGCAGACTTGTCCAAAGTAGTTGACCAACCTATGTGGATTCTGAGCTGCCTAGGTTATTGTTACATGTCAAAGATAGCGTGAATCAAGGATCACCACACATCCTAGGGCAAGCTCGCTCTGTGGGAACCAAGAGCAGATCCAACCTCGAGCATCCACTATATAAGAAAGATAAGATCCGCTGTTATCTTCAAGCATTTAGAAAGAATCACACTCCATAGAAAATATCAAAGTGTGAAGCTTCAAACAGATCGTCAAATAGAATCAAGATCAAGAGGAACCAGTCAAGGAATCGGAGAGCTGTGTGTTATGTTCCTGTGACTGTAAGTGAGTTAGTTCCTTGGTGCTAATGGCTGCTTCTTGGATTGATTATAATTTGTGTTAAGTTATCTAGGATTGTCTAACTGTGTGTAAGGCAAAGAAACTGTGTGTTTGTTCCTAGGATAAGCTATAACCAAAGATATAAGAAATCAAGAAGTAGACCTTGAAATCCTTTCGAAAGAAAGGTAGTGGTTTTTATCCTAGATTGCTAATTGGCAATCGAAGGTTTCCACTATAAGGAACTTGTTCATTTATTTGATTGTTTATTTCCGCTGCGAAGGGAACTGGAATCTGTATTCTTAGTTCCCTTGTTATTAATCTAACAATCACGATCCTACAATTGGTATCAGAGTAGGAAAAGCTCTAGATCTTTGTTACGTTTGCAGATCATGTCTCAGCCAAGCAAGTTTGAGCTCAGAATCTCCACCAACAAGCCACATCTTTGAAAGAAGGGAGAAGAAACATGGTGGGAAAAGTGCATGGAAAGCCACATCAAGACCAACGACTATCAATGCTAGAGGATAGTCGAAAATGGAGATGGCTATGTCGATCTCACAATGAAGGAAGAAGACTAGAAACCTGAGCACTATGTCATCATGGAAAAGAATGTCAAGGCCAGGCAGTTCATCCTCAATGGACTGGATAGAGAAGACATGGACAAAGTCATAGGCATTAAGACGACGAAGGAGATGTGAAAGGCACTCAAGGATATGCATGAAGGAAGTGACGAACTGAAGCAAAGCAGAAAGTTTGCTTTGGAAGGAGAATACCACACCTTCAAAATGATGGAAACCGAAACCATCTCAGAATACTATTCTCGCTTCAACAGATTGATTGGAAAGCTAACAGCCGCTAGTGTCAACCTCGATGAAGTTTCCAAGTCACTGGTGGTCATCAATGGACTCAATTCTAAGTTTACCCTCATCAAGGAAATCATGAAGAACACCCCAGGCATCCAATCGCTTCCCTTGACTCAGATCATAGGCAAACTGGAGGTTGAAGAAAGAGAACACAACAAAGCCAATGCCGACAAGAAACTGGAGAAATGAATTGCCCTCAAGATCTCCAAAGCCTTCTCAAGACTTGAGATGGAGCAGGAGAACTCAGACCTAGAAGAAGAGGAGGACGAACTTACAGCTCTCTTCACAAAGAATATCAAAAAATTCTTTGTGAAAGGAAAGTTCCAAAAAGGCAGTTCCTCTCACAATGGACCAAGGAGAGATCTCAAAGAAGTCTCATGTTATGAGTGCAAAGAAAAGGGACACTACGCTAAGAACTGTCCCAACAAGGAAGACTCCAAAGAAGATGAAAGACCTCACAGGAAGAAGGCTCTTGTGGCCTCATGGGGAGAAGACTCAGATGAGGAACTAGATCTAAGTGGTTTCTCTGGAGGAAAATGTCTCATGGCAAAAGGAGATTCAAGCGACTCAGAAGACCTTGAGGTAACTTCTGATGACTTCCTAAAAACTCTAGTTGATTGTGATAAGAAACAACTTCTAAAGATCATAAAGAAACTAGGAAAGGAAACCAGTTCCCTTCAACAAAAACTTGAAGATTGTGAAGATGAAATTGCTTGCTTGACTGTTGAGAATTCTGTGTGGAGTAAGAAACTTGATGAAGCTCAGAAAGATCTAGCTGAAACCCACTCCAAACTCATTGATATTAGAAATGTGCATGCTAGTCACCTTAAAATCTGCAAATCTTGTGATGAAACTAGCATAGACTCAGCTAAAGTTCCTATGCATGATAACCTACCTGGAAATGAAATGCTTCAATTTATAATTGATAGGTTAGACATTATCACTGACTCTATAAATGAAAAAAACGATCAATCAAACTGTCTTCGTGAGACAACGTCATGGAATTGGATATGTTGATAACAAGGCCAATAATGATGCTGAAGATGAAAAGGCTAGACGAGAATTTGTTGAGATGAATGAGAACCTCAGTACTGCTCTTGCCACTTCTCGAGATATGAATCAATTCCTATTAGAGAAGATCATGGTTCTTGAGAACAAGGCTGGGTTGCCAAGTGTCTCAATGAAAATTCTCAAAGTCCAAAGAGGGAACCTAAGGGAAAAAAAAGGCATTCCCTGAAAACAAACACAAAAGGTATGTGGACATGGCTCATGGTAAGGTTAGAAACAATGTTGACTTCAACAACAAAAAAACTGAGAAACCTTTTAGGCCAGGAAAGGGAAAATATGGACATGTTGTTTACAATCGCTTGTGTTACTACTGTGGAAAGAATGGTCATTACAACACTGATTGTCCTAAGAAAAGGAACTTTGAAAATGAGAAAAGAGCCTATTACCATGAAAGGAACCAGTTTCCTGGTTATTCACAGACTCACAGTGCTAATTCCCCCAGTAAAGCCAAGCTTCACTGGGTTCAGAAATCTTAGTTTCCTTATGTGCAGAAAGAAGAGAGGCAACCTCAACTATGGTACATTGACAGTGGTTGCTCATGCCATATGACCGGAAGAAGAAATCAAATGACCTCTCTTCAACCTCTCCAAGGAGGGAACATCTCTTTCGGAGACAAAAGCAAAGGAAAAATCTGTGGAATAGGAACTGTAAAACTCAATGATCACATTAAGGTAAA
This sequence comes from Rheum nobile, assembly GCA_027886185.1. Lineage (NCBI taxonomy): Eukaryota > Viridiplantae > Streptophyta > Magnoliopsida > Caryophyllales > Polygonaceae > Rheum > Rheum nobile. Next base: position 1,217,974 of record WOAB01000067.1, on the reverse strand, counting down.
CAAAGTTCATCTTGTTGATAATCTTGGTTTTGATCTAATAAGTGTGTCACAGCTGTGTGATCAAGGAGACAATGAAGTTAGATTCAGATCAAATGAATGCACGGTCCTTGACTCCTCGGGACAAATAATCCTAAAAGGTAAGAAGTTCAACAATGTGTATATTGTTGACCCATCCTTTGTTCCCAAGGAGAAACTCTGTCTTTTAACTGTGAATGATCAAGCGGACTTGTGGCATCAACGTCTTGGTCATGCTAGCACCAAACTAATTCAAAAGCTACACTCAAAAGAGCTAGTCAGAGGGCTTCCAAAGCTAAGTGGCACATCTACGAAACTGTGCTCAGACTGTGTAAAAGGGAAACAAGCTCGAAGTTCCTTCAAGTCCAAAACATGGTAAGTTCCTCAAGGCCCCTTGAACTCATTCACATGGATCTTTGTGGACCCATGAGAGTTCAAAGCCTAGGAGGAAACAGGTATATCTTTGTCCTTGTTGATGATTTCTCTCGTTTCACTTGGACAATTTTCATAAAATCTAAGAGTGAAGTCATTGGACGATTTAAGTATCTGGTTCCCATATTAGAAAAATCTCTTGATTGCTCCATTAACTCTATTCGTTCTGACCTTGGTATCGAGTTCGAAAATGGAGAATTTCTAACCTTTTGCAGTGATCATGGTATTGATCACAACTTCTCTGCACCATACACTCCTCAACAAAATGGAGTAGTTGAAAGGAAGAACAGAACCTTGGAAGACATGGCTCGAACTATGCTCATCTCAAGCGGACTCTCTCAATCATTCTGGGCTGAAGCAATCAACACAGCCTGCTACATCATCAATCGAGCTATGCTTCGCCTAATCACAGAGAAGACACCCTATGAACTTCTAAGAGGAAGAGTTCCCAACATTTCACATCTTAGGGTGTTCGGATGCAAGTGCTTTGTGCACAACAATGGAAAGGAAAATCTTGGCAAATTTGACCCAAGGAGTGATGAAGGGATCTTCATTGGATATGCATCAAGCAGCAAGGCCTACAAGATCTTCAACAAAAGGACCAAAAAGGTAGAAGAAAGTGTTCATGTTATTTTTAATGAAAAATCACTTGGTAGAAATGTGCAGAACACCATCAGTTCCTTTGAAGATCCATTTCCCAAACCTCCTCAAGAAGATCCAGATGAAGACATCACACCACCCAGTTCCTTCCCTGCTGCACAAAATCCCCCACTTGTTCCTCCACCAGTTCCCATGGATAATCAACAACAATCCATTTCTGGGAACCATGAACATGAAGACAACACCTGTGGAGACATCAATGATTCATCTTCTCACATGTTCTTCAATGGAAAAGGTGATCCCAACATAGAAGTTGAAGCTGAGTTTTCAAATCAAAATGTCTCCACGTCAAATTCTCTAGCTCCCAATAGAGAAAGAAGAACCATCAAGCCTCCAGTCAGGTTCGAACATCTAACCTTCTTTGCTTTCAATGCTTTCCTGTCCATTGTGGAACCAAAGAATATAGGTGAAGCGCTGAAGAATGTAGACTGGATCCAAGCCATACAAGAAGAACTTCATCAGTTTGAAAGGAATAAAGTATGGCATCTAGTTCCCCGTCCCAAGGATAAGCATAGCATAGGAACTAGATAGGTCTTCAGGAACAAGCTAGATGATTCAGGAGCCGTGATTAGGAACAAAGCAAGACTTGTTGCTCAGGGATACAATCAACAAGAAGGCATCGACTATGATGAAACCTATGCTCCGGTGGCAAGGATTGAAGCAATAAGACTGTTGATTGCATTCGCATCACACAAAGGGTTCAAACTATTCCAAATGGATGTAAAGACTGCCTTTCTCAATGGCATTCTTCAAGAGGAAGTATATGTCAAGCAACCACCCGGTTTCGAAGACGATGATCATCCAGACCATGTCTACTTCCTAGACAAAGCATTGTATGGTCTCAAGCAAGCCCCCAGAGCTTGGTATGATCGTCTTGCCCAGTTCCTACTCTCAAATGGCTACAGGCGTGGAGTTATTGACAAAACTCTCTTCATCCTAGAAGAAGAAGGTAACATCTGAGTGGTTCAAATTTATGTTGATGATATCATTTTTGGTTCCACTAACCTGTCCCTTATAGACAAGTTCAAAGACTTAATGAGCAGTGAATTTGAAATGAGCCTAATAGGGGAACTCACTTTCTTCCTCGGATTGCAAATCACTCAAAGGAAAGATGGTATACAAATTCACCAACAGAAGTATGTCAGGGAACTACTGAAAAAGTTCAAAATGGATTCATACAAGCCTCTCTCAACTCCTATCTCCACCATTGCTCATTTGGACAAGGATCATTCGAGTCCTCTTGTGGAAGAGAAACTCTACAGAGGTATGATAGGTTCTCTCATGTATCTAACCGCTAGTCGTCCAGACATTGTGTTGGTTGTTGGTTTGTGTGCTAGGTTTCAATCCTGTCCAAGAGAAACACACTTGGCTGTTGTGAAAAGGATACTCCGATATCTCAAGGGAACTGATTCACTCTGCATTTGGTACCCCAAAGAGTGTCCCTTTGAGCTGATAGGTTTCACTCATGCTGATTATGATGGATACTTGGTGGATAGGAAGAGTACTTCTGGAATGACACAGTTCCTAGGCCCTTGCCTTGTGTCATGGGGCTCAAAGAAACAAGTCTCAGTCTCCCTCTCCACCACAGAATCTGAGTACATTGCAGCCGCCTCTTGTTGTTCCCAACTCCTATGGCTAAAGCAACAACTTGCGGATTTTGGTATGTCTTATGGTCCCCTCACTATTCTTTGTGACAATACCAGTGCTATAAAAATTTATAAGAATCATCTGCATCATACTAGGACCAAGCATATAGACATAAGACATCACTTTCTTAGAGATCATGTTGAGAAAGGGAACATCATTATGAAATTTTGTAGAACTGAAGATCAGGTTGCAGATATATTCACCAAAGCCTTGAATAGAGTTCCCTTCGAGAACCTTAGATTAGAACTAGGAATGATTCCTATAACCTAGCAGTGACTTTAGTTTAGAGGTTTCTCTCAAGTTCCCTTGATTGACTAGTTTAGATCTTTTACTTGTTCAGTCTTGGAATCTTTGTGTTATATCTTTTGCAATAGACCCTCATATCCATAAAGGTTAATCAAAAGGCGTTGATAAATTCTTCTAGTTCGTGTCCTTGAATCTTCATTGTTCATTCTTAACTCAATCATTGTTCAAGTCTCTTTGTTGGCCCAAAAGTCACAATCTGATCATATTCTAACCCAACAATACAAACCGAAATGATGATTGTGTACTATGACCCTCCTTTGCCTCATTGCTCAATTTAATTCCCTATGATCCATTTCTTAACCCTCTCTGGGAATTATTATGCAATATGATAAATGGCCTCCTTGATTCCTAGTATGGGAACGTACTTTCAGGTTCCGTGTTTTAAAACCCACATTAAAGTTCCCATATATCCCTCTAGCACACTGAATAAATCGCCAGAAAGGAACTAGGATGGAATGACCTCCAAACGGCTAGTTAGGAACTTGATCCTCCCAAGACGGCATTTATGGCATAATTTCAGACATCAGACACGTCTTATCAGCTGGAACAATTTCCTTCTCTGAATGGGTGAAGTTTGAATTTATGACCGTTCAAAAAAGCTGCAACTCCTTGGAAGCCGCTTCAATGCTTCAGATCTCCCACGATTCTTCTCAACGGCTAGATCTCTCTGAACGGTCTCTTCAGCTCTCAACAATTATTAAAGGGGTCCTGTTGATCGGACTAAGAACCCAGATTTGCTTCCCTCAATTTTCTCCATCTCTATTGCTCCCATTTCTGTCTCTCTCTCCACTAAAAAAACCCTAGATCCTCAAATGGCTGACAAGAACCCTAACCCTAACCTTGTTCAAGACGAAGAAGAAACTACTCTTCTCAAAGCTTTCAGAGAAAAGAAAGCAGCCTCGTCCATAAAATCTCTTGAGATCACCCCCTCTCAAAACCCCATAGCCTCGGAAGCTGAGGAGAAAGGAAAGGAGAAAGAAAAGGAACTCACTCTTGTGTCCGCATCTGCTACCTACTCTGTCTCAGAAGGAGGATCCCATGACTCCTCTCCAAACAAGACCACTCAGGAGATCCTAAGCTTAGAGCCATCGCCTGCAAGCCTCAAGTCCAAACCAGCCTCTAAACCTGCTCCCTCAGTTGCCACAAGGCTCAAACTACGCAAGCGCAATTCCCAGGCCTTGGTTCCTTACAACCCTGCCTCAAAAAGGTCCAAATCCACCACCCTCTCCTCCTCCTCTTTGGGACAAGTGTCTTCCTCCTTCTCTAAGAGGAAGATACTCAAGCCACTCATTATCGGCACAGAATTCTAGACCCAAACCCTTGAGGACGAAGATGAAGATCTGTTCAGTGAAGCTCTCAGTCAGTTCTATTCTCTGCTTCAGTACCAAGGATGGGATCAGCTCTTGGTGGAACCCTTCTCTGTCTCTGACGAAGTCGTACGCCTCTTCTATCAGTCATTAACCTTTGTGCCGGCCAAAGACAACTCTCCCTGCAACGACGCCATCTTTCAGTGGAAGGGAACTATGTATCCTATAGGATCGTGATTGTTAGATAAAAACTTAAGGAACTCAGAATAACGATTCTCAGTTCCTTTAGCAGCGGAAATAAACAATCAAGCAAAAGACAAGTTCCTTATAGTGGAAACCTTTGATTGCCAACTAGCAATCCAGGATAAAAACCACTACCTTTCTTTCGAAAGGATTTCAAAGTCTACTTCTTGATTTCTTATCTCTTTTGGTTACAGCTTATCCTAGGAACGAACACACAGTTCCTTTGCCTTACACACAGTTAGACAATCCTAGATAACTTAACACAATCAATAATCAATCCAAGAAACAGACTTTTGCACCTAGGAACTATCACTTACAGTCACAGGAACTTAGCACTCAGCTCTTCTTCCTTGACTGGTTCCTCTTGATCTCGGTTTGCTTTGATGATCTTTGTTTGGAGGTTCACACTAGATATTTGCTAATGAGTGTGAGTTCTTGTTTTGGTGCTTGAAGATAACCCTTGGGTTAGTCTTCCTTTTATAGAGGATTCTTCGCAGCTCGATCCTCTCTTGGTTCCCACGGATTGAGCTTGCCCTAGGATTGGTGGTTCTCCTTGATCCACGTTGTTCTTGGCATGTGCAAACAACCTAGGCAGCTCATAATCTCTCTTGGTTGGTCAACTACCTCAGACGAGCCTTGTGGTGTCGTTGTCAAAACGCTTTCGTCCGAGGTTGAGTAAGCTGGCCGCTTGGGAACCGTCTGCTGGACAACGACGTCTTCATGTGCTGTCGCTTTCATCGTCTCTGTCCGAGGTAGAGGTTCTCTAGGAATCTTGTTCTTTAGCTCTTGGACCTTGGCAGACTTTTGGAAGCTTTAGTCAAGTCGTTTTCGACACCTTTTGTCCGAGGTTGTGTGTTCCCAGATTTCTCGGGAATCGCAATGTCGCAAGCTCCATTTCTGGGCACACTTGGGTTCCTCTGGAGTCCTTCAGCTGTCTTGTTCCTTTGGTTCCCTTGTTTTGTTTGGCTTTCCTACCTTCGGTATATTCCTGTGGTTCCTTAAAACACATCTTTGAGATAAAATATTAGTATCATAATATTTGTCATCTTCAAAAGTAGAGAAACTGAGGAAAGGAACTCTCAGGGGAACCGAAGTTCCAGAGTTCCGTTTCCTAATAATTTCCCCCTTTTTGATGATGACAAATATAAGGAACCTGGCAACATAATAGGAACATGAAATTCATGAGACCATATTGAGATAACGGGATTTACAACATTACAGATTAGTGATAGAACATTCAATGGTTGCAAATTCCCCCTAAGTACGTGAACAAGTTTATTTCAAATTCCCCCTTAGAAATAGAACTAGTTCAGAGTTCCTATTAATTCAGTAGTCTCCAAAGTTCAAGGTTCCTATCCTTTTCTTCCCCCTTATGACATCATTGAAAAGATTAAGTATAAGTTAAGAACATGATATCGGAGTGAATATGCGATTGCAGCAAGCCCATAAAATGTCATAATGAAAACTTAAGGCAAAGACAAATAAGCATGGGAACGAAACTGAAGATAATCATTAAAAACTTCACTTATCATTGATCAAACACACAAAATATCACAAGCAAACAACAAACAACCGACAAGACAAACAACAGATAGCAAGGAAGACAACAAAAGCAATCTTAAGAAAGACAACAAAAGGGATAGAAGAGGGGAGTAGGATCCTAACGGAAACTACTAGCTCGATGTGGCGTTGCAACACTGGGAACCTAGAACAAGCGTTCCTATGGCGTAGTAGCGGCCTCTTCTTCTGCATCCTTGTCGTCGGTTCCTACATTTTGGCCCGCGGCCTGATGAGCACTGATTGCACCTTGCCAATCCTTCTGCAGAACTTCCACCAGACTCTCGACAGCAGAACTGATACGCCCCAACTCTCTTACTTGATCATGGATGGCGACCGTGTTGGCAGTCGAGCCTTCCAAGATAGCTTTTTCAATACGATCCAATGCAAGGAGGATCGCAGAGGAATATGAAGAGGGGGGTTGCTGAGGGTGGGAACTAGAACGGCCCTGGGAACTCGCCTTTTCCTTAGGCGGGATTTGCTGTAGGCAGTCTCGGGGAAGTCTTCTGGGTACTGATTGAGGTTGGAGAGTAGCCTTTTGATGATGTGAGGGAGGGGTAAAGCATGGGAGTCATGGGATGCACAGAATTGCATGTGAGCCAGCACAATACGGGGAAGATCCAACTGAACGCCGGAGAACACTTTGTCCATGTAGATGGCGTTAGTGATGAGGACTTTGTTCCTGTGCTCTTGCTTGGGAACCAAGTTACGAGTGATCCAAAAATGCAGTAGCCGGTTTGCGATGGAGAGATCCTTCGTCTCCAAAGATGAGGGGGATGCGCCATCATAAATTTTCTTGACGATTGCTCCTTTGGACTTGAAGCCCTTTCCCTTGGGCCATCCCTTCTTCTGAGGCAGAATGCCAAACCCAGACCTCGACTCAATCCCTAGAGCAGACGCGATTAGATTGGCGGACAGGGGAAAGTTGGTTCCCTTCCATATGAGAATGGCGTGGTGACAGGGAGAGTTCTCCTTCTGGGGTACAAATTCCATGGACTGGTAAAACATCTGGACAACCTCGTCGGAAGCAGAGAAGGGCTCGCACACTATCTCGTCCCACCCTTAGAATTGCAACAGAGGTAGAGGATCAGAGAGATGGAGAGCTTGTGTGATCAACTCGGAGCAACTGAGCACCTCTTTAAGTGCGTTGAAGATCTGGGATGGCCAAGAAATGAGGTGACCGTTGATGCAAATCCAGCCGTTGAGAAGATCAAGGCAAATCCGAAGCATTGAAGAGAGTTGCAGCTTTTTGGAATGGCTAATTTAAATTCAAAATATGACCCATTTCGAGAAGAGGGAGGTCTGCCACTGATGAGACATGCCTTATCCCTGCCAATATGCCATAAATAGCGTCTGGGAGAGCCAAGCGAGCCGTTGGAGAGACGCGATGTTCTGGTTCCTTTCTGGCGACATTTTCAGCGAGCTAGAGGAATGTATGGGAACCTTTGGTGTGGGTGGAGACAAAGGAACCAAAAACAGTACGTTCCCATACAAGGAATCAGGGTAGGCTATTTATCGCATTGCACAATAATTCTCAGAGAAGGTTTAGAGATGGATCATAGAGAATTAAATTGAGCAATGAGGCAAGGGTAGGTCTTAGTACATAATCATCATTTCAGCTTGTAATGTTGGGTTAGAAATATGATCAGATTGTGACTTTTGGGCCATCAAAGAAATTTGAACAATGAGGAGTTGAGAAATAATGATAATCAAAAGGAAACGAACCAGAAAAATTTATCTAAGCTTTTATAAGAAACCATTATGACAAGAAGGGTTTATAGCAAAAGATATAACACAAGGACATCAAGACTCAACAAGTTAAATATCTTAAACTAGTCAATCAGGGGAACTTGGAAAGAATTCTCAGAACTAAGGTCACTACTGAGTAATAGGAATCATTCCTAGTTCCAATCTAAGGTTCTCAAAAGGAACTCTATTCAATGCCTTGGTGAATATATCTGCAATTTGATCTTCAATTCTACAAAATTTCATAATGATGTTTCCCTTCTCAACATGATCTCTAAGAAAATGATGTCTAATGTCAATATGCTTGGTCCTAGTATGATGCACAGGATTCTTAGAAATGTTTATAGCACTAGTGTTGTCACAAAGAATAGTGAGAGGGCCATAAGACATACCAAAGTCCGCGAGTTGTTGCTTTAGCCAGAGAAGTTGGGAACAACAAGAGGCAGCTGCAATGTACTCGGATTCTGTGGTGGAGAGGGAGACTGAAACTTGTTTCTTTGATCCCCATGACACAAGGCAAGGGCCTAGGAACTGTGCCATTCCAGAAGTGCTCTTTCTATCCACCAAATATCCAACATAATCAGCATCAGTGAAACCCATGAGCTCAAAGGGACATTCTTTGGGGTACCAAATGCAGAGATCGTCAGTTCCCTTGAGATATCGAAGTATTCTCTTTACAGCAGCCAAGTGGGTTTCTCTTGGACAAGATTGGAACCTAGCACACAAGCCAACAACAAAGACAATGTCTGGTCGACTAGCGGTTAGGTATATGAGTGAGCCTATCATACCTCTATAGAGCTTCTCCTCCACTAGAGGACTCGAGTGGTCCTTATCCAGATGGGCAATGGTGGATATGGGAATGGAGAGAGGCTTGCATGAATCCATTTTGAACTTCTTCAGTAGTTCCCTGACATACTTCTGTTGGTGGATTTGAATACCATCTTCCTTTTGAGTGATTTGTAATCCGAGGAAGAATGTGAGTTCCCCAATTAAACTCATTTCAAATTCACTGCTCATCAAGTCTTTGAACTTGTCTACAAGGGACAGGTTAGTGGAACCAAAAATGATATCATCAACATAGATTTGAACCACTAAGATATTACCTTCTTCTTCTAGGATGAAGAGAGTCTTATCAATAACTCCACGCCTGTAGCCATTTGAGAGTAGGAACTGGGCAAGACGATCATACCAAGCTCTGGGAGCTTGCTTGAGGCCATAGAGTGCCTTGTCTAGAAAGTAGACATGATCTGGATGATCGTCGTCTTTGAAACCAGGAGGTTGCTTGACATAGACTTCTTCTTGAAGAATTCCATTGAGGAAGGCTGTCTTCACATCCATTTGGAACAACTTGAACCCTTTGTGAGATGCGAAGGCAATCAACAACCTTATTGCTTCGATCCTTGCCACTGGAGCATAGGTTTCATCATAGTCAATTCCTTCTTGTTGATTGTATCCTTGAGCCACAAGTCTTGCTTTGTTCCTTATCACAGCTCCTGTATCATCTAGCTTGTTTATGAAAACCCATCTGGTTCCTATGATGTGCTTATCCTTGGGGCGAGGAACCAGATGCCAGACTTTGTTCCTTTCAAATTGATGAAGCTCTTCTTGCATGGCTTGGATCCAGTCCGCATCCTTCAGTGCCTCACCTATGTTCTTTGGTTCCACAATAGACAAAAAAGCATTAAAGGCAAAGAAAGTTAAATGTTCGTACCTGACTGGAGGCTTGAAGACTCTTCTTTCTCTGTTGGAAGCCAAAGTATTTGATGTGGAGACATTCTGAGTTGAGCATTCAGCTTCCTGGTTGGGGTCACCGTCTCCATTGAAGAACATGTGGAAAGATGAATCATTGAGGTCTCCACAGATGTTGTCGTCATGATCATGGTTCCCAGAAATAGATTATTGTTCATTATCCATTGGAACTGGTGGAGAAGCCATTGGAGGGTTCCGTTCAGTAGGGCAGGAACTGGGAGAAGTGACATCTTCATCTGGATCTTCTTGGGATGACTTGGGAAACGGGTCTTCAAAGGAACTGGTGGTGTTCTGCACAATCTTTCCAAGTGATTTTTCATTAACAATAACATGAACACTTTCTTCTACCTTTTTAGTCCTTTTGTTGAAGACCTTGTATGCCTTGCTGCCTGAGGCATATCCAATGAAGATTCCTTCATCACTTCTTGGGTCGAACTTGCCAAGATTGTCCTTCCCATTGTTGTGCACAAAGCACTTGCATCCGAACACCCTTAGATGAGAAATGTTGGGAACTCTTCCTCTTAGGAGTTCATAGGGTGTCTTCTCTGTGATAGGGCGAAGCATGGCTCTATTGATGATGTAGCATGCTGTGTTGATCGCCTCAGCCCAAAAGGATTGGGAGAGTCCACTTGAGATCAACATAGTTTGAGCCATGTCTTCCAAGGTCCTATTCTTTCTCTCCACTACTCCATTCTGTTGAGGAGTGTATGGTGTAGAGAAGTTGTGATCAATGCCATGCTCACTGCAAAAGGTTAGAAATTCTCCATTTTTGAATTCGGTACCATGGTCAGACCGATAGCATTAAGTGAACAATCAAGGGATTTTTCTAACAAGGGAACCAGGTCTTTAAAGCGATCAATGACTTCACTTTTAGATTTAATGAAAATGGTCCAAGTAAAGCGAGAGAAGTCATCGACAATAACAAAAATATACCTGTTCCCTCCTAGGCTTTGAACTCTCATGGGTCCAAAAAGATCCATGTGGATGAGCTCAAGAGGCCTTGAGGTGCTTACCATGTTTTTGGATTTGAAGGAACTACGAGCCTGTTTTCCTTTTACACAGTCAGAGCATGGTTCCTTAGATGTGCCACTCAGCTTTGGCAATCCTCTGACTAGTTCCTTTGAGTGTAGCTTTTGAATCAGCTTGGTTCTAGCATGACCGAGGCGTTGGTGCCACAACTCAGCTTGGTCATTCACGGTTGAGAGCCACAGTTTCTCCTTGGGGACGAAGGATGGATCAACAATGTAAACATTGTTGAATCTCTTTCCTTTTAGGATGATTTGTCCCGAGGAGTCAAGAACTGAGCATTCGTTTGATCTAAATCTGACTTCATTGTCTCCTTGATCACACAGCTGTGACACACTTATTAGATCAAAACCAAGACTATCAACAAGGTGAACTTTGTTTACCTGAATGTGATCGTTAAGTTTCACAGTTCCTATTCCACAGATTTTCCCTTTGCTTTTGTCTCCAAAGGATATGTTCCCTCCTTGGAGAGGTTGAAGAGAGGTCATTTGATTTCTTTTTCCGGTCATATGGCATGAGCAACCACTGTCAATGTACCATAGTTGGGGTTGCCTCTCTTCTTTCGGCACATAAGGGAACTAAGATTTCTGAACCCAGCGAAGCTTGGCTTTACTGGGGGGATTAGCATTTCGAGTCTGTGAATAATTAGGGAGTTGGTTCCTTTCCTGGTGATAAGCACTTTTCTCCCTTTCAAAGTTCCTTTTCTTAGCACAATCAGTGTTGTAATGGCCATTCTTATCACAGTAGGTACATAAGCGGTTGTAGACAACATGACCATACTTTCCTTTCCCTGGCCTAAAAGGCTTTTTATTTATTTTGTTGAAATCAATATTGTTTTTAACCTTACTATTGGACATGTCAACATACTTTTTATGAGAAAAAGAATTGGTGAACCATTGATTTTCAGGAGTCATTTTTTCTTTTCCTTTTGGTTCCTTCTTAAGGCTTTGAGAACCTTCATTGAGACGTTTGGCAACCTCAGCCTTGTTCTCAAGCACCATGATCTTCTCTGATAGGAACTGATTCCTGTCACGAGAGGTGGCAAGAGCAATGCTGAGGTTCTCATTCATCTCAACAAGTTCTCGTCTAGCTTTTTCATCTTCAGCATCATTGTTATCCTTGTTGTTGACATATCCTATTCCATGGCGTTGTCTCACAAAAACAGTTTGATTTATTGTCTTTTCATTAATAGAATCAGTGAGGATGTCCAATCTATCAATTATGGATTGAAGCATGTCTTTTCCAGGTAAATTAGCATGCAAGGGAACTGTGACAGAGTCTATGCTAGTTTCATCACAAGATTTGCAGATTTTAAGGTGATTAGCATGCACGTTCCTAATTTCAATCAGTTTGGAGTGAGTTTCAGCTAGGTCTTTCTCAGTTTCATCAAGTTTCTTACTCCAAACAGAATTCTCAACAGTTAAGCATGCAATTTCATCTTCACAATCATCAAGTTTCTGTTGAAGGGAACTGGTTTCCTTTCCTAGTTTCTTTATGATCTTAAGCAGTTGTTTCTTATCACAATCAACTAGGGATTTTAAGAGATCATCAGAAGTTACCTCAAGGTCTTCTGAGTCGCTTGAGTTTCCTTTTGCCATGAGACATCTTCCTCCAGAGAAGCCGCTCAGATCCAGTTCCTCATCTGAGTCTTCTCCCCATGAGGCTACGAGAGCCTTCTTTCTCTGAGGTTTTTCTTCTTCCTTGGAGTCTTCCTTGTTGGGACAGTTCTTAGCGTAGTGTCCCTTCTCTTTGCACTCGTAACAAGAGACTTCCTTTAGATCCCTTCTGGGTCCGTTGTAGGAGGAACTGCCCTTTTGGAACCTTCCCTTCACAAAGAATTTTTTGATATTCTTTGAGAAGAGGGCTTTTAGCTCGTCCTCCTCTTCTTCCAAGTCTGAGTTCTCTTGCTCCATCTCAAGCTTTGAGAAAGATTTGGAGATCTTAAGGGCGATTCTTTTCTCCAGTTTCTTATCGGCATTGGCTTTAGTGTGTTCTCCTTCTTCAACTTCCAGTTTCCCTATGACTTGGGTCAAGGGAAGGGATTGGATGCCTGGAGTGTTCTTCATGATTCCTTTGAGAAGGGTGAACTTGGAGTTGAGTCCATTGATGATCACTAAGGACTTGGAGACTTCATCAAGATCAACTCCCGCCGCCGTCAACTTTCCAATTAATCTGTTGAAGCGAGAGTAGTACTCTGAGATGGTCTCAGTTTCCATCATTTTGAAGGTGTGGTATTCTCCTTCCAAAGCAAACTTTCTGCTTTGCTTTAGTTCCTCACTTCCTTCATGCATCTCCTTGAGAGCTTTCCACATCTCTTTGGCCGTCTTGATTCCTATGACCTTGTCCATGTCCTCTCTGTCCAATCCATTGAGGATGAACTGCTTGGCCTTGGCATTCTTCTCCATGATAACATAGTATTCTAGTTTCCAATCTTCTTCCTTCATGGTGAGGTCGACATAGCCATCTCCATTTTCGACTATCCTCCAGCATTGGTAGTCGTTGGTCTTGATGTGGCTTTCCATGCACTTTTCCCACCATGTTTCTTCTCCTTTCTTTCGGAGATGTGGCTTGTTGGTAGAGATTCCGAGCTCAAGCTTGCTTGGTTGAGACATGATCTGCAAACTTATCAAAGATCTAGAGCTTTTCCTGCTCTGATACCAATTGTAGGATCGTGATTGTTAGATAAAAACTTAAGGAACTCAGAATAATGATTCTCAGTTCCTTTCGCAGCGGAAATAAACAATCAAGCAAAAGACAAGTTCCTTATAGTGGAAACCTTTGATTGCCAACTAGCAATCCAGGATAAAAACCACTACCTTTCTTTCGAAAGGATTTCAAAGTCTACTTCTTGATTTCTTATCTCTTTTGGTTACAGCTTATCCTAGGAACGAACACACAGTTCCTTTGCCTTATACACAGTTAGACAATCCTAGATAACTTAACACAATCAATAATCAATCCAAGAAATAGACTTTCGCACCTAGGAACTATCACTTACAATCACAGGAACTTAGCACTCAGCTCTTCTTCCTTGACTGGTTCCTCTTGATCTCGGTTTGCTTTGATGATCTTTGTTTGGAGGTTCACACTAGATATTTGCTAATGAGTGTGAGTTCTTGTTTTGGTGCTTGAAGATAACCCTTGGGTTAGTCTTCCTTTTATAGAGGATTCTTCGCAGCTCGATCCTCTCTTGGTTCCCACGGATTGAGCTTGCCCTAGGATTGGTGGTTCTCCTTTATCCACGTTGTTCTTGGCATGTGCAAACAACCTAGGCAGCTCAGAATCTCTCTTGGTTGGTCAACTACCTCAGATGAGCCTTGTGGTGTCGTTGTCAAAACGCTTTCGTCCGAGGTTGAGTAAGCTGGCCGCTTGGGAACCGTCTGCTGGACAGCGACGTCTTCATGTGTTGTCGCTTTCATCGTCTCTGTCCGAGGTAGAGGTTCTCTAGGCATCTTGTTCTTTAGCTCTTGGACCTTGGCAGACTTTTGGAAGCTTCGGTCAAGTCGTTTTCGACACCTTTTGTCCGAGGTTGTGTGTTCCCAGATTTCTCGGGAATCGCAATGTCGCAAGCTCCATTTCTGGGCACACTTGGGTTCCTCTGGATTCCCTCAGCTGTCTTGTTCCTTTGGTTCCCTTGTTCTGTTTCGCTTTCCTACCTTCGGTATATTCCTATGGTTCCTTAAAACACATCTTTGAGATAAAACATTAGTATCATAATATTTGTCATCTTCAAAAGTAGAGAAACTGAGGAAAGGAACTCTCAGGGGAACCGAAGTTCCAGAGTTCCGTTTCCTAACATATCCCCTGTCCCCCAGCATCATTGCCTCTACTCTAGGGATTGAGCCCAGATCCGGCTTTGACATCTTGCATCAGAAGAAGACCTGGCCCAAAGGAAAGGGTTACAAAACAAAGACTGAAGTGGTAAAAAATCTCTATGATGGCAACTATCCAACAAGCCTGCAGACTAAGGGACTCTCCATCTCCAACAAGCTACTACACTTCTGGATCATCAGGAATTTGGTTCCCAGGCAGGAGCACAGGGCCACGGTTCTCATCACTGATGCTATTCTCATGGACAAGGTGTTGTCTGGTGCACAAGTTGATCTCCCCAGAATCGTTTTGGCCCATATGCAGTTCTGTAAGTCTCATGAATCCCATGCCCTACCCATCCCTCACCTCATAAAAAACATCCTCTCCATGCTCCACCAATATCCAGATGATCTCCCTAAAACCGCCTACAGCAAGTTCCTCACCATTGCCACAGTCAGAAAGCTCAAAACCAAAGATCAACAGACCGCTCCCTCTGCAACTCAAACGGAATTGCCTAAGGAAAAGGCCAGTTCCCAAGCTCCTTCAAGCTATATGCCACCGCTCAACCCCCCTCAAGACTCCTCTACGATCCTCTCCTCTCTGGGTCGTATTGAAAAAGCTATCACGGAAGGCTCGACTGCCATAACGGTCGCCCTTCGTGCTCAAGTAAATGAGATGGGGAAAATGAGCGCTACTGTTTCCAGTCTGGTGGAGGTGCTTCAGAAAACCTGGGAGGATGCTACTGGAGCAACAAAGGCAACCGGCCAGGATGAAGGAACTGAGGACAAGAAGGATAAAGAAGCGGAGGCCACTGCTATGCCATAGGAACGTCTGTCGTAGTTCCCAACGCGATAACTCCACAGTGTGCTAGTAGTTCCCTAGGGTCCTACTCCCCTCTTCTATCCTTCCGTTGTCTTTTATCAAGTTACTAGTGATGTCCTTGTTGGTTCCACTTGTTTGTGATCTTTTGTGTCTTTCCCTACTTCATTACTGAACAATGTTTTCAGTTTCTAATGTTTAAATGAACTTTTTGGCAATGTTTCTATGCATTATTTGTCTCTGCCTTAAGTTTCTATTATGGTTTCTGTCATGGGTTTGGCGCAATTATTTATTTCCCTTTGATATCCTGTTCTTAACAAGTTAACTGATCTTTTCGATGATGTCAAAAGGGGGAAGAATGGATAGAAACCTTGAACTATTGGAACTACTGGACTTATCGGAACTCTGAACCCGTTCTACTTCTAAGGGGGAACTTGAATAACTTAGTTCATCTGCTTAGGGGGAATTTGCAACTATTCAATGTTCTCTCATTATTTTATAAAGTTGTAAATCTCCCAACTCAACTAGTCTCATGAAAATCACGTCCTTATTATGTTGCCAGGTTCCTTGTATTTGTCATCATCAAAAAGGGGGAAATTGTTAGGAAACGGAACTGAGGAACTTCAGTTCCCAAAAGAGTTTTTTTCCTCAGTTTCTCTACTTTTGAAGATGACAAATATTTTGATACTAATGTTTTATCTCAAAGATGTGTGTTAAGGAACCACAGGACAATTGTCGAAACCATGGAAGCCAAACAAGACAAAAGAACCAAGAAGCAAGCCAAAGGAACCCAGGTGTGCCCAGAAATGCAACACGTGATCTTGCATTTCTCGAGAAATCTGGGAACACCAAACCTCGGACAAAAGGAGGTGAAAGATACTTGAGCAAAGCTTCTAAAAGCCTGACACCATCCAAGAGCAAGACTCCAAGATGCCTAGAACGATGAACCTCAGACAAAGGTACTGAAAGCGACAGCTTATAGAGATGTCACCATCTAGAGGATAGTTCCAAAGTGTCGAGCTTGTTGAACCTCGGACGAAAGGAGTTGGACAACGACTTGGCAGACTTGTCCGAAGTAGTTGACCAACCTATGTGGATTCTGAGCTGCCTAGGTTGTTGTTACATGTCAAAGATAGCGTGAATCAAGGATCACCACACATCCTAGGGCAAGCTCGCTCTGTGGGAACCAAGAGCAGATCCAACCTCGAGCATCCACTATATAAGGAAGATAAGCTTCGCTGTTATCTTCAAGCATTCAGAAAGAATCACACTCCATAGCAAATATCAAAGTGTGAAGCTTCAAACAGATCGTCAAATAGAATCAAGATCAAGAGGAACCAGTCAAGGAATCGGAGAGCTGTGTGCTAAGTTCTTGTGACTGTAAGTGAGTTAGTTCCTTGGTGCTAAGGGCTGCTTCTTGGATTGATTATAATTTGTGTTAAGTTATCTAGGATTGTCTAACTGTGTGTAAGGCAAAGAAACTGTGTGTTTGTTCCTAGGATAAGTTGTAACCAAAGATATAAGAAATCAAGAAGTAGACCTTGAAATCCTTTCGAAAGAAAGGTAGTGGTTTTTATCCTAGATTGCTAGTTGGCAATCGAAGGTTTCCACTATAAGGAACTTGTTCATTTATTTGATTGTTTATTTCCGATGTGAAGGGAACTTGAATCTGTATTCTTAGTTCCCTTGTTATTAATCTAACAATCACGATCCTACAATATCCATGACCCAGAAGGAACTGTGAGAGCCTTTCATACCAGGCCCTCGGAGCTTGTTTAAGTCCGTACAACGCTTTGTCAAGAACGTAGACATGATCAGGTTGGGAAGCGTCCTCAAAACCAGGTGTTTGCTCCACATAGACTTCCTCCTTGAGAACTCCATTTAAGAAGGCGATTTTGATGTCCATTTGTTGGCGTTTGAAGCCATGGAAAGAGGAGTAGGCAATTAATAATCTTATGGCTTCTAACCTGGCAATCGGAGCAAATGTCTCGTCATAGTCGATTCCTTCCTACTGGTTGTACCCTTTCACCACCAGTCTTGCTTTGTTCCTTGTGACCTGACCTTGATCATCCAGCTTGTTTCTGAACACCCACTTTGTTCCTATCACGGTCCTGTTCCTTGGTCGAGGAACCAACCGCCAAACCTTGTTTCTTTCGAACTGATGAAGTTCTTCTTGCATGGCGTTAATCCAATCGGGATCCTTCAATGCTTATGTTAGGTAGTGAACTTTTTGGGAACTTCAGTTCCCTACCCTAGTTCCCTTCCTCAGTTTTCCTAGTTTTGATAATGACAAACACCTTTGCTATTAATATTTCCATTAGTGTGACAAACAGGGAACTTTGGACGAGGAACGCATGGAACAGAGCTTTTGACGCCAGTCGTGGGAACTGGCGGAAGGAACTGAAGCTTGCTGGTGCCAGAAACACTTGGATAATTCTGTGAAGGTGGCGGCAAGCTGATTTAGGGTAGATCTTGGTTAGAGAGAGAACTTCAAGATCCTATCCGGTTTCCATATATTTAGGAGCGTAAAAGAATATCTTTTATGGAAACAAAACATGTAAAATCGGTAGAGATAATATTTGGTAACAAATGTTATCTTTAACGATTTCTTTTTGATTATTTTATTTGTATGATTTTGTTATTGAAGATTTGCTTCC